>OY787661.1:67348836-68033236 GCA_963678985.1 Spisula subtruncata
TTTAATGTATTGGTTAAGTTATTTGGACAAACAGACAGATGAATGAATGGAAAATCACTGTATCCCTTCACTTCAGTAGATGTCAGGGCATTGTAGTATGTCATACAATGACTTACCTTGAGAAATCAATATCAAAATCTTCACCATCCATATTGCCCTCATGTTTATCTGTAATATAAATGTTGAAATGTAATATAAATGTTGTAATGTAACATAAATGTTCAAATGTAATATAAATGTTGTAATGTAATATAAATGTTGAAATGTAATAAATGTTGAAATGTAATATAAATGTTGAAATGTAATAAAAATGTTGAAATGCAATATAAATGTTCAAATGTAATAAATGTTGAAATGTAATATAAATGTTGAAATGTAATACAAATGTTGAAATGTACTATAAATGTTGAAATGAAATGTAAATGTTGAAATGTAATATAAATGTTCAAATACAATATAAATGTTGAAATGTAATAAATGTTGAAATGTAATATAAATGTTGAAATGTAATAAAAATGTTGAAATGCAATATAAATGTTGAAATGTACTATAAAGGTTGAAATGTAACTCAATCTTAAAAAACAATACTTGAACATTACTTACTGACTTACATTAATTAGACCACAACCACTGTTAATATATAAAATCCCCATTGGCACACAATACATAATATGTGCTGTAAATTTAGGAAACTTCTGCAGAATTTTATACACCCTGAATTACAATCATCACTTTACAGACGTTGAAGTCAGCACTGGTCTGGTTGTCTGGGCTGGGACGTTGAAGTCAGCACTGGTCTGGTTGTCTGGGCTGGGACGTTGAAGTCAGCACTGGTCTGGTTGTCTGGGCTGGGACGTTGAAGTCAGCACTGGTCAGGTTGTCTGGGCTGGGACGTTGAAGTCAGCACTGGTCTGGTTGTCTGGGCTGGGACGTTGAAGTCAGCACTGGTCTGGTTGTCTGGGCTGGGACGTTGAAGTCAGCACTGGTCTGGTTGTCTGGGCTGGGACGTTGAAGTCAGCACTGGTCTGGTTGTCTGGGCTGGGACGTTGAAGTCAGCACTGGTCTCTGGTTGTCTGGGCTGGGACGTTGAAGTCAGCACTGGGGTCTGGTTGTCTGGGCTGGGACGTTGAAGTCAGCACTGGGGTCTGGTTGTCTGGGCTGGGACGTTGAAGTCAGCACTGGTCTGGTTGTCTGGGCTGGGACGTTGAAGTCAGCACTGGTCTGGTTGTCTGGGCTGGGACGTTGAAGTCAGCACTGGTCTGGTTGTCTGGGCTGGGACGTTGAAGTCAGCACTGGTCTGGTTGTCTGGGCTGGGACGTTGAAGTCAGCACTGGTCTGGTTGTCTGGGCTGGGACGTTGAAGTCAGCACTGGTCTGGTTGTCTGGGCTGGGACGTTGAAGTCAGCACTGGTCTGGTTGTCTGGGCTGGGACGTTGAAGTCAGCACTGGTCTGGTTGTCTGGGCTGGGACGTTGAAGTCAGCACTGGTCTGGTTGTCTGGGCTGGGACGTTGAAGTCAGCACTGGTCTGGTTGTCTGGGCTGGGACGTTGAAGTCAGCACTGGTCTGGTTGTCTGGGCTGGGACGTTGAAGTCAGCACTGGTCTGGTTGTCTGGGCTGGGACGTTGAAGTCAGCACTGGTCTGGTTGTCTGGGCTGGGACGTTGAAGTCAGCACTGGTCTGGTTGTCTGGGCTGGGACGTTGAAGTCAGCACTGGTCTGGTTGTCTGGGCTGGGACGTTGAAGTCAGCACTGGTCTGGTTGTCTGGGCTGGGACGTTGAAGTCAGCACTGGTCTGGTTGTCTGGGCTGGGACGTTGAAGTCAGCACTGGTCTGGTTGTCTGGGCTGGGACGTTGAAGTCAGCACTGGTCTGGTTGTCTGGGCTGGGACGTTGAAGTCAGCACTGGTCTGGTTGTCTGGGCTGGGACGTTGAAGTCAGCACTGGTCTGGTTGTCTGGGCTGGGACGTTGAAGTCAGCACTGGTCTGGTTGTCTGGGCTGGGACGTTGAAGTCAGCACTGGTCTGGTTGTCTGGGCTGGGACGTTGAAGTCAGCACTGGTCTGGTTGTCTGGGCTGGGACGTTGAAGTCAGCACTGGTCTGGTTGTCTGGGCTGGGACGTTGAAGTCAGCACTGGTCTGGTTGTCTGGGCTGGGACGTTGAAGTCAGCACTGGTCTGGTTGTCTGGGCTGGGACGTTGAAGTCAGCACTGGTCTGGTTGTCTGGGCTGGGACGTTGAAGTCAGCACTGGTCTGGTTGTCTGGGCTGGGACGTTGAAGTCAGCACTGGTCTGGTTGTCTGGGCTGGGACGTTGAAGTCAGCACTGGTCTGGTTGTCTGGGCTGGGACGTTGTTGTCAGCACTGGTCTGGTTGTCTGGGCTGGGACGTTGAAGTCAGCACTGGCCTGGTTGTCTGGGCTGGGACGTTGAAGTCAGCACTGGTCTGGTTGTCTGGGCAGGGACCAGTAACTTTGCAATAATTATGTAATTACTATAAAGGAAAACTAATTTAGGCAAGTACTTTCAAATTCTTAATTAAAAGAATGCCTAAACTAATTGCTTATACATTCTTTGCCTAGTTCTGTACAATACAGACAGGTATATATATATGAGTACTCACCCAGGAAATCATCAAACTCTGCGTCAGTAATACTCTCAACATCACTATCATCATTATCATCTTTATGTTTCTTTTCATCCTTTACAGCCTTCTGTTGGAAATACCTACAGTAACAATGTAAAGCATACTATAAATATATTTATACAAATTTCAGTTTTAAGTTTTAAATTGGTCACTAACCCACCTGGCTATGGTGGTAGTAATGCAGTTGATAGATTGCTAGAATGTAACTACTCTGGACATGTTTTCATAATGGTGGCTTTGGTTATTAGCTTGAAATAATGATAAGTTTGGTTGTCATGCAATAAATTGATCCCCCCTATTATTGAATATAGGAAAATTTATAAACTGCTTTCTCATGGAGTCGAGCCCCTTAGAGCTAAAAGCCTTGCATGCACACTTCCTACAGTTTACACTTTAACCAATTTTATTTTTACTGACCGAGAAATTACCTAGTTTTATGAAAAAAAATAGTTTTGCCATTGAAAAGCTTTTATTGTAAAATATTAGTTATAAAGCAAGTACCAGTCAAGAGCCTACGTCATTCAGAAACTTTCTCATCGACTCGAGCCCTCTGATTGGTTGGCCTGTATTTAACCCTAAGACTCAAAACTCTACACAAAACACTGTTGTGATATTAAGTTAAATAATCTTAGATGGTATTCACCGACTTTAATCAATGTGAACGAGCCTGTTGACAAAACAATCGTCAACAACAGAACCCCATGGTAACAAGCTTAGGTGTTGATGCTTACCAAAATGGACGTTTATGGTTGGTTGCTATTAGTGATCACAGAATTATTACAAATTGTTTTCATTCACATTTGTTTTGCTGCTGTGACAGAAATAAGACTTCCAGCAGATTTTAACATGTTTTGGATAAGAACCATCTCCGTACGTGTGTATATTTGACCAAAACAATTAGGACTCGAGTCGACGAGAAGGATCGAGTCGATGAGAATCAAGTACCGGTATACTTATACTTATTTGGAGTGATTGCTCTTACAACTTATATCACTATTTAATGGTGGTAATAAGCACAAGGGTATGAGAGAAGAGAAGCCAGCTCTTCCTATAATGAAGGTAGAAGTAGAAGATTGTACCTATACAAGAACACATCATCTGCTGGTACCCGTTTCTCATCCAGTTTGAGGAAGCGATCACTGGTAACAGCCAGTCCTTTAATACCAGTGGGAATAGAATCTTTCCTGAACATAGTAGCTTTCTCACTGTCTGAAATAAGGGTGAACAATATCTCAATAATAATTGAACAACAATTGAATAATTCAAATTCAACAAATACTCAATAGTGACCATAACTCAAACCCACAGACATTATTGATATCATCACAATAAAACCTAACATTATTGTTATCATCACAATAAAACCTAACATTATGATATCATCACTATAAAATCTAACATTATTGATATCATCACTATAAAACCTAACATTATTGATATTATCACTATAAAACCTAACATTATTGATATCATCACAATATAATCTAACATTATGATATCATCACTATAAAACCTAACATTATTGATATAACCTAACATTATTGATATTATCACAATAAAACCTAACATTATTGATATCATCACTATCAAACCTAACATTATTGATATAACCTAACATTATTGATATTATCACAATAAAACCTAACATTATTGATATTATCACTATAAAACCTAACATTATTGATATTATCACAATATAACCTAACATTATGATATCATCACTATAAAACCTAACATTATTGTTATCATCACTATAAAACCTAACATTATTGTTATCATCACAATATAACCTAACATTATGATATCATCACTATAAAACCTAACATTATTGATATTATCACTATAAAACCTAACATTATTGATATTATCACTATAAAACCTAACATTATTGATATAACCTAACATTATTGATATTATCACAATATAACCTAACATTATGATATCATCACTATAAAACCTAACATTATTGTTATCATCACTATAAAACCTAACATTATTGTTATCATCACAATAAAACCTAACATTATGATATCATCACTATAAAACCTAACATTATTGATATAACCTAACATTATTGATATTATCACAATATAACCTAACATTATGATATCATCACTATAAAACCTAACATTATTGTTATCATCACTATAAAACCTAACATTATTGTTATCATCACAATAAAACCTAACATTATGATATTATCACTATAAAACCTAACATTACTGATATCATCACAATATTACCTGACATTATTGATATTATCACTATAAAACCTAACATTATTGTTATCATCACAATATAACCTGACATTATGATATTATCACTATAAAACCTAACATTACTGATATCATCACAATATTACCTGACATTATTGATATTATCACTATAAAACCTAACATTATTGTTATCATCACAATATAACCTGACATTATGATATCATCACAATAAAACCTAACATTATTGATATTATCACAATAAAACCTAACATTATTGATATTATCACTATAAAACCTAACATTATTGTTATCATCACAATATAACCTGACATTATGATATCATCACAATAAAACCTAACATTATTGTTATCATCACAATAAAACCTAACATTATTGATATTATCACAATAAAACCTAACATTATTAATATTATCACTATAACACCTAACATTATTGATATTATCACAATAAAACCTAACATTATTGATATCATCACTATAAAACCTAACATTATTGATATCATCACAATATAACCTAACATTATTGTTATCATCACTATAAAACCTAACATTATTGATATTATCACTATAAAACCTAACATTATTGATATCATCACTATAAAACCTAACATTATGATATCATCACAATATAACCTAACATTATCTCTATCGAGAGTATTATCATATATGCAATATTGGAAGCTGATATGACTATGTTACTGCCTGTTATTGAATCCCAGGATACAAAAACAGAACAGAACATATATTTTATTAACTTGTACAACGTGTACATCGTTATACAAAAACAGACACAGTCATTCAACCAATGAGGATGTAAATAAAGAAAACATGCATTTTAGTATTTTCAACATAAAACATCCGTGTGATAACAATTATTTACGAGGAATATCATTGAACAGAAAACATACTCTCTTCTGGTTTCTTTGGGTTTTTGAAGACAAATCTGTCAAGGAATCGTATTAGTGTGAAGTCTTGTAGTGGATCACCCTTGTATCTTACTATCTGACCCTGAAATATATGTACACCACATGTGAATGTATAATTTAACGAGCCAATTAATTATTGTATCTAATAAAACAACTACTTTCTGAGGACATAACTTGACTTCTATCCTGTCAATAGGTAGTACATGGTTGTTCTATCCTGTCACCAGGTAGTACATGGTAGTTATATCCTGTCACTAGGTAGTACATGGTTGTTCTATCCTGTCACTAGGTAGTACATGGTTGTTCTATCCTGTCACTAGGTAGTACATGGTATCCTGTCACTAGGTAGTACATGGTATCCTGTCACCAGGTAGTACATGGTATCCTGTCACCAGGTAGTACATGGTAGTTATATCCTGTCACCAGGTAGTACATGGTAGTTCTATCCTGTCACTAGGTAGTACATGGTAGTTCTATCCTGTCACTAGGTAGTACATGGTTGTTCTATCCTGTCACTAGGTAGTACATGGTAGTTCTATCCTGTCACTAGGTAGTACATGGTAGTTCTATCCTGTCACTAGGTAGTACATGGTAGTTCTATCCTGTCACCAGGTAGTACATGGTAGTTCTATCCTGTCACCAGGTAGTACATGGTTGTTCTATCCTGTCACTAGGTAGTACATGGTTGTTCTATCCTGTCACTAGGTAGTACATGGTATCCTGTCACTAGGTAGTACATGGTATCCTGTCACTAGGTAGTACATGGTAGTTCTATCCTGTCACTAGGTAGTACATGGTTGTTCTATCCTGTCACTAGGTAGTACATGGTAGTTCTATCCTGTCACTAGGTAGTACATGGTTGTTCTATCCTGTCACTAGGTAGTACATGGTTGTTCTATCCTGTCACTAGGTAGTACATGGTTGTTCTATCCTGTCACCAGGTAGTACATGGTTGTTCTATCCTGTCACTAGGTAGTACATGGTTGTTCTATCCTGTCACCAGGTAGTACATGGTTGTTCTATCCTGTCACCAGGTAGTACATGGTTGTTCTATCCTGTCACTAGGTAGTACATGGTATCCTGTCACCAGGTAGTACATGGTTGTTCTATCCTGTCACCAGGTAGTACATGGTTGTTCTATCCTGTCACTAGGTAGTACATGGTATCCTGTCACTAGGTAGTACATGGTTGTTCTATCCTGTCACTAGGTAGTACATGGTTGTTCTATCCTGTCACCAGGTAGTACATGGTTGTTCTATCCTGTCACTAGGTAGTACATGGTATCCTGTCACTAGGTAGTATATGGTAGTTCTATCCTGTCACTAGGTAGTACATGGTATCCTGTCACTAGGTAGTACATGGTTGTTCTATCCTGTCACCAGGTAGTACATGGTAGTTCTATCCTGTCACTAGGTAGTATATGGTAGTTCTATCCTGTCACTAGGTAGTACATGGTATCCTGTCACTAGGTAGTACATGGTTGTTCTATCCTGTCACCAGGTAGTACATGGTAGTTCTATCCTGTCACTAGGTAGTATATGGTAGTTCTATCCTGTCACTAGGTAGTACATGGTAATCAAAGCTGGTAGCTCATGAGGGCCATAATTCTTACAATATTGTAGCTGGAGTAACATAACTTGGCATACAATAGTGCATTGTTGCTGTGACCTTATGTGTAAAGTTTGAAGTCGATACCTTTAATGGTTTGCAAGTTATTAAGAAAAACCATGAAAAATGTGGACGGACCGACGCCCCCACGATCGCTACCTTAGGTGGTCATTCCATTGTTTAAGATCAAAGGAACGACCACTTAAAGGACAAAAGAATTAAGTGGTCACGGAATGAATTGAATAGATTTCTATTGTATTAGGTCACACCTCCGACCACCTAAGGTAGCTTTCGTGTGTGCGGACAGACGGACAGACAGACAGACGGAGAGACGGACAGGGTGATTACTATAGGGCACCTGCAAAAAATTTGCAGGGCCCTAATAAATATAGACACACTAACAGAGACATAATGTATCAATGAAGGGACTTACTTTAAGTAGTTGTGATGCAAACAATGATACTGTCGGATGAAAATGATTGACAAGTTTCTCCAGTTCCCAGATACATTCCTTCTCAGCATGACAGTACTGTGGATTACGATGAAACGGATCATAATCTGTCTTCTCAGATTTATCTGAAATATAAATACATTACTAGTACTGTGAAGCATTAATCAGAATTTAACATATTCCTTTAGGCATATTGCTCACACTTTTATCAACTTACAATTGATGCATCCTTTACATAGCATTAGACATTTCCAAGCCTTGAATGGGAATACTAGTATCTGGAATGTTTGAATCTAGCTATACTTGAATAACCTACCATTTTACCTGCATACGCTACGTAACAGTTTAACATAATTGGGCAAATATAGAAATATTTTTCAATTCATTCAGTAACTTGTCAACTAAATCCAAACTCAGAATCATATCACCAGTAGTTATATGATGGTATATACTGACCCAATTAAGCATCAAGTATGGTTCATTGGTTTTTTTAATTAAAAACCTCATTTTCACACTAATATTTTTGTGTGTGAATGCAAACTACAGCAATTCTCATTAAATTCTGAGCTGTATATTATGAATACTTGGCATGGCACTTTGTGTAAGCCTAAGGGTAAATGATGTTTACTGTGACTTACGGTTGAGGTTAGCTCTATGAACCCAGGAGATGCCGTGTGGTTTCACCTGACCAGCAGTAACTGTGTCGTCTGTGTTGTCTGTAACCTCTTCCTGGTTCTCATCATGTGCTGTATCAACCATCTCATCATCAGGATCTGCTATATCCACAAAATGTTCTTCTTCATCAGAATCCTGTATAGAGGGAGGTAATAATATATCAAGGGAGGTAATAATACATCAAGGGAGGTAATAATATATCAAGGGAGGTAATAATATATCAAGGGAGGTAATAATACATCAAGGGAGGTAATAATACATCAAGGGAGGTAATAATACATCAAGGGAGGTAATAAAATCCTTCATAAGGGAAGAAATTCAATTAATTATACATATGTATAATAGACTCACAACATAATACTAAATAAAGAGATGTAATTTATTAAGTTATTATTTCTAAATTTAAAATAGATTTAAAGTCATTTCATTCAATTTGATAGAACATATGCAAAGGGAGGTAATTGATATTTTAATTTTAAATATAAGATACTATTTAATTACCTCTTCTGTATGTGTAAGGGCCAGTAATCCTTTCTTGCCCTTCAGAACCTAGAACACAAACAGAAAATGATATTCACGATGTAGTGTATTTATCAGACACATACAGTTGAAATATGTAAAATAATGACCATACAGACCGAGCTTGGCAATATCTGCACTATGACCATACAGACCGAGCTTAGCAATATCTGCACTATGACCATACAGACCGAGCTTGGCAATATCTGCACTATGACCATACAGACCGAGCTTGGCAATATCTGCACTATGACCATACAGACCGAGCTTAGCAATATCTGCACTATGACCATACAGACCGAGCTTGGCAATATCTGCACTATGACCATACAGACCGAGCTTAGCAATATCTGCACTATGACCATACAGACCGAGCTTAGCAATATCTGCACTATGACCATACAGACCGAGCTTAGCAATATCTGCACTATGACCATACAGACCGAGCTTAGCAATATCTCCGCTATGACCATACAGACCGAGCTTAGCAATATCTCCGCTATGACCATACAGACCGAGCTTAGCAATATCTCCGCTATGACCATACAGACCGAGCTTAGCAATATCTGCACTATGACCATACAGACCGAGCTTAGCAATATCTGCACTATGACCATACAGACCGAGCTTAGCAATATCTGCACTATGACCATACAGACCGAGCTTGGCAATATCTGCACTATGACCATACAGACCGAGCTTAGCAATATCTCCACTATCAACATACAGACCGAGCTTAGCAATATCTGCACTATCAACATACAGACCGAGCTTAGCAATATCTGCACTATGACCATACAGACCGAGCTTAGCAATATCTCCACTATGACCATACAGACCGAGCTAAGTAATATCTGCACTATCAACATACAGACCGAGCTAAGTAATATCTGCACTATCAACATACAGACCGAGCTTAGTAATATCTGCACTATCAACATACAGACCGAGCTTAGCAATATCTCCACTATGACCATACAGACCGAGCTTGGCAATATCTGCACTATGACCATACAGACCGAGCTTGGCAATATCTGCACTATGACCATACAGACCGAGCTTAGCAATATCTCCACTATGACCATACAGACCGAGCTTAGTAATATCTCCACTATGACCATACAGACCGAGCTTAGTAATATCTCCACTATGACCATACAGACCGAGCTTGGCAATATCTGCACTATGACCATACAGACCGAGCTTAGCAATATCTCCACTATGACCATACAGACCGAGCTTAGTAATATCTCCACTATGACCATACAGACCGAGCTTAGTAATATCTCCACTATGACCATACAGACCGAGCTTAGTAATATCTGCACTATGACCATACAGACCGAGCTTAGCAATATCTGCACTATCAACATGTACAACAAATATATCACATTCCCAACAACATGTACAAAAAATATATCACATTCCCAACAACATGTAAACTATTATTGTTTCTGACATTACTATACTGGCAAAGGAGTGATGACCGGCCGCTAGTAATTACTGGACAAACAGTCTCCTCGCTTTGTTTAGTATAATAAATCGTATATTTTTGTATCAAAACACTCAGAATCATGTTTAAAAGGATCCTGGCTGAAAAAAAATAACAAAATCAACAAAGCATTACTTATTTATCAAAAATATCGTCCGCTGCTGTGATGTTGACATTAGCAGCGCCGGGGAAAAGAATTTGTGTGTGTGCATGCGCGAAAGAGCGCGTGCGCCAATAATTTTCTATGCTTAAGTTATTCAATTAAATATTTCATGTTGAGACCGTGGCCGAGTGGTTAACGATGCAGGAAATGTTTTCCAAATTTAACTTGTGAAGGCCGCGGGTTCGAATCTCCTCGGAGGTTAATTTTTTTTAAATTTTTTTTTTTTTTTAAATCTATACAACATTTATTTTACCGCAGTTAATACAGTTTTTTCTCGAATGTCGGATAATTAAACATTTTAATATCATGTCCATACATTTTGAAGACTTTCAAGTCGTTTGAAAATATTTTTCTCGATTTTTTGGTCAATAAACACGGTACGGTATATTATTGATTTTAGCCTGTCTCAGAACGCCCCCTATCAGGAAAACATTGTGTGTCACGTGTTGTTATATCGTAAATCATGAATATTTTTGCATGCATACGAAGAAAGGACACTGTTCTAAACATTTCTGGTCATATTTTTCAAAATATTAATCGAGGAATATTCGTAACAGACTGTCCGGTCATTACTTCTGTACATCGTTGAAAAAGGCGCCAAAAGTACGCATGTTTGGGCCCCGAATTTGGCAATTCACGTGACGTCATATTTTGGGTGATCTATTTTTAGCAACGACCTTGAACACAGGTATGTGTCAACACAAAATTTTGTAAGGAAAAGCCGATTTTAAGTTCATACGACGTATTTTATGCCAATTGTGTCCGGTCATCACTCCTTTGCCAGTATACTCTGATAAACATTCCAGCAACGTTTTAGTGAGAAATGCAACACAAATGATAATGCTGGAAAATTTAAACTATAAGATAAAATGACACCACAAATTAATCAATATTGTTAACACACCATGCCCACAAATCTATCACCCAGGCCCTGTTCATCATAAGCTAATCAGTTAAGATTGTGACCAAGTTAAACAAGTGAAGACTACCACAGTATACTTACCTCAGACAACAGTACCAGGGCTCCACATGTAAACTGAGGTTGTTGGTATGAACATACTTGTAACAAACGTTTTATAAATGCCTGAATAAACAACATAGAACAACGTATAGAATGATACATATGACATGGATGGTCGAAACAGTTTTTATGAGACCAAGATTTATCTGCTACCCCATAATATAAAAATACAAAGTTTCTTCCAATCATAACTACTTGGTCATTTTCGTAACTGAGAAATATGCCTCATACATAAGTGTAGGGTTACAAATCTTGGTTATATGGTTTCTGGTAAAGGCATCAGTTGTTAAAAGCTATCAAGAAGCCCTTTAATTACCGGTTTACTTTTAGGAGTTGATACTTCCCTGGAGTAAGTAACCTTTTAGTCAGCTTCAATTCCATCGTTTGATTCTCATGAGTCATGTTGTAAAATAGTCTGTGATAATGGCGGCTTTCCTAATATGTCTGAGGCACATTAGTTAGATAAACGCTGAGGAGTTCCGATTGAGTTTCCTGCTGTTCATGACAGATGAAACCATTTGTGGACACCCAAACTGCCGCCAACCTGTCTGCCGAAATCACCTATCTAATTAAAAGGCTCTTATGTTTAAAAATCTGATAAAAAATTGCACTGATTTTCCTTGATTATTTGTCAGTATGAATTAGAACTTGTCAGACTAAACGGTTACAAAAATTCCACAGTTGACCAGTCCATGACTTCAGCAATAACAAACCATAACTTACCTTCACACGTCGTTCAGATTCATCCTTCTTCATACTTTTAAACAGTAGATTCAGGAATACAGCCTGTTTAGAGGACGTCTTCAGTGCTGGATCTACCAACTTCTTGTATAAAGCATTGTAATATCTCTCTGTAATGTTCTGACTGTAAGTGAATAGAAGAAAACCTATCAATATATGTGATGACTATCCCCACTTTCAGATTCTACTCTCTGACATTATCAGTTACCTTACTATTTTTACAACAAAAGGCAAATAAAGTAAAATATGTCAATAAATTGTTACTGAGATTTAACAAAAACAAATAATAATTAATTAATATTGTCAATGAATAGAAAAAGCAAAAACCTATCTCCATATTTTGATAATGTAATCCAAACAAAAGCACCCTGTACGAGTGCTGAACGCTCAACTTTCTCGTATTTGATAGTTACAAGGTCAGATAACTCAATAAATATATATCACACAGGGTTATCACCCTTGACAGTATGTACTCCTTCTGAGATGGTAATTAACTATGCTAAATTTCAAGTGAATACTTTGGATAGTATTTGAGAAAATGACTCTTGACAATAAACTAAATCAACGCACACGCTGACGCTGTCGCACATGATCCCATCAAGACAATAGCTCAACTTTTTTTCCTTCGAAAAGTCAAGCTAAAAATATACTCCAAAGCGTTCATACATGACCATTATTTGGCATCTAACCATAGTATATGATATAACAGACTTACTTTGTATCCATGACTTGATATAACAATGTCAGAGCTTGTACACTGGTGGTAAAGTTGACAATATGTACAATCTTATATAAATGTTCAAGTTGTTCATTCAGGAACTCTTCCTCCACTGAAATCACATACATTATAAACATATACAAAATGTTTTAACTAGTATCATTATATTTATTAATTTGATGAACACTAAGCTTACAATAAACTTAATTCTAATTGTTTTGAAAATGTTATATCTCAATAAAGTCATGATATCACAGAATTCATCATCATACAGAAATTGGACTGATTGTTCTTCACCAGAGATATATTTACATTGGATCCAATCCAGAATTTGCTGAGTTATTGCCCTTGAAATTATGATATTTGATGAAATTTGGCTTGTGTCGAAATGAATAGACATATTTAGTCCAACGAATCTATTGATCAAAAACCATTTAGTCTATGAACCTACAGCCGGATTATTCAACATACATATAAGAAATGTTTGACTTACATTTAGCAAATGGATAAGCTCTGTTTACACCAGATAACAGACCACTCATCATTTTACTGTCCACTTCACCTTTCTTCACAAATGCCTACAAAGTAAGAACTACACATCAATAAAGTACTAGCACTGAGAACTGGTTCTATCATAACATTAAATGATGCTACTGAAGAGATTACCGTACATTGCAAATAATACAAATGAATAAAATATGCAAGGACATCAAAGATTTCTAGACATTAACTAGAGCTATCTCAGGAGTGATGAATCCTACCCCCGCAGCACCGCCTTGACACACCGTCTTGATGTGATGAACATTTGTACCAAGCAATTTTAAAATCCAGTAAGAAATGACAAAGTTACAGAGCGGACACGATTTGCATGACTATATAACCTTTGACCTGTAAGTGTGACCTTGACCTTTGAGATAGGGACCTGGGTCTTGCGCATGACACACCGTCTTGATGTGGTGAACATTTGTACAAAGCAATTTTAAAATCCAGTAAAAAATGACAAAGCTACAGAGCGGACAAGATTTGCATGACTATATAACCTTTGACCTGTAAGTGTGACCTTGACCTTTGAGATAGGGACCTGGGTCTTGCGCATGACACACCGTCTTGATGTGATGAACATTTGTACCAAGCAATTTTAAAATCCAGTCAGAAATGACAAAGTTACAGAGCGGACAAGATTTGCATGACTATATAACCTTTGACCTCTAAGTGTGACCTTGACCTTTGAGATAGGGATCTGGGTCTTGCGCATGACACACCGTCTTGATGTGGTGAACATTTGTACAAAGCAATTTTAAAATCCAGTAAGAAATGACAAAGTTACAGAGCGGACACGATTTGCATGACTATATAACCTTTGACCTGTAAGTGTGACCTTGACCTTTGAGATAGGGACCTGGATCTTGCGCATGACACACCGTCTTAATGTCGTGAACATTTGTACCAAGTAATTTTAAAATCCAGTAAGAAATGACAAAGCTACAGAGCGGACACGATTTGCATGACTATATAACCTTTGACCTCTAAGTGTGACCTTGACCTTTGAGATAGGGACCTGGGTCTTGCGCATGACACACCGTCTTGATGTGGTGAACATTTGTACAAAGCAATTTTAAAATCCAGTAAGAAATGACAAAGCTACAGAGCGGACACGATTTGCATGACGATATAACCTTTGACCTCTAAGTGTGACCTTGACCTTTGAGATAGGGACCCAAGTCTTGCGCATGACACACCGTCTTGATGTGGTGAACATTTGTACAAAGCAATTTTAAAATCCAGTAAGAAATGACAAAGTTACAGAGCGGACACGATTTGCATGACTATATAACCTTTGACCTGTAAGTGTGACCTTGACCTTTGAGATAGGGACCTGGATCTTGCGCATGACACACCGTCTTGATGTCGTGAACATTTGTACCAAGCAATTTTAAAATCCAGTAAGAAATGACAAAGTTACAGAGCGGACACGATTTGCATGACTATATAACCTTTGACCTCTAAGTGTGACCATAACCTTTGAGATAGGGACCTGGATCTTGCGCATGACACACCGTCTTGATGTCGTGAACATTTGTACCAAGCAATTTTAAAATCCAGTAAGAAATGAAAAAGTTACAGAGCGGACACGATTTGCATGACTATATAACCTTTGACCTCTAAGTGTGACCTTGACCTTTAAGATAGGGACCTGGGTCTTACGCATGACACACCGTCTTGATGTGATGAACATTTGTACCAGGCAATTTTTAAATCCAGTCAGAAATGACAAAGTTACAGAGCGGACAAGATTTGCATGACTATATAACCTTTGACCTCTAAGTGTGACCTTGACCTTTGAGATAGGGACCTGGGTCTTACGCATGACACACCGTCTTGATGTGGTAAACATTTGTACAAAGCAATTTTTAAATCCAGTAAGAAATGACAAAGTTAAAGAGCGGACACGATTTGCATGACTATATAACCTTTTGACCTGTAAGTGTGACCTTGACCTTTGAGATAGGGACCTGGGTCTTGCGCATGACACACCGTCTTAATGTCGTGAACATTTGTACCAAGCAATTTTAAAATCCAGTAAGAAATGACAAAGTTACAGAGCGGACACGATTTGCATGACTATATAACCTTTGACCTCTAAGTGTGACCTTGACCTTTGAGATAGGGACCTGGGTCTTGCGCATGACACACCGTCTTGATGTGGTGAACATTTGTACAAAGCAATTTTAAAATCCAGTAAGAAATGACAAAGTTACAGAGTGGACACAATGCTAACGTAACGACAGACCGACAGACCAACATGGTGACTCCAGTATACCCCCTTCAAACTTTGTTTGCGGGGGTATAATTAGGTGACAGCTACATACCTATACATTATAAATTTGCAAACATGTCAATTAGGCAAAAAAGCAAGTGATGTTCGAGTCGTGTTAATCAGACAAAGAATGAAGAGAGTTTTGTGATGTTTGTAGAGACGTGTTAATCAGACAAAGAATGAAGAGAGTTTTGTGATGTTTGCAGAGTCGTGTTAATCAGACAAAGAATGAAGAGAGTTTTGTGATGTTTGTAGAGTTACCTTGAAGAAGCTGAAGTAAATATGAATGAGTTTGGAAGCCAAATCTTTGTCACGATTTCCCAGTCGTATCTGATTTAAGAAACACACAGAATAATACCTGAAATATAAACAAAAATATACCTAAATAAAGGTATTATACAACTGTATATGTCACTATTCCAATTAGCTAAATCAATACACTTTATGATTTCACCTCCAGCTTCAATTTCACTTTAACCAAATGAATTATTACCAGACGTGCTGTTTTTAGAATTAGATATCTCAATAATACGTTGGTTGAAGATAATAATTCTGACAGAAACTTTTCCAAAAATAGTAATCTAAGATGCTGGAGGATGATTTACTGTGCTCTGTCAGCAATGTTAGGTCTGCACAATGACTCACTGTGCTCTGTCAGCAAAGTTAGGTCTGAACAATGACTTACTGTGCTCTGTCAGCAATGTTAGGACTGAACAATGCCTTACTGTGCTCTATCAGCAATGTTAGGACTGAACAATGACTTACTGTGCTCTATCAGCAATGTTAGGTCTGAACAATGACTTACTGTGCTCTATCAGCAATGTTAGGACTGAACAATGACTTACTGTGCTCTATCAGCAATGTTAGGTCTGAACAATGACTTACTGTGC
Source organism: Spisula subtruncata (assembly GCA_963678985.1). Classification (NCBI taxonomy): domain Eukaryota; kingdom Metazoa; phylum Mollusca; class Bivalvia; order Venerida; family Mactridae; genus Spisula; species Spisula subtruncata. Next base: position 67,365,733 of record OY787661.1, read on the forward strand.
TCTATCAGCAATGTTAGGTCTGAACAATGACTTACTGTGCTCGGTCAGCAATGTTAGGTCTGAACAATGACTTACTGTGCTCTATCAGCAATGTTAGGTCTGAACAATGACTTACTGTGCTCTATCAGCAATGTTAGGACTGAACAATGACTTACTGTGCTCTGTCAGCAATGTTAGGTCTGAACAATGACTTACTGTGCTCTATAAGCAATGTTAGGACTGAACAATGACTTACTGTGCTCTATCAGCAATGTTAGGTCTGAACAATGACTTACTGTGCTCTATCAGCAATGTTAGGACTGAACAATGCCTTACTGTGCTCTGTCAGCAATGTTAGGACTGAACAATGCCTTACTGTGCTCTATCAGCAATGTTAGGACTGAACAATGACTTACTGTGCTCTATCAGCAATGTTAGGACTGAACAATGACTTACTGTGCTCGGTCAGCAATGTAAGGTCTGAACAATGACTTACTGTGCTCTGTCAGCAATGTTAGGACTGAACAATGACTCACTGTGCTCTATCAGCAATGTTAGGTCTGAACAATGCCTTACTGTGCTCTGTCAGCAAAGTTAGGTCTGAACAATGACTCACTGTGCTCTATCAGCAATGTTAGGACTGAACAATGCCTTACTGTGCTCTGTCAGCAATGTTAGGACTGAACAATGACTCACTGTGCTCTATCAGCAATGTTAGGTCTGAACAATGACTCACTGTGCTCTATCAGCAATGTTAGGTCTGAACAATGACTCACTGTGCTCTATCAGCAATGTTAGGACTGAACAATGACTCACTGTGCTCTATCAGCAATGTTAGGTCTGAACAATGCCTTACTGTGCTCTGTCAGCAAAGTTAGGTCTGAACAATGACTCACTGTGCTCTATCAGCAATGTTAGGACTGAACAATGCCTTACTGTGCTCTGTCAGCAATGTTAGGACTGAACAATGACTCACTGTGCTCTATCAGCAATGTTAGGTCTGAACAATGACTCACTGTGCTCTATCAGCAATGTTAGGTCTGAACAATGACTTACTGTGCTCTGTCAACAATGTTAGGTCTGAACAATGACTCACTGTGCTCTGTCAGCAATGTTAGGTCTGAACAATGACTCACTGTGCTCGGTCAGCAATGTTAGGACTGAACAATGACTTACTGTGTTCTGTCAGCAATGTTAGGTCTGAACAATGACTTACTGTGCTCTATAAGCAATGTTAGGTCTGAACAATGACTCACTGTGCTCGGTCAGCAATGTTAGGACTGAACAATGACTTACTGTGTTCTGTCAGCAATGTTAGGTCTGAACAATGACTTACTGTGCTCTATCAGCAATGTTAGGTCTGAACAATGACTTACTGTGCTCTATCAGCAATGTTAGGTCTGAACAATGACTTACTGTGCTCTATCAGCAATGTTAGGTCTGAACAATGACTTACTGTGCTCTATCAGCAATGTTAGGTCTGAACAATGACTTACTGTGCTCTATCAGCAATGTTAGGTCTGAACAATGACTTACTGTGCTCTGTCAGCAATGTTAGGACTGAACAATGCCTTACTGTGCTCTATCAGCAATGTTAGGTCTGAACAATGACTTACTGTGCTCTATAAGCAATGTTAGGTCTGAACAATGCCTTACTGTGCTCTATCAGCAATGTTAGGACTGAACAATGCCTTACTGTGCTCTATCAGCAATGTTAGGACTGAACAATGACTTACTGTGTTCTGTCAGCAATGTTAGGTCTGAACAATGACTTACTGTGCTCTATCAGCAATGTTAGGACTGAACAATGACTTACTGTGCTCTATCAGCAATGTTAGGTCTGAACAATGACTTACTGTGCTCTATAAGCAATGTTAGGTCTGAACAATGCCTTACTGTGCTCTATCAGCAATGTTAGGACTGAACAATGCCTTACTGTGCTCTATCAGCAATGTTAGGACTGAACAATGACTTACTGTGCTCTGTCAGCAATGTTAGGACTGAACAATGACTTACTGTGTTCTGTCAGCAATGTTAGGTCTGAACAATGACTTACTGTGCTCTATCAGCAATGTTAGGACTGAACAATGCCTTACTGTGCTCTATCAGCAATGTTAGGACTGAACAATGACTTACTGTGTTCTGTCAGCAATGTTAGGTCTGAACAATGACTTACTGTGCTCTATCAGCAATGTTAGGACTGAACAATGCCTTACTGTGCTCTATCAGCAATGTTAGGACTGAACAATGACTTACTGTGTTCTGTCAGCAATGTTAGGTCTGAACAATGACTCACTGTGCTCTATCAGCAATGTTAGGTCTGAACAATGACTTACTGTGCTCGGTCAACAATGTTAGGACTGAACAATGACTTACTGTGCTCTGTCAGCAATGTTAGGTCTGAACAATGACTTACTGTGCTCGGTCAACAATGTTAGGACTGAACAATGCCTTACTGTGCTCTATCAGCAATGTTAGGACTGAACAATGACTCACTGTGCTCTATCAGCAATGTTAGGTCTGAACAATGACTTACTGTGCTCGGTCAACAATGTTAGGACTGAACAATGACTTACTGTGCTCTGTCAGCAATGTTAGGACTGAACAATGACTTACTGTGCTCTATCAGCAATGTTAGGTCTGAACAATGACTAACTGTGCTCTATCAGCAATGTTAGGACTGAACAATGACTTACTGTGCTCTATCAGCAATGTTAGGACTGAACAATGACTTACTGTGCTCTGTCAGCAATGTTAGGTCTGAACAAAGACTTACTGTGCTCTGTCAGCAATATTAGGTCTGAACAACAAGTATTCCACTTCTCTAACTACCACACCTTTCATGTTTGGATGATGATCAACTGTAAATATAACATTCACATGCTGGTAAACATTATTGTGCAGTTTTATTTTCATTGCAAACATTTAGTACATTGTATATATGTTTAATATAAATAAATCGCTGGCTTAGAATGAGAAGGTCGTAACTACTAATAACGACCTGATAAGACTTATACATATTTGAAATCTACTTGACAAGGCGCTTCTTATAGCCTATTGTCATGAAAATCGGAAATTGTCATGTTGACCAAAATGAAGTTTTAAAAACTTGTTTTTATATAGGTAAACAGTAAATTACAGACAGTTTTCTCTTGTTTTCTCAAAATATTGATTTTGTAGTTACGACCTTCTCATTCTAAGCCATCGAAATGTAAAACATACATTCACTAATTTATAAGATATTTACCATTGGAAAGTAGTATAACATCACAAACAGTACATACCAAGTTTAGTTAGAAGATGTGATACTGTGGATGCCAGCTTATAATGTGGATCACCCACTTTGTTAACAAGTAAATTCAGCAAAGCCTGAAATACAATCAAAACATTGAAATATAAGAACTCTCCAAGACAATCAAAATACAACCAGGAAACATAAAATAACACACAATATAAAGTTGTCCACCATAACATGATATTTACAGTAGAATCATTTACTTTGGATGGGACAAAATTTCATGGTTTTGGTAAAAAATACTTTTCAATGGGATATTAATTGGTGGATTTGCATTACAGGTAATAAATACAAGAGTCAACATTATTGTTGGATAGGATTTGATTTCTTGGATGAAGGAGAACCAAGAAATCCACAAAATTTAACCCCCCCAAGAAAAATAATTATTTTACACTATACAATTAGTAACACTGATTTGTTACATCTTCTTCGGTTGATACAATATCCTTCTCGGGTGCATTGTGTACCTAATTGTTCTATCTAGATTCAAAGTTTACAATGTTTTGGCATATAAATAACTTCATCAAAATTTACCATAAAGTTAAACATTTTTAGGAGAGCTTTTTACAGTGTAAACTCAATGAATGGTTGAAATATGACAGATAACTGACCTTTTCTTGTTCTGGTTTGTTCAGTAACAGATTATAGGCTATACCTGAAATACACATCATATCATTGTTAGATTATCCTCTGTACAGTTACTGTGGTAATCTAATAGTTTTCATATAAGGTCTATAACAGTATCAACACAACGCCTACATCTACTATGTTATAAAATTGAATGACCATTGGGGGCTTGTGAAGGACATACAACATGACCAAAAGGTCGCAAATAAGATCACTCCAAAGCAAATTCATTATGACAAAACAGTTTTTTAGAATAAAGTAAGATGTGTTCACTGGATTTTATTTCCACATTGAACATGATTATCTATAAGATAAAGTATAACATATGTAGTGTATACATACTGACAACTTTCTGTCTGGTCGAGACAACTGTATCATGTGCAAGTTGCTGAAATATAACAATACAATCACTAACAGAAATACAGACATAAAATAACCAACTGATTTATTTTTATTTTAGTTTATAAACTATATAATCTAAGTAAGGTAAAATGTCATCTTTCAAATAAATTATAATTGACCTCTATAATAAGCCTAGGGTATTCTGTCACTCGTCAGGGATTTATATTGCCTGGGTAAATGCTGAGAATCAAAGATGAGAGTAACTCCGTTCTCCATGGCAAGCTGCTAACTGGGATTGAAAGCAAAAAAGTGTGCTTAAATTTTTGAAATACTATAAAGTAGTCACAGTACTAAACCATTCATTCATTTAAAACAGCTTAATTCATATACATAATAAATATACTGTTTTATTTGGATATAATATAAACTCATCATGTGTGGACATCATAAGAATGTTAAGATTAAGAAATCCCCTGCAGGTCACACAATATTTACACAAAATAGCGAGCCATATTCATGAAATGTTACCTTTAAAATGTTAATAAATTCTGAATATCGTTTCTTTAGTTCAGCTTCAAAACACCATAGCATCAGTTTTTTATCCATAACTTCCTTGGTCCAACTACAAACAGGGCCTACACTTGATAATGGTTGCTGGAAATAAAGATACAGTAATACATCATAAGTGGGAAACAAGAGACCTATATATATAGAGGTATGGTGCAGACTTGATCCATGTAGTTATATTGTCATGTTACTGTTTTCTGTGCTCTACAGGTTAAGTGGAGTGCTGCCTTCAACGCGTCCCTGTCAGATATCTTTTTTCTAGTTCCATGTTCGATCCTTATTTGGTCCACTGCTTAATTCCCCCACTCAGCACCATGCATGAGTCTCCTATATGATTTGAGGCAAATTGATCAAATATCATGCTTTACTAGGATATTCAGGAATCTGACATTTTTTGTTTACATGATGAAAATGACAACAAATATTAGTTTCAATTGCTTCATGGAGAATGCATGGTATTGCAAGTAAGATAATAGAAAACTGTATATAAACTTCATTAAGTTAAGTAAAGTTTGAGCAAGGAAAATCTCCTGCATTTTAATGAAATCTCCTGCATTTCCAACACCAATCTCATGCAAAGGGATCTGCAAAACTTGGCACATGTGCAACTGTACTCAAAACAAACTTCTCTCACACCCACCTGACGATGGATACACAGATACACATGTACATGTATGAATGTTTTAGTTGACCCAAACTGGTTGATCATAATTATAAAATTAGCCATTTTAAACATTCTGTGGAATAAGACAAGTAGTGTGTCCATCTCTAGCTTCCAACTGAGATATATACCTTATACAAGTTGTTTGTCCATCTCTAGCTTCTAACTGAGATATATACCTTATACAAGTTGTTTGTCCATCTCTAGCTTCTAACTGAGATAGATACCTTATACAAGTAGTTTGTCCATCTCTAGCTTCCAACTGAGATAGATACCTTATACAAGTTGTTTGTCCATCTCTAGCTTCCAACTGAGATATATACCTTATACAAGTTGTTTGTCCATCTCTAGCTTCTAACTGAGATAGATACCTTATACAAGTTGTTTGTCTGTCTCTAGCTTCCAACTGAGATATATACCTTATACAAGTAGTTTGTCTGTCTCTAGCTTCCAACTGAGATATATACCTTATACAAGTTGTTTGTCCATCTCTAGCTTCTAACTGAGATATATACCTTATACAAGTTGTTTGTCCATCTCTAGCTTCTAACTGAGATATATACCTTATACAAGTTGTTGGTCCATCTCTAGCTTCCAACTGAGATATATACCTTATACAAGTTGTTTGTCTGTCTCTAGCTTCCAACTGAGATAGATACCTTATACAAGTTGTTTGTCTGTCTCTAGCTTCTAACTGAGATAGATACCTTATACAAGTTGTTGGTCCATCTCTAGCTTCCAACTGAGATAGATACCTTATACAAGTAGTTTGTCCATCTCTAGCTTCCAACTGAGATAGATACCTTATACAAGTAGTTTGTCCATCTCTAGCTTCTAACTGAGATAGATACCTTATACAAGTTGTTTGTCTGTCTCTAGCTTCCAACTGAGATAGATACCTTATACAAGTTGTTTGTCTGTCTCTAGCTTCCAACTGAGATATATACCTTATACAAGTTGTTTGTCTGTCTCTAGCTTCCAACTGAGATATATACCTTATACAAGTTGTTTGTCTGTCTCTAGCTTCTAACTGAGATATATACCTTATACAAGTTGTTTGTCCATCTCTAGCTTCCAACTGAGATATATACCTTATACAAGTTGTTTGTCTGTCTCTAGCTTCCAACTGAGATATATACCTTATACAAGTTGTTTGTCCATCTCTAGCTTCTAACTGAGATATATACCTTATACAAGTAGTTTGTCCATCTCTAGCTTCCAACTGAGATAGATACCTTATACAAGTTGTTTGTCCATCTCTAGCTTCTAACTGAGATATATACCTTATACAAGTAGTTTGTCCATCTCTAGCTTCCAACTGAGATAGATACCTTATACAAGTTGTTTGTCCATCTCTAGCTTCTAACTGAGATATATACCTTATACAAGTTGTTTGTCCATCTCTAGCTTCTAACTGAGATATATACCTTATACAAGTAGTTTGTCCATCTCTAGCTTCCAACTGAGATATATACCTTATACAAGTAGTTTGTCCATCTCTAGCTTCTAACTGAGATAGATACCTTATACAAGTTGTTTGTCCATCTCTAGCTTCTAACTGAGATAGATACCTTATACAAGTTGTTTGTCCATCTCTAGCTTCTAACTGAGATATATACCTTATACAAGTTGTTTGTCCATCTCTAGCTTCCAACTGAGATATATACCTTATACAAGTTGTTTGTCCATCTCTAGCTTCTAACTGAGATATATACCTTATACAAGTTGTTTGTCCATCTCTAGCTTCCAACTGAGATATATACCTTATACAAGTTGTTTGTCTGTCTCTAGCTTCTAACTGAGATATATACCTTATACAAGTAGTTTGTCCATCTCTAGCTTCCAACTGAGATATATACCTTATACAAGTTGTTTGTCCATCTCTAGCTTCCAACTGAGATAGATACCTTATACAAGTTGTTTGTCTGTCTCTAGCTTCCAACTGAGATAGATACCTTATACAAGTTGTTTGTCTGTGTCTAGCTTCCAACTGAGATATATACCTTATACAAGTTGTTGGTCCATCTCTAGCTTCTAACTGAGATATATACCTTATACAAGTTGTTTGTCCATCTCTAGCTTCCAACTGAGATAGATACCTTATACAAGTTGTTTGTCTATCTCTAGCTTCCAACTGAGATATATACCTTATACAAGTAGTTTGTCCATCTCTAGCTTCTAACTGAGATATATACCTTATACACATAGTTTGTCCATCTCTAGCTTCCAACTGAGATATATACCTTATACAAGTAGTTTGTCCATCTCTAGCTTCTAACTGAGATATATACCTTATACACGTAGTTTGTCCATCTCTAGCTTCCAACTGAGATATATACCTTATACAAGTTGTTTGTCCATCTCTAGCTTCCAACTGAGATAGATACCTTATACAAGTTGTTTGTCCATCTCTAGCTTCTAACTGAGATATATACCTTATACAAGTTGTTTGTCTGTCTCTAGCTTCCAACTGAGATAGATACCTTATACAAGTTGTTTGTCTGTCTCTAGCTTCCAACTGAGATAGATACCTTATACAAGTTGTTTGTCTGTCTCTAGCTTCCAACTGAGATATATACCTTATACAAGTTGTTTGTCCATCTCTAGCTTCCAACTGAGATATATACCTTATACAAGTAGTTTGTCCATCTCTAGCTTCCAACTGAGATATATACCTTATACAAGTTGTTTGTCCATCTCTAGCTTCTAACTGAGATATACACCTTATACAAGTAGTTTGTCCATCTCTAGCTTCTAACTGAGATATATACCTTATACAAGTAGTTTGTCCATCTCTAGCTTCCAACTGAGATATATACCTTATACAAGTAGTTTGTCCATCTCTAGCTTCTAACTGAGATATATACCTTATACAAGTCGTTTGTCCATCTCTAGCTTCTAACTGAGATATATACCTTATACAAGTAGTTTGTCCATCTCTAGCTTCTAACTGAGATATATACCTTATACAAGTAGTTTGTCCATCTCTAGCTTCTAACTGAGATATATACCTTATACAAGTCGTTTGTCCATCTCTAGCTTCTAACTGAGATATATACCTTATACAAGTAGTTTGTCCATCTCTAGCTTCTAACTGAGATATATACCTTATACAAGTCGTTTGTCCATCTCTAGCTTCTAACTGAGATATATACCTTATACAAGTAGTTTGTCCATCTCTAGCTTCTAACTGAGATATATACCTTATACAAGTTGTTTGTCCATCTCTAGCTTCTAACTGAGATATATACCTTATACAAGTAGTTTGTCCATCTCTAGCTTCTAACTGAGATATATACCTTATACACATGTCAATTATACCTTATACAAATGCCAATAACAATATTGTGGAATAATTACTAAACCCCTGAATACAAACAGTAAGGAAATGTCATTCAAAATGAAATATTTACAACAAACAGAGACAAGATCCTACGAGACAAGATCCTACGAGACAAGATCCTACCTGGGATAATACACGAAGCTTTCTATTGCTGGGTATAATATCTGTTAGGAATATTTCCTTCAGTGCATCTAAAATATATAATCATAATAGAGTGTTTAAATAATATACGGTTTCATCTCTACTCAGGCTAAATATGGTCAATGAAGCACATTCTTTCATTAATTTACAAAGCTGTCTCGGTGTTGACATTAACACACATTTATCTGTCGTATTTTATAGTTTAGCATTATGGACAAATTCCGGTCACCTGGAACAGGAAGTGATAGCAGCCATACAGCATACATTAAGTAAGTAATATGTTAAAACTTTATAAACAAGGCAACAAATTTGGTACCCAATCTTCCGTATGGGCCTCAGTATAACATGACTTGTATTGGCATGAGGAGATGGTAATACAGGGAGTTGATACAGTACTATCTAGGTTCCAGATATAATCTCACCGGTAGCTTGGATGTTTTCTCTCCGACCTTTTTTCTTGGCCATAGTAAGAAGATTATCAAGTTGTGAGAGATTATGTACGGGTGATTCTTGTATTAATACAGTCAATGCAGCTATCTTATCAGCCAATGTTCCTGATGTAAGTACAGTCTTCATCCATCTAACATCTGATCTCTTTGTATGTTCTCGTTCTGTAACACATAATGCATAGTAGAGTGTTTCATTTTTTTAACATTTTCTCTGATCAAAAACCTTTTTGCCCAACTGTGACCCTCCTCAAAACAATACATGTATAGAAAATTTCAGCTAAATTGGTCGATGTTTACACCTTGCCCTTCCGACTTGAACTTTTTTAATAATCAATAGGGTCTTAGACCCAATATCGGATTATTTCATATTTTTTCAAACTTGTACAAACTATGTGATGTTGCATATTATTTTGAAGGAAATAATCACAGGAACAATGGTTTACAAGAATTCATTGTATTAAATAAGTTTATAAGGAGGTATGGTCTTTGAAAAATTTGCCCAAAATGGCATTTTTACCAATTTTCCTTAAATACAATGTATAATTATATTTGAAGTAAATTGACATTTAGTAGTTTAGCATATCATCGGAAAAGTCTCAAGAAGGCACATTGAATGGGACATAACAATACAACACAAATTTGTTCTGTGGAGAGTTAAAATTACTAGTTCATACACTGGTTTTTAAAATTACTGATAAAAAATTGTTAAGTCTGGGAAGAAATGGTGATATTGACCATTTAATGATTTAATCTTGTTAACATCAATAAGTTTCATGTAATGACAAGTACAAACCTATCATGTAAGCTTGATGATACTAGGTCATATCATTTATAATTATTGATCTGTAATGTACGGTGGTCGAGCGGATAGCCTGCTTGACTGCTGATCGAGAGGTCCCGGGTTCGATCCTCGGCCGGGGCACTTGATCATTTCTGAAACGCTTTTCTGTGTTTCCCACCTAACTAGAGATGAACTGGTTAGCAACCCAGAGGTAGTCTCGCGTGTATCGGTGCTATACACCGGGCACGTTAAAGAACCAAGGTGTCTCTTCGGAAAGAGCTAGGGCATCTCGCCCGGATACCTTGTATCACACCACTATCTCTTCCACCTGCTGTCCCTTCAGCAAAAACACAGGACCCCATTGGAAATAAGTGCTTGCACTTTCATGGGTTATCCTTGACCGAGAGGTTTAAATAATTACAATGATTTGTAATAATTTTGGTCTATCAATTGTCAACTCCCAAATAGCAAAATAAAATCATAATATAATATAAACCAGATTGTTTCTAATCACTGATCTACATATAGTAGTCTTACGTTTGTTGTAGACCATCACTTCATCCTGCAGTAGTTTGGAAGCAAAATCCTCCATTTGTTGGACCATTTCATCAGAAAATTTCTCTGTATTTCCACCTGATGGCTTCTGAAATATACGAGCATTTATACAATGAAATAAATAGATTATAACATAGCTCAGTGTACGGTGGTTATATATATCGCTAGTCAATAACAGGAGATTTCTGTAAAACATGACATGCATGCATCCATGGCAACCTAATAGTTAATTATGTTGAAAGTCAAAGCTACGTTGACATTAGGCCATCTGACATTTAAATTGATCATCTCTATAATGCCTGGGATATTAGGTCCCACCGTCCTTGAGCTATTAGTTGGAAACTATTCTACTGTTTTCTGCCATCAATGTGACCTTGACCTTTGAAGCAAAGCAACATACAGCCACATCTTCAATGGTCATCAATATACAGTCAAAATGTCATCATGTACACTCAAGGTAAAATTTGGTCTACAAATCTTTAAAGTTTTCAAAGCTTCAGCATGAAACAATCAAGCTTGTACATAGACTTCACTTACAGTTTCATCAAAACATTCCCCAGTTTTCATCAGCATCTGTTTCCTTTTCTGGTAATTTTTTATATGATTCTTGTAATCCAGTGTTGGATCTTTTGTTGTACTTGTAACCTCATCATGTTGTACCTAAAATAAACATCAACAAAAGATACATTAAATATAACAGCCAGACATGAAAACATAGTTTTACTATCAAGGACCACAACAAGACCTAAGTGAACAAATATAGAAACTAAAATATAGACTGTCATTGGTAGATTAAGACACTATAGTGAGCCAGTGTATACATCCATAGGGTTATATAATCATATAAATGGCAAGTGAAGGGTTAATATAGATAGGGAAGAAAATCTACATCTACTGAGTACTCCCAACTATCAATTTCTGATAATAACTGGGAGGTCGGGGACAGTAGTTAAGAAAATTAAGTTAAAACAATTCATTCACCTTGTATTTATTCTTCTCTTTTTTCTTCTTTCCATCTGGTAGAGGTGTTTGTGATGTAGACGGTTCATCTTCCACATGTCCTGGTGCTACAAGTAATTTCTTCTTCTTTTCTTTCTTCTCAGTCTCCTCTCTGCAAGTAAATAGTGAATATATACATTGTTTAATACTAACTGATCATATCACAGGTATCTATCGTTGGAAACGAAAAAAAAATATTTAATATAAATTTTCAAAAAAAAAAAATCTTTTTTTTTTCTTTTTTTTTCTTTTTCAACAATACAGCTAGTTACCTGTGGATCACATCTCATTCAAAAAACATGGATGGTATTTAGCCAGTTAAGCCAGTATATCAGTTTAAAGTAATTGAATCCTTTCATAATATATATACTGTGTAGCACCTTAATCCTAATGGTAATCATGATGAGAGTATCAAAGAAGAGAAGATTTTCATGCTCAACATCTTAGTGTCGAAAACAATGATACCATCTTATTTTGACTCGCCTACAAAAACCCATTATGGATCTGCAGCACTGGAGTGAAGGATTGGACAAAAAGCTAGGATTCAAAACAATCCCATCATTATATGTACTCAGCATACTTACCCTTCAACAGCTGGTCGGTGCTCATATATCTGTAACTTTTTTATGAAATCTCTTATCTGCAAAATAAATACAAGAATGCAAGAATATTACTTATTGCCTGGTGCACAGTATTTGGGCAAATTCACGAAAAACAGGTGTACATAACCATATTTTTTTTGCCTTTTGGTTTTGGTTCAAATTTTTTGGTGTATTTATTGCACAAAAGGATATTACAGATGTTTGTATGGTTTTCGTTCCATGTCATGTCTTAAAATTTTTGTATCGGGCCTTAGAACATGCGAAAAATGGCCATTTTTGCATGTAATGAATTAGCATCACATTTTTACCCTTTAAACAAGATGAGCTGTGCTTTGTATTTTAAAACTCATGTACATATTGTTAACTTCACTGCATAGACAAATTTATTATCTTTCCAGCGAGGTATAAATGATGCATTTCCGTATTTTTTTTATCGAATACGGTCTGTTAAAGTAACAAGAGGGCCATGATGGCCCTATATCGCTCACCTGATTATAAATGAAGCCCTGCACAATTTAGGCTAACAAAGGTAGAGCGTAAATATAGAAACTGGTGACCCCCGGGGCGGGGTCAATTTTGACCTCAGGGGCATAATTTGAACAATCTTGGTAGGGGACCACTAGATGGTGCTACATACCATATATCAAAGCTCTAGGCATTGTAGTTATAGAGAAGAAGATTTTTATATGTTTTCCCTATATAAGTCTATGTAAAACGGTGACCCCCGGGGCGGGGCCATTTTGACCTCAGGGGCATAATATGAACAATCTTTGTAGGGGACCACTAGATGATGCTACATACCAAATATCAAAGCTCTAGGCATTGTAGTTTTAGAGAAGAAGATTTTTATATGTTTTCCCTATATAAGTCTATGTAAAACGGTAACCCCCGGGGCGGGGCCAATTTTGACCTCAGGGGCATAATATGAACAATATTGGTAGGGGACCACTAGATGATGCTACATACCAAATATCAAAGCTCTAGGCATTGTAGTTTTAGAGTAGAAGATTTTTATATGTTTTCCCTATATAAGTCTATGTAAAACGGTGACCCCCGGGGCGGGGCCAATTTTGACCCCAGGGGCATAATATGAACAATCTTGGTAGGGGACCACTAGATGATGCTACATACCAAATATCAAAGCTGTAGGCATTGTAGTTTTAGAGAAGAAGATTTTTATATGTTTTCCCTATATAAGTCTATGTAAAACGGTGACCCCCGGGCCGGGGCCAATTTTGACCCCAGGGCCATAATTTGAGCAATCTTGGTAGGGGACCACTAGATGATGCTACATACCAAATATCAAAGCTGTAGGCATTGTAGTTTTAGAGGAGAAGATTTTTATATGTTTTCCCTATATAAGTCTATGTAAAACGGTGACCCCCGGGGCGGGGCCAATTTTGACCCCAGAGCCATAATTTGAACAATCTTGGTAGGGGACCACTAGATGATGCTACATACCAAATATCAAAGCTCTAGGCATTGTAGTTTTAGAGAAGAAGATTTTTATATGTTTTCCCTATATAAGTCTATGTAAAACGATTAGTAAGGTTGCATAAGACTATAATTACAGCTTAATAATTGTTTAATAGTTTGTAAACATACAATCACTGTAAACGATGATAACCCTAATATCCACATTCTGCATTTAATTTAAATTAAAGCCTCAAAGCTGCTAACAAGTACACATTTGTAGTTCTACAACTAAAATATAGTAAGAGAGACAACTCTTACATGATCACAACCAGTATAATTACAGAGTACACTCCCTTTGATTGAATGAAAAACAAGGTTTTTCTATTACTTGACCTAGTAGCCTAATTTTTGACCTCAGATGACCCAATATCGAACTTGACCTAGATTTTGTTAAGATGATCATTGAGACCAAGTTTCATAAAGATTAGGCCAAAATTGTGACCGCTAGAGAGGACACAACCCAATTGTTGACGGACAGACAGACGGACGGACGGACGGACGACGGACGAAGAGTGATCACAAAAGCTCACTCTGTCACTTTGTGACAGGTGAGCTAAAAAGGTACACCTGTAAGCCGGTCCAAATTGGAAGGGTACTTAATGAAATAAAATGTTGAGGAAAACAAACAAAGTGTACCTACAACTTTATTTGTGTCATATTTTAATCTAAGAATAATCATTGGTTTGAAAATAACTAACTTTTGGTAAGTTAAAAGAAAAGTAATTTTGAAATCACATATTTCGTGTTTCGAAATTTGTTCGTCACAGGAAATCTGTAACGTCCGTCCCCCCTCTATGTTTTTTTTAAAAATGTAGCAAAATATTTCTAACTGGTTTTAATTTATGCATATTATCAGTCTTATTGTAGAAACAGCAAAAAAAATTGATCTTTACAATTAAAATGGCTTTTTTTTAATGTTGAAAAAAAAATCATGTAACGTCCGTCCCCGTAACGTCCGTCCCCTATTAGACATGTTTACCTAAAATGGCTTAATTATGCTAAATTATGATTTTTAATGGAAGTTTATGTCAAAATCATGAATAGAATGAGTTTTTCTTTTAATTGAGTGATATTTAAAATTATTTTTCACAAATTTAATGGTTGTTTTTACTAGTTTCAGTGTTCTTAAGTTTTTTTTTCCGCTTTTTTATGAATCTAATTGCATACATATTTGCTATAAAGCATGTTTTTATATATTTTTTTGACTTACATTATACTGTTTACTTATAAATCTGGTACAGTAAACTTCTAAATGTTTATATTTAATAGAAAGAATAAAGAATGCACTAATATGCTAAGGGGACGGACGTTACAATTTAAGGGGACGGACGTTACAAAAAGTTCATAGTAATGTATTGTCAGATACTGGTTTTATTTCAGTCAATATTTCAGTTATATAAATATAATAGATGATATTAGATCAATTTCAGAAGTATTTAAACATTTTTAAACAGTTTTAACTTCCAATACATTATTTCATATCACACCTTTTATTAAGCAGACTGTATTATATATAAGTATGCACCAGTGTAAAAAGTCATTAATATCTATTTTTTATTTTACTTTAAAACCTATTTTATTTACTTCAAATTAAAATTCCCTTTTTGTTGGTCCAAGTTTTTAATTTCTGAACATGGCCCCTGATTATACAGCTACTGTTTCAAAAATCTAATTAGTGATAATCCAATATACAACCCCTTTCAAGTCTAGGGAGTTTTATAACCTATTTCCTCTGCCTCCTGCCGCTTCAGTAAGTTCATAATCAATTCCTTGTAAAAACATAGACAGCTGTCATCACAATATGACCCCTTATTATGCAGCTACTGTCCCCAAAACCAGTAATTAAAAATATACCAATATATTACTCTTTCAAGTCAAGGAGTTTTATGACCTATTTCCTGCCCCCTGCAGTTTTGAATCACTACTTTTCAATTTCTTATAAAACATAGATCCCTGTAAGGATTTGAGCTAGGCTTATGCAATATGACCTAATAGGGAGGAGTTAATTAAAACCTGTGAAGATAATTCCATACTAGTTAACCAATGGGAGGGGCTAATTATATCTGACAGTATGGTTCTGTGCATTATGGGAGGAGTTCAATATTGATTGATTGGACTAATATTTTAGAGTCTTGTACAGATATAATTATTTAAAATATCACAATTAGCAATCAAAAACAATTAGCAATTAGTCCAAGACCTAGAATAGACCTTTATTTCTGGTCCAGAACTTTATAGGTGGAACAGTATGTTACCAACATTGCACCAGCATGAGATCACTATCAGTGATTGTCTAGGGTCATAAAGCACAAGTAACTGATCAATGTAATTATCAATAGGCCCCTAAAGCTACTGATTATCAATAATGTGCTAATGTTTGCAGGTACCCTAGAAAATGTTAATAAAGAGTTATATGATGTGTTTGTTTAATTTGTATACTTAAATATATTTATTTACTAAGTTTCCATCTGGTTTGAGTGTGTAACAACTTTTTCCGAAATAGTAAATTTTTTTTATTAAATATCAGTCTTATAAATCTCTTAATATCAAATGAATCAATTTATTAATAATTAATCAATTTTGTTATAAGTGGACTGGAACATTCATGTATCTCTCATGATATTTTATTAAATCATTGTACATAAAATTGCATAAATTATAATAATGGTCATCACACTTTTTTATGTGTTGATATAATTTTAGAATCTAAAGTCACAATTTGCATGTTTTGCATAAATAATGCTTTTGACATATGTATTTTATCTAAAATAATGTATATCAAACATTTATCTGTTAGTATGTGCTGAAAAAAAGTGAAAAAAAGAGAGAACAGGATAAAATGTTTTTGCGTAACGTCCGTCCCGTGCAAATGTAACGTCCGTCCCCTATATTCAGGATTATATTTCTGTTTTATATTTTGTTTGTATGAACACATTATTGAAAAAATATGTATATCTTCAATACTATGTATTCAATTATTCAACATATGTGTGTTTATGTTTCCTAGAATTTATGCACAAGTAAACAACAGACAAATGTTTTAAAAGTATATAACAAAGCGTAACTCAAATTGGATAAACAAGATGGAAAAACTCATTAAAATCAAAATCTGCTAATATTTTTTGGTGTCTTCTTAACATTTGGTGCCCAGAATTTTATTAAGATGTGTTAATTATGAAACAAACATTACTTTAATGAAAATATTTGCAGATTTGTATTTCTATGTAACGTCCGTCCCCTTAGCTGATGAACCATACAAAATACAAAATTTTACAAAAACCACTAACAGGAATGACTTTATTTAAATTAAGCAATACACTAGAATGATGTACCTATATAAAAAGTTCAATTTTACAAAAAAATATAAAACTTTATTTTTTGACCTTGATGCTAACACAATTTGCCCAAATACTGTGCACCAGGCATTATATACAAATAGTAGTTTAACCAAGGTAACCTGCTGTGTCAATCTATAGTATAACAAGTTATCTACCCACATTATATCATTTACTACATTTCTACCTGTCTTATGTTCTTTTAACTGAAGTCTAAGTTTGAAATTCCAATGGAGTACAACTTGAGAGACTAACTGTTTTTCAGAAATACATAATCTTATGCTTTCGGGAGTGGATTAAATAAATGGGGATGTTTTAAAGTCTATATGCAGTATTACTTACATCATCTTTCTTCACAGGATCAGCATCTAAATCTTCCTCGTAGTCCTCACACTCTGATGTATTACCTTCATCTATACCTGACAACAACTTCAAGTCATCCTACAATATCAAGTCAAACAATTAACCACTTCTAGGGGTCAGGCATTACTCGTATATGAATTAGATAATAAAATTTGGAAAATATGAAGGCAATTGTAAGACATAACTAAAATTCATGACCAATATGTATCATTTGAAGCTTTAACATGCATAACCATACTTGCTAGCATACCAAAGACACTTTTGGCACATTTATACGTAAATTTAATCATTGAAATTTCTCAAGAGCAAAGCTAGGTTCATCTTCATCTCAGAACTGAAGAGCCAATTCTTTTAGGGCCGATGAAGAAGTCACTAAGGGCAAGTAAGGCACTCATAAATGCAGGAACAGCTTTGGCAGATTTATCTCCTGTCAGTCACTCAGTGTTGACAGCAACTAGGGCTAAAATTCTGACTTTTCCCTGACTAAACTATACTTTTCACTGACCAGTACTGCCATAATGTTAGGCTTCTTCCACAGTTGCTCTTTTTTATTATTAACTCTTTTGTAGCAATATTTTCTGGTTAATCTGTTCAACAAATATCTCATCAGCTTGCTGCATATTAAGCACTTGTAAGGACCTTAGATTGCCAGTCTTTCTGCATACATGAAAACAAGCTTTGCAGGTGCAGACGAAAACTAGAGCTATCACAGGAGTGATGAATCATACCCCCGCAGCACCACCTTGACACAGGAATATTATTTAAAATTATAGTCTAAACAACACATTTGATGGAAATCTGCTGCTATACAGATTAAAAAATGATTGAAGGCTAATGTGAAAATTGATGAAGAAAAAAATAAGTAACACACTAGAACAAAACAAAGTTATATAATTATAACTTTGTTTGCGGGGGTATAATGAAGTAACACACTATTACACATTATGCATCAACTGTTTGAAATTTCATGACTTTGTACAAAGCAATTTTAAAATCCAGTAAGAAATGACAAAGTTACAGAGCGGACACGATTTGCATGACTATATAACCTTTGACCTCTAAGTGTGACCTTGACCTTTGAGGTAGGGACCTGGGTCTTGTGCATGACACACCGACTTGATGTGGTGAACATTTGTACCAAGCAATTTTAAAATCCAGTAAGAAATGACAAAGTTAAAGAGCGGACACGGTTTGCATGACTATATAACCTTTGACCTGTAAGTGTGACCTTGACCTTCGTGGTAGGGACCTGTGTCTTGCGCATGACACTGTCTTGATGTGGTGAACATTTGTACCAAGCAATTTTAAAATCCAGTAAGAAATGACAAAGTTACAGAGCGGACACGATTTGCATGACTATATAACCTTTGAGCTGTAAGTGTGACCTTGACCTTTGAGGTAGGGACCTGGGTCTTGCGCATGACACACCGTCTTGATGTGGTGAACATTTGTACCAAGCAATTTTAAAATCCAGTAAGAAATGACAAAGTTACAGAGCGGACACGGTTTGCATGACTATATAACCTTTGACCTGTAAGTGTGACCTTGACCTTTGAGGTAGGGACCTGTGTCTTGCGCATGACACACCGTCTTGATGTGGTGAACATTTGTACCAAGCAATGTTAAAACCCACTAAGAAATGACAAAGTTACAGAGCGGACACGATTTGCATGACTATATAACCTTTGACCTGTAAGTGTGACCTTGACCTTTGAGATAGGGACATGGGTCTTGCGCAAGACACACCGTCTTGATGTGGTGAACATTTGTACCAAGCAATTTTAAAATGCAGTAAGAAATGACAAAGTTACAGAGCGGACACGATTTGCATGACTATATAACCTTTGACCTGTAAGTGTGACCTTGACCTTTGAGATAGGGACATGGGTCTTGCGCAAGACACACCGTCTAGATGTGGTGAACATTTGTAGTTGTACTGGTCAAGCAATTTTAAAATCCAGTAAGAAATGACAAAGTTACAGAGTGGACACGATGCTAACATACAGACAGACCAACATGGTGACTCCAGTATACCCCCTTCAAACTTTGTTTGCGGGAGTATTTATTTAGAATAAATGCAGCATTTCATGTAAAATATTTTAATTTAAACATTGTTACTTAGCAGAGTTGTCAAAAAACAACATGCAAATTATTGACAACAGATGATTAAAATTAAGACTCATTCCATTGAGTATTTTGATTGGCCGATAGTGGAATGACCATTTAGACATCAACAACAAACGGAGTGTAGTCGTGGAAAAGTGCGACATCGTCGTGTTAAATTTGTCGGACAAACAAATCGCTGAGAGTTTTATGGATGCTTTTGGTGCAGATAGTGAGAAAAAGGGTTGATCTTCATGGACATGCTATATATTTCTTGGTGTTTACCACATTTCATTCACCTTTTCAAGTGTCGATAAAAATTAAATCACAACAACCGATACTTATAGTTATTTGACAACTTGAAGCACGTCTATGGAGAAAAAATTCAGAAATTAAAACAATCTCCAAGCAGACGGGCTGGTTTGTAACTTTACTGACTGAAATTCACAGTGTAGGTACAGGTTAAACCAGGCGCCCCGTAATCCTATAAGCTGGCAAAACCCTCAACCTGTTGATGGTGGCTGGAAAGTGGAAGAAGAACAAGAGCTTCCTTGGCCGCTAAAATGGTCTGGGAAAAGCTGCCATGTGATTTTCTGTGTCACATTCAATCTATCATATCATTGGATTATTCTATAAATTAATATAGTATTCTTGAAATAATTATAAAGCATAGTCTAGAAAGATCAATCATAGTTTTCCAATCCTGATCATATCCGAAATTTTTGTCCGAATGATATCCAGTTTTACATATTTGTCGGAAAAGCGCTTCAAAGAGAAATAAATACGCGACAGAGGTACAGTACATTATAAATATAAATCAGCATTTTATCAAATTTACCTCAGTGCCACCAAGATCCTTAATTACATCGAGTGTTAGTGATTCTTCGTCCTCACGTGGATTTTTTTTACTTTTGGCAGCCATTTTGAACGTATAAAGTTCAACCATAACCGTTCTGTTCCGTGAGATACTCCCATCACAGACCCCTCATAGATAATATTTTTCTAAACCTGGAGATCTCATTAGATTTGCTTATAAACCAAACTTGTTAGACTATTTTTATTCAGAAAAATTATTACAATTGAAATAAAATGATTTGCAACAGGGCACCATGAGGGGCCATGTGGGCTTGCAATATCATCTATGCAATATGGGCCCGATATGGGTCCCATGATTCCTTCAGAAATGGGACCCATATGGGCAGCCTATATTCGTATGAGCACTTCAGATATATTGTAAATCAGAAATTGTATTTTTCAGCAAACACCACTCTATCCTCTGGTTTGCAACTACTATGCGGTTTGCAACTACTATGCGTACATAGTGTCCTTGCAGGAAGGAGCTTCTTGTTTATACAAATGTACAAGGCGTTCTGTATTTAATATTTACAAGTTCAATATTTACAAGCTATATATCAGATTTAAATTTAAAGAATCCAGGCAACCATGTGGTAGAATTTAGAAAAAAATGCACATATATCATTTTACTTTGAACATATGAAGCACTACCCATTTTTTTTGTACTAAAAGTAAATATAATAGCAAGAAGAAGATTTATATTAAATTTACTAATATTTCAATTCAAGGGAGTTAATTTTTTTCTATATGGGCTTGCTCAGGAATAGCCCATATGGGACCCGTATGGGTACCCCATATGGTTACCAGATGGGAAAGCCCATATGTGCTTGCCCAGGAATAGCCCATATGGGACCCGTATGTGTTCCAGATGGGAAAGCCCATTTGGGAATGTCCAGGAATAGCCCACATGAGACCCATATGGGACCCATATGGTCATGTTTGCTGGGTACAGGTTACTACAGGAGGGAAGCTATTTAAGCAACAACTGCAAGTATTGTTGCCAACCTTCAATACTATAAAGCAAACATCCAATTTGAATTACTGAATATATTTTACATGCCAGTATAACAAATGCCAATATTGAACCGATCATGGACCAATATAGACTGAAACCAATATCAGACTGATGAAATGCCGATAGGAATTACCAGCCCTAACATGTGAGACATGTAGTAGCAGACACAGTCACTGTTTATGAGAGATCCTTTGTTTACATCATGACTTCCACCTATTCTTCAATAATAAAGAACTTTCAAAACTTTAAGCAAAATTGCCATGTTTGTATGGTGTAGAATAGACAGAAAGTTTCTCGCTCATTCCACCTCCATCCCAGCAGGCACACAACGTTTAATCCACGTGGATTCAACGTTGACTAAACGTTGACAATCGTTGCAACCATTTTCAACGCAAGTACAACCTTATATCAACGAAAAAGTAAATGGTTTCTATTTCAACGTTGATAAAACGTTGAATAAACGTTGGCATTCGTCAGAAAGTTTCTTCTTAGCTTTAAAACAAGGATTATAAAGGATTATATCACCATACTGGATTCTTATCAGGTAAAAGTAAATAGCTCAACAGGAGATTGATAAATTGTGCACTTAATACATGGACTTAACATCACCATAAATTTGCCTAAAAGATTAAATTGATTATTGCAGATCTTAGTGACATATAACATCCTCCTTTAATGGTGAAGCCAGCAAAACTATTACCAAGTGCTATACATTATGTTCAACTAAAAATCAGAAAGGCCAGATTATAAATAACAGTTACTATAGAATTTGTCTTTTTGAAAGTTGTGGTTACTTTGTACAAGACCAAGACTCTGCTTGTACAGGGAATGTTGCTATATGGACAGGATTTTATGGTGGTAATTGACTAAATACCAGCAGAGTTCCTGGATCAACATTTAAACTAGGATATTACAACTGACAAGTGATTTTATATGCAGTTCTATGAAACAGCCTCAGTGTTAGAATCGACAGAAATGTAAGTAAAACTTAACATATTGATTTTATTACTTTATATGCGCTTCATTATAATATGTTATAATTTTTATTATATTTTTATTATCGACTGAAGCATATCGCTGGCTTAGAATGAGAAGGTTGTAACTACAAAATCAATATTTTGAGAAAACAAGAAAACTGTCAGATAATCACTCTGTTCTTATGGTAATTTTTTTTTCAATTTCAGTTTGGTCAACATGACAACTTCTGATCTTCATGAAATAGGCTAAAAAGGCGTCTTATGATGTAGATTTCAAATATACAATAGTCTTAAAAGGTCGTAAGTGGCACTTACATGTATGACCTTCTCATTCTAAGCCAGCGAAAAATTATATAATTTATTTACATAATATAGACAGAAAATATACTACCGTTCAAAAATATACTGGTAATCTAAGTCATTTAGGGCGCTCAACTCATGAAAATTGCATTTAACTTAGGTGCGCCATTTCTGATACCGCGCCACAAACCATGCCATGAGAAATTGAAATTTCCTTGAATTTATGCATCAGTCAGTTGCAACCGCGGCGCCCTACCCCAGGGATGGAGTTCAATAGACCGGGAAACGGTCATGTTCTTACCTTCCAGCTTACCCTGCACTGACGGGAAATGTGGCAGATTCTTTGTCTGAACCACTACCCCGGGAACAATATTTACTTCTCAGGGGCCAGGGAAGTACCGGAGATTTTAGAAACAGCTGCCACCCACTTCCATTTCATACTTAAATAACATCGATAAATTGTGCACACAGGTAAATCAACTGATGTGGGTTATACCAAATTTTCCCACCTTTTTTGTTATCCTGGGTACACTATTTCATAATGTTTCATTGATCAATGTATTTTCAGAAGCTGTTGATCAGTGTCATCTTAGTACTAAGTTAATGGGGGATCAAGAAGAAGAAGACATGCAGGAACTAAAGAAGGCAAAATAGGCTGCCAAGGAGAGACGGGCCAGGAAGGAGGCGGTAGACTTGGGCTGATAATGTCAATTGCTTGTTAACTTACGTAGACAACAAATAAAATAAGAATTTGATACTTGTTTGAATTTGAATATTTATGTAAAGTTGGTAGTGATAAATCTCAGATGTATTCTAAAACATGCTGACTTGTTCATTTGACCGGGAAGTGTGGTACATATTGAGCTTTCCGTTTTTACTTATTTACGAGTATTTAAGGTCGATTTGGAAACCAGTTTTTCTAATTTATATTTATCACTTTCGACACCTCATTGCTTATATATTCCATCACCAAAAAGGTATACATACTGAGAGAAGAGATGCAAGTTACCCTTTTATAGCGAATTTCTGGTACCATTTAAAGTTCATCTTTGCTATGACGCGGCCACACATAGGATCAAACCAAGAACCACACACACTCGAAGCAGACTCTCTACCACTAGGCTATCGTGATTTTGTGATCACTTTTTGTTCGCTTTACAAGCACAGAATTTCTGGCGGACAACGTTGATGCAACCTTATTTCAACGTTAATGCAACCTTATTTCAACGTTAATGCAACCTTATTTCAACGTTAATGCAACCTTATTTCAACGTTAATGCAACCTTATTTCAACGTTGATTCAACATTAATGCAACCTTATTTCAACGTTGATTCAACGTTAATGCAACCTTATTTCAACGTTGATGCAACGTTAATGCAACCTTATTTCAACGTTGATGCAACGTTATTTCAACATTAATGCAACGTTGCATTAAGGTTGTATTAATGTGAAGTTTCGTTGCAACATAGTGGTTGCAAATGAAACGCTTATACAACCTTATTTCAACGTTGCGCCGCAACGTTTTTTCAACGTTGTATAAACGTTGCTGTGCCTGCTGGGATGGTACTTCCCAACAGTATATGTGATAGAATATATGTGCATACAATAAACACCTTAGATAAACATTTCTTAAACTTGGGAGCCAAAGTTATAGAATTCATTCAAAGGAGACATACCTATCAAGTGGTAAGGACAGATGGGACAGATGATAACTAGTTTGTGAAGTTCTATATGTTTTATTCCTTTTTCCAAAAATATAAAATATACAAGTAACAAAGATAAATAATTATATTCTGTGTATATAACAATGTAAACCAGAGATGTTGTAAACATATAGGCCCCTATAGCAGCTAAATAGTCAGAAATGGTAAACGTCTCAGTGACCTTGACCTTTGACCAACAGACATCAAAGTCAAAAGGAGTCATCTATACTGCTGCTTGTCAACCTTATATATAAAATTGAAGATTATATTGTAAAGCATCCTTTAGTTTTTGAACATAAACCAGTTAGTCTTAAAGAATGGTAAAGGACACAGTAACCTTGCCCTTTCTCTCTTATACATACTAATAGGCATATATAGCCAAATTCGATTTTGTGTCTTGCACCTGTGGTTTGGACTAAGCGTTCTTGAATTATTGCATGGAAACAATTTGGTCCAACCGATCAACCTACAAAACAACGAACATGTGCAAAGCAATATACACCCTCATCAAAGATGTATGGAGCATGAAAAGCAAAACAAAAATCAATAACATAACATGTTGTATGCATCACAAAATAACAGCAGAATAACATCAACAATGAGGAAAGGTATACACATTAAATTCACAACCATTTTAATATCACATCATTATTATAATTGAAATAATTAAAAATCTGTATATACATACATGTAATGCTCAGTTAATGAATTATTATTACTATCAACAACCAGTGTCAACAATAATATCACACTAGCTATATGTGTTACTACTTTATTGTTCATTTTTTTATAGGAGTTGTCTTGCTACTTTTAGTTGTAGTCAATGAAGGTTTTCTCACTGATGATTCACCTGTTGTCTTATTAGGGGTTTTAGAAGTGACCCTATTTTGTCCTTGTGAAGGTTTACTGCCGGTGTTCAGATTATGTGTAGAACATGTAACAGGGGCTTGTTTACTAGAAGCACCAGCAGTGGCTTGTTTACTAGAAGCACCAGCAGTGGCTTGTTTACTAGAAGCACCAGCAGTGGCTTGTTTACTAGAAGCACCAGCAGTGGGTGACTTTACAGTGGGTGACTTTACAGTTGTACCAAATTTTTTATCCAGCTCTTTATGTCTTTCCTGTACCATTTCTCTCAACTCATCCTATATTAATACAGGAATATACAATATCAAAGGTTATCATGTATTATGTACACTTAGAAAGCTATCACACACTTATTTTAGTTGTAATTATGATTCCATGCTTCAATACTAATGTAAAATAAATCTATATATGTTTAAACAAGATATATTCTTGTTCCAGAAACATTTATGTCCACTGGTGACCTTGACCTTTGACCTAGTGATCTCAAAACATGTGGAGGTAGTAGGTCTCGAAGAGTTGCATGCACACATGCAGCTTGAAGAACCCAGGCCATATAATTTTCTTGTTATTAGCACGGTTAAAGTTCTTGACAAGAAAGACAAACAAGCCAAAAACAATATTCCCCCAAATTATTTGATACAGGCATAAAAAATTATACAGACTGACCAACAGATAGACCAATAAATTCTTATCTAGAACTGATGGTTTTATCATAAATCTACTTATTCTAAAGAGGATAATAAATATGCATAACTTAATATTGACACTTTTCTTTAGCCAAGAATTACAAGACAATATTTAACCATTAGTCTACAACTAGATCATATAAAACAACACATACTCCCCATCCTATGATGTCAGCCAATGCATAACACCCATCATCTGTGGTACCTTGTCTGAATACGTCTCTAGAAATAATAGAAACAAAGAATATATAATTACAGTCAACAAAGTAATGTTAACTTAAATAAGTAGACAATTTCTTTTGGAAATAATCTGTTTATTGGCATCCATCTACCAGCATGGTCAAATCTGTCAAAATAATAACCAGGTTTTTTATGATTTTACTGGCATATCCTAACCAATCCGGGTGCAGCACAAATAATGAAGATGTAAAAAAGTGTACTAATTATTACACATATACAATGCCAAATAAAAAAAAAAAAAAAATAAAATCCTTAAAATTATTGTACCTTATATTGTCTTCAGCATCGAAATCAAATCCCCCACCAAACATGAGTGCTGTCAATGGATGTACAGGCTGTAATAATATAACAGGAAATTATGTAAACAACCGACAATGTTCTATAGCAGGACATTATGTAAACAACCGACAATTTTCTATAGTAGGACATTATGTAATCAACCGACAATGTTCTATAGTAGGACATTATGTAATCAACCGACAATGATCTATAGCAGGACATTATGTAATCAACCGACAATGTTCTATAGCAGGACATTATGTAAACAACCAACAATGTTCTATAGCAGGACATTATGTAAACAACCGACAATGTTCTATAGTAGGACATTATGTAAACAACCGACAATGTTCTAAAGCAGGACATTATGTAAACAACCGACAATGTTCTATAGCAGGATATTATGCAAACAACCGACAATGTTCTATAGCAGGACATTATGTAATCAACCGACAATGTTCTACAGTAGGACATTATGTAATCAACCGACAATGATCTATAGCAGGACATTATGTAATCAACCGACAATGTTCTATAGTAGGACATTATGTAAACAACCGACAATGTTCTATAGTAGGACATTATGTAAACAACCGACAATGTTCTATAGCAGACATTATGTAAACAACTGACAATGTTCTATGGCAGGACATTATGTAAACAACCCACAATGATCTATAGCAGGACATTATATGTAAACAACCGACAATGTTCTATAGTAGGACATTATGTAAACAACCGACAATGTTCTATAGTCGGACATTATGTAAACAACCCACAATGTTCTATAGCAGGATATTATGTAAACAACTGACAATGTTCTATAGAAGACATTATGTAAACAACCGACAATGTTCAATAGCAGGACATTATGTAAACAACCGACAATGTTCTATAGTAGGACATTATGTAAACAACCGACAATGTTCTATAGCAGGACATTATGTAAACAACCGACAATTTTCTATAGCAGGACATTATGTTAACAACCAACAATGTTCTATAGTAGGACATTATGCAAACAACCGACAATGTTCTACAGCAGGACATTATGTAAACAACCGACAATGTTCTACAGCAGGACATTATGTAAACAACCGACAATGTTCTATAGCAGGACATTATGTAAACAACTGACAATGTTCTATAGCAGGACATTATGTAAACAACTGACAATGTTCTATAGTAGGACATTATGTAAACAACTGACAATGTTCTATAGCAGGACATTATGCAAACAACCGACAATGTTCTATAGCAGGACATTATGTAAACAACCCGACAATTTTCTATAGCAGGAAATTATGTAAACAACCGACAATGTTCTATAGTAGGACATTATGTAAACAACCCGACAATTTTCTATAGCAGGAAATTATGTAAACAACTGACAATGTTCTATAGCAGGACATTATGCAAACAACCGACAATGTTCTATAGTAGGACATTATGTAAACAACCCACAATGTTCCATAGCAGGAAATTATGTAAACAACCGACAATGTTCTATAGTAGGACATTATATGTAAACAACCGACAATGTTCTATAGTCGGACATTATGTAAACAACCCACAATGTTCTATAGCAGGAAATTATGTAAACAACCGACAATGTTCTATAGCAGGACATTATGTAAACAACCGACAATGTTCTATAGTAGGACATTATATGTAAACAACCGACAATGTTCTATAGTCAGACATTATATGTAAACAACCGACAATGTTCTATAGCAGGACATTATGTAAACAACCCACAATGTTCTATAGCAGGACATTATATGTAAACAACCGACAATGTTCTATAGCAGGACATTATATGTAAACAACCGACAATGTTCTATAGCAGGACATTATGTAAACAACCGACAATGTTCTATAGCAGGACATTATGTAAACAACCGACAATGTTCTATAGCAGGACATTATGCAAACAACCGACAATGTTCTATAGCAGGACATTATGTAAACAACCCGACAATTTTCTATAGCAGGAAATTATGTAAACAACCGACAATGTTCTATAGTAGGACATTATGTAAACAACCCGACAATTTTCTATAGCAGGAAATTATGTAAACAACTGACAATGTTCTATAGCAGGACATTATGCAAACAACCGACAATGTTCTATAGTAGGACATTATGTAAACAACCCACAATGTTCCATAGCAGGAAATTATGTAAACAACCGACAATGTTCTATAGTAGGACATTATATGTAAACAACCGACAATGTTCTATAGTCGGACATTATGTAAACAACCCACAATGTTCTATAGCAGGAAATTATGTAAACAACCGACAATGTTCTATAGCAGGACATTATGTAAACAACCGACAATGTTCTATAGTAGGACATTATATGTAAACAACCGACAATGTTCTATAGTCAGACATTATATGCAAACAACCGACAATGTTCTATAGCAGGACATTATGTAAACAACCCACAATGTTCTATAGTCGGACATTATGTAAACAACCCACAATGTTCTATAGCAGGACATTATGTAAACAACCGACAATGTTCTATAGCAGGACATTATATGTAAACAACCGACAATGTTCTATAGCAGGACATTATGTAAACAACCCTCTATAACAGGAAATTATGTAAACAACCGACAATTTTCTATAGTAGGACATTATGTAAACAACCGACAATGTTCTATAGCAGGATATTATGTAAACAACCGACAATGACATTATGTAAAAAACCGACAATGTTCTATAGTAGGACATTATGTAAACAACCAACAATGTTCTATAGCAGGACATTATGCAAACAACCAACAATGTTCTATAGCAGGACATTATGTAAACAACCAACAATGTTCTATAGTAGGACATTATGTAAACAACTGACAATGTTCTATAGCAGGACATTATGTAAACAACCGACAATGTTCTATAGTAGGACATTATGTAAACAACTGACAATGTTCTATAGCAGGACATTATGTAAACAACTGACAATGTTCTATAGAAGACATTATGTAAACAACTGACAATGTTCTATAGCAGGACATTATGTAAACAACCGACAATGATCTATAGTAGGACATTATGTAAACAACCGACAATGATCTATAGTAGGACATTATGTAAACAACCGACAATGTTCTATAGCAGGACATTATGTAAACAACCGACAATGATCTATAGTAGGACATTATGTAAACAACCGACAATGATCTATAGCAGGATATTATGTAAACAACCGACAATGATCTATAGCAGGTTATTATGTAAACAACCGACAATGTTCTATAGTAGGACATTATGTAAACAACCGACAATGATCTATAGTAGGACATTATGTAAACAACCAACAATGTTCTATAGTAGGACATTATGTAAACAACCAACAATGATCTATAGTAGGACATTATGTAAACAACCAACAATGTTCTATAGTAGGACATTATGTAAACAACCGACAATGACATAATGTAAACAACCGACAATGATCTATAGTAGGACATTATGTAAACAACCGACAATGTTTTATAGTCGGACATTATGTAAACAACCGACAATGTTCTATAGCAGGACATTATGTAAACAACCCACAATGTTCTATAGCAGGAAATTATGTAAACAACCCACAATGTTCTATAGTAGGACATTATGTAAACAACCGACAATGTTCTGTAGTAGGACATTATGTAAACAACCGACAATTTTCTATAGCAGGATATTATGTAAACAACCGACAATGTTTTATAGCAGGACATTATGTAAACAACCGACAATGTTCTATAGCAGGATATTATGTAAACAACCGACAATGTTCTATAGCAGGACATTATGTAAACAACCGACAATGTTCTATAGTAGGACATTATGTAAACAACCGACAATGTTCTATAGCAGGACATTATGTAAACAACCGACAATGTTCTATAGTAGGACATTATGTAAACAACCGACAATTTTCTATAGCAGGATATTATGTAAACAACCGACAATGTTCTATAGCAGGATATTATGTAAACAACCGACAATGTTCTATAGCAGGATATTATGTAAACAACCGACAATGTTCTATAGCAGGACATTATGTAAACAACCGACAATTTTCTATAGCAGGATATTATGTAAACAACCGACAATGTTCTATAGCAGGACATTATGTAAACAACCGACAATGTTCTATAGTAGGACATTATGTAAACAACCGACAATGTTCTATAGCAGGACATTATGTAAACAACCGACAATGTTCTATAGTAGGACATTATGTAAACAACCGACAATGTTCTATAGCAGGACATTATGTAAACAACCGACAATGTTCTATAGTAGGACATTATGTAAACAACCGACAATGTTCTATAGCAGGACATTATGTAAACAACCGACAATGTTCTATAGCAGGACATTATGTAAACAACTGACAATGTTCTATAGCAGGACATTATGTAAACAACCAACAATGTTCTATAGCAGGACATTATATGTAAACAACCGACAATGTTCTATAGCAGGACATTATGTAAACAACCGACAATGTTCTATAGCAGGACATTATGTAAACAACCGACAATGATCTATAGTAGGACATTATGTAAACAACCGACAATGATCTATAGCAGGATATTATGTAAACAACCGACAATGATCTATAGCAGGTTATTATGTAAACAACCGACAATGTTCTATAGTAGGACATTATGTAAACAACCAACAATGATCTATAGTAGGACATTATGTAAACAACCAACAATGTTCTATAGTAGGACATTATGTAAACAACCGACAATGACATAATGTAAACAACCGACAATGATCTATAGTAGGACATTATGTAAACAACCGACAATGTTTTATAGTCGGACATTATGTAAACAACCGACAATGTTCTATAGCAGGAAATTATGTAAACAACCCACAATGTTCTATAGTAGGACATTATGTAAACAACCGACAATGTTCTGTAGTAGGACATTATGTAAACAACCGACAATTTTCTATAGCAGGATATTATGTAAACAACCGACAATGTTTTATAGCAGGACATTATGTAAACAACCGACAATGTTCTATAGCAGGATATTATGTAAACAACCGACAATGTTCTATAGTAGGACATTATGTAAACAACTGACAATTTTCTATAGCAGGATATTATGTAAACAACCGACAATGTTTTATAGCAGGACATTATGTAAACAACCGACAATGTTCTATAGCAGGATATTATGTAAACAACCGACAATGTTCTATAGTAGGACATTATGTAAACAACCGACAATTTTCTATAGCAGGATATTATGTAAACAACCGACAATGTTCTATAGCAGGATATTATGTAAACAACCGACAATGTTCTATAGCAGGATATTATGTAAACAACCGACAATGTTCTATAGCAGGACATTATGTAAACAACCGACAATTTTCTATAGCAGGATATTATGTAAACAACCGACAATGTTCTATAGCAGGACATTATGTAAACAACCGACAATGTTCTATAGTAGGACATTATGTAAACAACCGACAATGTTCTATGGCAGGACATTATGTAAACAACCGACAATGTTCTATAGCAGGACATTATGTAAACAACCGACAATGTTCTATAGTAGGATATTATGTAAACAACCGACAATGTTCTATAGTCTGTCTGTCTCTTTCTAACAACAACATTTCTATAACATTTAATAGTCCATATATAATGATCAACTTTTCGAAAATTGTTTTAACCTATCCAGTAATAAAGAGATACCCAATGTGTAGAAACAAAGTAGTGTTATAATATATTTGTTAGTGTACTTACACCTGATCCAGTTTTCTCCATGTTCATATACAATCTAGGTACATTGTCCTTTGTCCTACAATATAACAACATGCTCACTTATTTCACCAAACAAATTGTGGTATTGTAAGGAATTTCTAAACCAGTAGGGACTTTCCCCTGCTATACCACTCACAATAATTTTATGTAAATAAGCTGATAATAAGCACCTTGTGATGCAGTTTTCAAATATGTATGGGTCTGGTAGCACTTACCACCTTCTCATTCTAAAATGTTATTCCATTATCATAGTATAGGTACCTTGTGTATGATCCTCAGTGATTTAATTAGAGTGATTGAGTGCTCAACAGAAGTACTATCCATATATCCAACAGTGAATAGTCTACATGTTTATCTAACAGTGAATAGTCTACATGTATATCTAACAGTGAATAGTCTACAGGTATATCTAACAGTGAATAGTCTACAAGTATATCTAACAGCGAATAGTCTACATGTATATCTAACAGTGAATAGTCTTCATGTATATCTAACAGTGAATAGTCTACAAGTATATCTAACAGTGAATAGTCTACATGTATATCTAACAGTGAATAGTCTACATGTATATCTAACAGTGAATGTCTACATGTATATCTAACAGTGAATAGTCTACATGTATATCTAACAGTGAATGTCTACATGTATATCTAACAGTGAATAGTCTACATGTATATCTAACAGTGAATAGTCTACATGTATATCTAACAGTGAATGTCTACATGTATATCTAACAGTGAATAGTCTACATGTATATCTAACAGTGAATAGTCTACATGTATATCTAACAGTGAATAGTCTACATGTATATCTAACAGTGAATGTCTACATGTATATCTAACAGTGAATAGTCTACAAGTATTCCATACTGTATAGTTTGTATTACTCACCTGCTGGTTAGTGAGGCAAATGGTTGAACAACCAATGATGTTCCCATAATGATCAAACAATCACATTCTTCTAAATCCTGTAATCATTGCAAATATGTACAAAATACATGCATAATATGTAGCATCGCATATGTTTAACAAAGTTCTACACTTTATTTTATTATTTTTTATAATTAAACTGTAAAAAATCTAAAAACCTTATATTATTGATATCAATGTCAAGCACCAAGTTCTACTTTATATGCATCTTACATGTCAATTATAATAATTTGATTGTAACTAATTACTGATCATTTTACATACATAAGTTCTGTGTTCGTGTACATGAAATCTTAATAACCAGTCCAGGGAAAAACTACACTAGTTGAATTGTTACTGTAATTATATTGTCTATAAGCATACATTTGTGGTGTATCCTTTATTTATAATACACTATATAAGGCTTACCTTCACATTGTCAGCAAATCTGGCTGGTAATTTCTCTCCAAACATCACAATGTCTGAAACATTATACATGCAATGTTTGGTAAAACATGACAATGTCTAAAACATTATACATGCAATGTTTGGTAAAACATGACAATGTCTGAAACATTATACATGAAATGTTTGGTAAAACGTGACAATGTCTGAAACATTTTACATGCAATGTTTGGTAAAACGTGACAATGTCTGAAACATTATACATGCAATGTTTGGTAAAACGTGACAATGTCTGAAACATTATACATGCAATGTTTGGTAAAACATCACAATGTCTGAAACATTATACATGCAATGTTTGGTAAAACGTGACAATGTCTGAAACATTATACATGCAATGTTTGGTAAAAATGTATTAGAAAGTTAAAGTAAGTAAAGACTTTATTTAACGTGGCTACACATTTGGTTTCCCAATCTTCCACAAGGGCCTCAAAAAAAGAAAAATGAAACTTTAGTATAATGATTATATTTTCTTCTATCTATTTATAAATGTCTGTGTAACATGTATATACTTCTTCTATTATTGTAAGTATATAAACTACAAGAGTTGTCAGATGGCACTTCATTCAACTATTTACAGATATTGTCATGAAACATTTAAGGTATGCAACTTAGTTAACTAAAAGGAATTTAATGTAGCCTGAGGTAATAACACCATCTTCCTAAAATGTGCAGTGTGTTCTCTATAGATGACTTCATGACTATTGCATGTGTGTAAATATAAAAAGTATTTCTATGTCAAAAACAGCACACATATTTTCACTTGGATAATCTAATGTTAAATTGTTCCTGTGCTGAGTTTTTTCCTCTGCTAAAAAAACATTCTGATTAGAATGTAGCTTTTAAAATCAAGTAGAAGAAATAAACTCCTAACTCTTAGTACACAGGAAAAACTTCTATGCATGTTTACCATGTGTTTCTAACACCGTACGTATTTCATATGTTTTCATACGTATAAACATACGTTTTTCAATATTTTCAAGCACGCCATACTATTCTGTGGATAACCATACGTTTTCAATAAAAACATAAAACATATGTTTTTCATACCTGGAAGTTTTTCCTGTTATATATGGTCTCAAACCCTTTATGTCTATATAAACATATGTGTAAAGCCAACTTACAGTCAGAGCTAGCAGAGGTGGAAACATAAGCTGCATTAGGCCTTTTTATCAAATTTTATGGTTCACCGTGATAATTTAAAGCTGCGCAATCTGATACAACAAGTAAAAGATATAGAATTACCTGGTCTAACTACACCTTTACATCCAGACTGTGAACACCAGGATACAGACAAGTAAAACATATAGACTATTACCTGGTCTAACTACACCTTTACATTCAGACTGTGAACACCAGGGTACAGACAAGTAAAACATATAGAATATTACCTGGTCTAACTACACCTTTACATTCAGACTGTGAACACCAGGGTACAGACAAGTAAAACATATAGACTATTACCTGGTCTAACTACACCTTTACATCCAGACTGTGAACACCAGGGTACAGACAAGTAAAACATATAGACTATTACCTGGTCTAACTACACCTTTACATTCAGACTGTGAACACCAGGGTACAGACAAGTAAAACATATAGACTATTACCTGGTCTAACTACACCTTTACATCCAGACTGTGAACACCAGGGTACAGACAAGTAAAACATATAGACTATTACCTGGTCTAACTACACCTTTACATCCAGACTGTGAACACCAGGGTACAGACAAGTAAAACATATAGAATATTACCTGGTCTAACTACACCTTTACATCCAGACTCTGAACACCAGGGTACAGACAAGTAAAACATATAGAATATTACCTGGTCTAACTACACCTTTACATCCAGACTGTGAACACCAGGGTACAGACAAGTAAAACATATAGAATATTACCTGGTCTAACTACACCTTTACATCCAGACTGTGAACACCAGGGTACAGACAAGTAAAACATATAGAATATTACCTGGTCTAACTACACCTTTACATTCAGACTGTGAACACCAGGGTACAGACAAGTAAAACATATAGAATATTACCTGGTCTAACTACACCTTTACATCCAGACTGTGAACACCAGGGTACAGACAAGTAAAACATATAGAATATTACCTGGTCTAACTACACCTTTACATTCAGACTGTGAACACCAGGGTACAGACAAGTAAAACATATAGACTATTACCTGGTCTAACTACACCTTTACATTCAGACTGTGAACACCAGGGTACAGACAAGTAAAACATATAGAATATTACCTGGTCTAACTACACCTTTACATTCAGACTGTGAACACCAGGGTACAGACAAGTAAAACATATAGAATATTACCTGGTCTAACTACACCTTTACATCCAGACTGTGAACACCAGGGTGCAGACAAGTAAAACATATAGACTATTACCTGGTCTAACTACACCTTTACATCCAGACTCTGAACACCAGGGTACAGACAAGTAAAACATATAGACTATTACCTGGTCTAACTACACCTTTACATCCAGACTCTGAACACCAGGGTACAGACAAGTAAAACATATAGAATATTACCTGGCCTTACTACACCTTTACATCCAGACTGTGAACACCAGGGTACAGGAGATTTAGCTGTCTTGTCAAATACTCTATCTGATATCCAACTATGACTGTAAACATGTGCACATTCCTGACAATGTCCTGTACTGATTGTACCATGTGCTTCAATCAACGAGTCTCTACTCAACCCTGTCACTCTCTCTAGACCATCTACATTCTGTCACAATATATACATAATGACATTGATGACTTAGTATTAGAAGGTCGTAACTACCAAATCGATATTTTAAGAAAACACGGAAAAACTGTCTGACATTTACTCTTTACTTACGGTAAAACAAACTTCTACAACTTTTTTTGGTCAACATTACAAGTTCAGGTTTTTATGAAAATGAGCTCATAAGAAGCACTTTGTGATGCTTATTCTAAATATGTATGAATCATAAAAGGTTGTAAGTGGCACTTCCGACCTTTTTATTCTAAGCCATCGACATGATAACATGAAATTAAGAACAAAATGTTCAATTATGATTGCACTGCTTTACAACATATTGTAAGTAAATTTATAAAAATAATTATAAGTCAAGTGATCAGTTTGGTAATCAGTGAAACTTGTAATAAATGTGGCTCCATAAAGTAAATGGTTAAATACAGACACTCAGAGTTAACTTATCACTACAGGTAATGATGTTTCACAATATATGTATATCATTCATCATAAATGTATAACCAACACTGTACCTGTGTAAAATGTCGCAACAGCTTATTTTTCTTCTCCAACAATTCTATGAAGTAATGTGATGGCGTTGGCTGTAAGAAAATAAATAATCTTTTTATCAAAGGTAAAACAATGAACAGATATAAATCTCCAAGCAAGCAGTAAATGAATTTATTATATACCAATGTATGCATGTATTACTGTAAAATCATTAATTTTCGTGGGGGATTAAATTTCGTGGTTCACCTAAACCACCAACTTTAATCCCAACGAACATAGATTTTTACCCTTGTTTTATTACCTGAAATGCAAAATCCACGAATTCAAGTTCCAATGAAATTGTCTTTTTTACCAAAACCAAGAAATTCCGTCCCAACGAAATTA
Source organism: Spisula subtruncata (assembly GCA_963678985.1). NCBI lineage: Eukaryota > Metazoa > Mollusca > Bivalvia > Venerida > Mactridae > Spisula > Spisula subtruncata. Next base: position 67,403,096 of record OY787661.1, read on the forward strand.
AATGATTTTACAGTATCTAAAAGTGGAATACAGCACGACAGGTCATATTTTCTGTATGATACATGTCTGGTTTTCCAAATCTGTATCATGCATGTCTGACGTGTAAGAAATTTCTATATGCCAAAAATATGCCAAAGTCGATGACGTCATGACGTAAACATTTACTTGTTCATGAATGGACATTGCATTGTATGCCGAAAATAATCCGATGTTCGTGACATCAATGTTTACACAGTGAGTGCATTTTCGCGCGTAAAAGCATGTAGATATGTTTATCACTTCTTTCCTATTGAACTGACAAAAATGTAAAATATAATCTATGTTTGAAACTGACCCCTGCAACATTTCCAACCAAAACAGAATGACAAGAATCAATGCTGTATTGTGCATTGAATACATGTGTACACATCAACAATGAACCAGGAATAATAAGAAACAAACCTTGTAAGTTTTGCCAAACATTTCCTTACGTATCAAGTAAAATGGTTCTGGATTCTCCTACAAGATATATACATTATAGTTACAAACATGTTAGTACATTGTCTGAACTTCATTCAGTTTGTGCTCATCCTCCTGGCTTACTAAATAACTCTATCATCTACAATTCTACTCTAACACATCACTATGCCTGCCAGTTTCCTGAAATTAATTACTGTCCAATACGAATTAATCACAGGTAGAAGACACAAAATCGAATTTGGCCATATATAGGCCTATTACTATGTATAAGAGAGTTCTCTCTATATAGCTATAGCCAAATTTGATTTTGTGTCTTGTACCTGTGGAATTAAGTTGCTGTTCTGGTATTTTTTCAGTCAGACATGTTTCAGAAAGTGACGTGAGTACCAATTGCACACAAGCTATCCTGTGTTAGCATACCTAAAAGGAATCAATATTGAATACAGCAGTACACAAGCTATCCTGTGTTAGCATACCTTAAAGTAATCAATATTGTACACAAGCTATCCTGTGTTAGCATACCTTAAAGTAATCAATATTGAATGCCGCAGTACACAAGCTATCCTGTGTTAGCATATACCTTAAAGTAATCAATATTGAATACAGCAGTACACAAGCTATCCTGTGTTAGCATATACCTTAAAGTAATCAATATTGAATGCCGCAGTACACAAGCTATCCTGTGTTAGCATACCTTAAAGTAATCAATATTGAATACAGCAGTTCACAAGCTATCCTGTGTTAGCATACCTTAAAGTAATCAATATTGAATACAGCAGTACATAATCTATCCTGTGTTAGCATATACCTTAAACTAATCAATATTGAATACAGCAGAACACAATCTATCCTGTGTTAGCATATACCTTAAAGTAATCAATATTGAATACAGCAGAACACAAGCTATCCTGTGTTAGCATATACCTTAAAGTAATCAATATTGAAAACAGCAGTACACGGGCTATCCTGTGTTAGCATATACCTTAAAGTAATCAATATTGAATACAGCAGAACACAATCTATCCTGTGTTAGCATATACCTTAAAGTAATCAATATTGAATACAGCAGTACACAAGCTATCCTGTGTTAGCATATACCTTAAAGTAATCAATATTGAATACAGCAGTACACGGGCTATCATGTGTTAGCATATACCTTAAAGTAATCAATATTGAATGCCGCAGTACACAAGCTATCATGTGTTAGCATACCTTAAAGTAATCAATATTGAATACAGCAATACACAAGCTATCATGTGTTAGCATATACCATAAAGTAATCAATATTGAAAACAGCAGTACACAAGCTATCCTGTGTTAGCGTACCTTAAAGTAATCAATATTGAATGCAAAAGTACACAAGCTATCCTGTGTTAGCATACCTTAAAGTAATCAATATTGAATGCAGCAGTAGGATCTGGTAGATTGTATTTCTTCAGGTTGTCATAGAGACCAGTACCAGGTGATCTAAAGTCTGGTATCCCAGCAGCTATAAGCATAACATTGTAAAACTGTAAAATATATTCTAAATATTTAGAAAATGGTGAAATAAACATTTTGTAGTCATTACATTATCATTAATTGAGATAGGACATATTCCTGCCTTAAATATGAGATCTGTCCTATTTGAATGAGCATGATAGTACTGACCGCTATCATAAAACTGGTTGGTTCAGCTTGAAATGTTGGTACAGCTTGAAAAGTTGGTTCAGGTTGAAATGTTGGAACAGCTTGAAATGTTGGTACAGCTTGAAATGTTGGTACAGCTTGAAATGTTGGTTTTGGTAGTGATGTTGGTGCATGTAGTGATGTTGGTACAGGTTGCAATGTTGGTACAGCTTGAAATGCTGGTACAGCTTGAAATGTTGGTGCAGATTGTGATGTTGGTGCATGTTGTGATGTTGGTACATGTTGTGATGTTGGTTCATGTTGTAATGTTGGTGCAGGTTGTGGTGTTGGTTCAGGTTGTAATGTTGGTTCAGGTTGTGGTGTTGGTTGAGGTTGTGATGTTGTATAAGTTGATCATAAAATAAAGCAGTATATGATTTAAACAATAACTTACATGTAGATATTCCAGCCCCTGCAATGGTCACAATCTTCTTACATTTATCACTAGCAATGTATCTAGCAATACCTTCAAAACTCACTTCATCTACAATAGCTTCAGGTTTGGGTGCTGTACTTATACCAAGTGCTTTAGAGAAGTAGTCCAACAGGAATTTGCCTGCAGTAAAATCATACAGTTTGATTGTTTGATTAATACAGTATATACAGTATTTACTTTCATGGTATCTCAAAACAACGCTTTATATCAAGACCACCTCTAAATTGTGAGACATCGAGCAGATTTCAATTAGAAGTCACAAAGGTGGATTAACCATTAAGATGAAAGTATAATATTCAGACTGATAGACATTCTTCTTCCTTTTACAGGACAGGAATCCATCAACTGGATTGTATTAAATCACAGGTGGGGTATCGAGCATTAAGTTAGATATAGACATACTTCTATCTTCAGACATCTCGTGTTCGTCCGCTGTATTGTCTGTTGTATTGTTCCCGGCCTCCTCACTGACATCATTGGGAACTTTCTCTGTAACCTCATCACCTCCAACTGAAACAATGACCACCATGGACATTCCATAAAAACAGGATTTTCTAACAATTAACAATCATACGGTATTTCATTATAAATAAGATTTTGAGACTGGGTGAAATAAAAACCCCTATAAATTTACATGTAACAGCCTATAAAAGTACCTACAGAACCTGCAAACATTTTTTCAATCAAGCTATTGATGAACATTAATTATTATGCTAATTTTAAAAGTTAAAGTTGTTGACTTAATTTGTCAATACTGTTATTAATATTGTACAGCAATAAATGTATGTGTTTACCTGTATTTGTAGCCATGTCACTTGATAAATCTGTGATCCAGTTAAATGTATGATCGTATAGTTCACAACACCAATTGTCATACACTGATACTGTGTAGTAGATATGAACACTTATGCCTGAAACTTTATCGAAATATTGAACACCTATTTAAAATCAACTATGTCTCATCGGGGATTTTTTCTCATAAATCTGAGCGTGTCATTAATTGTTACTTATCAATAGCTATCAAGTATTTAAAAATACGTATTATACACGCTAACGAGTAACGTTGTTATATTGTCCCAGGTGATTTCCCAATAATTTCATGATTCATTCATTGTAAATATTCCAACATTGTTTACATCGGTAACGGTGTTAATGTAAACAATACCTTGGACAATCTGACCTGGTTTGGCAGTTGTCCATCCATGACTTACGGTTAACTTAATATATAGTCAAGTCTTTATTAGTAAATAAGTAAGTAAGTAAAGTCTTTATTTTACGAGGCTAACATATTTACAATAATGCAATCTTCCATATGGGCCTCAAATTCTCGATTTACTGTAGAATCTAATATTCTTCGGGATTAAATTGTTGACGACTTCAACAGTTGAACAGTGAAACTTATTAGATCCCAATGATTACTGTGTGGCAATTTGCCAGTGAGTTAACGCCAAGTTTGAAAAAATTTAAAAAGAATTTAAGATATCACATAATGAGAAATCATGGGCGTAGAAGCTGGAGGGATCGAGCGGGGGGGGGGGGGGTGGCAGGCCCCCCCAATGTCTTGACAGGGAGGGGGGACATATCTTTCCCCCCCCCAACAATTCAGACGAAAAGTATAATTTACGACCTAATATATCTTCTTATAGGCAACTTGCCTTCAGTTTTTGGTGAAAACGCATAAAAAATATTTTTGCTCGCTTCACTCTCAAACCAACTTCCTTATAAATATCAAAATATATCAACACCCATTGTTTGCAAAAATACACTTGTGACATAATTTGTACTCTTATTATCACCTAACCCTCCTATATACTTTAAAGGGTTGTCAATTATATATAAAGCCTTTGAAACAAACGTTTTCCCATTAAGTTTCAATCTCAAAATCGGGCAATTTAAAATTGAGTTTAATCTAAGAACTTAAATTTCCTGTATTTAGTAATAAACCAGTTCCTTTTAATACCAAATAACGTATCTCAGAACGCCCAGAATGCACCAGATAGATCAATTGTTTAGAAAAATTTCCCCGGCGAGAATGTCCCCGATCCCCCTATAATGAAAATTGGTTTACCAATTATGTGATCCACTGAAAATAAAGACGTCGATCTTATTTATATTACTACTTCAACTGATTAACTTCAAGTTACCGCGTAATTACTAAAAAAGCTGCCACAGAACCATAACTGACACTTATTAAATAAGTAGGTAGGTAGTTTTTCAACAAGGGTACGTATATACGTATTTGTTATATTGTGTGTGTTTTTCGTTGCCTTTGGGAGTGATCACTTACATGTGTCGTTAAAGCGATGAATAAACAATTAGTAAAATTGTTGCAATCTGCCCTAGACGTTAGTATTCGAAAATCGAAACTGCCAGCTTCTTTAGCATTTTTTTGATACCTCGATCGTTTAATTTAAAACTTTGTATCTTCACAGAAAATGTACATTTCACGAAACTGAAACAAACGACAGATCTATTGAGGTAGGATTGAAGTTATTATCCAATGATTTCGAATTGTTCCAAACCACGAATTAAGTCGAGTATTTAATGTAAAAGGCGATAATTTCAAACACCGTGCAAATTAAAACTGTTTTCTCAAGTTATATGGCATTTATGGGAACATAAATTGTATGTACTAATTGTTTATTCATCGCTTTAACGACACATGTAAGTGATCACTCCCAATGGCAGCGAAAAACACACACAATATAACAAATACGTACCTTTGTTGAAAAACACTAAATGCGCTTCGAACTGCCTTACACGACCTACCTGCCATCTACTTAGCGTGTTGTACGGTGTGAAACCACTACTCTCCGTTTCAAGGGCTGTATGTTAAATTGTGTCTGTTGTCACAAATACTCATAGTTTTCCGATATGATATGGTCTACAATTTCATCACTTTTAAAAGTGGGTGATTCTTACTTGAACAGGAAGTGTTTTGTGGTCAGTTTAGTTCCCTACTGGTCCCCGGTTCTACTGGATCTAACCATATTGTGGTACGTTGTCTCGGCCATTCAGCATTTGGACAGCTGAAACTTGTCTTTCTGGGTCAAGTCGATTTTCTAGTTAAGGTAAATGTTAAGTTAATTTCCGAGGGCTGTTTTCAGCAGTTCAACCACCTTTTGACATTTTAACTTCCCAATTTCATAGGGCTTCCAACAGACACAGATAGACTAAATATACCGCCTTGGGGTAACCAAGGAAACATGTGTTCTCCATGGGGAGAATATTTCTATCCAGTGGGTGTGGCAGCAAACATAGACGTGTTGTGCACAGTAATAAAACTGCCCTCACATGTTGGTGGAGTGGAACATGTGGGTTATTCATCTTCAGAGAATTGAACAAGTGGTCCAGACTGGGGTTGAACACATGACCTCCCGCTACCTCTAGGCTCCCCTTTACCACACGTTGGACAGTGTGCCGTGTAGATGTGGCTACCTCTAGGCTCCCCTTTACCACACGTTGGACAGTGTGCCGTGTAGATGTGGCTACCTCTAGGCTTCCCTTTACCACACGTTGGACAGTGTGTCGTGTAGATGTGGCTACCTCTAGGCTCCCCTTTACCACACGTTGGACAGTGTGCCGTGTAGATTTGGCTACCTCTAGGCTCCCCTTTACCACACGTTGGACAGTGTGCCGTGTAGATGTGGCTACCTCTAGGCTCCCCTTTACCACACGTTGGACAGTGTGCCGTGTAGATGTGGCTACCTCTATGCTCGCCTTTACCACACGTTGGACAGTGTGCCGTGTAGATGTGGCTACCTCTATGCTCCCCTTTACCACACGTTGGACAGTGTGCCGTGTAGATGTGGCTACCTCTAGGCTCCCCTTTACCACACGTTGGACAGTGTGTCGTGTAGATGTGGCTACCTCTATGCTCGCCTTTACCACACGTTGGACAGTGTGCCGTGTAGATGAGGCTACCTCTAGGCTCGCCTTTACCACACGTTGGACAGTGTGCCGTGTAGATGTGGCTACCTCTAGGCTCCCCTTTACCACACGTTGGACAGTGTGCCGTGTAGATGTGGCTACCTCTAGGCTCCCCTTTACCACACGTTGGACAGTGTGCCGTGTAGATGTGGCTACCTCTAGGCTCCCCTTTACCACACGTTGGACAGTGTGCCGTGTAAATGTGGCTACCTCTAGGCTCCCCTTTACCACACGTTGGACAGTGTGTCGTGTAGATGTGGCTACCTCTAGGCTCCCCTTTACCACACGTTGGACAGTGTGTCGTGTAGATGTGGCTACCTCTAGGCTCCCCTTTACCACACGTTGGACAGTGTGTCGTGTAGATGTGGCTACCTCTAGGCTCCCCTTTACCACACGTTGGACAGTGTGTCGTGTAGATGTGGCTACCTCTAGGCCCCCGTTTACCACATGTTGGACAGTGTGCCGTGTTAATGTGGCTACCTCTAGGCTCCCCTTTACCACACGTTGGACAGTGTGTCGTGTGTGTCGTGTAGATGTGGCTACCTCTAGGCTCCCCTTTACCACACGTTGGACATTGTGTCGTGTAGATGTGGCTACCTCTAGGCCCCCGTTTACCACATGTTGGACAGTGTGTCGTGTAGATGTGGCTACCTCTAGGCTCCCCTTTACCACACGTTGGACAGTGTGCCGTGTAGATGTGGCTACCTCTAGGCTCCCCTTTACCACACGTTGGACAGTGTGTCGTGTAGATGTGGCTACCTCTAGGCTCCCCTTTACCACACGTTGGACAGTGTGCCGTGTAGATGTGGCTACCTCTAGGCTCCCCTTTACCACACGTTGGACAGTGTGCCGTGTAGATGTGGCTACCTCTAGGCTCCCCTTTACCACACGTTGGACAGTGTGCCGTGTAGATGTGGCTACCTCTAGGCTCCCCTTTACCACACGTTGGACAGTGTGTCGTGTAGATGTGGCTACCTCTAGGCTCCCCTTTACCACACGTTGGACAGTGTGCCGTGTAGATGTGGCTACCTCTAGGCCCCCGTTTACCACATGTTGGACAGTGAATAATAATAATGATATTTATTCGGTATAAAGTAGCATGTAACATGGCATATCACAGAATATAAATAAAATATTTATCTTTAAACACTATTACAAAAATAAAATATCAATTTTAAGAATTATGAAATATGAAAGACATTTGTATTGTAAAATAAATAAAATAGAAATTCTCAAAAGATATTAATTAAAAGTAAATAAAGTTGTTAAAATAAAGTTACTCCACGCCATGAAGATATTTTTTTATTCCAGTTTTAAAACTAATGACACTGGTACTGTCCCTGATACCAGTAGACTATTCCAAAGGCTGCATCCCACGTAAGAAAATGTCTTCTTTCCGAAGGACCCAACCTTTGGCACAGCAAAGCAGCCATCTGCACTAAATCTAGTATTGTATTTATGCATTGTATTTGACATATTAAAGTGTTCTTTCATATAGTCTGGGGATAAATTATTTTTAATTTTAAAAACATGCGTAAGTATGATTTGTTCAACTCTCTTTTCAACTGGAAGCCAATTTAGTGTTTTAAAATGGTTATGAGAAATATGAGTTTTACAGTCAAGGTTGAGAACGAATCTTATAAGTTTATGTTGAGTCACTTGCAGTTTAGATTTAAGTTGTTTGGTCAAAGCATGATACCAGAAGGAACAAGCATAATCAAAGTGACACTGAATTAGTGAAGATGCCAGAAGTTTCTTTGCATGTTCTGTGAGAAATTTTAATCTTGCATTTGCCTTTTTTATTACATTCACTGCCATAGATTCACATGAAAGAGTTTGATCCAGAGTAGCACCGAGGTATTTTACGGATGAAGTTGACTGAATAGATGTATTATTACAAGATATATTTAACGCAGGATTGGACTTTAATTTAGGTTTTGAACAAAATAGTATAGATTCGGTCTTACCGAGATGAAGAGAAAGTTTATTGTCAACTAACCACTCACTAACTTAGTGCAAGTCCTCACTCAAACACTTCTCGACAACTAAACGGTCCTTGTGTGAAACTAAAATTGTGGAATCATCAGCATATAAAAGTAATTTGTTTTTGACAACAGCTGCTTTATCATTGACATACATAAGAAATAACAGTGGGCCAAGTATAGATCCCTGAGGAACGCCACAAGTGACATTGGCTGACGATGACCTGGTCCCTGATAGTTCAACTAGTTGTTGTCTGCTCGACATGTAAGAATCAAACCAGCGTATAAGATCTTGACTGATACCAATGCATTTAAGTTTACACATAAGAATTGAATGATCAACAGTATCAAAGGCCTTTTGCAGATCAAGTAAGATCATTCCGACAACATGTCCTTTATCCATTTCAAATCTAATATAATCAGACAGATGTACAAGACAAGTATCTGTAGAATAACCCGCTCGGAATCCAGATTGGAAGTTGTATAACAATTTTTTGTCCTTAAGGTATGATTCAACTTGGTAATAGACCACCCTTTCAAATATTTTTGATATAACACTAAGAATAGATACTGGACGGTAATTCCCTACTTCAGTTTTGTCACTTTTCTTATATAGTGGGACCACTCGTGCAGACTTAAGATCATCAGGGACAGTACTTTGGATAAGGGACAGATTTATTATATGAGCTAATGGGTTAGCAATCAATGGGGCACTATCTACTACAAAGCGAGCAGGGATACCATCTAGTCCTGTTGCTTTGTCCTTGCTTAAATTCTGCAAGTACTTGAGAATCTTTACTTCTGATAAAAGTGAAAATGAAAAATTATTATGTATAACACCTTTAGAAGAATAAAATTGTGAAATGAAATCCCTACCATATTTGAAAGACGGACGTGGCAATTTTGAGACAAGGTTTGCTGCAACCGTTACATAGAAGTTATTAAAATTTTCAGCTACTTTAAACTTGTCAAAGCACAATTCACCATCAATAGTTAAGCCTATATTTTGGCAAGATGATTTGTTCTTTTTGAAGGGCATTCCTAACCCTTTTAAGTAATTCCAAAGAGACTTGGAGTCCTTTTTACTATCCTCAATGGTAGCATTAAAATAATCAGACTTGGCTTTTTGAATAGTGTATTGAGTTTCATTTCTCATTTTTCTGTAATTTTCAAAGCTAGCATCAGACTTTTCTGTTTTAAAAGAAGCAAAAGATTTGTCTCGTTCACGGATACTAGTTAGAACTTCAGCTGTAATCCATGGTTCAGTGCGTGCCTTGGTGCGAATCTGTTTGACAGGGGCTAAAGAATCAATTACATTTAAGAATATTGTTTTAAAAATATCCCATGCTACAGAAACATTATCACAGGTTAAAACAGGTGTTGGACAGTGTGCCGTGTAGATGTTGCTACATCTAGGCCCCCGTTTACCACATGTTGGACAGTGTGTCGTGTAGATGTGGCTACCTCTAGGCCCCTGTTTACCACATGTTAGACAGTGTGCCGTGTAGTTGTGGCTACCTCTAGGCCCCTGTTTACCACATGTTGTACAGTGTACCGTGTAGTTGTGGCTACCTCTAGGCCCCTGTTTACCATATGTTGGACAGTGTGTCGTGTAGATGTGGCTACCTCTAGGCCCCTGTTAACCATATGTTGGACAGTGTGCCGTGTAGTTGTGGCTACCTCTAGGCCCCTGTTTACCACATGTTGGACAGTGTAACGTGTAGATGTGGCTACATCTTGGCCCCTGTTTACCACATGTTAGACAGTGTGCCGTGTAGATGTTGCTACCTCTAGGCCCCTGTTTACCACATGTTGTACAGGGTACCGTGTAGATGTGGCTACCTCTAGGCCCATGTTTACTACATGTTGGACAGTGTGCCGTGTAGATGTGGCTACCTCTAGGCCCCCGTTTGCCACATGTTGGACAGTGTGCCGCGTAGATGTGGCTACCTCTAGGCCCCCGTTTGCCACATGTTGGACAGTGTGCCGCGTAGATGTGGCTACCTCTAGGCCCCCGTTTGCCACATGTTGGACAGTGTGCCGCGTAGATGTGGCTACCTCTAGGCCCCCGTTTGCCACATGTTGGACAGTGTGCCGCGTAGATGTGGCTACCTCTAGGCCCCCGTTTGCCACATGTTGGACAGTGTGCCGTGTAGATGTGGCTACCTCTAGGCCCCCGTTTGCCACATGTTGGAGAGGAGATGTTGCTACCTCTAGGCCCCTGTTTGCCACATGTTGGACAGTGTGCCGTGTAGATGTGGCTACCTCTAGGCCCCCCGTTTGCCACATGTTGGAGTGTAGATGTTGCTACCTCTAGGCCCCTGTTTACCACATGTTGGACAGTGTGCCGTGTAGATGTGGCTACCTCTAGGCCCCCGTTTGCCACATGTTGGACAGTGTGCCGCGTAGTTGTGGCTACCTCTAGGCCCCTGTTTACCACATGTTGGACAGTGTGCCGTGTAGATGTGGCTACCTCTAGGCCCCTGTTTACCACATGTTGGACAGTGTGCCGCGTAGATGTGGCTACCTCTAGGTCCCTGTTTACCACATGTTGGACAGTGTACCGCGTAGATGTGGCTACCTCTAGGCCCCCGTTTGCCACATGTTGGACAGTGTGCCGCGTAGTTGGGGCTACCTCTAGGCCCCTGTTTGCCACATGTTGGACAGTGTGCCGTGTAGATGTGGCTACCTCTAGGTCCCTGTTTACCACATGTTGGACAGTGTGCCGCGTAGATGTGGCTACCTGTATGTCCCTGTTTACCACATGTTTGACAGTGTGCCGCGTAGTTGGGGCTACCTCTAGGCCCCTGTTTACCAAATGTTGGACAGTGTGCCGCGTAGATGTGGCTACCTGTATGTCCCTGTTTACCACATGTTTGACAGTGTGCCGCGTAGTTGGGGCTACCTCTAGGTCCCTGTTTACCACATGTTGGACAGTGTGCCGCGTAAATGTGGCTACCTGTATGTCCCTGTTTACCACATGTTTGACAGTGTGCCGTGTAGTTGTGGCTACCTCTAGGTCCCTGTTTACCACATGTTGGACAGTGTACCGCGTAGATGTGGCTACCTGTATGTCCCTGTTTACCACATGTTTGACAGTGTGCCGTGTAGATGTGGCCACCTCTAGGCCCCTGTTTACCACATGTTGGACAGTGTGCGGTGTAGATGTGGCTACCTCTAGGCCCCTGTTTACCACATGTTGGACAGTGTGCCGCGTAGTTGTGGCTACCTCTAGGCCCCCACTTACCACATGTTGGACAGTGTGCCGCGTAGTTGTGGCTACCTCTTTGCCCCCGTTTACCACATGTTGGACAGTGTGCCGCTCAGATGTGGCTACCTATTTGCCCCCGTTTACCACATGTTGGACAGTGTGCCGCGTAGTTATGGCTACCTCTAGGTCCCTGTTTACCACATGTTGGACAGTGTGCCGCGTAGTTGTGGCTACCTCTTTGCCCCCGTTTACCACATGTTGGACAGTGTGCCGCGTAGTTGCCGCTACCTCTTTGCCCCCGTTTACCACATGTTGGACAGTGTGCCGCGTAGATGCGGCTACCTCTTTGCCCCCGTTTACCACATGTTGGACAGTGTGCCGCGTAGATGTGGCAACCTCTTTGCCCCCGTTTACCACATGTTGGACAGTGTGCCGCGTAGTTGTGGCTACCTCTAGGCCCCCGGTTACCACATGTTGGACAGTGTGCCGCGTAGTTGTGGCTACCTCTAGGCCCCCGTTTACCATATGTTGGACAGTGTGTCGCGTAGATGTGGCTACCTCCAGGCCCCCGTTTACCACATGTTGGACAGTGTGCCGCGTAGATGTGGCTACCTCCTGGCCCCGTTTGCCACATGTTGGACAGTGTGTCGCGTTGATGTGGCAACCTCTAGGGCCCCGTTTGCCACATGTTGGACAGTGTGCCGTGTAGTTGTGGCTACCTCTAGGCCCCTGTTTGCCACATGTTGGACAGTGTGCCGTGTAGATGTGGCTACCTCTAGGCCCCTGTTTGCCACATGTTGGACAGTGTGCCGTGTAGATGTGGCTACCTCTAGGCCCCTGTTTGCCACATGTTGGACAGTGTGCCGTGTAGTTGTGGCTACCTCTAGGCCCCTGTTTGCCACATGTTGGACAGTGTGCCGTGTAGATGTGGCTACCTTTAGGCCCCTGTTTGCCACATGTTGGACAGTGTGCCGTGTAGATGTGGCTACCTCTAGGCCCCTGTTCGCCACATGTTGGACAGTGTGCCGTGTAGATGTGGCTACCTCTAGGCCCCTGTTCGCCACATGTTGGACAGTGTGCCGTGTAGATGTGGCTACCTCTAGGCCCCTGTTCGCCACATGTTGGACAGTGTGCCGTGTAGATGTGGCTACCTCTAGGCCCCCGTTTGCCACATGTTGGACAGTGTGCCGTGTAGATGTGGCTACCTCTAGGCCCCCGTTTGCCACATGTTGGACAGTGTGCCGTGTAGATGTGGCTACCTCTAGGCCCCCGTTTGCCACAGGTTGGACAGTGTGCCGTGTAGTTATGGTATGTGATGTTTCTATGTTTTCTGACCGTGGTACCGGTATATAAAAGTTGAATGCTACCTTCCCTGTACAATTATCTTTTTATCAGTGATATATACAAACATATTGTTCTAACCATAGGTTATGTCCAGGGCTGTTTGGTATGTACTAGTTACTGCCGGTGTAGCTGATAAACAACAAGAAGCAGTAAATTATAACATTTATCTATAAATCAATGTTTCGCTACAGGACGTCTATCAGAGAACACATATAATAAACAAAAAATTAAAATGTCTAATTCCCCCCTGGGTCGTTCGCTGCTCCTTCGGGCCGGCAAAATATTGACTGATGGATTATAAGGATACATCATGTACATAAACTGTCATGTCATCAACAATAATATAATTTGTATCACAGATAGCTTTAGCACTATAAACATGATCATATAGTACATGGTTTTCATTACATCTAAATATTCCAAGATCAACTTATAAATTAAGTGAAATAAAAATACCATGAAGTTATTTTAAAAAAAAAATTTTTCAGTTTTGCTGGTCAATAGTGTTCCGGCATACAGAGAACAATGAAATAAATCATAACAAGTAACAATTAATTGAGTACAATAAATAAGTATATGGATCTCACGACTATAACAACAGATGAGTTTATCTATTTATTGAAACCAACCTCTCGGCTTTACAATTAAGCCTTTATCAGGGTTTAAAATACAAAAAATCCAGGGTAACAAAGTAACAATTAAGAAAAACAAATAACAAAGAATACATAAAAAACCAACAATAAAATACAAATCATAATAAGATAATCATATTTGTGTAGAACACCATCATAATTATCAATGTCAAGTTTAAATCAAAATTACAAAATAAGCTAAAAGTCTCAAATGCATTTTGATATCCAATTACTGTACGATAGTAAGAAAAAATTACGCTTAGGCTTTTTGAAAAATTGATCTTACAACAATATCAACAAATATTCCTAACATATAAAAGTTTTGGTCTATAATATTTCAATTATTTACAAGTGATTAGTCATGTTTTGTTGACTTAAGTTATAATAGTATGTTTAAAGCTACATTTTGCATGCAATTATTAACTGGAATAAATTAAAAGCAAAAGTTATTTACTTCTAAGAATAAAACATACATAGTCAACTCTCGTTATCTCGCTTTTATCAAATTATCTGTTATGTCAAAGTTCTTTAAGTCCCAATTTGTCTCCTTCTTTGTCCATATGAAATCTCAAGACCTATCTAAAAATGTTGGCTCCAATTTTTCTTTATCGTTTTCGTTGTGCGGTAAAACAAGTTTCAGATTTTCATTAAAGACAATGTAATTACCCAGAAATATAATTCCATTGATACAAAGTAAGCATCTGTATGTGTACATGGTGATTGAGTAATCCCTAACCCTAGTTATATATAAGACAGAAATCCCTAACCCTAGTTATATATAAAACAGAAACCCCTAACCCTAGTTATATATAAAATAGAAACCCCTAACCCTAGTTATATATAAAACAGAAACCCCTAACCCTAGTTATATATAAAACAGAAACCCCTAACCCTAGTTATATATAAAACAGAAACCCCTAATCCTAGTTATATATAAAACAGAAACCATAAACACTAGTTATACTTAAAACAAATCACATAGGATTGAGAGCAAATGTAGTATGTTTTATATTAAAAGGAAACAATGTATATTGCACAAATAAAAAGTGTCAACATAACTAATACATGACAGATAGGGTGTCTGATACACCTCCAAATATCTTCATAAAAATATGATAATGTGTATTATACTAATTGATATATCATACAATACAATAACCTGCGTAATCACTTTACAAAATGGTTCCACTATATCGCAACAAACATGAGCTAAGTGAAGTATGACAAAGTACCACAACTTTATGAATTACAGATGTGTCTATAATTATTAGCAAGTATTACACTGAATGTTTTGGATATATTTATGATAAAATGACATGATTTAATCAGTGTAATAACAGTATGGCATATTGTGAAAAATTATACAACAATCTACCTGTAAACAATCAATAGGAGAATCAACATTAAAACTATAATCAGCAATCAGGAATTCTAACGGTAAAATAATGTCTGATTAAACACATTCTTTGGCATAGAAGAGGAGGCTTTTGCACTGCTCAGACATCTAGCACTGGCTCAGACATCAAGCACTGCTCAGACATCTAGCACTGGCTCAGACATCAAGCACTGCTCAGACATCAATAACTGCTCAGACATCAATAACTGCTCAGACATCAAGCACTGCTCAGACATCAAGCACTGCTCAGACATCAAGCACTGCTCAGACATCAAGCACTGCTCAGACATCAAGCACTGCTCAGACATCAAGCACTGCTCAGACATCAAGCACAACTCAGACATCAAGCACTGCTCAGACATCAAGCACTGCTCAGACATCAAGCACTGCTCAGACATCAAGCACAACTCAGACATCAAGCACTGCTCAGACATCAAGCACAACTCAGACATCAAGCACTGCTCAGACATCAAGCACTGCTCAGACATCAAGCACTGCTCAGACATCAAGCACAACTCAGACATCAAGCACTGCTCAGACATCAAGCACAACTCAGACATCAAGCACTGCTCAGACATCAAGCACTGCTCAGACATCAAGCACTGCTCAGACATCAAGCACTGCTCAGACATCAAGCACTGGCTCAGACATCAAGCACTGCTCAGACAACAAGCACTGCTCAGACACCAAGCACTGCTTTTAACTTATTTTCCCTTTTTTCCACTAGCTGTTGCAGCAGCATTATTTTTGTCGATTTTCTCATGTTCTGTTTTCACCAAGGCACGCAACTCATCCTGTAAGTAAGAGAATGTTACACTAAATAACTCAAGCAAATCTATTTCTTTGTGGATCCATTATTTCACCTGTTCAAAATCTAATTTTTAAATTTAGATCAAATATTAGGACATGGTATTACAAGAGGGTCATGATGGCCCTATATCGCTCACCTGATTATAAATGGAGTCATGCACAATTTTTACCCAGACGTATTATCTTGGTAGAAAACCACTAGATGATGCTACATACCAAATATCAAAGCTCTAGGCATTGTAGTTTGAGACAAGAAGATTTTTATGTGTTTCCCCTATATAAGTCTATGTAAACAGGTGATCCCCTGGGGCTGGACCAATTTTGACTCCTGGGGCATAATTTGAACAATATTGGTAGAGGACCACTAGATGATGCTACATACCAAATAGCAAAGCTCTAGGCATTGTAGTTTTAGACAAGAAGATTTTTATATATTTACCCTATATAAGTCTATGTAAAGCGGTGACCCCCCAGGGGGGGCCAATTTTCACCCCAGGGCCATAATTGGAACAATTATGAAATCCCCAATACCACATACAATCTGGCAAAATTTCATCAAAATTGGCCAAATGGTTTCAGAGGAGATGTCGTTTGAAAGTGTGGAAAGACGGACAGACGGTGAGTGATCACAATAACTCACATTGAACACTTTGTGCTCAGGTGAGCTAAAAAGTATGAAGTTAACAAATATTTACAACTTCAATGTTTTCATTTTGTCACTCCGTGTGTGTATAAGTTTGTATGGGCTGGATATAATTAATGTAAGCTTTCAACTCGATCTATATGATGATAAATGTATACATTGTTATATATATTGTACTTGAATAAACATGTCAGACTATCACTATAACATAATTACATACCCCTAACCCTACAAAAAGTCCCGACCACAGGTTACAAAATGTTTGTCCTAATCATAAGTAAAGTATACGCTTTGAAATGTTCTTGTATATTAAAATAAATAATCTGATGCCCATTTACCCATCCTGCCTAACAACAGTTCACATCCATAAACTTACCCCCCAACCAAGAAGATCTGCTACAGCAAAACAACAGTTCACATCTATAAACTTACCCCCCCCCCCAACCAAGAAGATCCGCTAAAGCATAACAACAGTTCACATCTATAAACTTACCCCCCAACCAAGAAGATCTGCTAAAGCATAACAACAGTTCACATCTATAAACTTACCCCCCAACCTAGAAGATCTGCTAAAGCATAACAACAGTTCACATCTATAAACTTACCCCCCAACCAAGAAGATCAGCTAAATCATAACTACAGTTCACATCCATAAACTTACCCCCAACCAAGAAGATCCGCTTAAGCATAACAACAGTTCACATCTATAAACTTACCCCCAACCAAGAAGATCTGATAAAGCATAACAACAGTTCACATCCATAAACTTACCCCCTCCCAACCAAGAAGATCCGCTAAAGCATAACAACAGTTCACATCTATAAACTTACCCCCAACCAAGAAGATCCGCTAAAACATAACAACAGTTCACATCTATAAACTTACCCCCCCCAACCAAGAAGATCCGCTAAAGCATAACAACAGTTCACATCTAAAAACTTACCCCCCCTCCCCCCCCCCCAACCAAGAAGATCCGCTAAAGCATAACAACAGTTCACATCTATAAACTTACCCCCCAACCAAGAAGATCCGCTAAAGCATAACAACCATCATCACATGTTGACTGCTTGAATACATCTCTGAAATATCACACATGTATACTATAACTACTCAAACTTCACTTTCATAGACATATGGTAGGTAAAGGTTCGTGTGAAGTATAACTGTCTTCTGTAGAGGTATCCTCACAGTCAGACATTAGTCAAGTCTAACAGTCAGACGTTAGTCAAGTCTATATATAGTTCAGATGATAAATATACACTGGATGAACGAGAATGTAGAAGTATCCTCACAGTCAGACGTTAGTCAAGTCTACATATAGTTCTGATGATAAATATACACTGACTGAACGAGAATGTAGAAGTATCCTCACAGTCAGACGTTAGTCAAGTCTACATATAGTTCTGATGATAAATATACACTGACTGAACGAGAATGTAGAAGTATTCTCACAGTCAGACGTTAGTCAAGTCTACATATAGTTCTGATGATAAATATACACTGACTGAACGAGAATGTAGAAGTATCCTCACAGTAAGAGGTTAGTCAAGTCTACATATAGTTCAGATGATAAATATACACTGGATGAACGAGAATATAGAAGTATCCTCACAGTCAGAGGTTAGTCAAGTCTACATATAGTTCAGATGATAAATATACACTGACTGAACGAGAATGTAGAAGTATCCTCACAGTCAGAGGTTAGTCAAGTCTACATATAGTTCAGATGATAAATATACACTGGCTGAACGAGAATGTAGAAGTATCCTCACAGTCAGACGTTAGTCAAGTCTACATATAGTTCAGATGATGAATATACACTGGCTGAACGAGAATATAGAAGTATCCTCATAGAAAGCACAGACATTGTTTGTTACATCAGTACATGGTTCCAACAATCAAGGAACTAATAAACAGCAAATAAAGAATTATTTACATAAAACTGAAGTGAATGTGGAGATGGTCAACACACTCACAGGATCACTGTCTGCTACTTTAATCACAGGATCACTGTCTGCTACTTTAATCACATACATGATCACTGTCTGCTACTTTAATCACAGGATCACTGTCAGCTACTTTAATCACATACACGATCACTGTCTGCTACTTTAATCACACGATCACTGTCTGCTACTTTAATCACAGGATCACTGTCTGCTACTTTAATCACATACATGATCACTGTCTGCTACTTTAATCACATGATCACTGTCTGCTATTTTAATCACATACATGATCACTGTCTGCTACTTTAATCACATACACGATCACTGTCTGCTACTTTAATCACACGATCACTGGCTGCTACTTTAATCACATACATGATCACTGTCTGCTACTTTAATCACATACATGATCACTGTCTGCTACTTTAATCACATACACGATCACTGTCTGCTACTTTAATCACACGATCACTGTCTGCTACTTTAATCACATACATGATCACTGTCTGCTACTTTAATCACACGATCACTGTCTGCTACTTAAATCACAGGATCACTGTCTGCTACTTTAATCACATACATGATCACTGTCTGCTACTTTAATCACAGGATCACTGTCTGCTACTTTAATCACATACACGATCACTGTCTGCTACTTTAATCACAGGATCACTGTCTGCTACTTTAATCACAGGATCACTGTCTGCTACTTTAATCACACGATCACTGTCTGCTACTTTAATCACAGGATCACTGTCTGCTACTTTAATCACATACATGATCACTGTCTGCTACTTTAATCACATGATCACTGTCTGCTACTTTAATCACATACACGATCACTGTCTGCTATTTTAATCACATACATGATCACTGTCTGCTACTTTAATCACAGGATCACTGTCTGCTACTTTAATCACAGGATCACTGTCTGCTACTTTAATCACATACACGATCACTGTCTGCTACTTTAATCACAGGATCACTGTCTGCTACTTAAATCACACGATCACTGTCTGCTACTTTAATCACACGATCACTGTCTGCTACTTTAATCACAGGATCACTGTCTGCTACTTTAATCACATACATGATCACTGTCTGCTACTTTAATCACATGATCACTGTCTGCTACTTTAATCACATACACGATCACTGTCTGCTATTTTAATCACATACACGATCACTGTCTGCTACTTTAATCACATACATGATCACTGTCTGCTACTTTAATCACAGGATCACTGTCTGCTACTTTAATCACATACACGATCACTGTCTGCTACTTTAATCACAGGATCACTGTCTGCTACTTTAATCACATACATGATCACTGTCTGCTACTTTAATCACAGGATCACTGTCTGCTACTTTAATCACATACATGATCACTGTCTGCTACTTTAATCACAGGATCACTGTCTGCTACTTTAATCACATACACGATCACTGTCTGCTACTTTAATCACAGGATCACTGTCTGCTACTTTAATCACACGATCACTGTCTGCTACTTTAATCACACGATCACTGTCAGCTACTTTAATCACAGGATCACTGTCTGCTACTTTAATCACATACATGATCACTGTCTGCTACTTTAATCACAGGATCACTGTCTGCTACTTTAATCACATACATGATCACTGTCTGCTACTTTAATCACACGATCACTGTCAGCTACTTTAATCACACTCACAGGATCACTGTCTGCTACTTTAATCACATAAACGATCACTGTCTGCTACTTTAATCACAGGATCACTGTCAGCTACTTTAATCACATACACGATCACTGTCAGCTACTTTAATCACAGGATCACTGTCTGCTACTTTAATCACATACATGATCACTGTCAGCTACTTTAATCACAGGATCACTGTCTGCTACTTTAATCACATACATGATCACTGTCTGCTACTTTAATCACATACATGATCACTGTCTGCTACTTTAATCACACGATCACTATCTGCTACTTTAATCACATACATGATCACTGTCTGCTACTTTAATCACATACATGATCACTATCTGCTACTTTAATCACATACACGATCACTGTCTGCTACTTTAATCACATACACGATCGCTGTCTGCTACTTTAATCACAGGATCACTGTCTGCTACTTTAATCACATACACGATCACTGTCTGCTACTTTAATCACACGATCACTGTCTGCTACTTTAATCACATACACGATCACTGTCTGCTACTTTAATCACATACATGATCACTGTCTGCTACTTTAATCACACGATCACTGTCAGCTACTTTAATCACACTCACAGGATCACTGTCTGCTACTTTAATCACATAAACGATCACTGTCTGCTACTTTAATCACAGGATCACTGTCAGCTACTTTAATCACATACACGATCACTGTCAGCTACTTTAATCACAGGATCACTGTCTGCTACTTTAATCACATACACGATCACTGTCTGCTACTTTAATCACACGATCACTGTCTGCTACTTTAATCACATACACGATCACT
The DNA here is from genome assembly GCA_963678985.1 of Spisula subtruncata. Taxonomy (NCBI): domain Eukaryota; kingdom Metazoa; phylum Mollusca; class Bivalvia; order Venerida; family Mactridae; genus Spisula; species Spisula subtruncata. The sequence goes on from OY787661.1 coordinate 67,424,063, forward strand.
GTCTGCTACTTTAATCACATACACAATCACTGTCTGCTACTTTAATCACATTTACTATTAGGGGATTCCTATATTGGACAGGAAGCCTTACTGCACTAAAACAAGTCTAACTGTACATTGTCAAAATGAGTATTGTAAGAATGTGTAATACCGTATATTATCCTCAGAGTCAAACTGAAATCCACAACACCCTCCAAACAACATGGTCAGGAAGTCTGTAGGCTGTAATATATACATAAATGTACACAAACAACAGTCATCTGTTTGAACCAGCAAGTATCAATATATTCCAAATGTTGGCACAAATCTATCAAAACAGAAAATTAGATTTTCGTTGAGTTTTGTTATTGAACGGTTTATTTTATGACATGACTGGAAATTCTACAAAAAAAACAGATTTTCATGGCAGCCAAGCATAATTTGGCACAAATGGCTTGTTTTCTCTTTTAAGTAACAGTGACCATTACCTTGACCGCACTAGACACAGTGACCATTACCTTGACCGCACTAGACACAGTGACCATTACCTTGACCGCACTAGACACAGTGACCATTACCTTGACCGCACTAGACACAGTGACCATTACCTTGACCGCACTAGACACAGTGACCATTACATTGACCGCACTAGACACAGTGACCATTACCTTGACCGCACTAGACACAGTGACCATTACCTTGACCGCACTAGACACAGTGACCATTACCTTGACCGCACTAGACACAGTGACCATTACCTTGACCGCACTAGACACAGTGACCATTACCTTGACCGCACTAGACACAGTGACCATTACCTTGACCGCACTAGACACAGTGACCATTACCTTGACCGCACTAGACACAGTGACCATTACCTTGACCGCACTAGACACAGTGACCATTACCTTGACCGCACTAGACACACTTTCAATCTCAAGCATGGTTTAATATAAGCTACTTACACAGAAAGTTTCATCATGATATCTTATTCCAATCACAAGTTATCAAAATCTGAATTGTGACACCTGCCCGGCCGTAATCACCAATCTTACACCTGCCCGGCCGTAATCACCAATCCTATAACCAGTTACTATTGTGACACCTGCCCGGCCGTAATCACCAATCTTATAACCAGTTACTATTGTGACACCTGCCCTGCCGTAATCACCAATCTTATAACCAGTTACTATTGTGACACCTGCCCGGCCGTAATCACCAATCTTATAACCAGTTACTATTGTGACACCTGCCCGGCCGTAATCACCAATCTTATAACCAGTTACTATTGTGACACCTGCCCGGCCGTAATCACCAATCTTATAACCAGTTACTATTGTGACACCTGCCCGGCCGTAATCACCAATCTTATAACCAGTTACTATTGTGACACCTGCCCGGCCGTAATCACCAATCTTATAACCAGTTACTATTGTGACACCTGCCCGGCCGTAATCACCAATCTTATAACCATTATCTTATTTGTTGGCCAATCTGGTTAAAAATTACACATAATTGTGTAAAATACCCCCCCCCCCTTCCAACAACAAAGCAGCTGATCTGTAACACTGGAAATAGTTGGTCATGAATTTGTCCTACTGCATACTGAAAATTTTAATCTAACAAGAAGAGTTGTTTTTAACTCTATTCAACCTAAAGACAAGTAAGTGAATAACTGTACCTGTGAGGTGTTCTCCAAATTGATGTAAAGACGTGGCGTATCTTCCTTAGTTCTACAATAATATAAAATACTTCACAAATATTTACATGTAAATAATTGTATAATCGACAAACCCTTCATACACATAGAGAAGGTATACATATGATGTCAGTTTGGAGTAAAGGGTTAAACAATACTTTTCCATTCCAGCACTAAAAAACAGAATAATGCTCCCTTAGAATGAAGTGTAATATTCAAGAACTTAGATCTACAAAGACTTGTCAAAGGTGACTGAATTCTAGAAAATACAAGTTACTAAGTGAGCCAATGCCAAGCTCAATAATTTGTTTTGTTGCAAGAAATGGTATTGTTGGTTTGCTTTCAACATATGTGGTCATGTGTGGTAATGTGTGGTCAATATCAGTCATGTGTGCCCATGTATGGTCATGTGTGGTCATATGTGGTCATGTGTGGTCATGTATGGTCATGTGCTGTTATGTATAGTCAAGTGCGATCATGTGTGGTCATGTGTCATGTATGGTCATGTGCCAGTGTGGTCATGTGTCAGTGTGGTCATGTGTCAGTGTGGTCATGTGCCAGTGTGGTCATGTGTCAGTGTGGTCATGTGACAGTGTGGTCATGTGTCAGTGTGGTCATGTGCCAGTGTGGTCATGTGTCAGTGTGGTCATGTGTCAGTGTGGTCATGTGCCAGTGTGGTCATGTGTCAGTGTGGTCATGTGACAGTGTGGTCATGTGTCAATGTGGTCATGTGCCAGTGTGGTCATGTGTCAGTGTGGTCATGTGTCAGTGTGGTCATGTGTCAGTGTGGTCATGTGCCAGTGTGGTCATGTGTCAGTGTGGTCATGTGTGGCCATGTGCCAGCGTGGTCATGTGTCAGTGTGGCCATGTGTTCTCATATGCAGTCATGTGTGGTCACATGCCGTCAGTGTGGATTTTCCCATGCCATATCAACAATTATCATCCAACTTCTCAGAAATAATGAACAACAATTGTGTACCAGACAATCAGGATCACTAGAGACCAATGATTCATGTTTGGTTCTCACATTGTTAATAAAGGCACTGAGGTCAAACATATTATATCAATCAAAAGTATTATACTTGCTTTCGACATATTTCATTTATTTAACTTTACATAACACAGTTTATGGCTGTAAAATACTGAAGGTTGACAACGTTGATTTAGGATATTTACTTATTCTGATCCAATCTAAATTTGTTTAATTACTGACCTGCTTGTTAATGAAGCAAATGGTTGAACTACAAGAGATGTACCCATCACAATAAGGCAATCACATTCAGGTAAATCCTACAATACATACAATGGTTATACTACAAGAGGTGTATACATCACAATAAGACAATCACATTCAGGAAATTCCTACAATACATACAATGGTTGTACTACATGAGATGTATACATCACAATAAGACAATCACATTCTGGTAAATCCTACAATACATACAATGGTTGTACTACAAGAGATGTATACATCACAATAAGACAATCACATTCTGGTAAATCCTACAATACATACAATGGTTGTACTACAAGAGATGTATACATCACAATAAGACAATCACATTCTGGTAAATCCTACAATACATACAATGGTTATACTACAAGATGTACCCATCACAATAAGACAATCACATTCTGGTAAATCCTACAATACATACAATGGTTATACTACAAGAGATGTATACATCACAATAAGACAATCACATTCTGGTAAATCCTACAATACATACAATGGTTGTACTACAAGAGATGTATACATCACAATAAGACAATCACATTCTGGTAAATCCTACAATACATACAATGGTTATACTACAAGAGATGTATACATCACAATAAGACAATCACATTCAGGTAAATCCTACAATACATACAATGGTTGTACTACAAGAGATGTATACATCACACGAAGACAATCACATTCTGGTAAATCCTATAATACATACAATGGTTGTACAAGAGATGTATACATCACACGAAGACAATCACATTCTGGTAAATCCTACAATACATACAATGGTTGTACTACAAGAGATGTATACAACACAATAAGACAATCACATTCTGGTAAATCCTACAATACATACAATGGTTATACTACAAGAGATGTATACAACACAATAAGACAATCACATTCTGGTAAATCCTACAATACATACAATGGTTGTACTACATGAGATGTATACATCACAATAAGACAATCACATTCTGGTAAATCCTACAATACATACAATGGTTGTACTACATGAGGTGTATACATCACACGAAGACAATCACATTCTGGTAAATCCTACAATACATACAATGGTTGTACAAGAGATGTATACATCACACGAAGACAATCACATTCAGGTAAATCCTACAATACATACAATGGTTGTACTACAAGAGATGTATACATCACACGAAGACAATCACATTCTGGTAAATCCTACAATACATACAATGGTTATACTACATGAGATGTATACTTCACAATAAGACAATCACATTCTGGTTAATCCTACAATACATACAATGGTTATACTACAAGAGATGTATACATCACAATAAGACAATCACATTCTGGTAAATCCTACAATACATACAATGGTTGTACTACAACAGATGTATACATCACAATAAGACAATCACATTCTGGTAAATCCTACAATACATACAATGGTTGTATTACAAGAGATGTATACATCACAATAAGACAATCACATTCTGGTAAATCCTACAATACATACAATGGTTATACTACATGAGATGTACCCATCACAATAAGACAATCACATTCTGGTAAATCCTACAATACATACAATGGTTGTATTACAAGAGATGTATACATCACAATAAGACAATCACATTCTGGTAAATCCTACAATACATACAATGGTTATACTACAAGAGATGTATACATCACAATAAGACAATCACATTCTGGTAAATCCTACAATACATACAATGGTTGTACTACAAGAGATGTATACATCACAATAAGACAATCACAATCTGGTAAATCCTACAATACATACAATGGTTGTACTACATGAGATGTATACATCACAATAAGACAATCACATTCTGGTAAATCCTACAATACATACAATGGTTATACTACAAGAGATGTATACATCACAATAAGACAATCACATTCTGGTAAATCCTACAATACATACAATGGTTGTACTACAAGAGATGTATACATCACAATAAGACAATCACATTCAGGTAAATCCTACAATACATACAATGGTCATACTACAAGAGATGTATACAAAACAATAAGACCATTACATTCTGGTTAATCCTACAATACATACAATGGTTATACTACAAGAGATGTATACATCACAATAAGACAATCACATTCTGGTAAATCCTACAATACATACAATGGTTATACTACAAGATGTACCCATCACAATAAGACAATCACATTCTGGTAAATCCTACAATACATACAATGGTTGTACTACAAGAGATGTATACATCACAATAAGACAATCACATTCTGGTAAATCCTACAATACATACAATGGTTGTACTACAAGAGATGTATACATCACAATAAGACAATCACATTCTGGTAAATCCTACAATACATACAATGGTTATACTATAAGAGATGTACCCATCACAATAAGACAATCACAATCTAGTAAATCCTACAATATATACAATGGTTGTACTACAAGAGATGTATACATCACAATAAGACAATCACATTCAGGTAAATCCTACAATACATACAATGGTCATACTACAAGAGATGTATACAAAACAATAAGACAATTACATTTTGGTAAATCCTACAATACATACAATGGTTATACTACAAGAGATGTATACATCACAATAAGACAATCACATTCTGGTAAATCCTACAATACATACAATGGTTGTACTATAAGAGATGTATACATCACAATAAGACAATCACATTCTGGTAAATCCTACAATACATACAATGGTTGTACTACATGAGATGTACCCAACACAATAAGACAATCACATTCTGGTAAATCCTACAATACATACAATGGTTGTACTATAAGAGATGTATACATCACAATAAGACAATCACATTCTGGTAAATCCTACAATACATACAATGGTTATACTACCAGAGATGTACCCATCACAATAAGACAATCACATTCTGGTAAATCCTACAATACATACAATGGTTGTACTACATGAGATGTACCCAACACAATAAGACAATCACATTCTGGTAAATCCTACAATACATACAATGGTTGTACTCGAGAGATGTACCCATCACAATAAGACAATCACATTCTGGTAAATCCTACAATACATACAATGGTTATACTACAAGAGATGTATACATCACAATAAGACAATCACATTCTGGTAAATCCTACAATACATACAATGGTTGTACTACATGAGATGTACCCATCACAATAAGACAATCACATTCTGGTAAATCCTACAATACATACAATGGTTATACTACAAGAGATGTATACATCACAATAAGACAATCACATTCTGGTAAATCCTACAATACATACAATGGTTGTACAAGAGATGTATACATCACAATAAGACTATCACATTCTGGTAAATCCTACAATACATACAATGGTTATACTACAAGAGATGTACCCATCACAATAAGACAATCACATTCTGGTAAATCCTACAATACATACAATGGTTATACTACAAGAGATGTATACATCACAATAACACAATCACATTCTGGTAAATCCTACAATACATACAATGGTTATACTACAAGAGATGTATACATCACAATAAGACAATCAAATTCTGGTAAATCCTACAATACATACAATGGTTATACTACAAGAGATGTATACATCACAATAAGACAATCACATTCTGGTAAATCCTACAATACATACAATGGTTATACTACAAGAGATGTATACATCACAATAAGACAATCAAATTCTGGTAAATCCTACAATACATACAATGGTTATACTACAAGAGATGTACCCATCACAATAAGACAATCACAATCTGGTAAATCCTACAATACATACAATGGTTATACTACAAGAGATGTATACATCACAATAAGACAATCACATTCTGGTAAATCCTACAATACATACAATGGTTGTACTACATGAGATGTACCCAACACAATAAGACAATCACATTCAGGTAAATCCTACAATACATACAATGGTTATACTACATGAGGTGTATACATCACACGAAGACAATCACATTCAGGTAAATCCTACAATACATACAATGGTTGTACTACATGAGATGTATACATCACAATAAGATAATCACATTCTGGTAAATCCTACAATACATACAATGGTTGTACTACAAGAGATGTATACATCACAATAAGACAATCACATTCCGGTAAATCCTACAATACATACAATGGTTATACTACAAGAGATGTATACATCACAATAAGACAATCACATTCTGGTAAATCCTACAATACATACAATGGTTATACTACAAGAGATGTATACATCACAATAAGACAATCACATTCTGGTAAATCCTACAATACATACAATGGTTATACTACAAGATGTACCCATCACAATAAGACAATCACAATCTGGTAAATCCTACAATACATACAATGGTTATACTACAAGAGATGTACCCATCACAATAAGACAATCACATTCTGGTAAATCCTACAATACATACAATGGTTGTACTACAAGAGATGTATACATCACAATAAGACAATCACATTCTGATAAATCCTACAATACATACAATGGTTGTACTACAAGAGATGTATACATCACAATAAGACAATCACAATCTGGTAAATACTACAATACATACAATGGTTATACTACAAGAGATGTATACATCACAATAAGACAATCACATTCTGGTAAATCCTACAATACATACAATGGTTATACTACAAGAGATGTATACATCACAATAAGACAATCACATTCTGGTAAATACTACAATACATACAATGGTTATACTACATGAGATGTACCCAACACAATAAGACAATCACATTCTGGTAAATCCTACAATACATACAATGGTTGTACAAGAGATGTATACAAAACAATAAGACAATCACATTCTGGTAAATCCTACAATACATACAATGGTTATACTACAAGAGATGTATACATCACAATAAGACAATCACATTCTGGTAAATACTACAATACATACAATGGTTATACTACATGAGATGTACCCAACACAATAAGACAATCACATTCTGGTAAATCCTACAATACATACAATGGTTGTACAAGAGATGTATACATCACAATAAGACAATCACATTCTGGTAAATACTACAATACATACAATGGTTATACTACATGAGATGTACCCAACACAATAAGACAATCACATTCTGGTAAATCCTACAATACATACAATGGTTGTACTACAAGAGATGTATACATCACAATAAGACAATCACATTCTGGTAAATCCTACAATACATACAATGGTTATACTACAAGAGATGTACCCATCACAATAAGACAATCACATTCTGGTAAATCCTACAATACATACAATGGTTATACTACAAGAGATGCACCATCACAATAAGACAATCACATTCTGGTAAATCCTACAATACATACAATGGTTATACTACATGAGATTTATACATCACAATAAGACAATCACATTCTGGTAAATCCTACAATACATACAATGGTTATACTACATGAGATGTATATATCACAATAAGACAATCACATTCTGGTAAATCCTACAATACATACAATGGTTGTACTACAAGATGTACCCATCACAATAAGACAATCACATTCTGGTAAATCCTACAATACATACAATGGTTGTACTACAAGAGATGTATACATCACAATAAGACAATCACATTCTGGTAAATCCTACAATACATACAATGGTTATACTACAAGAGATGTATACATCACAATAAGACAATCACATTCCTTTAAATCCTACAATACATACAATGGTTGTACTACAAGAGATGTATACATCACAATAAGACAATCACATTCCTTTAAATCCTACAATACATACAATGGTTATACTACATGAGATGTATACATCACAATAAGACAATCACATTCTGGTAAATCCTACAATACATACAATGGTTGTACTACATGAGATGTATACATCACAATAAGACAATCACATTCTGGTAAATCCTACAATACATACAATGGTTGTACTACATGAGATGTATACATCACAATAAGACAATCACATTCTGGTAAATCCTACAATACATACAATGGTTGTACTACATGAGATGTATACATCACAATAAGACAATCACATTCCTTTAAATCCTACAATACATACAATGGTTGTACTACAAGAGATGTATACATCACAATAAGACAATCACATTCTGGTAAATCCTACAATACATACAATGGTTGTACACAAGATGTTTAGTTCAGATAATTTGACATGATTCTTGACCCTATAATAGCGAACTTTAACAGCTGATATCGTGTTTACACTAATTCACCCCTTCTTTGTTTATGTAAGTGGGTATATTCACAATTTGCCAGCAGAATTTTATGTACTGTAAAATCATTTAATTTTGTTGGGACGAAATTTCGTGGTTTGTGTAAAAAAGACAATTTGTGTGGCACTTGAATTCGTGGATTTTGCATGTAACAAAACAAGGGTCAAAATCAGTGTTTGTCGGGATTAAAGTTCGTGGTTGAAGTGAACCACGAAATCCACGAAATTTAATCCCACTCGAAACTTAATGATTTTACAGTATTTAATACACCTTGTACAATATTCATACATAGAGGTCAGGATCATGTCTAATTCATCATACTATACACATCACAATAAGACATCATATTCATTATTAGCTTTACTATATATAATATATACAAGTGTTTTACTACATGAGATTTTGGACCCATCACACAAAGACAATGTAAGTTTTATGAGAGAATTTCTAGTGATACACATGGCACCAGTACTGGAAACAGGCCAAACAGAACCAGAGACACTTTACTTACCTTCATATGAAGAGCAAACTGAGGAGGTAAACATTCACCAAAGAACACAATATCTGAAACAATTGTTCTTACAATATAACTCACCAAAGAACACAACAACAAAAAAGTTACATCGGAAAGAATTGTCATTATATTATAAATCACTATTTATAACTCATTATATCATTAATCAATCACATTTTATATGTTATATTGTTACCCAAGCCTCGCCCGTCATATAACTGGACCACGTCGGACCCCCAAACTGTCCCCGGTAGCGATGTTTGTATGGACGAGTCTAGATATGACGGGGTCGGTTGGCTCTTCGGAGATTGAAGTGAGTTCGTAACACAAAACAACGATCATAACCAGTCTATATGTTTATTTGGTTGAAAGATCTACATCTGTAGTTATATATATGTGATGTAAATGTTCAAAGTCTAGATGATAAATAGTAAACAATAATGGCGTCCCCGAAACCACTCCATGTTGGGAAGATCGAAAGATCTAGTATTTTACTAAATAAGGGTTAATAAGTATCTATAGTGTATGTTGGCTTGAGACTACTACCTCCGTTGATGGCTCCATAGTAGAATGATCTAGTTGGTGTAAGTCGGTGTAGTGATATATTAAACTGATATAGTGACTGCTCTTTGCAAGTTCCAGGCCAGAATTGACACCGAGCCATAATTTCCCAAAGCTTATATAGGCTTACACCACGTGACCATGGACCAAGTCATGTGACGTTACACCGAGTGACGTCTTGGTGTAGTACCAATGACGTCACAAAAGTACACCAACTAAATGAGAAACTATCCGTAAGGTGACTCGGAACAGATATAATTAAGACAGGTAACAATGTTAATACTTAGGTACATTTATGATACGTGAAGCAAATATACATGTATATAAAACAATAAGTAGTGTGTTCCGAGCCATCGTACGTGATAATAGTGAACTGGAGTGATTCCGGGACGTATAGGTAATTGAACAATATATAATTGGATATATGTGACTTATATTACGAGTATAACGTAGATTTGAGAAATGATCGGCGTAACACTGCCCCCTACCCCAAAAGGATTCAGTCCCTGAATTGGAAGTCCCGGTAAGTATACATAAATATTTTATTTAAAAAGACTGAATTGAGCAGGTTTCTAACTTGATCATTTCTGCAAGAAGCTACCTTATACTGACAAAGAATTAATGCATATATAGCTGGTATAACAACAATTTCATCAATAAACATATTTACAACAATATAAGTGAGTTTGATTATTCCATGTTAATAATTTCCAACATATTCACTCAAAGACAAAAATAACTGTTTAAAAACAATACATACATAATAACATCTCATGAGACGACCAGTCTTCCGGTGCCAACAAAGTATTCGTCAGAGTTTTAGTAATATTCATAAAAATCACAACGTGACCCTATCAAAACATAAACAAACGGTCCCTGACTTTACTTAATTAAAGTTAGATCGTGCCCAAAGACTCATGACATACAACTTATATCAGATTCTCATCTTGGCCATGTTTACTGCTTTCAATAGGCAATGCAATTAAATACCAATTAAGAAAACTATCTCAATTCGACAATTGGCAAAAATTTAAAAACTGTTCATGAACTTAGAACAACAAACATACTATGTACAATATGATAAGTTATAAAACACAACAATACAATGATTTGTATTACAGGGTAGCATGAGCTCAAAGCCTCCCTATAATCTTACCGGTCACCCATGCCGGGTCTTTTAAGTCAGTATTCTTGACTTCAACACATGTTATCATAATAATACTACACTACATGTAACAGTAGCAGTTCACTCACTCCATTCTAACAATAACTATGACTCTCTTCTAGGTATAACATGAAATAAGATGCAAACAAGCCCACTCAATGAAATATGGATTGCAGTTGCGTCAATACCATATAAATATAACGACAGATGTGCTTAATGTTGACTGCTGCAGTACAGACAACTACGGATTCAGACACAAGGTACGTAAGTATACTGGTAAGTATATCAATTTAACAAAATAGTAATACTGAGGAGCCACCTCCCGGCTATGAAATATTATCCGGTAAACTATGACTTCAATATGAGTGCAAAAATAGAGGGCCACTAACCTCTTAATGTTGAAGGGACACTAAGTGTCATGAATGGCCATAATGGCAGCCTCAGGCTCAATAATAACGTTTCTCATCACTCGATCAAATTGATCCATATCACGACCTAAATACTCACTCATGCTCGGGGAAATCAGGCTATATCAAACCAATCTTTATCATAATATCTGACGTAAAATTTGAAAGTTTCTAGTGTTGGTACATACATGTTTCATGAATAAAAATTTATGAATCTAGTCATGTAAAAAGATGGTACAACATAATCTAATCAACAATAATATTACAATAAACTAAGCTCTCAAGTCTCTTTATAATAAAAATCTAAACAATCATTGACTTAAAAATACATAATTTCTATAATCAGACATTATGATAAAAAGAACAATCTACAGATTCCTTACGGAAATTCTCATTACTTTTACAGTACCATTAAGATGCTGGGGGTGGATATTTACCTTACTGCAGTACTAGTATACAGCAGGCCGCACTGAGCCAACAGAATAATTTCCATATAAAAGAAATGCTAGCAGTCAAAACACTTAAGTAAAGACTCAACGTACGCAATAAACTAACCAACACAGACTTACTTAAGGTAAGCTAATCAAAATCGGTACCATTTATAAATATGCGCGCCTTCGTACATGTACGGCAACACGTGACGTATCACATGGACAGATTTATCAAGTGGCAAATAAAATAATAAAATATAATCTAGTACTATATAGGTACTAATAAAATGTATTTGTTTTATGCAGGCAGACTGATGAACAATGGTCAATGTTTGGTAGAGCAGACAGGTGCAGAGCAGATACCCAACCAGAAAGGTATATCATATAAATATTCCTTAACATCACAATATAGTGAAATACCTTAATTAAGCAATATGATACTGAATTAAGTAATATGACAATGACATGATCAATAAGATGGTCAAATAGACTAGTTTCCCTCCCCTCCTTAAATTTTAGAAAGTATGATGTCTTAATAAAATATGTAATTTAGTCTTTTGACCATTGAAATAAATAACACACTGATGATCCTTCTCAAGAATAATTCATGACACTCACTGATTTCGCACTAAATTACGAAATGAATAAATTAACACTTTAAGTATTACTGAATAAAGATCGAAATCGTATAGAGTCAAAGTTCATAATTGAAGATCCCAGTCTTGTAGAGCAATGTTAATAAATGTAGCGCGAGGTCTGGTAGAAACAAAGTTAATAAATGAAGCGCGAGATCTAGTAGAATCAATGTTAATAAATGAAGCGCGATATCTAGTAGAATCAAAGTTAATAAATGAAGCGCGAGATCTAGTAGAATCGATGTTTATTAATGTAGATCGCCGTCTGGTAGATACAGGGTTTATGAATGTAGATCGCCGTCTGGTATATACAATGTTTATGAATGTAGATCGCCGCCTGGTAGATACAATGTTTAGGAATGTAGATCGCTGTCTGGTAGATACAATGTATATGAATGTAGATCGCCGTCTGGTGGATACAATGTTTATGAATGTAGATAGCCGTCTAGTAGATATAATGTATATGAATGTAGATCGCCGTCTGGTAGATACAATGTTTATGAATGTAGATGGCCGCCTGGTAGATACAATGTTTTGTTAATAGGAGTAGTTCAAACTGTTCAATGTAATTTCAAAAGTTTCTTTATTTCCTTCTTTAATTCAGGGATGTTGTAGAATTTAACTTCGTTGTATAATTCAAACAAAGTGTTTCTGGACGTTGGTAGAAACCCAGGAAATAGTCTACAGCTATTGCGGAGGAAGTTTAATATCAAACTGAAATGAGTTGGATCCCGATCTATAAATATGGTATCTTTGTGAATTGTGACGTTGGATTCGGCATCTGACAAATGATTCAATACACTGTAAGGGCTGTTGAATAGTGTTGATCTTGAAGTATGAAATAATGTACCACCAATGTTGAGACGTATATAGCTTGCCTGTTGTTTTTCTATTAATTTTAGTCTATCCATAACTGCCTGTTTATGAAATGGATCTTCATCTTCATCGTCACTTGAAAATGGTGAAGAAGTTTGAGGTGGAGTTGGTGGAACATCAATGTTAGTATCGTAACTTTTACTAATGTCCTTAATTATATCCTCTTGTTCATCCATAATTTTATTCAAAACATTTGACTTAAATAGATTTCTCTTGACGGTATGGACTTTCCTTCTTTTGTTGTCTTTGTATGTTGTTTTTCTATTATATTCTTCTGGAAGTACTATCTGACATGTCTTTACTACCACGTTTATACAAATCCAACAAATGTGGAGGTACTTGTTCTACTTTTTCTCTAGATCTGTCTGGGCTAGGTGTCTGCTGCGGTTTCTCCTCAATACTTTCTGTCATATGTAAAGTACCTATCTTGATATTTTTGTTCAGTAGCTTTGGTGTATTATCAAAATTAGCTAGTCGTACTGGTATCAATCCGTCCTGTGGAATAACCAATGTTTTAGCTAGTAAAACTTCATAATTTTCCATAAACCGCATATCTGCTTCTATGTATCCATTTTGGTTTTGATTGTAAGGGGAGACAACTCTGCCAGTAGTGATTATCTCAGCTTTTGGGGGTATTTCTACTGAATCATCTAACACCACTAAGCTTGATGTGTTGCAATTTTCTAATACATAGTATGGTACCAATTCTCCATTCAAATTCAAGTGTTGAGTGCTCATCAATAGGTCACATTTTTGCGTAATGAGTAAATCTCTCCCCAAGATACCTTCGTATGATATGTCAGCTATGTATATGGGTATGTTAAACACTTGATTCCCAATTCTTAAGTCAGTAATGATTCTACCATAGAACGGCTGTGATTTCCCGGTTATTCCTGACAGTTGTCCACGTACTGGTTCAATTTTAGCTTTTACTTCTTCGGGCCAATCTTTAATTTTGTTGGTTTGTATTATAGTGATTCTGGAACCTGTATCAATTAACATGGTTATCGGTGTTGTTTGTATAGTAGTATCAATAAAACATCCATGAATTTCGGACAAGATTTGTCTACTGTTTACTGTTGACGGCCCCTCTGATATTGTCTCCCTGTGGGCCTCCACGAAGACTTGTTCCCGTTTCCCTGGTTATCGGTAGTTTGTTGTTGTGATCGATACCCTGCTTGGTTGGATCCTGACTGGTAGTTTGTAGATCGTTGATTATAGTTGTAACCTCTGGCCTGTTGACTCGAATCTTGGTTGGTTCCCTTTCTGTTGAACTCTTCTATCTGTTTGGTCAGACTCTCTAGAGATCTCATCATTTGATCAAAGTTGTCCGGCAAAGTGCTGTTATCTTTCCCCGCCACGGCGACAGCTATTTTATTATGTCGTTGGCTATCTGCTGTTTTGAAGGTCTCGAGCCTCACGGCTATCTGTTCTGCCTCTGATAATCTAGTGACGTTTGCTTCTCTCAGTTTTAATCTCATGTCCGAATCTTCCAAGGCATCAATAAAACAGTCGATGGCCATGGTCTCTGTCCATTCAAGAGGTGCATTAGGATAGGCCTGAGTACTTAACTTTTTAATGTCCCTTGCTAATTCTGAAATTTCTTCACTGGGCTTTCGTATGCGGTTCCTTAACTGTGTGCGAAACATTTCTGCCTTGTTGATGGTGCCGTAACGCTCTGTCAACTTCCTCACCAATTGGCCATAATCTCTCTTGTCGTGTGTACTAAGTTCGGTAAGAAATGAACGTACATTTCCCATTAGACTGCTTGCTAAGTATAATCCTTTGGCGGTTAAATCCCATTGGTTGATTTCGCAGCATATGTTAAAGGAATCGAGGAACTCGTATAGGTCTTCCTTGCCGTCGTATTTAGGTGGTTTAATTTTCATATTGTAGTTGGTTTCCTTTCTCTTTCTTTGTTCTGTTTGGAGATGTGGAAAGTCTACTTCTGGATCAGGGGAGATAATCGGTCGACTGGGTGGGTTGAAGGTACTTGTAGTAGTTGAGTTGGTTGTTGATGTACTTTTCATCTTCTCCATTTCTCTTTCTATCTGTTGTAATCTGGATTGTGTCTGATGTGATTCATGTGCTAACGTCATCAAACTTTCAGTTATTTGGCTGGTCATGTCTGTGATTCTACTCTCCAACACCTGAGTGTGATGAGGGGTCTCATCTTGTCTGGTATTCTGCTCATTATCACTGTCATCAGAATCTGCCTTACGTGATGATTCCTCACTAGGTGGTAGTCGTTCAGGAACTTCTATAGATGATGGGGCTAACAATCTAGGCATCTCATGTATACTCCTCTCACTGAACTGTATACATATAAATAACATGGTTAAATGTCAAACTTCATAAATATAAAAAGAATACTTCAAACTCCATATATCATATGGATCTTGTATTGAATGGTTGAATACGGGTGGACTATATAAACAGGTGGTCATGTTGTGTTTATAATGCACATGTAGAATTATCTCTATATGTAACCTTATCATATGTTGTATTTTTTAGTTCAATGTAGAACTGGTTGCATGAAGCCTTCAAGGTATGGTGATGATGTTCTACACCTCTCAAGATTATGGGAATAGCCAGCCATTCCCATAAGCTGGAGTAATCCAGTTGGGTACGAGCTGTGCACTAGCCTCCTCCCAACCAGATGGTCAATTCTAAAAGCCGACAGTGAAGACTTCATGACTTGAATTATGTTGTATATTTTGAAATAAAATATAATAGAAATGTCTTGTGTTTAGTCTTTCCTACATCTCGTAGTTGTCTCCCTTATACCAGTAAAGATAGTTGATATAGTATTTTCCTCTATCAACTTACACCATCAAGTAACATGTAATTTAAATGATACTAACTCGTGTCCCTCTAAAGCAAAATTGAAAGCTTTATTAATATTTAATTAAATCAACAAGCTGGAGACAACTATGTAGGTGTAGGTGTAGTCAGCTCGGTGTACTTGGTGTAGCCTAATCATATTGGTATGAGTTGGTGTAGTCCGATCTGGTGTCGATAAAGTCGTTGTAGAATGCAGGTATGATTAAGCTATAAGTATAGAGTTGGTGTAGTTAAATCTCGGTGTAGATCTATTTGAAGTTGGTGTAGTTGAATATCGGTGTAGATATAATTATGAAGTTGGTGTAGTTAATCTGGTGTCGGTGTAATACTCGGGACCTTGGTGTAGTTATATCTTGGTGTACTGGAGTTCACTAAGTGTAACGTTATTATTTATAAACTCGGTGTACTCCGCTCGGTGTAAATAATCGATACAAGTCGGTGTAGGTGTAGTATGACGTCATCATATAAACCTTGGTGTACTAAGTTTACATGGCGTAGAAATTTAAACGCTGGATAATAAACGATGGTCAATTGGGACTTTCTGGTAAGATCGTGTTCGTATTAAATCCTTAAAGCTGCCACCAGTGTTACCCAAGCCTCGCCCGTCATATAACTGGACCACGTCGGACCCCCAAACTGTCCCCGGTAGCGATGTTTGTATGGACGAGTCTAGATATGACGGGGTCGGTTGGCTCTTCGGAGATTGAAGTGAGTTCGTAACACAAAAACAACGATCATAACCAGTCTATATGTTTATTTGGTTGAAAGATCTACATCTGTAGTTATATATATGTGATGTAAATGTTCAAAGTCTAGATGATAAATAGTAAACAATAATGGCGTCCCCGAAACCACTCCATGTTGGGAAGATCGAAAGATCTAGTATTTTACTAAATAAGGGTTAATAAGTATCTATAGTGTATGTTGGCTTGAGACTACTACCTCCGTTGATGGCTCCATAGTAGAATGATCTAGTTGGTGTAAGTCGGTGTAGTGATATATTAAACTGATATAGTGACTGCTCTTTGCAAGTTCCAGGCCAGAATTGACACCGAACCATAATTTCCCAAAGCTTATATAGGCTTACACCACGTGACCATGGACCAAGTCATGTGACGTTACACCGAGTGACGTCTTGGTGTAGTACCAATGACGTCACAAAAGTACACCAACTAAATGAGAAACTATCCGTAAGGTGACTCGGAACAGATATAATTAAGACAGGTAACAATGTTAATACTTAGGTACATTTATGATACGTGAAGCAAATATACATGTATATAAAACAATAAGTAGTGTGTTCCGAGCCATCGTACGTGATAATAGTGAACTGGAGTGATTCCGGGACGTATAGGTAATTGAACAATATATAATTGGATATATGTGACTTATATTACGAGTATAACGTAGATTTGAGAAATGATCGGCGTAACAATATATACTATAATAGATGAATTGGATGAATAGTTGATATCCGGAACTCTGTGCAAGGTGGTTTTCCCCTTAATTTACATGTAGGTACAAACAAATCTGGCCTAGTTAGACTGGTTTTGTATTCATATGTAAACACAACTGACCCCCACTCTATTGTCCAGATATGAATATTCATGACTCAAAAGGATTATGACGGTAAAACTTTATTTGTACCTACAGATTAGTGGAGATCCGGAGTAGGTCTATTGGGAATAACAACTATTTATAACTCATTATATCATTAATCAATCACATTGTATATGTTATATAAAGTATATTGGATGAATTGGGAATAACTAGGACACTAGATTTAAGTAAGGCATGATAATATTCGATATAAACAAAACTGTCTATATTATTATTACATCAACATTGTTCTTGTGCTTGTGACAATGTTAGGATACATTCATCTTATAGAAGTTCAATAAGTCAGTAGTTTTGGAGCAATATTTAGGTTAGATAGTTAGAGTTTAAACACGTTTTGACGGACATCCCCTTTGATAAAAACTTGTTAAACAGTAGAATTGATTCAATCACAAAGCAGTTTTCATATCCTGAAATTCTAGAAATTAGCGATTTAAGTTTGCGGTGTTCGCGGTTAGTAAAAATCTGCGCAAGTAAATAGCCGCGAACATGTCCAGGACAAGAAAAACGCGAAAGTTTCTCGTTTTTGAAGGAAATTCATCATTTTGGTACGACATTTATAAGACCGTATTATAGGTGCTATTTTGTCAAAATATGGAATGTTAAGAGTATGTACTTTTTCTGAATAAAGCCTTTTATGATCACGGTACAATAATGAAAACACTTTAAAAAACATTCTTAATACCTGTTTAACAAATCACTCAATATATGAACATGCGTGTAAATAGCGCTGTTTATTACCGGGCGTGTCATAATACAAAATGACTGACAGTGACAATAAAACTGTGAAAACATCACCAGCGTAGTTTTCAATTTGTGTAAACAAATACAAAAGGTAACTATCTACATCAAAAAGAGTTTGAGAGGGTTTAACGAAGGTGAGAAGTATAATTAAGAAGCAATTATATACGAACCGAGCAATGTATGTGACAGGTTATAATATCAATAATTTTGTCACTATGCGACTAAGTGTTCGCAGAGTTCGTGGGAGACTAAAAACCGCGAAAGTTTGTAGCCGCAAATATTCCGACAATCGGCAAAACGC
This sequence comes from Spisula subtruncata, assembly GCA_963678985.1. Lineage (NCBI taxonomy): Eukaryota > Metazoa > Mollusca > Bivalvia > Venerida > Mactridae > Spisula > Spisula subtruncata. The sequence continues at coordinate 67,443,334 of OY787661.1, forward strand.
GAAAATTTGTAGCCACGAAAATTTCTAGGTTTACAGTACCTGGAGCTACATTTTGCTTTTTCACTTGTCTCCGTTTTGGTCTGATAGATTTATTCATGTTTCTATAAGGCTTTATCCGAACAAATATCTTGAAACCTTTTGAATATTTCATAACAAAAGCATCTGAAATGTTGAAAATTATGACTGTTACCTGGCTTCACTACTCCTTTACAATTCTTCACTTCACAGATTGGCACCGGTGACTTTTTTGGAGCAAATATTTTCTCTGAAAAGAAAATTGGAAAAAAAGCTCTTACTTTCATTTCTATCCTGTCCAGCATTGAAGAAAATCAGGAAGACATTGACTAATTTATTACAGGTTTAAAAACATCACTTGTCACAATACACAGTGAGTTACACCTTTCAACTTGTTGCTAAGATGACAACAATTGTTGTAAATTACCTTTCATCCACTCTTGTGTATATTCCTTACAACATTTACGACAATGTCCACTTTGAAATGAGCCATGTGCTTCAACGATTTTATCATCACTAAGTCCTGTAGCTCGCTCTAGTGTGTCGATATTCTGAAATAATCAATTTAGTAAACATTCACTTCAATATATTGCTCCCACTAGGAACCATTACTAATTTCCTGAACTAATTCTAGTTTTAGAACTCTATAACATAGCTTTATGTGCATTCATAATAATAGCTGCTTAGTATAATTTAGCAATTTATTGCCATAAAGTTTTATATAAAACTTGTTCTTTGATATTTTGGAATATATACATGCAGTTTATGGGAACTTTTGTTAACGGAATAGTGCTGTTTCATGGTTGAAGGATTGCTTTAAGGGTTGTAGAGATGTAACTGAAGATGATAAGCAGTTTGACAAGTCAAATTGTTTAAATTGCTGTACATAGATACCTGTGTGAAATGTGTCAGCAATTTCTTCTTCTTCTCAAGTAGACGAATAAAATAATGGCATGGAGTCGGCTGAAATATCAGAGAATAACTTATATCATATTCCATTACTCTGTACTTGTCCCTAGTAGTATCACAATAATGAGTTAAGATTGTATGTCAGAGGAAACCATATGTGTGATGACATCAGCTGAATCATTTAATCTACAGTTTGTTATAGAAAGCTGATTTAAATGCAGTTAATGTCTATATTATAGTACATGTAGTATAAATATATATATACCCGGTATATAATTGTTATAAATGATATCATTGTTTTTCTTCTGATTGGTTATGCATTGTAGGCTCATATTTTACATATAATGTTAGTGTAATTAACATTGACAAATATGTTAGTACACATATCTAATGAATGCTTAGCAAGAATGTACACTTACCCTAATGTTATAAACATGGAAATCTGAAGTTTTTCTCCCCAACTAGAATAGTCACATCATGACAAAAAAACTTCCAAAACGGCGCAAGAGATAGCAATCTGCTTCCATCAAATAATTTAAAGAAAAAAATAATCTGATTTTAAGAGTGAACTTCATCACATTTTATATACGTACCTTAAAAATACCAGGCCAAAGCTCCTTACAGAGAACAAAGAATGGTTCTGGATTTTCCTACAAAACAAACACAAAATACAAATGTATGTTTTGACGGAATTGTTGCGTATATAAATTATTAAAGAATTACATCAACCCCCCTCCCCTCCCCTCTAATAATTCTGTTAACCTATAACATTCCAAAATATTTATATTCTCAAACATAAATCAGTTTTCACTAGATTGATTAAGATTGTGATTATTGAACAAATAATCTGAAACCTCGTTCTATATAGGGTACACTCTGAGTATCTGTAACCCCTTGTTCCATGTAGGGTACACTCGGGAGTATCTGTAACCCCTTCTTCTATATAGGGTACACTCGGAGTATCTGTAATCCCTTCTTCTACACTCAACCGCTTTAAAAACGCACCACTATTAAAAATATTCAAATTTTGTCAAAATTCATTTTTTTGCTAAAATTGATTGTTTACAGGGTTTGTTCAGTTCATAAGCTTGACCTAATCAAAGAAAACGACTTTTTTTATTCGGAATACCCCGCCCAGGGAACTTTTTTAGTTTTGCATGTTTTGCGCGTGCAGCTCGATTGCGTCGACCTTTGTGATCAATATTGACTTAAAACTGTACGCTGTTGGTTTACACATTGAAAAAACAACATAAAAAATATATGCTAATGATATTTTTAATGCTGCAAATATCTCGAATATTTGTTTTCGATGATTGTGCCTTCGCTTCCAACTGAAAAAAGCCTCGGTGCCTTAGCATGGCGGGTCAACTGCCACCATACAATGATTGTGGGCTAAGAACATCGTTTCCTAGCAAATGGCATAGTCAAAGACCGACCTGGATGAAACCAGCTAAAGGTATTGAGCCCGAGCTAGGAGGAAACATGACACTGGTTGTGTTACTGTAATTGGTTCCGCATGGCTGCACACAGTGTCAAAAGAATGCCGGGTGTCAATCAACAAGCCAAAATTACAGTATTACATTTTCATAACTATTTCTTTCATAATTGTCAATAAAAAGGAAAATTATTTTAGTACATTTTTAATGAGTTTTCTACCGTTTAGAGCCTAAAGTCCCAACTTTTTGTCTTCAAGCGCCATCATAGTGTTGAACTGAGGTGCCATAGAAGCACCACGGGATATACCCTGACAGTCTGATGCTCATAATCAATACTTCAAGTTTAAATAAGGCTTGAATCCGTTTTAAGTTCACATTATGCGCATATCTGAACCGCACTCGGTCGTATAGTATTAGCCAGACAGCCATAGCCACATTACATTTATAATTCAAGTTACGCTTTGCTTGAATGGTGGGAAACATCGCGTCGTTCATAAATCTATCCTATTACGTAATTTATGTTATGCTTTTGGAGGAGATACCACGTGCATGCATCAATGTAGCGGGCTCTTATATTTGCTTTTGAAATTGTGACTTTCACATTCATGGGTCTCAGTGTTATAAATATCATAATTCCTTTCAAACTCCTAATAATGGCATGAAAATCACACACCTCGTTGAATATAGACTGAAGTTTATTTATCCGAAAATAAATATCCATAAATGGATGTTTTCATCACTAAAATCGATATTTCATATGTGGTGCGTTTTTAAAGCGGTTGAGTGTATATAGGGTACACTTGGAGTATCTGTAACCCCTTGTTCTATATAGGGTACACTCAGAGTATCTGCAACCCCTTGTTCTATATAGGGTACACTCAGAGTATCTGTAACCCCTTGTTCTATATAGGGTACACTCAGAGTATCTGTAACCCCTTGTTCTATATAGGGTACACTCAGAGTATCTGTAACCCCTTGTTCTATATAGGGTACACTCAGAGTATCTGTAACCCCTTGTTTTATATAGGGTACACTCGGAGTGTCTGTAACCCCTTGTTTTATATAGGGTACACTCGGAGTGTCTGTAACCCCTTGTTCTATATAGGGTACACTCGGAGTATCTGTAACCCCTTGTTCTATATAGGGTACACTCAGAGTATCTGTAACCCCTTGTTTTATATAGGGTACACTCGGAGTGTCTGTAACCCCTTGTTTTATATAGGGTACACTCGGAGTGTCTGTAACCCCTTGTTCTATATAGGGTACACTCAGAGTATCTGCAACCCCTTGTTCTATATAGGGTACACTCAGAGTATCTGTAACCCCTTGTTTTATATAGGGTACACTCGGAGTGTCTGTAACCCCTTGTTCTATATAGGGTACACTCGGAGTGTCTGTAACCCCTTGTTCTATATAGGGTACACTCGGAGTATCTGTAACCCCCTGTTCTATATAGGGTACACTTGTTCTATATAGGGTACACTCAAAGTATCTGTAACCCCTTGTTCTATATTGGGTACACTTGTTCTATATAGGGTACACTCGGAGTATCTGCAACCCCTTGTTCTATATAGGGTACACTTGTTCTATATAGGGTACACTCAGAGTATCTGTAACCCCTTGTTCTATATTGGGTACACTCGTTCTATATAGGGTACACTCAGAGTATCTGCGACCCCTCGCTCTATATAGGGTACACTCGTTCTATATAGGGTACACTCGGAGTATCTGCGACCCCTCGTTCTATATAGGGTACACTCGTTCTATATAGGGTACACTCAGAGTATCTGCAACCATGTGCCTATGATAGTATGAAAGTATTCAGAGTCTATGTAGGACGATGACTCTGCTGAAACTAGGATCCTGAAAAACTGAAGTCCTGTGAACATAACTTTACATACTGACAAACAATCCAGTAATGCTGAAGACTAGAGGCTATAAGTAATATATTTGCCAACATGATTTGTCTAACATATGTTGGTAGATAATCAGAAACTACAATGTAAATCATTTCACTGCTGGCAAAACGGGTTCAAAATCTGAATTTACACATCAGACACCCAAGTTTAACATAAACAAACTTACATCAAAGTAATTAATAGAGAATACAGCTTGTGGATTTGGTAAATTATACTTCTCTAGGTTGTCATAGAGACCAGTACCAGGTGATCTGAAGTCTGGTATCCCAGCAGCTATAATACAGATATTTATTGCATTGTTATTTGTATTGTTTTAAGTAATTTCATGGTTGATTTTTAATTTCACACGTACATGATAGACACTGGATTCATTGTTTCTTGAACTAATGCACCAATGAATTGAAACCCCGCATTACCCCAATACAAAAGCGTGGAAAAATTACGGTGTTTATATCTTTACAATGTTCCTCCACTGCAGTGTGAGTAGGTTTTAACCTGGTGTTTGAAGAAGCGAAAGTAAGCATTTCCATGCTGGGATTGGTTGCTGGGATATCAGGTGCATACCAAGAGTTGTTTGTAAAAACAAGTATGCCCACATTTCAGTCCAATAGTCAGAAATGATCACAGACTGACAGACAGATAGACTAATGGACAGACGGACGGACATATGCAAAGCAATATCCTAACCCTCTCGTCACAGGATACTAGATTAATGTATAAATACAGAATTAGTCTCAAAGCTATAACTGTTGAGTATTTTATCTGTAGTTATTGTTGATGTATGTATGAGTTAAGGCTACACCAATCGTTTCTTCGTTTAGCTTCCGAGGACAGATAGGTCTGAGCATCTTGGGAAAGAAAAAACAACAAATATTTAAGCCTCTTATATCTTCAAAATCGATATTGCTTTCAATATTTTCATACTTGTTAAGCATCATGTCCCCAACCCCTATGTAGTACGTTTCACACAAACAGGTTTTTGGTAGTTTAGTAAGTTATTATGATTGACTATGCATGTAAGATATATTGGTTATTCATATAATGAAGAGGAAATTATGAGTATTATGGTTTGTTTTTTTCGAGTGTTTTCTTTTTTGTCAGGATAGCTAGATAGGTTTTCGAACTAAGGGTGGACGCTAAACGAAGAAACAATTTGGTATGGCCTTACTTTAAAATATACAAACTAACAAATCAAACCAAAAAAAATGAATATAAATGATTGCTTTGTAATTGTTTAATACAACATGTCATTGAAGATAATGAAACTGGTAAGTTGACTTACATGTAGATATACCAGCTCCTGTCATTGTAACAATCTTCTTACATTTATCACTAGCAATATATCTAGCAATACCTTCAAAACTCACTTCATCTAACAAACTCTCCACTTTAGCTTTATCATCAATCTTTACTGACTTCTCAAATTGTGAACTCAAACTTTCATCTGAAAATCAAACACACATAGACTACCAGACAGGGATCCAGGCACTGGACACGAGGACCCGTGCCCCCCCCCCCCCCTCCCCCTAGTTGGCTGAGATTTTATCAAAATTTGAATAAAGAATAAAACCGTTTTTGAACAGGCACACTTTATTTCGTTCCTGAATGAAATGAAAAAATAACTTTTATCACGTAACCTGCGGCCTGGGAGTGCATTAAAGCCGTACCGAATATATCGTAATGCACTCCAACCTATTCATTAAACATTTAAATTAGCTTGACGTTGATTCGTTCAGGATGACGTAACGTAAGTAAATCCGTGCCAATTGAGAATTTGACCCATGACGTCAGTGTAATACAAACGTTGTCATGACGTTGCACGCATTGTAACGCTAAATTTTGAATGGAATCTATGTAGTATACATCAGTTTTTAACTTTATGGGTGTTCTCTAAGGTTATTTGATAAAGAGAATCTTACATTCAAGCTAATTACATACAAGTTTAATATATATACAAGTTTTATTAAACTCGTCGATAAAAACAATATGACACTCGACAAAAACCTTGCGTTATATTGTTTTGTCCTCTCGTTAAATAAAACTCGTATGTAATGAGCACCCATGCAAGATCCTCTATTGAATAAATATTACATTTACTTGATTGACTAGCGTACAGAAAATGAAGTAATACTCCATATTCCGACCGTAATCACATGGGCGTAGGAGCGTCTTCAACATTCGGGGGGGGCCAAACATTTGGCAACTTAGGGTAAAAAAATTTTTTTCCTCACTACGCTCGCAAAGTATCTACATTATGTCAAAATATCTCAATACCCATTGTTTGTACAAAAATACACTCGTACATAAATGGTACTCTTAAACGTCCACAATCATCCTATATCCATATAATAACTGCCAGTTTATGGTTCTGTGGTAATTTGGTTTAGTAATAACGTGGTAACTGGAAGTCAATCAGAATTTTTTTCTAAACATTGGACCAATCTGGTGCATTCTGGGCGTTCCGAGATACCTTATTAGGTATTATAAACGGAACTAAATGCAAGGAATTTTAGTTCTTACATTAAAGTGCTTGCACAAAATTTAATTAGTTCGATTTTCAGATTGAAGCTTAATGTGAAATCCTTTTTTCAAAGGCTGTATAATTATATAATTGACAACCTCCCAAAGTCGCATAGGAGGGTTGGGTGACGTTTGGAGAACAATTTAGGTCGTAAATTATACTTTTCGTCTGAATTATTGGGGGGGGGGGTAAAAGATATGTTGCCCCCCCCCCCCTGTCCAGACATTGGGGGTGCCTGGCCCCCCCTGCTCCTACACTCATGAATCATAGTTTACGAACGGTACTTCTTACTACGAGCCCAGATTGTTCATTATTGACAAAAATTCAGGTCACACGAGGCCCAAAAATAACCCAAGAATAATGTATTCAAAGCGACTGTCACAACATTTATAGGTGTGCAACATCCATCATTTACTATTGTTTAAAATGTGTTTTTATTCTGTGTATAAAAGTATAAGATGAAAAATTTTCATGCTCGCTTTGCTGGCCGAATGTTTTTAATAATAATTTAAAGTTTACCTTAGCATTTTTATGTTAAATAATCCTTTCTAAACTCTCAGAATTCTGTTACTTGAGCAATCACTTAAAGTAAGATGATTTACAGAATAAAGACTTGAATGTGCTTGTTTATGTAAGAAATATCCTCATGAATCAGACTTAGTGTATAGTCTCCAGTCTATATTACTGATAAAAAACCTGCTGGTTGAATGAGAATGGTAAGAAAGCGCATCATGTTCATTCCAAAAAAAAGATATTGCAGGGCTCTTAGATAGTCTTAGAATGCACTAGATTCATCCATTAATTTGAAAATTTTCCGGGGGAGTATGCCCCCAAACCCCCCTACTTATATATTAATCTTTTAATTGCCACAATTATGGCACCCAGTATCTACAAAAATATATCTGAACCCTTGCTTATTTGCACAAATTTTAAATCATACATTGACGCATATAACATAAACCGTGTAAATATGGATCCCCCACATCTAAAGAATGGACCCCTTCCTATGCATTTTCACACACATATTAATCAATTGCCCCGGGGAGTCCCCCGGATCCCCAAACAACAGTACCGGGTCCGACTCCCGTACAGTCCCTCGGATCCCCAAACAACAGTATGGGTCCGAGAGTCCCCCGGATCCCCAAACAACAGTATGGGTCCGAGAGTCCCCCGGATCCCAAAACAACAGTATGGGTCCGAGAGTCCCCCGGATCCCCAAACAACAGTATGGGTCCGAGAGTCCCCCGGATCCCCAAACAAAAGTATGGGTCCGACTCCCGTACATACCTCCTGCCCCTCCCACTCAGAAATTTCTAGACTCGGGCCTGGACTACTGATACATATCGTATACATAAAGTATAGGATAGACAATAAGTCTAAATCCCACAACCAGTGATATCACATGTCTATCTGAATATCTGAATCTATGTGACTAACTAATATAGTCTATTATAGACCATGTGACTAACTTATGTAGACCATGTGACTAACTCATGTAGACCATGTGACTAACTTATGTAGACCATGTGACTAACTCATGTAGACCATGTGACTAACTTATGTAGACCATGTGACTAACTCATGTAGACCATGTGACTAACTTATATAGACCATGTGACTTACTTATATCAGATGATTGTACCATATTTAGTAGGGTTAGATCTACTTAGTATATTACCAGGGCTGTGTGAGGGTTAGGGTTAGGTCTACTTAGTATATTACCGGGGCTGTGTGAGGGTTAGGGTTAGGTCTACTTAGTATATTACCGGGGCTGTGTGAGGGTTAGGGTTAGGTCTACTTAGTATATTACCGGGGCTGTGTGAGGGTTAGGGTTAGGTCTACTTAGTATATTACCAGGGCTGTGTGAGGGTTAGGGTTAGGTCTACTTAGTATATTACCAGGGCTGTGTGAGGGTTAGGGTTAGGTCTACTTAGTATATTACCAGGGCTGTGTGAGGGTTAGGGTTAGGTCTACTTAGTATATTACCGGGGCTGTGTGAGGGTTAGGGTTAGGTCTACTTAGTATATTACCAGTGCTGAGTGAGGGTTAGGGTTAGGTCTACTTAGTATATTACCGGGGCTGTGTGAGGGTTAGGGTTAGGTCTACTTAGTATATTACCAGGGCTGTGTGAGGGTTAGGGTTAGGTCTACTTAGTATATTACCAGTGCTGAGTGAGGGTTAGGGTTAGGTCTACTTAGTATATTACCGGGGCTGTGTGAGGGTTAGGGTTAGGTCTACTTAGTATATTACCAGGGCTGTGTGAGGGTTAGGGTTAGGTCTATTTAGTATATTACCAGGGCTGTGTGAGGGTTAGGGTTAGGTCTACTTAGTATATTACCAGTGCTGAGTGAGGGTTAGGGTTAGGTCTACTTAGTATATTACCGGGGCTGTGTGAGGGTTAGGGTTAGGTCTACTTAGTATATTACCAGTGCTGAGTGAGGGTTAGGGTTAGGTCTGTTTGTTATATGTGATAATCTTATACATGTAATTCTAATTTTGTAGCTGTTTTTCTATATGTTATATTATTTACCTCTGTTTGTCGGAAAATAGCTATTAGCTAATGTTATATGTTTATATATATCCGACGTAAAATAAATCTTCTTGTATCTTGTATCTTGTATCTTGTCTACTTAGTATATTACCAGGGCTGTGTGAGGGTTAGGGTTAGGTCTACTTAGTATATTACCAGTGCTGAGTGAGGGTTAGGGTTAGGTCTACTTAGTATATTACCGGGGCTGTGTGAGGGTTAGGGTTAGGTCTTAATAACTTAGTATATTACCAGGGCTGTGTGAGGATGAAGCTCCATCGTCCGGTTTATCTGTCACAGTACTTCCACTAGCATCATTGGATCCCTCATTAAGACCACTAGCTTCATTGGATCCCTCAAGATCTTCAGCTATAATATAACATTATATTGTAACCTTGAACATAGAGGTTTTTGTCTGACTTAATACACAAATTTCGGCCACGATCAACCATATGTGTAAATATTTCAGTACATAATTTACTGTACTCTCCTTCTTCTACTCCGTGTAATTTGCAGGGCCCACTCTGGGGCATTATCGCAAATTTCAGAGACAGACGTTAGATACAAGGAATCTGGTAGTTCTGGATACCATAACTAATGATCTTTTATTGACTGACGTCGATGAATTGGAATAATCACTGAAATGGAATAATCATCGTCTAAGAAGCTTGGACTAGGAATCTGGATGCGACACCCTAGCTCATTTCGAATAGATTGCTGGGTTCTGTAACGTGCCCGGTGTAAAGCACCGATACACACTAGACTATACCTCTGGGTTTCCTACCAGGATCATCTCTAGTTGGATGGTAGACACGATTTCGGTCTCCAGTGGTAGTCACTCATGGGCGTAGGAGCAGGGGGGGCCAGGGGGGGGCAGGCCCCCCCAATGTCTGGACCGGGGGGGCCAACATATCTTTTGGCCCCTCCCAATAATTCAGACGAAAAATTATAATTTACGACCTAATATATCTCGTTATAGGCAATTTGCCTTCAGTTCTTGGTAAAAACGTATCAAAAATATTTTTTGATCGCTTCGCTCGCAAAATAATTAACTTCCTTATATTCAAAAACCTCATCACCCATTGTTTGCAAAAATACACTTGTTCCATAAATTGTACTCTTAATGTCCCCAACCCTCCTATATGACTTTGGGACGTTGTCAATTATATATAGCCTTTGAAACAAAAGTTTTCACCTTTTTAATTTTAATTTTATGCAAACACTTAATTGTGTTTTTGTAAGAACTTAAATTCCCTGCATTAAGGTCCTTTTTTAATGCAAAATAAGGTATATCAGAACGCCTAGAATGCATTAGATTTATCCATAGTTTAGAAAAATTTCCGGAGGGCTATGCCCCCGGAACCATGTATACTTGAACGGATTAACTTCCAGTTAAGACGTAATTACTTAACCAAATGACCACAGAACCATAAACTGACAGTTAGTTATATAGATACAGGAGTATTTTGGATGTGTAAGAATACAGTTTGTGCTTAGAATAGTTTTGTGCAAATATTGCGTGTTGACTAATTGACATAAGGAAGTAACTTTGCGAGCGTAGCGAGCAAAAAAAATTTTTTACCCCAAGTTGCCCATTGTTTGGCCCCCCCCCAATGTTGAAGACGCTCCTACGCCCATGTCACTAGGTCGAGATTGTTTGACTAGTTGGGTGGGAATCACTAAATAGCATTTCTGAAATGACCAAGTGTCCTGGCTGAGAATTGAACGCAGGTCCTCTCGATCAGGAGTCAAGCATCTTACCACTCGACCACAGCTTTCTATGTTGATACTGCCCAGGGCTTACGCATCACGGGCAAGTGACATCACCACAATGGTTAAAAGCATCATATGTACAATTTAAAAACCACAAAACCCGCGTACTGTCTATGCAGCAAGCTTCCGTAGACGACAGCTGAACTCGTCTACAGTAGTGGCCTGCACAAGGTCTGGTGGGAGGGCGATGTTCCAGTCAGTCAAACCATTATTTTGTGAATTATACAGGCTAATTGAAGGCTAATTCAGGCAGTCATGATAGTCGAGATAACATAAAAGAGGCGGATATGTATATGTATACGAACACAAGCTGCCTATCTTACTGTCCCGAAAATTATGAAGAAAAATACCTTTTTCACTTTTTCCCGACATCTCCTTTTAGTTTCGTTTCAGTGGTTTGTGTTAAAAGACAGTACGTGCCCGTTCAAAACTACGCACGGAACGTTACAGTACGGATGAACCCGAACAACTTGGTGAAACAATAATTATGTTATATTGTGTTAATATGCATACTTCTATCTATCTGTCACCCTTTGACGGAATAAATGTTAGAACTCTTATTTATTATCCCCAATATCACATTATACTTGTACAATAATTGAATTATTATTATAATTATAATAGACCTACCCCGGATCACGGAGGTATGCCCGGATCTCCACTAATCTGTAGGTACAAATTAAGTTTTACCGTGATAATCCTTTTGAGTCTTGAATATTCATATCTGGACAATATAGTAGGGGTCATTTGTGTTTGCATATGAATACAAAACCAGTCTAACTAGGCCAGATTTGTTTGTACCTACATGTAAATTAAGGGGAAAACCACCTTGCACAGAGTTCCGGATATCAACTATTATTATACTTAATAACTTTTCTAAGTCCTCATTTTCATGTATCCATAACTTTTTTATTATAAACAATTAAGTGACAACATTTCTCAGGTTAAGTTTCTACAATGGAGTCATTCTAATTCGCGTATCGAACTGGTCGAATGTCACGTTGTCCGTTCGTCACAAGATTGACGTGCGTTTTGTGATTTTTTGACGCCACGCGTTCACATATATACATTGAGTGTGTTTCAAATGCATTTATTGTATGGCCAATGACTCACCACTTATGAAAAACAGTTTATAAAAATAATTTAGATATCACAGGTATGCGTCGAATGATGTCAGAAAAATATGAAGTGACGTCAGTACGGTACAGAGTAGCATTTAGTGTCGACAATCATGACTTATTACCTAAATATCTACGTCTGATAGCTTTTTTTAACGTATACGTGTCTATTAAAGTGTTTAATTCGAGGTAAATGTTAAGTTCGCGTGTTGTGTTATACTGATTGCAAGAATATTTAGTATTTATTGTGACGTCATGACGTAAATTTGATCTACGCCGAAGATACATGGCAACTTTGAGTTTAGACGGTCAAATCCAATGAGTCTTTTCATTCAGCAATACTTTCCACTCGCGTATTTGACTGTCAATAGAAACATAAGACTATATGGTGGTCATCCAAGATAACAAAATAGGTATTTGCGACTTTTACTTACATACGGTCTTATGATATGCGCGTGTCCACTCAATACATTTAAAATAAAATCGACTTTTCGGTTTACATATCTGTAAACCTATATTACAAGAAAGTTATAGCCAAATTTCATTGGGCTACATACACGTTTGACAATGTTATCTTAAGAAATCTAAGTGTGGACTTAGAAAAGTTGTTAAGTATATATCGATCTGACGATACTTTTTTTAAAAATACAAAAACTGAAAAAACAATTACGCTTTCATATACATTAGATCATCAGTTTTCACAGAAACTCTCACAGTGATTTATTGGACATGCGAATTGTCCGTTTTCATACGAAAGTGTTCTAGAACACCCTATGAAATTTAAAAAATCGTCTATTTTTTACATTGAATTTAAGTATACGGAACCCATCCAAAGTTTTAATTTGCAATTAAGGTAACTCTAGTATCATACTAAATATGATGCAAGTAATTATTTTGACATTAAATGACCGGTCAGATATAGCTATATACACTTTGAATCTTTCCACTGTACTTTATAGATGATAGTGTTGAATAGTGTAAGGTTTGTGGGAGATGATTCGCCGACCCCACCCAACAGACGGGGAAAATAAATGGGGTTATATTTGTGGGCCGAAATTACAAAAAAAAGTTATTGAGGATGCCATGTGAAGTATTGGTGATATTTCGAGGAGAACATTTTTGAACATCAAAAAGGTATGAGAAAATCCGACAGGCCGCCCATCGTCTGGAATGATGTTCTATCAGGAACAGTCTATTCTAATCTAGACTGTTCCTGGTTCTATGATACTTTAGAATCTTACTCGCTGCTAATATAGGACTGTATGTAGTTGTCTGTTCAAGATCTGTCACCTTCTTGCAGGATTAAAGTTGTATTCCTCGAGTATGTTGGTATGTCGAAGACTTATTTGATAGCAGTGAGTAGTGATCACGATTCATACTAGCACAAAATTGTACAATGCATGTACAATAAACAACTAGTTATTACCCCGAGACAGTTAATTAGTTTCATTATAATTCACTAACCATGTAAATCATGAGTCCTTTACACAGACTAAGAAGGTCGTAAATCCATACATTTGTACAACATTTTATTATCTAAAATACTTGTATTAATTTTAGGTCATTAGTTTGTAGTTAGCCTTCAAATTGTTTTGACTTTGAGAAACCAAGAAATAAAAACTTTGGTTAAACAAGCTTTTCAACTTTACTTTGGTCAATATAACAAGTTCCGATTTTCATGAAAATAGGCTCACAAGAAGCGCCTTGTGATGCTGATTGTAAATGTGTATTATACTAATTTATAAGTACAAGTTTACGGCCTTCTCATTCTAAGCCAGCGAAATACCAACCTTATTGTAGGACTTCTGCACGGACGGATAATGAGGCTTACCGGGATCCTACATTTCTGTAGAACAGAATCCCTGTCACTTTATATTATATATGTCATAGACTGTGTGATTCAAAGGGTTAGGAATTTTGAATAAATGAATGAATGCCGAGCATAGCCTTTTTTGCTTTATTTCTACTGAAACATGGCAGGCATATATACACAGTGAAGTTCCGCTAATAAGGCCAGCCAAAAAGGTGGTCTTAATAGCGAATCGGTCTTATTAGCGGACGTTTTTTGTTCTAGATTGAATACTTTGGGACCTTAAACTGGCAAAAATCGGCATGATTTCAAAAAATAATCAAAGTGGTCTTATTAGCGGAACTTTACTGTATATACCTCCACCCGGATTTGAACCCGTCGCCAGATTAGACGGCAAGCGCACTAACCACTGAGCTACGGAGGGTTAGAGTGCCCAAACTGCTGATAATAATACTCTCTTGACAAAATAAAACAAACTTAAACTTAACAATCGTTGAGAAGTACGACATTGACATTATTTATATACGACCCTTCCTCATACATATTTAACAGGGAATTTTAAAACAAATTTTAGTTAAAATTTAAACCGGTGGCTATATGACATAATTATATTGATTGATTTTATGCCGATTTAGGATTGAATCATGATTGGGAAATCACCGGGGTATATATAAGTACATTGTATGTCGGTCATGGCTGTATACATACACTTAAACTATATGACGTTAGTATCAACTTTAAACATGACAAATTCACAAATGTTTAACAACAGACTTAAGTGTAGCTTACAGTAATATATAAAAATTATATATGTCTAAATTCCTCGTCACCATAACGTTATACTTCTGTGATATAATTGATATACATGTACATTGACTGATATAAAGTCCCCACACTTTCTACGCTAAACTTAAAAGGCCATTACTTTGAAGATATACACACTTCGGACACACATTTCAAGAAGGACATAATAAATGCCAAAATAAAACAGGATTAGAGTTGTATTAATTATCAAAGCTACACATACAGGTGAGCATAGTATTTCTGTACATAAAGCTGTCTTTAAATTCTATACTTAATTTATACATTTTAACTCAATTAATTATTCTGTTTTAGTGTAGCTGGTTCCCAAATAGTTGAAATAATATCATGTTAACAGTAATAAAGATGTTACTTTAAATAACTGGGGAACTTTATCGTTATTGTTATCTTATATATTTCATACTACATACATACATGTATAATAACTCACTTCATGGTTTTCTATGAACTTGACTAAATGATTGTACATTTTGAATTAATAAATAACTTTGACTGTTTTATACGGTGTCCCGTTAGAGCCATTTCGGCATAGCTGTAAGAAGTCGCTAGTATAATGATGAAAACTCAATTTACAATGGTGAAAAGTCAACAATATGATAGTGAACAGTTGATGTTACGAAACAACGATAACACGATGGTGATATTATATCGATCAATATTGTATACCTATCGAGCACAGCTAGACACACGGTGTCACCAATTTAATAAACTTGAATGAAAAAAGAACGTATAACTAGTAAAAACAACGGTTGCATTTACTATATTTCTACATTCTTTTTCATGCAAGTTTAAGTGTGCCTGTGCTATCGAGATTTCATTATCGTATTATCGTTGTTTCGTTCCTATCGTTGTTTCGTACTATCGTTGTTTCGTACTATCGCTGTTTCGTACTACCGACTTTATAGCATCTTTATTATCGAGTTTTCACTATCGTCCTATCGAGTTTTCACAATCGTTGTTTCGCTTTTTCGTGTTTTCATTATTGCACTATCAATTTTTTAATATCGTAGTGTCGACATTTTACAATCGTACGATCGAGTTTCGTGTTTTGGCTTACAAGTTATTATATGCAGCGATGGCCCTAACGGGACACCGTAGTTATAGAACAAGAGCGCTGCATGTAATAGAAAGTTTATGAATTGTCCAGAAAATGATAAATGGAATCCTCAGATATTTCACGAAGACCTCATGAAGTCTCCAGGGACATAATTATTATGCTCATGTTTTCTTACTTTATAAGGCAATTGATGTACTCAAGTTCATTGATCCACCATAAAGTGGAAAATGTGGAATTTTGTAATAAGTTAAATTTAATGAGGTAAAGAACAAAGCAAAACATCATGCCCAATATCGATTTGAATAAGGTATGTGCAATTTCAATTGTAATGAACAACATTGACCGAGTCCGACCTCGATCATATCTTCTCCACAACTAGTTTCCTACCGAGAAACTTACAAACAACTAGATTATAAATTCGTCGATTTAAGACGAAAGTTTTCATAATCACATCAAAGTTTTATTACACTTGTCTCTTTTATCCAATGTTTATTGTAGTTCCATAGCATGTTATAATAAAACATATTACATTTATGCTGTTTTAGCTGTATCCGATGTTTTACAGCAATATATAAACACCAAACGCTTGGACTGTTGTTGCTAGCAGTGTCCGAGAAAGGTTTTACTTCCAATCATTAAAACCGGAACAGCAATGTAACGGAGCAATCTTTTGGTCACCGCTTGGTCTACTCTTTCGGATAAAACTGAAACTAATGTGTGTAATGGCACAAAGAAGAAGAACATTGTCTCAATGTGAGGAGTGCAAGCAATGGACTGTCTCCACAAGACATGATACTTGTCAATATGCACGTAAGTATAAATAATAAGATAATATTTCTTCATGTCACTGCAGTGGATTTGATCGACGTTTCTACAGTTTGCCAGTTTCAATTTCACATCGAATACGTTATTCAACCTGTTCTTGTATCACCATTTCCGGTGTCAAAGAACAAACCCTTAGACATCAGGACAAGAATGAAGAACATAGTATAGAGAAAGTATAAGAATGACTAAATCTGTATCTCCAGATTGTTATCAGTTTTGGACCGGTAACTACTAGTATATAAATTTGATTAACAGAATGTGTCACTTGGTGGCGACTTTTTGTTTATTTGTTTGTTGAGGACTGTTTGGTTTGAATTTCTCTTAAGCCACATTGGAATGGTCTCTGTTTTATTTAAATCATTTTTGGGTCTTTAGTTAAAATTGAAGGTCTGATGAAATACAACACCTTTTAAGGCTTTCATTTTTTATTTCCTATTTTCTCAAATTCATTTTTATGTTTGGGACAATAGCTATACATAGCTAATGTTATTTGTCGTAAATGAAATCCGACTTAAAATAAATATTGTATGGTGCATTATTGTACTGATAAAAAGACCTTAAATATTAATTTGTGTACTTTTACGACATAACTTATGGTGGATCCTTTTTTTGTGTATGTGTATGTGTGTGCGTAATTATTTAAACCTCCCGGTCAAGGATGACCCATGAAAGTGCAAGCACTTATTTCCAATGGGGTCCTGTGTTTTTGCTAAAGGGACAGCAGGTGGAAGAGATAGTGGTGTGACACAAGGTATCCGGGCGAGATGCCCTAGCTCTTTCCGAAGAGACACCTTGGATCTTTAACGTGCCCAGTGTTTAGCACCGATACACGCGAGACTACCTCTGGGTTGCTAACCAGTTCATCTCTAGTTAGGTGGGAAACACAGAAAAGCGTTTCAGAAATGATCAAGTGCCCCGGCCGAGGATCGAACCCGGGACCTCTCGATCAGCAGTCAAGCAGGCTATCCGCTCGACCACCGTACCACCTTATTTATCACGAGTCGCTTTTCAGATCAAAGTTTGCGAATACAATTTGAGAAGTCAGTAAAGATTGAGGATAAAGCTAAAGTGGAGAGTTTGTTAGATGAAGTGAGTTTTGAAGGTATTGCTAGATATATTGCTAGTGATAAATGTAAGAAGATTGTTACAATGACAGGAGCTGGTATATCTACATGTAAGTCAACTTACAAGTTTCATTGTCTCATATATAAAAAAAACAATCATTTGCAAACTAACGATTTCAAAAGACTGTGGGTAGGTAGATTTTGAATATTATCTGACTAATGAACCACAAATAATTATATGATAGAGTTGTAGATAGAGAGTGTATCCAGTCATGTAGATGAATTGATCGTGCAAGCCGAACCTGAACCTGATATATTGGTATATTGGAGCATAACTACAAACTCTACATATTTACATACAATGCACATAGGTAATTGTCTTACAAAATATGTTCTGACTTCAAGCAAAGTGGACATACATCAGTGCAAAAGATAATATAAAATTAAGCACTTGTTATACTTTCAGTTATATTTCCTTTAAATGAACTACAGTAATACAGAATGAAGAACCTGACTAGTTAGCTCACAGTAACGTGGACAGGCTAGGTTCGACTAGTTAGCTCACAGTAACCTGGACAAGCTAGGTTCGACTAGTTAGCTCACAGTAACCTGGACAACATAGGTTCGACTAGTTAGCTCACAGTAACCTGGACAAGTTAGGTTCGACTAGTTAGCTCACAGTAACGTGGACAGGCTAAGTTCGACTAGTTAGCTCACAGTAACGTGGACAGGCTAAGTTCGACTAGTTAGCTCACAGTAACGTGGACAGGCTAGGTTCGACTAGTTAGCTCACAGTAACGTGGACAGGCTAAGTTCGACTAGTTAGCTCACAGTAACCTGGACAAGCTAGGTTCGACTAGTAAGCTCACAGTAACCTGGACAACATAGGTTCGACTAGTTAGCTCACAGTAACCTGGACAAGTTAGGTTCGACTAGTTAGCTCACAGTAACGTGGACAAGTTAGGTTCGACTAGTTAGCTCACAGTAACCTGGACAACATAGGTTCGACTAGTTAGCTCACAGTAACATGGACAAGTTAGGTTCGACTAGTTAGCTCACAGTAACGTGGACAAGTTAGGTTCGACTAGTTAGCTCACAGTAACGTGGACAGGCTAGGTTCGACTAGTTAGCTCACAGAAACCTGGACAACCTAGGTTCGACTAGTAAGCTCACAGTAACCTGGACAAGTTAGGTTCGACTAGTTAGCTCACAGTAACCTGGACAAGCTAGGTTCGACTAGTTAGCTCACAGTAACCTGGACAAGTTAGCTCACAGTAACCTGGACAACCTAGGTTCGACTAGTTAGCTCACATTAACCTGGACAAGTTAGGTTCGACTAGTTAGCTCACAGTAACGTGGACAGGCTAGGTTCGACTAGTTAGCTCACAGTAACCTGGACAACCTAGGTTCGACTAGTTAGCTCACAGTAACCTGGACAAGTTAGGTTCGACTAGTTAGCTCACAGTAACCTGGACAACCTAGCTCACAGTAACATGGACAACCTAGGTTCGACTAGTTAGCTCACAGTAACCTGGACAAGCTAGCTCACAGTAACCTGGACAAGCTAGCTCACAGTAACCTGGACAAGTTAGGTTCGACTAGTTAGCTCACAGTAACCTGGACAAGCTAGCTCACAGTAACATGGACAACCTAGGTTCGACTAGTTAGCTCACAGTAACCTGGACAAGTTAGCTCACAGTAACCTGGACAAGCTAGCTCACAGTAACCTGGAAAAGTTAGGTTCGACTAGTTAGCTCACAGTAACCTGGACAAGCTAGCTCACAGTAACCTGGACAAGTTAGGGTCGGCTAGTTAGCTCACATTAACCTGGACAAGTTAGGTTCGACTAGTTAGCTCACAGTAACCTGGACAAGCTAGCTCACAGTAACCTGGACAAGTTAGGGTCGACTAGTTAGCTCACAGTAACATGGACAAGCTAGGTTCGACTAGTTAGCTCACAGTAACCTGGACAACCTAGCTCACAGTAACATGGACAACCTAGGGTCGACTAGTTAGCTCACAGTAACCTGGACAACCTAGCTCACAGTAACATGGACAACCTAGGGTCGACTAGTTAGCACACAGTAACCTGGACAAACTAGGGTCGACTAGTTAGCTCACAGTAACATAAACAAGCTAGGGTCGACTAGTTAGCTCACAGTAACTTGGACAACTTAGGGTCGACTAGTTAGCTCACAGTAACATGGACAACCTAGGGTCGACTAGTTAGCTCACAGTAACCTGGACAAGCTAGGTTCGTCTAGTTAGCTCACAGTAACCTGGACAAGTTAGGGTCGACTAGTTAGCTCACAGTAACCTGGACAACCTAGGGTCGACTAGTTAGCTCACAGTAACCTGGACAACTTAGGGTCGACTAGTTAGCTCACAGTAACCTGGACAACCTAGGGTCGAATAGTTAGCTCACAGTAACCTGGACAACCTAGGTTCGACTAGTTAGCTCACAGTAACCTGGACAAGTTAGGGTCGACTAGTTAGCTCACAGTAACCTGGACAACCTAGGTTCGACTAGTTAGCTCACAGTAACCTGGACAACCTAGGGTCGATTAGTTAGCTCACAGTAACCTGGACAAGTTAGGTTCGACTAGTTAGCTCACGGTAACCTGGACAACCTAGGTTCGACTAGTTAGCTCACAGTAACCTGGACAACCTAGGTTTGACTTGTTAGCTCACAGTAACCTGGACAACCTAGGTTCGACTAGTTAGCTCACAGTAACCTGGACAACCTAGGTTCGACTAGTTAGCTCACGGTAACCTGGACAACCTAGGTTCGACCAGTTAGCTCACAGTAACCTGGACAAACTAGGTTCGACTAGTTAGCTCACAGTAACCTGGACAAGTGAGGTTCGACTAGTTAGCTCACAGTAACCTGGACAAGTTAGGTTCGACTAGTTAGCTCACAGTAACCTGGACAACCTAGGTTCGACTAGTTAGCTCACAGTAACCTGGACAAGTGAGTTCGACTAGTTAGCTCACAGTAACCTGGACAAGTTAGGTTCGACTAGTTAGCTCACGGTAACCTGGACAACCTAGGTTCGACTAGTTAGCTCACAGTAACCTGGACAACCTAGGTTTGACTAGTTAGCACACAGTAACCTGGACAACCTAGGTTCGACTAGTTAGCTCACAGTAACCTGGACAACCTAGGTTCGACTAGTTAGCTCACGGTAACCTGGACAACCTAGGTTCGACCAGTTAGCTCACAGTAACCTGGACAAACTAGGTTCGACTAGTTAGCTCACAGTAACCTGGACAAGTGAGGTTCGACTAGTTAGCTCACAGTAACCTGGACAAGTTAGGTTCGACTAGTTAGCTCACAGTAACCTGGACAACCTAGGTTCGACTAGTTAGCTCACAGTAACCTGGACAAGTTAGGTTCGACTAGTTAGCTCACAGTAACCTGGACAAGTTAGGTTCGACTAGTTAGCTCACGGTAACCTGGACAACCTAGGTTCGACTAGTTAGCTCACAGTAACCTGGACAACCTAGGTTCGACTAGTTAGCTCACAGTAACCTGGACAAGTTAGGTTCGACTAGTTAGCTCACAGTAACCTGGACAAGTTAGGTTCGACTAGTTAGCTCACGGTAACCTGGACAACCTAGGTTCGACTAGTTAGCTCACAGTAACCTGGACAACCTAGGGTCGACTAGTTAGCTCACAGTAACCTGGACAAGCTAGGGTCGACTAGTTAGCTCACAGTAGCCTGGACAAGCTAGGGTCGACTACTTAGCTCACAGTAACCTGGACAACCTAGGGTCGACTAGTTAGCTCACAGTAACCTGGACAACCTAGGGTCGACTAGTTAGCTCACAGTAACATGGACAAGTTAGGCTCGACTAGTTAGCTCACAGTAACCTGGACAAGTTAGGTTCGACTAGTTAGCTCACAGTAACCTGGACAAGTTAGGTTCGACTAGTTAGCTCACAGTAACCTGGACAAGTTAGGCTCGACTAGTTAGCTCACAGTAACCTGGACAAGTTAGGCTCGACTAGTTAGCTCACAGTAACCTGGAAAAGCTAGGTTCGACAAGTTAGCTCACAGTAACCTGGACAAACTTGGTTCGACAAGTTAGCTCACAGTAACCTGGACAACCTAGGTTCGACTAGTTAGCTCACAGTAACCTGGACAACCTAGGTTCGACTAGTTAGCTCACAGTAACCTGGACAAACTAGGTTCGACTAGTTAGCTCACAGTAACATGGACAACATAGGTTCGACTGATTACAATTTGACGAGATTCATGTTCTTTCTTGTATGTTTCATTCATCATATTTTGTTGCGAGGGATTAGTTGATCTAAGTTCTTGTTGCTGAATACGATTATTCCAGGAGAATATGCAAATAAAAGAGAAATACAAAACATTTGAAACGAAAACAAGAACAAAAAAGCTCTGTCTGTTTCAGCTGCTGGTATTCCTGACTTCAGAACACCTGGTACTGGTCTCTATGACAACCTTGAGAAGTATAATCTACCAAATCCACAAGATATGTTCTCCATTGATTACTTTGATGTAAGTTAATTATCATCATAATTCTATATAGTTTACTGAAATAAATATATTTTGTGAGTTAGTGAAATGAAAGCTAGAAGAACAGTTGGAGCTCTATGCCTAACGAAACCGCTACCGAGCGCTTTAGGAATGTCACGCTTATGCAACGACATGCTACCGTCGACCAGTGCACCGTTCTCAACACTTTACAAGACGATCGCTGCTGTGCGCTTTCGTATACTACGGATCACTTGTGAAGAGTTCTGCGACCCAGCATTTTGTTATCCAAGAGCGCTTTATGGTAGCACCTTTCTCGCTTCGTCAGCTCTGTTGGAGCAAGCCGTTTCCTAGCAAAGCGCTATCAAGCGCCCGGTAGCGGCTTCGGCTTTAGAACATTTTGAACTTACAAAAAACGTTTAGCCATATTTGTTCCAACTTTATAGTTGTTTGATATTTATAAAGAGGTTCTGTTTGAACATAAGTGTACATAACTGCTAAAACAGTACCATGGTTCTTAGCCTTTTTATACTCGTGCAGATGCATGTTTTTTGTATAGTGATATGTTAGTCCCCCCCCCCAATAACCCTCTAGAACCTTTCATGGATACCGGTATATGATGTGAGTTCATCTTTCAGGAAAATCCAGAACCATTCTTTGTACTCTGTAAGGAGCTTTGGCCTGGTACTTTTAAGGTAGGTATATATTTACATATGCACGTATAGCATCTCATAAGTTTGCTAGAGTTTTACCCTGTAACGGTATGAACACTTGAGTATATTATATTTTGACAACCACAAGATTAGATTTGTTTCTTCAAAATTAAATACAGCGATTCATTGAACCATGAAACGTTAAAAGACTGAAATTGATGTATTGGGTATAGATGCACGATGTTTTGTGATTTTTAAATACATCATCAAATACAAAAACACAATATAATTCGATTTTACACTCCACATCATGATGATTTTAGGTTTCAAAATCACATATTTATTTTAATAGTCAGGTCCATAAAATATTTGCTGTTGTCGACCAAGGATTGATTGTTATACGTATTTCGTTTAGAAAACAGGTCCTAATTCAGGTCAATCACTCTATTGAAATTGCATCCAATTTGCTTTTTAATATCGAAATATTTACGTGTTACATTTGAGATGTATTGTGATATTATGTCATCTGTTCCCAGAAAACTCCAACTGAAATGGGAGCTACATGTAGGGTTTACATATAAATTGTACTGTTCTGGTTATTTCAGCCGACTCCCTGCCATTATTTCATTCGTCTACTTGAGAAGAAGAACAAGTTATTTACGCATTTTACACAGGTATTTATGTACAGTTTGTTGTCCTAATATAAACACAGTCCTTTCTAATCATTTTATCCCCTCGCAATACCTTATACGGAGATTATGCAGTGGAACATATATTTAACAAATTCCTAGGATACTGATGACGAGAAATATTCGCTTCATTATTGTGGATAATAATTTGAATTGGTTTTGTCCGAGTTACTATTGGTAGTTGACGTAAACAGCATCAAATACGGATTGATTGTCAATCCCTATATTGGACATGTGTGTGCATACTGGAGTTCATTTGCTAGAAATTTAAATGAACTATACTCCATGACCAATCTGGTAGGAGAAAAACAGAATTACCACTTACTTACAACTGTCTTACACTTATATGTAATTATATTCAATCAAATATGTGCTTTAAAATGCTCACACTCATTTAGCAAGTTTATGTTTGAATCCATAATCTGGTTTTGAAGCTTCATAGACAAGCACTTGAACTATCTTGATGTATTTTAACTAATTATAATAAGATATCAGGCTGGCAATAATATGACCGGCAATGTAAAAACAAGGAAGATACTTATCATGATGATAGGAACCTCAAATTGAAACCAATATTCAATATCTTTTCAGAATATTGACACACTAGAGCGAGCTACAGGACTTAGTGATGATAAAATGATTTATAAATTGTTTCAGGATATTGACACACTAGAGCGAGCTACAGGACTTAGTGATGATAAAATGATTTATAAATTGTTTCAGGATATTGACACACTAGAGCGAGCTACAGGACTTAGTGATGATAAAATGATTTATAAATTGTTTCAGGATATTGACACACTAGATCGAGCTACAGGACTTAGTGATGATAAAATGATTTATAAATTGTTTCAGGATATTGATACACTAGAGCGAGCTACAGGACTTAGTGATGATAAAATGATTTATAAATTGTTTCAGGATATTGATACACTAGAGCGAGCTACAGGACTTAGTGATGATAAAATGATTTATAAATTGTTTCAGGATATTGACACACTAGAGCGAGCTACAGGACTTAGTGATGATAAAATGATTTATAAATTGTTTCAGGATATTGATACACTAGAGCGAGCTACAGGACTTAGTGATGATAAAATGATTTATAAATTGTTTCAGGATATTGACACACTAGATCGAGCTACAGGACTTAGTGATGATAAAATGATTTATAAATTGTTTCAGGATATTGATACACTAGAGCGAGCTACAGGACTTAGTGATGATAAAATGATTTATAAATTGTTTCAGGATATTGACACACTAGATCGAGCTACAGGACTTAGTGATGATAAAATGATTTATAAATTGTTTCAGGATATTGATGCACTAGAGCGAGCTACAGGACTTAGTGATGATAAAATGATTTTTAAATTGTTTCAGGATATTGATACACTAGAGCGAGCTACAGGACTTAGTGATGATAAAATGATTTATAAATTGTTTCAGGATATTGACACACTAGAGCGAGCTACAGGACTTAGTGATGATAAAATGATTTATAAATTGTTTCTGGATATTGACACACTAGAGCGAGCTACAGGACTTAGTGATGATAAAATGATTTATAAATTGTTTCAGGATATTGATACACTAGAGCGAGCTACAGGACTTAGTGATGATAAAATGATTTATAAATTGTTTCAGGATATTGATACACTAGAGCGAGCTACAGGACTTAGTGATGATAAAATGATTTATAAATTGTTTCAGGATATTGATACACTAGAGCGAGCTACAGGACTTAGTGATGATAAAATGATTTATAAATTGTTTCAGGATATTGATACACTAGAGCGAGCTACAGGACTTAGTGATGATAAAATGATTTATAAATTGTTTCAGGATATTGACACACTAGATCGAGCTACAGGACTTAGTGATGATAAAATGATTTATAAATTGTTTCAGGATATTGATACACTAGAGCGAGCTACAGGACTTAGTGATGATAAAATGATTTATAAATTGTTTCAGGATATTGATACACTAGAGCGAACTACAGGACTTAGTGATGATAAAATGATTTATAAATTGTTTCAGGATATTGATACACTAGAGCGAGCTACAGGACTTAGTGATGATAAAATGATTTATAAATTGTTTCAGGATATTGACACACTAGATCGAGCTACAGGACTTAGTGATGATAAAATGATTTATAAATTGTTTCAGGATATTGATACACTAGAGCGAGCTACAGGACTTAGTGATGATAAAATGATTTATAAATTGTTTCAGGATATTGATACACTAGAGCGAGCTACAGGACTTATTGATGATAAAATGATTTATAAATTGTTTCAGGATATTGATACACTAGAGCGAGCTACAGGACTTAGTGATGATAAAATGATTTATAAATTGTTTCAGGATATTGATACACTAGAGCGAGCTACAGGACTTAGTGATGATAAAATGATTTATAAATTGTTTCAGGATATTGATACACTAGAGCGAGCTACAGGACTTAGTGATGATAAAATCATTGTTTGATTGTTTCAGAATATTGACACACTAGAGCGAGCTACAGGACTTAGTGATGATAAAATCATTGTTTGATTGTTTCAGAATATTGACACACTAGATCGAGCTACAGGACTCAGTGATGATAAAATGATTTATAAATTGTTTCAGGATATTGATACACTAGAGCGAGCTACAGGACTTAGTGATGATAAAATCATTGTTTGATTGTTTCAGAATATTGACACACTAGAGCGAGCTACAGGACTTAGTGATGATAAAATCATTGTTTGATTCTTTCAGAATATTGACACACTAGAGCGAGCTACAGGACTTAGTGATGATAAACTCGTTGAAGCCCATGGCTCATTTCAAAGTGGACATTGTCGTAAATGTTGTAAGGAATATACACAAAAATGGATGAAAGGTACTTTAAGATCAAACCCCAGACTGTTTTATTCTTCGAAAAGGAGATACGTGTTGTTTACTATCTAATGACGAATATAGCGTTCAGAGATCAAACGTCCAACTGGCATAACCATTGAACAGTCATACCAGAAGATGAACTATGTAGTTCTAAACTTCTAGTATACTTTTGATGGAAAGATGAGCTTTGAACACTAGTTTGCCGAGAAAGTTAAACTTCCCAATTCTATGCGCCTGATATGCTAGATGGAAATTAACTAAAGTTCAGTTCCCAGTATTTGAAAGCCGCTCTCTTAAAACAGTTCTGCCATTTAGTCCCCCTTAACTTCCCCTAGTCATAATGACACTTAAGGAAACTTATATTATCGCCTAGTGGATGTGCAGCCTAGATCACGTTATGGTGCCTAGAAATATCGAACATATGCACACACCACATTCACAGGTTCTAGTTCACATCTTGGTCGTGCTAATGAAAATTAAGCAGTGACTAAAGATGTGTTTATCCCAAAAACTCTCGATCCCAAAGAGCGCATCTTACCTGAGGCCACGGCTCTGCTATATTTCTCTACACATCTGGTTATCTATATAGAAAGAGATGAACTATGAAAGTATGGTTTTGTTTGTAACTATATTCTTACTTTTTATCTTTCAGAAAAAATCTTTGCTAGGAAAAAGTCGTTTGTGCCAATATGTGAAGTGAAGGATTGTGAGGGGATAGTTAAGCCAGGTACCCGATCATCTTTACTGATAAAGTACAGCAATACATCATTAATAAATCTCACCCTACGTTAACACAACTTGTCTGCGATGTTTCCCTGTAGCAACTAGAGAGATTTTAACAAAATAAACACAAACATATTCTTATCCCAAGCACCATAATACTTACCAGCAGTGCGTTCATAAACGAAAACGCTCGCCAACGTTCGCGAACAATACGTGAGTTCGCGTTAATGAACGATAAGTTCGCCACGAACATGTAAGCTAATCGCGAAGGACCTTCACACATAGCTCGCCAAGCGAACAAAGATGGCGGATAGATAAATATTTGATTTAATTTATTATAATCTTAGCGATTTAAACATTAATTGTAGATTGTATGTGTTTTGCATTTGTGATACAATGTGGATACCAAAGCTGAATAAATCGACCAGAAAGAAGTATTACTGAGTTCCTAATTTTTAATCTACGGCTGAAAATTTAATAGAACAAGTTAGGCCATTAAATCGTCTATCTGTGCCATCTTGACATTGTTTGCGGCGAACGATTATAATCGTTTAGTAAGTAGTTCACGTGACGAACTAATTCTCGCGGCGGATGTTTTCGTTAATGAACGTAAGGCAGGTACCAGGCCAGTTGATGTATATCGACGACATGATGTACTCCATGGTGTACGTTTTTACCGATGATGTTTCTTCCTTTACATTATTTAGAAAACGCAACTAAATCGATGTAAGACCTAGTAGATCTATAAGGTTTCAAAAATCTGACAATGTTTCGAACTGTAAAAGGTATAGCTATGTAGCAACATACTTTGATGATTAACGAAAAAGAAGAAATTATTGAACAAATACTAGTATGTGCTAAATGGGTGCAAGTTGCCTCAAATGCTTTTTACTGAGCTATCACCTATTTCTATATGCATAGGTATTTGTCCGCCCTTGTTTTATCTTTACTTTGGTGGAATCTACAACAAAGCTTCTTAATATCAGAAAAACTATATTCCTTTCAATTACATTCCTTTTAGATATTGTGTTTTTTGGCGAAAACTTGCCGGCACAGTTTGCTGATCATATAGATGTAAGTATCTAGTACATATACATGTAGGTGTGCCTGATTAGTTGATTTGTCGAAGGTATCAACTTTCACAACGGTTTTCTCACTGGCATGTTTGCAAGTTATATATTTCATGCTGAGTTGACATTTATGTTTAAAACGTTAAATGGTCAGTCAAGTTTACACATAATTAGGACAACCATGTCTGATAGACTATAACATACCCTGCCATATACATGATCTAGATTGAGGATTATGACCCCTAAACATGATTCAGTAGCAGCAGTATATTAAGTTGTAATAAATCGATTTTGCATTAATATATACGATTATACAATCTACGTATCCTGCAAAAAGAGATCGTTAATGACTCTATGAAAGTTGATTGCAAGGCAATACATGTACTTACAATAAAGCTTTCGTAAACCTTTATCATCTCCTGATAAAAATAAAAGCAATGTAAGGATATTTGTATGTTTTGTAGGATTTGCAAGAATGTACGTGGGTATATCCAAAAGTAATGGCACTGATTCTATAAAATCGTATATAATGTCAGTAAAACCACGAAATGTTTCACACCGTAACTTCAGTCTAATTTGAATATGATGAACAAATTTCACAACAATGCACATAATAGTTCGGGAGATATGAACATTTTCATGAAACATACTTACGAACATCGCCGCAAGTCCGACGTAAACGACGTCACAATGACGTAACTTGCTGACACCTACTCATCCAGCAGAAGTTCATCCCTGGTGATTTCTAACGACTCATAACCCATACAGTCATTTCCAAGACCTTTAAAAATGTGTAACCCACCCGATACTTACTCTCTGCTAAATCAAATTATTTTTAAGTGTCCTCTAGATAGTCCCACAGCAAATATTTAACTCACCACATAATGATTTTAGTTTTGAACGTCGAATTGAATTGACGGCGTTAAAACTACTCTTGGTGTTCTTTTCGGATCTACTACAAACCGTTTATATGACTCTCTATCGATAATGATTTGGTGATATATGCCCCCTTAAAAGTTTCAGTAGGTGACTTTCAAAACTTTTAGGAAAAGTGCATTACTACGCGCAGCGTCTTTTTGTCACAAATCTGCCGTGTTTTCGCTAAGTAATCAATTCGTTGAAGATATATTACGAGTTTCAAAGTTGAGTGACGTAATTGAATTTTTAGCAACAGACACAAAACATTTGTTTCCTCACCTCACGAATGTATTGTCTGCTTTCGAGAATTATATTTTTTAGAAACGCATTAAAGAAAATTGTTATGATAATGAAAAACAATCGTAATTTTCGTGTGCGGCGATATGACGTCATAGGTATACTTTAAATGTTCATATAATCCAGTTATGAAAATCCAATAATGCAGCACGTTTTGTATTAATCAGAATTAAATTGCTGAACATTCTGATATCATATTTATGCATATCGGCCTATAAACAATTAAACCACGGGAGGAGTGACATTACTTTTGGATATACCCTCGTAATTGTCTTATCGTAATGTATACATCTCTTGCAGGGGCGTAGCTGGGCATATTTTCAGTGTACGCACATGATAAATGCAGAGTTGCTAGGGGGACCAGGGGCATGCTTTCCAGGGGATTTTTCATTTCTACGAAGCCGTACATGCATTCTGGAGTAGTGTCAGACCATACTATAAACTATTATTTTTTAAATTAAAACATGATTTCGTTTTATACTCTAGTAGGCCTAGTTTTAATGTCTCATATTAATGAAAGCGAGCGAAGCGGGCTCGAAAATCATACAATGTAAATAATTTTCCTCCTAAGAAAAACTACTTTGACTACGTTCGCATCCGACGCACCCCCTATATATGACAACGATTATTATTTGTTAAGTTTATTTGGCGAGCGAAGCGAGCCAGAAAAAATGTTATAGAGTGAAAATATTTTTCACCTCCGAAAAAGGCTACTTTTGCGTTCGCACCCCCTAGTTACGGCCATTAGAAACCGTGATACTGCTTGGCATTGAATAGGACACTAATGGATTAAAGTGGCTCAAGCCTCATTGTTACGTTAAAATGCAAATAAACGATACGTTGTAAGGCACCAGCCAGTTGCATCCACGGCACCCACATCCCATAATTTTTACTTCCACAGCCTATGGGGATAGCCGATGTAAAATTTCCAGTATTTCCCGGCACCTGACAACTTAATATTGTCCCCGGGTATTGGTTCGCAATCCCAACATGTCCCCGGGGAAGCTGGGAGGTAAAACACGACCGTATCCCCCGACTATCTCCGGGGATAGGTTCGTGGATGCAACTGACTTCTATAATATTAAACAGCGATATTTACAGCAACAAAACTCTAGGCACTAACATGAACATTTTGTCTTTTTTACGTTAGATACGAACCATTTTGCGTCATATGTGTACATTAAGTTCATCGGTATATTTGCATTGACTGACTGGAGCCGTCCGTAACTTGTCGTGCCATCTCGATAGTACGGGGACATACGTCAAACCCCGGTATATCAAAGAGCATGACGACAGAGGTACGATTGTCACCAGACCTCGCACGGCGGTTACACTGAATACACGAGTACATATATACTGTGTTGATCCGAGGTTATCCCGGACTCTCGTCCGGGTTATTCCGTATTCTCTGAAGTGCATATCCGGGACATTCCTTGGTCAGCCCAATGTGAGCCTTGTAGATTGTGTGGTGTTATCTTTTTGCGGCACAAGCTCGCTCGTGTTGCCTTGTCACCACCGCATCGATGGTCGCTAAAGTGAAGGAGATGAAAGGGTTAAGAGGAGATGACATTTAGAGCTATCCATTCTTCTAACGGAGGATGTGACTCAGTGCTCACAAGAGTATGGTAAAAACACAATATACCTGAGGGACTTAGCACACACAAACATTAATACGTTAAGACTAAATACAGTGTCATGTAGTGAGGAACTAGACACATGTGAGGAACTAGACACATGTACGTATGTATGTCCATGATTTATCACATAAAAGTAATCTCTACTTGATACTATTCAGCAATAAATGCATCGTGCGAGCGAAGCGATCAAGAAAAAAATGCCGAAGACGCTTTTAATAGTTTTCTATATAAATTACATTTTATCATAAAATTATGGAAAATATCCCTCACCCGGGTTAGGCATTGAATTTTATTGCATTTTTATATCACTTAAATTTTGTCAATTTTTCAAACAGCGTACGCACGTGCGTATTTGCGTATAGCCAGCTACGTCCCTGCTCTTGTATTACAACCATTGTATGTATTGTAGGATTTAAAGGAATGTGATTGTCTTATTGTGTTGGGTACATCTCTTGCCGTTCAACCTTTCGCTGCTTTAACCAACATGTAAGTACACAAACATTGCAAATAAGACTCATACTTCTGAATGTTTCGTCTTAGTTACCTTCGACCATTTTTGGAAAATAATTAATATCATGCATTTATACCAATTGTATTTGAGGCTGTTTAAATACAAAATATAACACCGTACTCACCTGACTTTTAACATAATGCATTGTCATGAGAGTGCATTGTTTGTGAACAAAGAAGCTGAGGTTAGGTTAGTTTCCAAGTTTTATTCATCAATCTTCAAAAATGAGAAATACTGAGCTTAACTGATACCATGTTTAATTTGTTTTTCATTAGACGTGTTTATGAAGTGATCACTGACCTCTTACGTATATTCATAATAATGTGATATACATTTTGTATATCTATAGTTGATGTATATCAATTGTATTGTTAAAATATGACTTCAATAGAGGATCATGCATGAGTGATCATTCCATACGAGTTGTAGTAAACGCGTGGACAAAATAATATGACACAAATCTTTGCCGAGTGTCACATTATTTTTGTCCACTCGTTTAATACAACTCGTATGCAATGTGCACGAATTTCGGATTCAATTGATCACAAAACTTCGGAGAACGCTCTTTAGCGTTCAAAATGGTAGTGTACGCTACATATGTTCTATTAAACATTTAGCGTTACAATGCGCGCGACATCATGACGACGTTTGTATTATCATGACGTCATGGGTCGATTCAAGGCAGTGATTGGCTTATATTACGTCAAGCTAATTTAAATATTTATGTAACAATCTGGGAGAGCTGAA
Organism: Spisula subtruncata; assembly: GCA_963678985.1. Lineage (NCBI taxonomy): Eukaryota > Metazoa > Mollusca > Bivalvia > Venerida > Mactridae > Spisula > Spisula subtruncata. The sequence continues at coordinate 67,475,771 of OY787661.1, forward strand.
CGATATTTTCTGTTTACTGTAAGTAAGGTACATGTATTAGTGTAAATCGTTCTGTCGTGGAGACTCATTTTGATTTAGGCATATGTAGACACATGTTTTAATGTACGATCATTTGTTTACATTTAGGACTAAAGCAGATACTCCTCGTCTTTATATCAATCTGGAGAACACATCTCAGGTATGTTGAATCATTTTGTGATGTAGTTGTCTGTGTACACGGAAGTGAAGGTATTGTATTTTGAATGGGTAGCCTCTTAGAGTTTTGATGGTGAATACACCTCGCTGGGTAATGGGTTGTTTGAAATGTGGCATATGTAAGTGTTGTATCTACCTGTACTGAAGGCAAATTTACTGAACAAACTTAATCGACATGCCTTTGTGTAGAAAATACTTTTGTTTTGGGTTTACTGGCAGAGACGTATGGTCGCTGTTTCGAAATGTGTTAATTGGAATTTTACATGATTATTTATTCAGTGATCACATGAATACCGAAATTCTTAAATTTCACGAGTGTTTTTTTCTATTATATATTTATAATTCGTGCATTCGCGTTGTCGTTATTCGAAATTCGGTAGTTCCCAGTAAAAATATATTTTTCTTTCAAAGTCCATTTGAACAAACATTGACGAGCCGATCACTGTTATACATTTTGTATTTCGTAAAAACGGCTTTAGGCATATTCATTATCTATAAAAGGATGTGGGTTTTCACAAACCATGTTAAACCATGAATGTTTAAAGCTTCAATTTAATTTCATATTATAAAATCTATTGTTGAAACTTTTACTTTAACTTTCGATGATGTAAAACGCTGTGAGGACCGCCATTTTAGTTTGTGTTAAATGCACTACAGTGCCGGTTTCGAAACAGCATATACATTCCATAGTAACTTTTTAACGGGTGGATCCATTTCAATAAACTTTAGCATACATATAGTTTTAGCAATACTTTTTATGAATGTATTTAATTTATGAAAATATCGATAGCCAATATTTGTTTTTTATACTTTGAAATTCTGGCTACTTTAGAACAAATATACCTTCATAGCAAAATATAAATTTTACATTTTTTTCTTAAAAAAATAGTCTTTATCAATGTTATAGTCACCTGTGACAACGCATACTAGTATTACATAAACCATAACGGGCTATCGTTAACCAATCATTATATCATCTAATCTTGAATAATCTCAACCGACCAAATGTGTTTTATTTTGTAGCCTGCCGATTTCTTGTCAATGATGTTTGGGTGTTACGGTGGCTTTCAGTTTGATTCAAAAGACAATATACGGTATGGTAAATTATTGTATAAAAATACGAATCTGTAGAATATGGCAAATATTTGAATATTCATGTATATAAACGAATATCTGTAGAATATGGCAGATATTTGAATATTCGTGTATATAAACGTATATCTGTAGAACATGACAAATATTTGAATATTCGTGTATATCGTGGTGTGAATATAAACGTATATCTGAGTAAGTATATAGGACTATGCCGTCAATAATTTCGGTTTTCGATAATATGTACATATACTATCCGTAGAAACGTAGGTGAATATTTTAGTGTTTAAGATAACTGGTGAAGAGTCGGAACATACGTGAGATGGCTAATATACATTTGTATAACGAAAAGATGCATTTAACTTTGTTATTGTGTGCTATTTTCTGAAATTATACAAATAATATATAATTACAGCATTTTTAGTTATATTACCTGATTCGACATGGGCTAACTTGTTGCCAAAAAGTGCTTCTTATTTATAGGTTAATACTCCAAAAATATAATGCCATGCTGTTTGTATGGTATATATCTTATAATGGTTTAAATTTTCCAATCACTTGGAAATACCAACATTTCCATATTGACCTCGCATGTCTACAAGAAATGCTATCAGCTGTTTATTTATAGTTCACAAGAATAGAATATTTCTTTCTCCAATTATGGGCAAGTTCTAGCACATACTTACATTTAAATTTTAAAGTGTAGAAAATATGGCATAACAAAAGCTTGGTTTATGATTGGGAAATACAAATACAAATAACTTAAAGAGAAAAATCATGTAGTCTTGAACATAAGTTAAAAAAAATATATTATTTGAAATACAAAAACAAAAGCCTTGATCACTTATAGACATGTTTATTGACCCTGAGGTTTGGCTTGACACCTTTAATACGTTGTTTCTACAATCTCTAAACACTCATTCGCCAGACAAGCAAAGACGTATAAAACTTAAAAATAAAACAAATTGGTCCAATGATGAAATTTTAGAAGCAATACACAACAGGGACTTTGCAAAGAAAACTAACAATGTACCTAACTTTAAAAAATGGAGATCGACAGTAAAATCACTTTCACACAATGCAAAAAAAAGATTTCTTTCATAATGAAATTCAAAATAACAGTAAACAACCAAAGAAACTATGGAAAAATCTAAAAGACATATCTGGCAAGACTGAAAGCCACCAAACATAATTGATGATAACGGTATACCAGTCACAAACCCTAGCGAATCAGCAGAAGCATTCAATACATACTTCACTAATATTTTCCAGACAGTCACTAACCCACACGACTAACCTCATCAATCCTTAAGAAGATGACACTAGACAAAATACCAAGTGACATGTCAACATTTGTTATACGCCATGTTACAGAAAATAAGTAAAATAGCAATAAGACAAATTAGGTATTGCAAAATGAACTGGTCTGGATAATATAAGCGCCAAATTCCTGAAAGCAGCATCTCCAATAATAGCAAAACATCTGACCTCTATTATTAACATCAGCATCATTGCTAAACATTTCAAACATCACTAAAGCACTCAAAAATGAGTCCAATATTCAAAAGGGGCTAATAATCAGATAAAAGTAATTATCGTCCTATTACAATTCTGCCAGTCATCTCAAAACTATTTGAGAAGCACGTCTCTGATGAACTCAAAGGTTTTCTTGAAAGGCACTCCCTGCTATACATATCACAGTCGGGCTTTAGAGCCAAACACTCCTGCGAAACTGCACTCACAAGTATAGTAGATAACTGGATTAGTGCGATCAATGACGGACAATTTTTGGTACATTGCTTCTGGATTTTTCCATAGCATTTGACCTTATCAACCACAAAATTCTTATGGCAAACTCAAATTTTACCATTTGTTATCAGACAGCATAGCTTGGATCAATGCCTATCTATCAAGCAGAACACAGCAAGTATGCGTTTCTGCAAAACTGTCAGACCCCGCAGATATAGTTTCAGGTGTTCCACAAGGCTCAGTCTTGAGTCCCCTGGTATTTCTCATTTATATAAATGACTTACCATATCATATTTAGTCTTCAACAACCGACATTTTTGCTGACGACACAACACTTTCAGCGCCAGGTGTTACAATTCAAGACACCCATCAGATCCTTCAATCTGATCTTGACACTGCAGATTCATGGTGCGCACAAAACTCCATGATAAGCGATGTACAAGAAACAAAACATATACGAGGGACGTTCAAAAAGTACTAGGACTGGAGCCCTCAAGGATACAGTTCTAAATTTTTTACAATTATTAATACATAATATTAAATCGGAATTCAGTTGCAAAAAGTGATATCCGATTTATTGCGTAATTTTGTCATGTCCGTCCGTAATCATCCATTTTGAAACCAAAGTAACGCGCACCCGGCGCAGCCCATCAATAACCACTGTTGTGGACTAGGTAATGAGCTATATCCGTATTACTATCCTATCGTTAGATGTCAAACATCGCCAAAACATAAATTGTTGCATGTTGGACTTTGTGTCCAAAAATGACAGTATTTGAACTATAGATGCTGAAATAAAGAGAAGTTGAACTCTATGAGGGACAACTTCGGAACGCAAAAGTGACGTCATCGGAACGTCACGAAAAACTGACAAATAACAGGTTCCGTCAACAGTAAAATTATATGCGCTCGAAATAGTATGCAAAGTATTGCAACTAAAATAGGACATTTTTCTGCAGTTATTTCTACAGTTATAGAATGTCACATAGGTATTATAGATGGTTGTTCTGGCGTGAATAAAATGTAAGTAATAGGAAATTAAAAAAATGGTAACGTCAGTTACCGCAACATTTTCAATAAATCAACATTATTTAGTATGGATTCTCACCCCTATATTCGATATAAAATTTGGAAAAATACATGCGATTCTTGCAAACGATATACGTGTATATAGTTCTGTGTGTTACAAGCATGTATTCATCACCATTATCATTAAAAACAGCGTTTTCTTAGCCCTATGAGTGACACTTACGACTTACAAAATAGCACGACGTCATTTTGTGCGCCGGGTAGGAGCACGTGTCTAATTTAAACACCTGCAACTATCGAACCGTGTATAATCATTTACCTTCATAATGGCACTGTTTGTAAAATAATGTTTGAAATTTCATATGATATAAAATTTGATATTGTGTATTAAACAATGCAAGTTTTATGTCCATTTACTGTCTGATTTTGTGGCGATTTTCGTTTGCAAAATCGGATAGTAAATGGACCAATCAAAATCATCCTTACTGCGGGCAGTTAGGGAAGTGGGCGGCCAACCAAAATGTCCGACACCTAGCCGCCCGTCGTCACGCATCATTGGCTTCGGTTTCGTTCCAAAAAACGGATTGAAATCGAACCAATGAAGATCGCCGCTTGTCGTCAGGCTTCATTGGTTTCGATTTCGTTTCAAAAAACGGATTGAAATCGAACCAATGAAAATCGCCGTTACGGCGGGCGGTTCGGCTCTGACAAAATACATAGAAATTTTTTTTAACATATATACATAGAATAAAAATAATTTTTAATATGTATACATAGAATATAAATAGTTTTTAATAGATATACATATTATAGATTTTAATTATACAAATAGATACATATATATAAACATAGCGTTCATTCTAAATAGTATTAGTACACACGCAAACATTCTAAAATAGATAATTTTAATATAGTCTAAATAAAGAAAGCAAACTATAAAGATAGAGAATGCTCGCCCATATGGGTTATCCCGGTGGCGAGGGTAAATAAATCCAACAACCATAATCCTAGTACTTTTTGAACGTCCCACGTAACAAGACAAACAAACAAACCGAACATCCCAGACATCAAATTGAAATTACAGAACCATGATATTGAACTTTCAGAAAGCGAAAGACTTCTTGAAATCAATATAGATAATACACTTAAATGGAAAACTGATATTGACAAAAGCATAAAAATGTAATACACAACTCTTTCTACTCATGCGAATCAAACAATACTTAGTTGTTCCAAGAAGAAAATTATGTTTGATGCTTACATCCTCCCGCACCTAGATTGTTGCTCTTCAATTTGGGGTAATACAGATAAAAAGATAATGAACGAAATCATTAAATTGCAAAAACGGGCTGCACGTGTTATTCTTGATGTGCAAGACTTTGACACTCCCTCTGATGTTTTGTTCAATAAACTTCAGTGGATGAAATTTGACAAAAGAGTTGAATATAAAAAATCAATTCTCGTGTACAAATCACTCAATGACGACCCATTTCAAAGATACATGCAACAAAATTCACAAAACTTAACCAAGTTCATTCGTGTAATCTCGGATCCGTTACCAATAAAGAACTATCTGTACCATCACCAAATTTTTAATTCTCCAGAAAACCACTTGCCTACTCAGGACCAAAACTATGGAATGAAATACCAAAAGCAGGACGAGAATCAGACTCAAGAAATAAATTCCAAAATGCATCATCAAATGGCAACATCCATAAACAAACATCGACATAAAACGAACTCATTTTGTTAATACATCTTACCTTTGTAGCTATTACTTTGTTAATAATTATTATATTTGTACACTTATTTTTCATGTATTTTACCCTTTATATTTTATGTATATATGTTTAGGCCTATATAGTGCGAGATTGCATTATTGTAAATATGTTAGCCCCGTAAAATAAAGACTTTACTTACTTACTTACTTACTTACTTACAACATAGTCATAGGAAATTTTTAATATGCATTTTTTGTATTTAATGAACATCAATACATGTACATATTACAATGTATCAGGTACATATTTCTAACAAGTTTCAAAATGTGAACGTATTGTTCATACTAAAAGGATATAATAAAGCAAATCATATCATTTTGGTTTTTTCTACTTTTTGTTGAATAACTATTCATATTTTTGTTTCGGTCCCTCTCATGTATTCACTTTGATGCATGTATTAACATGTATCGATCCTGTAATAATGTATCTCAACATTCGAGTGAAAATGGTGATCGTATTACAGAGATGTATTTATAGGATGCATGTATCGTATTTCAGAGATGTATTTATAGGATACATGTATCGTATTTCAGAGATGTATTTATAGGATATATGTATCGTATTTCAGAGATGTATTCAAGCAGTCAACGTGTGATGATGGTTGTTATGCTTTAGCGGATCTTCTTGGTTGGGGGGTAAGTTTATAGATGTGAACTGTTGTTATGCTTTAGCGGATCTTCTTGGTTGGGGGGTAGATTTATAGATGTGAACTGTTGTTATGCTTTAGCAGATCTTCTTGGTTGGGGGGTAAGTTTATAGATGTGAACTGTTGTTATGCTTTAGCAGATCTTCTTGGTTGGGAGGTAAGTTTATAAATATGAATTGTTGTTATGCTTTAGCAGATCTTCTTGGTTGGGGGGTAAGTTTATAGATGTGAACTGTTGTTATGCTTTAGCAGATCTTCTTGGTTGGGGGGTAAGTTTATAGATGTGAACTGTTGTTATGCTTTAGCAAATCTTCTTGGTTGGGGGGTAAGTTTATAGATGTGAACTGTTGTTATGCTTTAGCGGATCTTCTTGGTTGGGGGGTAAGTTTATAGATGTGAACTGTTGTTATGCTTTAGCAGATCTTCTTGGTTGGGGGGTAAGTTTATAGATGTGAACTGTTGTTATGCTTTAGCAGATCTTCTTGGTTGGGGGCGTAAGTTTATAGATATGAACTGTTTTTATGCTTTATCAGATCTTCTTGGTTGGGGGTAAGTTTATAGATGTGAACTGTTGTTATGCTTTAGCAGATCTTCTTGGTTGGGGGCGTAAGTTTATAGATATGAACTGTTGTTATGCTTTAGTGGATCTTCTTGGTTGGGGGTAAGTTTATAGATGTGAACTGTTGTTATGCTTTAGCGGATCTTCTTGGTTGGGGGTAAGTTTATAGATGTGAACTGTTGTTATGCTTTAGCGGATCTTCTTGGTTGGGGGGGTAAGTTTATAATACCATTGTTTCTGTTGTACATAATATTGCTGAAATCGGCGTGTTCTTCGGGTAGTTAATAGCAATATGATACACCAAGGTTATGATGTGGACATTGGGTTTGGGTGGATACAGTGTGGACCCTCGATGAGGGCGGGTGTGGACCCCGGGTCAACGCAAATGTGGATCATGTCTTAGGGCTAAGATGTTGACCCTGGGTCAGTGTTATATCTTCAATGAAGATAATCATAGCAGTTGAAACATCTACACTCACTTGTTTTATGACATTCATCATTACATGTACTCTCCATTTAGCATACGAATATATTATGTGACAACTTCATTAACTGCTGTGTGGCAGCATATCATGATAAATACCCACACTGAACACTCGTCCACCAGTATCATATTTTAAAATTGGGAGTTTCGGTAGAGAAAAAGAGAACTTTTATGCTTATTTCAAAACAAGTAGCTACACTAGAATTCGTTAAACACCAGTGTTGTAGCGGTTATGGATTCAAATTCTCATGGTGGAAATCATCTATCCACGTTGTATATAATAATATGTAGGTTTATGTTTACATAGGTTGAATTGAGACAAATGGTAAAACTTGGACACAAAGAGCTAGATAAACGATTTGGAATAACTACACGGTATTCAGCACCATCCGGTAATAGTAAACACGCACTGTCACCATCTTCTGTCAAGTTTCCAACACATACAGCAAATGACAATGGATCCACCCGTGGACTTCCTTCAAAAGGAAAAGGAACTGTGTCTTTGGTTGAGAAACGCGCATCTGTTTCTGCTAAAGGTAGCAAGATGCCCCAAGTAACGAAATGACCAATTGAGATTATTTTGGTGAATTGTAACCTGGTGGTTTCTATAGGCTGAGGACGCTGGTTGTTCGGTTATACCATGGGAGACGGTTTCTTGTTAGTGGTGGATGTTGTAAACCTGCTCCTGGAACACAAAAACGCTTACGTCTTAAGTGAATATTGAAATTTTGTGTCATAGTGAACAGTAAACGTTGACTGGTATAGAGGTCTCTTTAAAAGTAGCTTCGGTTATACATTTGTATTTTACACGTGTAACTAAATTAGTGATGAGTGTGTAGATTTTAAACTGTCCATAATTGGTTATACGAGTATTTTACCTATATTATTTTACTAGCATGTTTTGTATACAATACATATTGTTTAACTCATGTCTAAATTGTGATGATTGTACAGCACCTTTGAACGTGTAATTGACATAAACAGGGCTATATAAATAATATGGTATATCATCATCATCATCATCATAATATTTTACTTCGACACAGGGGGTTTCATAATATTTGCCCCCATTACAAATGAATGTCACGGACACATGCATGAAGTCATCTCATATCTTTATATACCAATGGAAAGCCAGCAATTCACCATTTTATTCATTATATCGTAACATTACGAATGTCATTCAATATATTCGTAGACAATCGTTCTCATTTTATTATACTTTAATAATTATAAATATTTTATAAAGATGGGACCGAATATTCGAATATTCGAAAATTGAACGAATATTCGAATCCAATTTCAATATTCGAATATTCGTAAATAATATATAAAAATTGTCAGTTTCACCAAAAATTGATACTTGTAAATTCCAATTATTTTCGTATGCTTAATAACAACATAATTTGTGATATGTTTAATCAAGTCCCTGATTGACACTTTTATGACATGTTTATTGATATATTAACTATATACTCTGAATAAACAGTATGACACTTCCGTAAAACGATTGCATTTTAGACACCCGAAACGCTTGCATTTCGTCTGTATTCAAGCGTCGTAATAACACGGATTTTGCAGGCTACATTTAAGGTGGCAAGGGATATATTGGGGTGATGGGGGTCCCTCAAAATATCAAATCTTTAGTGTAGAGCTTATTTATGGGCACCAAAAATTAAATTGGTATTTTAAAGACCCAATTCTGTATTTATTTTGTACAAAGAAGGTGTTTGATATTTTGAAAAATCATAGAAACTAAATATCAGTTGGCTCTGAAGGATTTGTAGCTCTTCAAAATGGAGGTTACCACCACTGGCGGAAGTTCAAATTTAGCGTCGTTAGAAACCGCGAAAAACTTGACAGCAAATAGCAAAAAATCGGCAGGTATGGGCTACACTTTTCTTGCTGAATAAACCTAGCTCAGACATGCTATTTATGTTAAATGGGACCAAAAATAAGATTGCATTGGGTTTTAAAATACTGTGTATGGGGTGAAATTGGTCACTTTTGTATTTTTTTGACTAAAATTTGGAGGGGTAGGGGCAAAAACAAAGGGCCATAACTCCACAACCCTAGGGGTTAGCCTTGCAATTTGATGTTATTTTCTATTTATGCTGCATAGGCCCTGAGACTGACACATAAATACTTTCTTGTCTTATTTGCTGTTTTTAAGAAATCCGCTTGACTATTTGCGGCCTGTTGGAACCTCAAAATTGGCCAATAATATATCCCCTGCCGCCTAATTACCTGACAAATTTTTTTTTTAATGTGTGGGATTCTTTTAATTCGGGGGTTTCGTCCACTGTATGATTAGCTGTTTGCATAGATGAATAAAGTTGTAGTTGTTAGTAAAAGTGTCAACACATTGTCCGCAGTAACAGGGCGAAACACCCATTGGATGATGACAACGATTTTTAAAACTGCGTAGTCGTACAAATTTTTACGATCTTCGTTAGAAATAACAAAACAATGAAACTTATTAAAACTTTATTCACACGTCCCTGAAGCCCGAAAAGTAAAGAAATACCACGATTTTAACGGTAGATCAAAAACATGTTTATTACTTTCCAATCAGATTGAATGTATATCAATGGTTCAAAAAGAAATATCAAGCAAACGAATATCGTAGCTTTGCATAAGAGCGGAAATGGAACTTTTGTTCAATAGGGAAGGGAAAAAAATGAATGAATACTTTGACATCGATAATCGAACAAATATTATTTATTATTTATCTATTACCTACCGTAGATAAATATTTATATTTGATTATGCAACCCAGTTGGTTGTCATCAGCTGTTGTGTTACCATAGTTACGCGCTACCATCCCCGACCGACGTTACGTACCCTTTTCTCTAGTTCAACTAGTTATAAATTCCGAATTCATTAATTTACATTCCCATATGTTTGCCAGGTTATTACATGATATTATTATAATATCTAGTGAAATTATCAAGTTATTAGATAAACAAATTAGACGTTAGAGTTTGAATTGAGAAGTATTTAATCTTTGCCTGCCACGCTTTCATTTACGTCAAAATGCCGATGAATTTACGCATGGAAATTCATGCAACTATTTTAAAAAATCGTATACTTGTCTTGGAAATACACAACAAACAAACATAAGCTGCTAATGAGAGCAAATGGATAACATGCAGTATTCAGTGTTCCTGTGTTTTAGTGACAAAATCAAATTTCTGAGGAGCAGCATGGTATTAAAAACCGATCGAACGAAATTTGCAAACGTAGGGACGTTTGAGGAAACGCCAGTCGACATGTGTAAGGCGTTTCAATTTAGTATGCAGCCACCAAGTCCAGCTTAAGCCTTAACTTTGAATACATAAAAGGTTGTGATGGATCTAGTTAATAATATACAACTTAAATATTTGTGTTTAATTCCATATTAATGACTTAATTCAGTTTCGGGTTTACATTTAAAAAATAGCAAAACGTCAATAACGTCACTAGCGTCAGAATACATTTGCGTTGTGTGGTGGTTGCGGTAAGGGGATAGTTTTGATTTAGCCTGGAGTTCCATGTCCTTGATTCCTACGTCATCACTGTGGTAATGTTGAGACGCACATTATGACGGGAACCAGACTAGTTTTGCTTTAGCCATATTTTCTTCAAAAATACGTCGTTTCGTGCATAATTTCTGCATTTGTGTCAGAAAAGCTGTAGTTTAGTGCGATATAAATAGTTATTCTCCGTGTCAATGTGTATTAAAATGACGAGTTCAGTCCACGAATTTATTGAATGACCCTCGTATAACAACTATCTTTTCTATTTTAGTATTTAAACTACATTCATATTTTCATATCATTAACAAAATACATGATATTGTACTGTATGTGTTCAAAAATATCAAACGATGGAACCTTATTCAAAATGATGAGAATCATAATAATAGAGCACCAGTTTAGTCAAATAAAAAACGTAAATATATTCCCCTAACAGTTCTTATTAATTAACCTAATTTTCATATTTGAATGTGATAAAATGTTATGAAAAATATTTCAAAATGTAGTTTCTACCTATTAGTAATTCGTGTACTACGTATTGCTATGTGAATATGCATCTGAACAATTGTAGCGTCTATTAGTAATTCATGTACTACGTATTGCTATATGTGAATATACACCTGAACAATTGTAGCGTCTATTAGTAATTCGTGTACTACTATATGTGAATATACATCTGAACAATTGTAGCGTCTATTAGTAATTCGTGTACTACGTATTGCTATGTGAATATACATCTGAACAATGGTAGCGTCTATTAGTAATTCGTGTACTACTATATGTGAATATACATCTGAACAATTGTAGCGTCTATTAGTAATTCATGTACTACTATATGTGAATATACATCTGAACAATTGTAGCGTCTATTAGTAATTCATGTACTACGTATTGCTATATGTGAATATACATCTGAACAATTGTAGCGTCTATTAGTAATACGTGTACTACGTATTGCTATATGTGAATATACATCTGAACAATTGTAGCGTCTGTTAGTAATTCGTGTACTACGTATTGCTATATGTGAATATACATCTGAACAATTGTAGCGTCTATTAGTAATTCATGTACTACGTATTGTTATATGTGAATATGCATCTGAACAATGGTAGCGTCTATTAGTAATTCGTGTTCTACTATATGTGAATATGCATCTGAACAATTGTAGCGTCTGTAAGTAATTCGTGTACTACGTATTGCTATATGTTAATATGCATCTGAACAATGGTAGCGTCTATTAGTAATTCGTGTACTACGTATTGTTATATGTGAATATGCATCTGAACAATTGTAGCGTCTATTAGTAATTCATGTACTACTATATGTGAATATGCATCTGAACAATGGTAGCGTCTATTAGTAATTCGTGTACTACTATATGTGAATATACATCTGAACAATTGTAGCGTCTATTAGTAATTCATGTACTACTATATGTGAATATACATCTGAACAATTGTAGCGTCTATTAGTAATTCATGTACTACTATATGTGAATATACATCTGAACAATTGTAGCGTCTATTAGTAATTCGTGTACTACGTATTGCTATATGTGAATATACATCTGGACAATTGTAGCGTCTATTAGTAATTCATGTACTACTATATGTGAATATGCATCTGAACAATGGTAGCGTCTATTAGTAATTCGTGTACTACTATATGTGAATATACATCTGAACAATTGTAGCGTCTATTAGTAATTCATGTACTACTATATGTGAATATACATCTGAACAATTGTAGCGTCTATTAGTAATTCATGTACTACTATATGTGAATATACATCTGAACAATTGTAGCGTCTATTAGATATTCATGTACTACGTATTGCTATATGTGAATATGCATCTGAACAATTGTAGCGTCTATTAGTAATTCGTGTACTACGTATTGCTATATGTGAATATACATCTGGACAATTGTAGCGTCTATTAGTAATTCATGTACTACGTATTGTTATATGTGAATATGCATCTGAACAATTGTAGCGTCTATTAGTAATTCAAGTTCTACGTGTTGCTATATGTGAATATACATCTGAACAATTGTAGCGTCTATTAGTAATTCATGTTCTACGTGTTGCTATATGTGAATATACATCTGAACAATTGTAGCGTCTATTAGTAATTCATGTACTACGTATTGCTATATGTGAATATGCATCTGAACAATGGTAGCGTCTATTAGTAATTCGTGTACTACTATATGTGAATATACATCTGAACAATTGTAGCGTCTATTAGTAATTCATGTACTACGTATTGTTATATGTGAATATACATCTGAACAATTGTAGCGTCTATTAGTAATTCATGTACTACGTATTGTTATATGTGAATATGCATCTGAACAAATGAACGATACACAAGTTAAACGTCATTATTTTATTTACCTTTGTTACATTTTTTGTGGTTAAACTTTAACATAGGCTAATGACGTTGGTTGCTTCAACATGTCATTACATGAAGGTGTAATACTGCTCAGGGGTAAAAGAAAAACTAGTTTGAACACAAAAACGACAAATCTTGAATACGCAAAATAGCTTCAAAATCGCAGGTAACTGTATCACTGAAAAAGTCAAACCATGGGACATGTATGTTTTTCTCGAACTTTATATAACTTTTATATAATGCAAATGTATACTTTTAAAAATATGTTTTACTCTTTTTCAATGATACTGTTACCTGTGATCAAAATATACAAATATGCAAATTTACGAAATGTTGGGATAAGTACTGCGTTACGTACTGAAAAAAGTTAGTCATAAAAAATTATCAGTAGAATTTTAAAGTCGAAGAAATCTTTATTCACTTCATATTTTTTAAAAGAACAACTCACTGCCGACTGTGCATTTCGACCATTTCTTATTATTTTGGATATTATATTTAAAATCTCATTCTCAAACTAGGGAGTGGTAGCCTTGAGGAAGGTAAGTTCACGGAGTACAAATGTTGTTAAAATCTAGAGTTTTCTTCAAAAATGCTGTGTAAGTGTGATAACATCGAACATGTGCGATCAGCTAACTGCCCAACTGCCTATATTGCAGCTTTGAGACCAATATCTAACTTTTTATCAGCATTATATATATATAGTTAAGTCCATCCTTTTAATATAAGGCATATTTTCAATCGCTTTTCCCATACGTTTTTCGAACGCTTTTTGCAAGGCCCTAATTATTGACTTGTTTAGACTAAATTTATACACAGTGAATCAAATAAATAGATACACTGTACAAATAAAACAATGTAGGTTTAACACGCACAGAAAAATAGCTTTTAAAAAATTTAATAATTGAAGAAATGCATACCCCTGTGAGTTTGCTCTAGGTGTCTGGCCAGATTTGACACTCTAAAAACGTGAGAATCATGGCTGCTTCCAGGCCAAGCAGCATTGATTGATGTGAATCTTCCTAAAATAAACAGAGAACAGTTACTGTCAAGCAAAAGGTTACATCTCTTAAACAGGCAATTTTTTATTCATGTAAACTTAGTGGTTTTCTTAAATCAGTGTCAAATTTTAAACAGAACATATGTGTTGCCAGCACGTCACCCCCCCCCCCCGAAATTTGATTTTTGTTGAATTATGCGTTATTTGTCATCAGCAAAAAACATTGAATACAGTATGCATTTTTTCAAACTCTGTTGTATTTTCATAAATTGAATTAATGCTGGGACACGCTACTTAAAAAAAGAAGAATTTCTTAGCCAACTTGGTTAATTAACATAATGTCATTAATACATAAATGCGATTGATTACATCAGGAATCATCAAATTGAGGAGAGTGATTAATTTGATTTAGTAATTATTGGATGAAAACATTCATTTCATTAATAATTATACTTATTGTGAGAGTCTACAGTCAACAGGTTTAAAATATGCAAAGAAATTCATTCAAATAACTTCTTTGGTTTCAGGTTAACGCAACACAAAAATGATATTAATTTTATTCCTTCAATTATTATTATTTCAATGAGATTCAGATACAATATGCAGTAGACCTACTTGTTAAATTTTATGTAGATCAAGGGGCCTACTTTTTTTACATTCTCATGACAGCTGTATCACCAGACCACGTTTTTGTGAACATATATATATAGAATAATCAACCCCTAGGACAATTGTGTATACAAATAAACGCAAAACTGGGTATTTTAATCTTAATTAATACAAAATCAAATTTTCTAGTAGCTTAATATCTCGAAGCCTTTTATTGAAAGACTAAATAAACAGCAGCCCAAACAGTGAACACATCAGACTCTATTCATCTGCAGCATTCCAAAGGCAATTTATGGTTTAAAATTCCTAATTAAACATAGATTCCCCCTTTGGAGCCTCATACATGTTCTTTGTTAAATTAGCAAAGATGTTATGTAGGCTAGACACATTTTAAATGAAATATACATTGAAGCATATAATCATATAACAACTGCAAACAAAATCTCTAACACCAGCATGCAATATATTCGAGTAGGCCTACATACGGTACAAATCAATTGAAGATGGTATGCCTTAGAATCATTGTCTACACAATTAAAATACATGAGTCCCATACAGCAGCAAACAAATAATAAAACAATTAAAGAAATAATTACTGACTGCTACACAGATGTGGATGAAGATATCGATCATCTTAGACGTAGAATATCGTCCAATGAACTTGTCAATTCCGTGATGGTGTGCATTTCATAACATGTTAATGTAGCTTGATCTACACGAGCGACATATGCACATTTGAAACAGACTATAGTTCATGAATGAAAGTCACGTGGTCATACGTAAGCCAAACCAAACAATAATGAGCCAACGTCTGTACTCATTGAACTTATACATGTGACACAGATTGTTGTGGTAATGTAGGGTTAACGCACGCTTTTTCGTGCTTTTACATCTGCTGAGTCCCGAGGGACGGTTGGTGCCCAAGCCCGTCAGGGCGAGGGCACCAACACTCCCTCGGGACTCTGCAGATGTTATAGCACGGAAAAGCATGCGTAAACGCTATTATAGCACAAAAACAACACTTTATTAGTATGTTTTTCAAAATTATGACATTTTGGCGGGACATTTTGGGCAACGTCGGGAAAACAAACGCGACGTCGCTTAGCAAACGTTACGTCACATACAAGTTTTTGTTATGAGCGTCGACTTCCGGTATCGGCAAATACCAAGAAAACAGTGACATTGGGGTTTGTTTACTTTTATTATTTTACGATTATAGAAAATTGATTAGTAGTTACAATTATAATGTGAATTACAATTTATATAACGCTGTATATCATTTATTTTCGTCGGCTGGGTCCTGAAAGGAGCATACTTAAAACTGAACACCAACAGCGCGTACGCGCGAGAATCTTTACAATAACGTACCTTTTCCCCCGTTTAAGTATGAGCAAAATCACCGTTTTATGCTATAATTAACTTAAATACGTCGCTAGCAACTTTGAAAATAGTGTAGGGACACTTAAACAACCATAACATATACACATTGTAATTTATCACATAAGAACACAACCATTAACACGTAACATGATCTAGATCTACACGGATCTAGATCTTTGTGTAGATCTATCTTCAATCTTTTGAGTTTTCCAGCATAAATTAACTTTTCGTCACATTAAAAATGAACAATAGTTCGGATGTATGTGTTACAGCAAAATGTTTAGCTGCATATACTTTTCTTTAAACGTCAATATTTAAATATTTCTTCTGACATGAGACGTTTACCAAAAACTAGTTAGTGTTGGCCTAAATTGATCACGCGCGCCAAGTGACGTAATCAAACTGCCGATGACAAGGCATGTAAACATAACCTGGGTCATTTTAACAGAGGGGGGGGGGGGAATCACGTGATGGTTGCATTTCGGTTTTTCTAATGGCGGCGCCCATGTCAAACAGGTAATTTGCTGTTTTCTGTCTTTTTTCACTGGTATGTTAACATATTATACTGACCATATTCTGGCCAACATCGTCCGGTTTCCATTGATATCTTGCTTTTGGATGTAGGTGCCGTAGTTTTTGTGATTACCCTGTACACAATTTCGAATCGAGGACTTTCGGTTATGAAAACCGCGATTGCATTGGGTCTTAACGCAAAAAGTCACGTTTTTTGTCAAATACTGGATTTATCCAGATTATAAGTGATCGTATATTTTCTCATTGCACAACATAGTATCTGTGTCCTATTTATTCAGCATAAAGAGGCATTTTGATGATTTTATTCGAATTAAGGAATAATGATTGCATTGGGAAACATGTTTTTCATGGTTGCAT
The DNA here is from genome assembly GCA_963678985.1 of Spisula subtruncata. Taxonomy (NCBI): domain Eukaryota; kingdom Metazoa; phylum Mollusca; class Bivalvia; order Venerida; family Mactridae; genus Spisula; species Spisula subtruncata. The sequence goes on from OY787661.1 coordinate 67,493,100, forward strand.
TGAGTACCAAGCAGTACCACATAATCGAGAAGTACGCTGTTTACTGTTGTCATTTAAGATTGTTAATGATAAAAATATAATTTATAATACTAACATTGAAGTGCTATGTCAAATACTATATCATATACAGGTAGTCGGTCTTTTCCATACAATTTATAAGGCATTCCTGTAGCATGTACCAGTGTTGTATTAATTATGCATATTATCTTATTTCCAGTTTCTAAAGACATGTCGAGAAAGAAAAGTAACCTTCGACCATATATTTGACACAGTAGCGAGCTAGGTAGAGGGTACTCAAACAGGAACACCAATCAAACACAAGATCGGGAAAACGAAGGCTAGAAAAACAGTGTTTAGTCACCATTCAAAGCAGCACATCTTTATCTGAAGTCGCCTTCTGATAAAGGTCTAAATCTCTTAGATGTCTCTGAGGAAGTCAGCAATTAATCAGGGAGCTATAATGTGAAACTACTGGCAGTAGACGAACTTATATGTGGGTTGGGGTTTGAACATAGTGCGATGATGACAACGACGATCAGACTGTTGAACCGGTATATATTAAAGTCACTATTTTAATAAGCTATAACTCGACAACAGACACAACGGCTCGCTCATTCACAATGATGAGACTGAATATATAATGCCATTAAATGCGACACCCGTAGTTTCAAATTTGATTCAAGAACATCATTCAGGACGATACGAGTATGCACAAGGGTGAAAAGGAACACATTGTGTAGATGTGGCAAAAGCTGTCAGCGTGTTAACTACTAGTGTACCGTACAGAGTAACTAAACATGTATGAGTAAACATTTGATAGATTGTTAGTGTGATTTCGTTCTTTGATATTGTTTTAATATTGCATAATCTGTGATTTCTTTTTAGCTCACTTGTGCAGATAATAAATGCCCAATATGAGTACTTGTAAAAAGTCGTTAGTTGTTCTACGCCTCTTCGTCGAAAATCTGTTGTATGTGTTAGTTACTTATGAATTATGATCAACACGTATGTCTTTGCCCACTTTTCACATTTAGCTACTGTGAGCGACATAGGGTCATATCAACACTTAATAATTAATAACAGGGTCCCTGGAATAGCGCACGAGGAATCGTTTAATACTGAAAACCACTTGAATTGCATTTGAATTTCTTTAGTTTGGTTCACCAAAATATTTTATCTGAATTACTAGTCATCAGTGTGGACATACTAGATACGAGGGGTGATCAATATATTCGAGGACTTTTCATTTAGCAAGTTCATATTGGTAACAAGGCTCAAACTCATTAAACACCATTCGGTGTAAGATGTCTCCGACCGAATGCACTAATAAAATTATTTGATTCATACAAGGGGCGCGTGAAGTTGGACGTCACGCGACGTCATTCCAAACGTCACCGTCGGAGCAGCACATAGCTCCTTTCTGGACTGATACTCGGTTCCATGTATGAGACTGGTTGTCTTTTACTACTGAAATAAGTAGTTAAAATCCGATTCTTGAATGTGAGGTGGAATAAAAAGTGTATCGATGCGTTATTGGAAACAAAACTTGGAAAAGGGCGGTCGGCTTTACAAAATTAGATTATTTCAATTAAGACTGAAACATGACTTACCAGGTTTAGGACGCAATATCGAAATAACCCTTTTGATTTGGAGTCAACGATTTTATGTATTGTAGCCTATACTAGTCTTCGTTTTTGCCTGTTACATTTGATTGAGATTTGTGCGTCTTATTTCGCAGATTTTAACGGAAAGTGTCCCTGACGCGGTGCTATTTTTGCTATTTATCCTTATTATATATTTATCCTAACCCTAACCCGCCATTACAAAAACCGAAATGCAACCATCACGTGATCCCCCCCCTCTGTTTAAAGGATGTTTACACCAGTTATATTTAGCAACAGGATTACGAAATAATTACAAAAAACCAAATAAAGTAAGAGCTTCGCCATGTGCTTGTTACACTTTGTGTTATTTATTTCAGTTGGTCTGGTCAGTGACAGTTTGAGAGGGGGGACACTAGAGACTAGTCTTGGAGTTGAAAGTTTAGGAGTTTTACCTTTGCTGTCGCAAGTCGCTTGTAATTTTAGGAATGGCGGTTGTGACGGTTTACATAATGAGCCTCCTGGTCCTTCTGTTCCATCGATCAGTCCTATCACTGAGGGGAACCCTCGTATTTGGAAGTCACCAGTTTTTTCCCTTAACTTATCTTCCCGTGACACGGGAAAGCTAATAGGGGATTAAATAGCCAGCGAAGCTGGCTATTGTAAATACCCATACCAATAATGTCCACGTGCGTATCTTCGTCGAGTCTCTGCAGGTACTAATGCTTTCAGAAAAAGTTATTTCCGGTAAAAAATTTCAGGCAGTTTTCCGAGGTGAATGGTCCTTGGAAAGTAAAAAAAATAGTAATCTGTAAACGGTTGCCCCCTATCATTTTCTTTCGAATTATAACCATCTTTAAAAATATTCAATAAATAAAACAAACTATTTAAAAAAACAAAGGGAAGTAAAAAATACGCGTCTGTACTGGATACACGGTGCCAATACAAGACGTGATGTCATGACGTCACAAATAACAGGAAATGACGTCATACTAAAAGTACGCCAAATAGATTAATGACGTTGTCGTTGCAATGTATAACAAATCAGTATAATATAGGTAAAACTCCAGGTTAGGGATGCCTACACTTATTCCAAACATAAACCACAGATACATAGCCAATCTAAAATTTTGAAGAATTATTATTTCTGGTCTTAAATTTAAAGAGGAAAAGCGATAAGTTGCTGATCAATAACTATCTTTGTATATTGTATAACATCTAAATTCAACTCATATTTAGTCAGTTTCGATCTGAAACATAGCTTAGCAGATATCCAAATTGTATTTAATCCCTCATTTAGGCGGTGCCTTAGTTCATATTAGCCCTGTCCTTTAGGTCGAACAGTGCGTCGGTTACGTCCGTCACAACCCTTGACTCCGTGGCAACGTATCTCCCAACACCTGCAAGAAGTAGCCCGAGGTATAAAACAGTCATTCTCAATAAGCAGGTGCAATTAGTGTCGCCGGTGGTTTTTGACGCTATAAATCACTGTCCAGAAGTCTATATGGGTGCATATGATAGGTTTAGAGTTCGTCTATTTGGTGCACAGAACAAAAAATATATCTAGCTTTTAGGATTGCTGAAAAAAATTATGTCAAAGGTGCTAAAATAACGTGTTCGTTACTGTCTCCAATGCAAATGTCTAAATTTCACTGTGTATTAAATTCTTACAGACATAACACATACCAAAAGTAAATGTTTCTGTCGATAGTATGCATTGGTATAACTATTTTGCTCGATGTTTGCTTAATTATATCAAGACACGAGTTCAGTGTTGGCTTTTAAATGTTGAAAAACTCGTGTCTCCGATTTCAGTGACATGTTCGTTATTTTAACTTACGAATGTTGTAATTTCGAGTGCGATTGTTACAAATTTATGTTCGAAAACATTTTCGGCTTATTGGAACCTCATTTGATGCATAATGCAAAACTTCAATAATATAGAGAAAGCAGTGTTTGTTAAATATTGCTTCATACAACGCTGACTGGCGATTTCTATATCAAACTGTAATGTTCGTTACCTGACTTTAACTAAATACCGAGTCCAGCAATACACAGTTTTAACATGTTAAATATTAGCCTTCTGTATGTTGATTAAAATGTATTAAAGTTAATCTAATTAAACGTTAAGGGCTTCCGTAAGTGCACATCATGTTCCCGCTTGAAACGTTCCGTTACCAACATGTTCGTTACCATGTAATAAATAGATTGAGATAGTGAGGTAAAGGTTTACTGTAAACGTATGGCATAGGATTTTCATGTAAGCCTACCACTATACGCCGTTCTCTGTGCCGGATAGATTGTCGGAAACTTGTCTGCTGTGTCGTAAACAAGTATTTTACATTTGATTGGTTGTTATGAAGGTAGCTCTATTCCCACACCTCTATTATCCTTACCTAATGGTCTTTATAAACAATAGTAATCAAAATGTCTGCGAACGCCGTCATTTCGAACGCCCTATAGCTTAACATTGGTGGTAACGAACATTTCAATAATTCTATCTAGCTATTTTGCCTATCACATATCTTTCTAATCATTTTACAATACAATAAAACGGATTTGACTGGCGGCATCATTTTAAGTTCATTTCACAGTAAAAACGCATTCTTTATTCTATTCTTTACAAAGCAAACATAATATACGCCTATGATTTGAAAACAATACTGTATGATACATTGAATTGTTTAAATTTACGATACATGGAGATGTTATTATTAATATTGACTCATAGTATTTGTAAAATACCGTAAGCAAGCGTACGTATTTGACTGTTTTTGTCGTAAAATAGCATCATGTAGTGTTGGTATAGTGTCTATATTGCGCATTTTCATGAGTAACGAACATTTCAAAGCACAAATTCGCCACGGAATTTTCTTAACAAAACGATCAGGCTTCATTAGACATCAAAGATATCGTTTTATGACGAAAAATAACATATTCACTCTATCTGATCCGGACATGGAGGGTATTTTACTTAAATGACTGTAAAAAAGTACTCTAAAAGAGTCTAAGCGAGCAGTATTACATTGGGTATATTATTGTAGCCAAATGTTCGTTACTGAAATGTGACTTTCGGTGTGAAACATGATCACAGAAGTCGATGTTAACAGGGACATTTATATATAACATTACAGACATATACTATACCTAAGCAAGAAGTCGAGGAACATCGGATAGATTGTTTATTTTCATCTTTTAAAGAATTTTTATACGCGAAGAATTATGGTAACGGACATTTCAAATGTATGATTTAACACTAAAAATATTAGTTTCCATGGGCTTCAATATAACAAAACTGTTGCAATTTTGTTAAATATGTTAAAGTCGTATCGTGTATGTTCTTAAATTATGAACCACTAGCTCAGGAGCAATGATTTATCAAGTAACAAGTAGTTGCTAGATATGTGGAAATAGAGACTGTTTGGCAACAATAGGGTTTTCAATGTAAATTTACAGACAAAGTAAAGCTAAAATAGTATCTAGGTGCTTTGAGAGCCATTCATGTGTTGAAGAGTTGATGTTTTTGTGTGCTAATTAAAAATTTCTAGTCGCTTTCGAAATTTCTCATACTTCACCCAACCTGCTACGAAATGTTCGTTACTTTGTGTAATATCTTTAATAAACTTGAATCAGTCTATATTGAGCAGGTTGGTTCATCATCACTTGCCATTTACAGTAATTTTATATAGTTCTTGTTATTGTTAAACAATTGTAGTAAGGTAACTATTATTTGAAATGGTGCAATGTCCATTTGAACATTAAAGGCAATTAAAGATTTTACCGAGACAATGCCGTTGTAATAAGCACGATGCTTTTTATTCATTTGTCTGTTTAAATAATGCTTTCTTACAGACTCATGTTATGTCAAACGGATGTTTGATGTTACCAGCTTAAATAATCATTTATTTTTGTAATTATCAGCACCATATACCCTGAAAACTGTTTTGACACAAGAGGTGTCACATAACGAACATTTCAAATTGAAATATAACAATTTCATGGTAGCTTTTTTCAAACACTCGAATACATGCACCGTGGTGTCCTCTTGGTCAAACAACGTTGATATTATTGCTGACAAAGGTTGTAAGTTTGAAATTCTTTGTTTTATATATGTTAATGAACACATCGAAATTGCACTTTTTTAAACCACTGAATTGCACCTGCTTATTGAGAATGACTGAAAACCGCAATGTCATCATGACCTGTTGCCGCGGTGTCACGGGCTGATTTCGTCTCGTAGGTCTCTGCAGTCGGTCACCTATTAAAGTCACTAGCCTGTCGATCCCGTCCGGCGTAAATCTGTACCGTCTACGTACGTATTCAGGGTCGTCTACGTCCAGTTGCAAGTCAATTCGTCGAAATTGCCGTTCTTGTCTAGCGTTAAGTCCAAGGTCGGCCATTTTGCTTTTGGATAGGTTTTGGATAAGTTTTGGATAAATAGTTATCCAGACTCGAGGAGTCTGGTTAACTTTTCTGGATAACTTGAGGGTTAACTTTTGGATAACTTTGTCCAAAACTTTTATAACGTTACAAATGGTTTTGGACAAAGTTATCCAGATTTGGATAAAGTTATCCAAAAAACAGACTTATCCAATAGTTACTCGAGTATCCACTGGATAACTTTATCCAACGTTTATACAATTGGGTGCGGGGCGATTATCACTCAAAGGCACCGCTAAGCCATCTATTGTTCTGTAACTTCTGTATAATATCTATGTTGCAGCTTTTTCATTAAAACAACACAGTTAAAATAACGTAACTTGTTCAGTAATTGGTAGATCGTTTGCTATTGTAGAGAGTTATTGTTGTCAAACTTTGATCTAGGCGCGCAATGCACATCTACAAGAGCTGTAGATCTAACACTAAAATGCTCGTAACTTTTGTATTATTGAACGGAAACCTATCATGTTGGTATTCATTTTCTTAATTAGATAATTTGCTACACGATGATGTTTAGTTTAATGCAAAATTCTGAAAAAATGTGTTTTTCACATTTCGGAAGAATATAAAAATATTGATCTCGTCTAGAAAACTCATTGTTTTGATCATGAATTAAACGTCTAGTAAATAGGTCATATATATTTCAATGAAGGTTGAAACAAAATATATTTTTAATGTGCTATTCTGCTTCTCCGAAGCCATCAACCGTGTTGGCAAGTGATTCTGGTAGAAATAGGCCTACTACCGACGCAAATGATGTAACGTTGCGCGTGAACGTTTTCCAAAGGCTAATATCAATGATAATCGCCCCGGTGGGCGCGTGGCGGGGCACAAAGCTGATAAAACTTTTGCAAGGCCGATAATGCCATTTTTAGGAGGCAAATTTGTTACTATATATAGTAACATAAGTATTATCAAATCATAGTATTCCATTTTTCACGGTCTATTATCTAAAGGCCGGGGAGAAACTTGTGTAAGCAGCCGGCTAGTACAATAGGTAGAGTTTTCACCCTGTAAGTGAAGGGTCCTGGGTTTGAGCCCCGGTCTGGTTGCACATTTTTCTTCCTCTATTACACACTGTATGCCGTTTACTTACAGGAGTATGAAGGAGATAGAGGCAGTTCTAAACTTTGCCAAACTCAGTCGTGATGAGATCAAACCTGTAACACAAAGTATATACTTCTCAGAACATTTAGACAGTGATGGTATCAAGTTGATTGAGTTAGATAGCACCGTATTGAAAGCTTTGGAACATGGAGAAAGGTAGGTCAATTGGCTGGCAATTATCAATGTTAAGTTACTTCGTTTGCCCAATTGGCTGTCATGGTAAAATCAGATTATCCACTAAATGAATTGATCTCTACCACAACTGGATTGGCAATGGGGCATACAGTTGTGCGATTTCAATCTATCTGTATAGAGCTATATCTCTAAACTGTTAGGAACTATTATTACACTTCACGGGAGTTGTTATGACAGAATAATTTTATGTCTGCCCTCTAATAAGACCCTATGAGAGTCTATATTTGATAACCTAGACTACCATGTTTTGTATTTGATACAGTTTTTCGGATATGTTAACCTAGACTATCTGCATGTTGTGTATAAATCCTAGTCTTCTATATTGTATATTTGATAGAGTTGTTATCCGTGGTGACAAAGAAGATAATGCTGTGTTATGTACGGACAGAGACACATATGACCTGAAACAAGGTGAAATCGCCAATGCCATGCTCTTGCTTCCTGAGATGTCGTTAGGGAAAGATTAAGACGGTGATGCCGAGACGTCAGTCACATATAGAGAGGTATGTGTCATTGGCCACTGGGGCATTCCTAAAACGTAACAACATAGTTTTACAGTGTTTTCTATCCAACTTGAGATGACCTGGTCAGTTTAACTCAGATGTAGCCACGCATGTATCAGTGCTGTACACTGGGCGTGTTAAAGAATCATGATGTATAATTTTGGAATGGGCTACATACATAATTTTATTGCATGCATTATTTTTGGATTTCTTGTATCACATTGCTGTTTCTTTGCATAAAGTTTGAGGTCATTGGCTAAAATGGCTTGCAGAAAATGCTTATTACTGTTTAAATAATCTGGATATATTTTTATTTTGTTAAAAACTCGCTTATTATTTATTAACTCGATAAAAAGCTGAAGTTTGTCAACAATGTTTCTTTATAGTCAATCAACCTAAACATATAGGTTTAATAGACATATATGCCTTGCAGGTGAAAACTGTGATACATTCATTGTTTGAATTACGACCATGTAAACCTCGGCTTGTCAAGTTAAAGTTGTTGTTAGAGGAGAACCAGTATAGTGGTGAGGCATCGGAAGCTGATGATGAACACCAGGGCAAAAAGGTACAAGTTCTCATTCTATCATACTTCATATACACTACCCAAAAGTGCTAACCCGCCACTTATATGTTGCAGTCTTGTATTGTCAAAAATTCATCTATTCATGTGAAATTTCACATACCGATATATGTTTAGTAGATACATCTGATCATTAATTTATTTTTGGCGATATTATGGCTAAACTCAGTGCATTCGGCGTATTGCGTAATAACGCATTTTTTCACGTGCGTTGCATGTCCACCTAAATCAACGTGCCCATGAACGAATTCGGCATTGTTGATGACTGCTTATCTTGAAAAACACTTTCGATCCTGAAATTTTATCGAGGGGAACACTCACGGGATTTCGAAAAATCACTTGAACACAATTCGTAGGTGTCAATGTTTCATTTTTTAAAATACTTTTTTGATAATGCATTTACTAGCATGAACATTCACATACAGACGTATAAAGATGTATTAAAGCCAATTATGTGTTTATTTTTGGCCTATTTGCGGTTGAATTCACCGTGTTAGACCTGTTACGTAATATAGCATGTTTACACGTGTAAGAAATGCGCAAACGAAAAGGACGTGTTTATGAACGGGTTTGATCAAAATCATGAATTTCCTACGCGAAAAACACCTAACATGCTGCGTTTGATACACAAGGAACGCAACAGACCTGTCAGAATGTCATGAGCTTGGGCAGAGTTGCGGCCCTTATTTGTTTAATTTCACAAAATTATTATTTTATTGTTTTGTTTGTTTTTGTAGTTTTGGTGGTTATCTCCGTTTTTATCAAAAGCAAACTTCGGATTGCGATACAAGCGCGATTTTGCAAAATCAACCTTTTTGACAAGGCCTTTTTCTCATTTTGTTCGAAGTTTGTTACTCTTCAACCGAGTTCGTCTTGAGTCAATCACGGCATGTAACGTGTTTTTCGTAGAGGGCAGGGATTATTTAGGCCAAAATATTTATGAAATCGTGATTTCCATGCGTTGATTTCTGTACGATTTCACAAACAGTTTTGGGTATTTTTGTGAATTGGTAAAAAATACATCATTACGTAAGACACCTGTGACAGCGAACATAACCGTTTGTCGTCCAAAATAGATTGATAATTAACTGCATCTTGTATTCAAGTATTGGTATGCAAAATGTCATGAGGCTACATACTTTAATAAAAAAGTTATAACGAAAAATATAAGGTTGCGGGTTAGAACTTTTGGGTAGTGTTTGTTTAGAACATCTCTACAACAACGTCCTGGCAAACATAATGTTTGATTGTTGTACAGAGGTTTTTGCCCTGGAGAGGTAAAGTGCATTTCACATTGGTTGCTCTCTTTACTTGCGTTATACCACATCTTGCTCGACATGACGCTCTAGCAAGATACAGACATTCCAACAGTCCAATTTATAGACCAGCCATTGCTAGAAATTCCTTATATGTTTGACTTTGATTGTTTATATACAGGGTATTGGAGAGTGTTAGACTTTGACTTTATGGTACAAGTGATGACTCATATAATACAACTGTGTGATGAGAACGACTGGTTACAGACTGGTATACCTATAGATGAATGTATATCCGTGTTAGTAGAACTATTTCCTAGGTAAGTATGTGTAACAACATGTCTCCAAACACTCATTGCTAGGTAACGGTTGGTTACAGACTGGTATACCTATAGAGGAATGTGTATCTGTTTTAGTAGAACTATTTCCTAGGTAAGTATGTGTAACAACATGTCTCCAAACACTCATTGCTAGGTAACGGTTGGTTACAGACTGGTATACCTATAGAGGAATGTATATCCGTGTTAGTAGAACTATTTCCTAGGTAAGTATGTGTAACAACATGTCTCCAAACACTCATTGCTAGGTAACGGTTGGTTACAGACTGGTATACCTATAGAGGAATGTATATCTGTGTTAGAAGAACTATTTCCTAGGTATGTATGTGTAACAACATGTCTCCAAACACTCATTGCTAGGTAACGGTTGGTTACAGACTGGTATACCTATAGAGGAATGTATATCCGTGTTAGAAGAACTATTTCCTAGGTAAGTATGTGTAACAACATGTCTCCAAACACTAATTGCTAGGTAACGGTTGGTTACAGACTGGTATACCTATAGAGGAATGTATATCTGTGTTAGTAGAACTATTTCCTAGGTAAGTACGTGTAACAACATGTCTCCAAACACTCATTGCTAGGTAACGGTTGGTTACAGACTGGTATACCTATAGAGGAATGTATATCTGTGTTAGAAGAACTATTTCCTAGGTAAGTATGTGTAACAACATGTCTCCAAACACTCATTGCTAGGTAACGGTTGGTTACAGACTGGTATACCTATAGAGGAATGTGTATCTGTGTTTGAAGAACTATTTCCTAGGTAAGTATGTGTAACAACATGTCTCCAAACACTCATTGCTAGGTAACGACTGGTAACAGACTGGTATACCTATAGAGGAATGTATATCTGTGTTTGAAGAACTATTTCCTAGGTAAGTATGTGTAACAACATGTCTCCAAACACTAATTGCTAGGTAACGACTGGTAACAGACTGGTATACCTATAGAGGAATGTATATCTGTTTTAGTAGAACTATTTCCTAGGTAAGTATGTGTAACAACATGTCTCCAAACACTCATTGCTAGGTAACGGAATAAAGACAAGTTTGTATCAATTAGATGTTTGTTGTGATATATCAGTCAGATATTTATTAGAGTTTTGTATGGATATATCAGTCAGATATCTATTAGAGGTTTGTTGTGATATATCAGTCAGATATCTATTAGAGGTTTGTGTTGATATATCAGTCAGATATCTATTAGAGGTTTGTTGTGATATATCAGTCAGATATCTATTAGAGGTTTGTATGGATATATCAGTCAGATATCTATTAGAGGTTTGTAGTGTGATATATCAGTCAGATATCTATTAGAGGTTTGTGTTGATATATCAGTCAGATATCTATTAGACGTTTGTATTTATATATCAGTCAGATATCTATTAGAGGTTTGTGTTGATTTATCAGTCAGATACCTATTAGAGGTTTGAAGTGTGATATATCAGTCAGATATCTATTAGAGGTTTGTGTTGATATATCAGTCAGATATCTATTAGAGGTTTGTATTTATATATCAGTCAGATAGCTATTAGAGCTTTGTATTTATATATCAGTCAGATATCTATTAGAGGTTTGTATGGATATATCAGTCAGATATCTATTAGAGGATTGTATGGATATATCAGTCAGATATCTATTAGAGGTTTGTGTTGATATATCAGTCAGATATCTATTAGAGGTTTTAGTGGATATATCAGTCAGATATCTATTAGAGGTTTGTATGGATATATCAGTCAGATATCTATTAGAGGCTTGTAGTGATTTATCAGTCAGATATCTATTAGAGGTTTGTAAATATTTATTAGTCAGATATCTATTAGAGGTTTGTAGTGTTGTATCAGTCAGATATCTATTAGAGTTTTGTATGGATATATCAGTCAGATATCTATTAGAGGTTTGTAGTGATTTATCAGTCAGATAATTATTAGAGGGTTGTATGGATATATCAGTCAGATATCTATTAGAGGTTTGTATTGATTTATCAGTCAGATATCTATTAGAGGTTTGTAAATATTTATCAGTCAGATATCTATTAGAGGTTTGTAGTGTTGTATCAGTCAGATATCTATTAGAGTTTTGTAGTGTGATATATCAGTCAGATATCTATTAGAGGTTTGTATGGATATATCAGTCAGATATCTATTAGAGGTTTGTAGTGATTTATCAGTCAGATAATTATTAGAGGTTTGTATGGATATATCAGTCAGATATCTATTAGAGGTTTGTATTGATTTATCAGTCAGATATCTATTAGAGGTTTGTATTGATTTATCAGTCAGATTATCTATGGATTGTTACTATGAACACTTTTGATATATATTGTACTCAGATTTCATGGTAACAGTTGTTGCTTCTAGAAAGAAAATAAAGTAAGTGTTAAACACGAACCGATTGTTGATTTATTGTCCAAAAACAAAGTTGCCCGGTTTTGATATTATATATTCCTCACCTGTACCTTTGATGAGGGGGTTTATTGCTTTTGTTTATTGCTTTTGTTCATTAACTCAAGAAATATTTGCCTTAGGGTTTTGACACTTTAGTTGATGACCCCCTATTGATTTTGACGCCAAAGGTCAAGGCCTCGCTGTGACCTAAACCATTTCTGACTATTGTGCTGTCATGGGGCATACACATTTTACAAACATCTTTACAGGGTAAAGCATTGGTTGAGAGAGATTGTTCACCAGAAGTAATATCATACCTGACTGTGGATTCATTACCTGAGGACATCACAGACAGGTAGCGTAATATTCTCTCTCCAATGTGGTATGTTTGGTGTAATCAGAAATAATGGCTAGCCATCTGTGTGTTGATTGCCAAGTTAGGGGGGCCATCTGTTTGTTGATTGCCAAGTGAAGGGTGGGCCATCTGTTTGTTGATTGCCAAGTGGAGGGTGGGCCATCCGTTTGTTGATTGCCAAGTGAAGGATGGGCCATCTGTTTGTTGATTGCCAAGTGAAGGGTGTGCCATCTGTTTGTTGATTGCCAAGTGAAGGGTGGGTAATCTGTTTGTTGATTGCCAAGTGAACGGTGGGCCATCTGTTTGGTGATTGCTAAGTGAAGGGTGGGACTCTGGAGTGTAGGATAAAATATCTACAGAACATAAATTTCCATTGCTCAGAGTGGTGATTGTTTAAAGCAACTGTGCCAAACTGGTCTTAAGTCCAAAGTTAAAATAAGGACCATTTGTGTTACAATCCTGAAAATTGGTATACAGGTCGACTGTGACTAGTAATGACTAGTATTGATTTTGGATCAGGTCAAAGGTCAAGGTTACTGTGACCTAAGTTATAGTAAAATGGTTTCAAATCAACAACTACAGGACAGTTTTCTCTAAGTTGCTCCAGCTGAAGGTATTATATACCATATAAGCTCTCAAATAATAACACCGTAACTATTCACTGGTTATAATTTTCATCTTGTAGTTATAAATCATTGTTGAACACTTATATTTGCAGATTTAATGAATTGTTTCGTATGAAGGAGAAATGGCGACTGGAAGATATTACCCCATATATCAGGTAAATATTGGTATATGGGTTTTACACAACTATAATTGATGTGATTGGTTGTGTAAGACTCTGGTAACCATGGTTACATTAAGCAATATTTTATGTAGATGATGAAAAATTAAATAAACATTTTATTATATGAATTTGTTCAGATCTATTTAGTAAGGTATAGTTCAATTTTGAACCCTGAGACATGAACTTTCAGACGAGTCTATGTCGGCGGGTAACCCGTGATTTATTCAATAATCATTATTTAAAGATATGTTACTTACTACTGTGTGTAATTTATCGATTTACAGTTTATCGGCGAATGGATTAAAGTTTAAAAGTGCAGTCACGGCTCAATGCTCGAAATCAAACTATACTGGAAGTTTTGAAATAATAATGGTACAAGACTATTTGGTCTGGTAATACATAGCATAAGTGGAGTAAAATACTTGGTTAGATTTTCTAAGATCAACCTTAAGTTTTTACGGGTTCCATGCAAAGCTGCCAAAAACACTTTTTCTCATAGTTGAAAAACTCAATATCTTACTTAAATGGTCCCCCAGGATAAAGTTAATATGATACCCTCCTGTATACTGTTATATATTTCATGTATTAGACTTGATACTTTACATACAACATTCTATATAAACTATTTAATATGATTCACTGACAAGTTTTCTTTATATTTAATGTTGAACCTTTCAACCATGGCTTCAGATCTGGCTACTCCTGCGAAACCCAACTTCTAACTACAGTACACGACCTCTTACAACAAAATGACAACAAATCCCAGACCGACATGATTATACTAGATTTCTCTAAAGCGTTCGACACAGTACCACATGAAAGTCTTCTGCACAAGATGTCTCTGTATGGAATCGATGGTAACATCAGTCTCTGGCTACGAGACTTCCTCACTAATAGGACCATGAAGGTAGTAGTTGATGGTGAATCATCCGAGCCTGTCACAGTCGACTCTGGAGTCCCCCAGGGAACAGTGCTCGGACCACTGGCCTTCCTTTGCCACATCAATGACCTACTGGATTGTGTAAAATCCTCAGTACGCCTCTTCGCAGATGACTGTCTACTGTACAGACAAGTAAAGACAAGACAAGACCATCTCCAACTACAAGCGGACCTCCAGGCCTTAGAGAAGTGGGCAATGACTTGGGGAATGAAATTCAACGCAAAGAAATGCTACGTCATGAGTATAAACAACAAATCCAGTAACTATTACCAACTAGACAACCATATTCTCCAACAAGTAGAAGATAACCCTTACCTAGGTGTCACATTCACAGACAACCTCAAATTTTCCAACCACATCACAAAGATTTCCAAAAAGGCTAGCTCAACCCTAGGATTCTTGAAGAGGTACCTCAAGCATTGCCCACAGACCTGTAGAAAAACAGCCTACATATCGCTAGTTAGATCTACTCTGGAGTACAGTTCTGTCGTATGGGACCCACATCTACAAAAGGACATCGAACAACTTGAACAGGTCCAACGACGAGCGGCCAGATTCATCTCCGGAGACTACAAATCAAGAGAGCAGGGCTGTATCACTAACATGCTGAAGACACTGGACCTACCACCCCTACAGGATAGAAGAAAGATGGCACGCCTGGCATTCTTCTACAAGGTGGCTGAGGGACTGGTGCCAGCAATGCCAACTGACACCTATCTGACCCCAATTCGTGGTAAACGACTGATAAGAACGAAACAATTTGATGACCATATAAGTAAAAACATTGTACAAAACCAGGCAATAAACCACCATAAATGTTTTAAACCATTAATATGTAAAAGTGATCAGTACAAACATTCCTTCTTTCCAAAGACAATTATTGATTGGAACAATCTGAACAGTGAAATTGTGTGCGCAGAGACAGTCCAGAGCTTCAAACGAGCTCTCCAGCAGTGTGATTAACAAAGTGCTAATTACACATCTCTCTCCCGCTGCGTATATACCGAAAGGTCCTGCAGTGTATACATCCAGATCCAGAACCTGTTGTTATTGTTTTACAGAGATTTACAGACAGATAAAATGAACGTTACAGCCATGTTAACCAAGTTTGCACGTGCATCAACAACAAATGGTGTGAAATTATACAACTCTAAGAGACCTCTATTTTAATGTTATCATTTATACGGTGCATACAATTTTATACTATACATTTGTTTGTAATTTTATAAGCTCGACTTTTGGAAGAAAAAAATAGCTATTGTCATAGCCTGGTTGTTAGCATCGCCCTTGTTGCACGCGTTGATTACATTCATTGTTAAGGTAAATCTCTGGAAAACTGAAAGGTGTATCAACTTGAAACTTCAATAGTTACAGAACTGTTATTCACCGTCACAAGAGGTGTCCATACTGACATAGCTGGTAATCCTGTGACCTATATTTATTGATTAATCTGCCCTTGTTACTGTCGAAACGAGAAAGTTAAGCATCCAGCACTCGAAGGTGGTGTTCTTGTCATACTTCGTGCTTGTACATGTCCCTAAGTACATGCATTATGTTGAAACATAGTTGTAAGCTGTTGGAGACACAAGTCTATTTTAACTCTGTATTGTCATGTCAACCTACACAACATGTGACTTTACAAAGCTGCACAATACATCTAGTACACATGTATATCGTCATTCCAATGTGCTATTGTACATGTATTAATATTGTAACGCCCGCGCTGGTGGTACTCTAAAACACCGGTGGTGCTACATCAGCAATCACTAAATGATATGCTTGTACATGTAAATACAATGGTAGCGTGGATCACAGACTGGAGGAGGCTAACCTGATAATGACCAGGAGAGCGTCAACCAACTGTGCGACGAAATAACAGCATAGACCTAGGTCTAACTGAGACTCAGACCAATAACCCGGGTCGTAAACTGGTTGATACACTGGAAACGTGTATCACAGCTTGGAGGAGGCTACCTGATAACACAGACCAGGTTGCGTCAACCAACTGCACGCGTGACAATTGCCAAGAACAAGATAAACATTTAAAGGACTACAGACAACATTCCTTTCGGCTTAACGTGAACTTTATTAGGTAAAAGGGCTTAACATAGACACACGAGGGATATCAGACCAAATACTAAATCATCTAAAGTCTAAATAACGGTAAAACTAGCTCGAAGCCAGAGCAGACGACAGACAGTTAAAATCGACTCAAGTTACAAAACCGCCAAATGTCAAATAACGTTACCGATACTGACCTCAATAAAGTCTAAAATAATTATCGAATAAAAGCAATTCAGGTTTAAAGTTGAATGAAAAGTTACCAGACAGAGCCTAACAAAAATAAATGAAGAGCGGCAGAAACACGTCTGACCAGCTCTGGGGACAGTGGCAATGTGACGAACGCTCATTAAAATTTCTGGTATGCTAATTAGGTTGTGGTATGCAAATGAGCTTTTGGTATTTATATAAACGGACACCAAAGGTACGCTTGGGATTGGAGCCGCACTAAAGACTGTAACCTAATTAGCAATACCAAAGTTCCTAAAATATATAAACATTAATTTCCACATGAATTATACCAGCAACTTTCATCTAGAATAATAAATACAACTTGACCTGACTTTGAAGGTTAGAGATTGCATTTAACAGGAAGTTGACAACCAAAAACAACATGGCGGACGGAAGTGACATTTTTCCAAAAAGCTACGAACATTAAGTGAAATAATACAAAACAGCAATGATCTAGCATGTGATTGTTGAGGTAAATAGTTAAATCTACTAAATATCTAAGTATATCTATAGTATCATGGCATGACATCGTATAATAAAGACAATAGCACTCTCCAAACACTAAAATTGTACATGTAGGTCATGTTTCTAAAAATAGAACAACAACATTCAGGCCCAAAATAGACATACTGAGGCATGTTTCAATGATCTGAGGGTTAAACTAGACTAATATATTCATATTCTAACGACCTGAGGCCATGCCTCACAATATATTGAGAATAAGTGACCTCTAGAGCAAAGCCAAGTTTGTCATATGAGCATACGGTATGAATCCTGTTCCATGATTTTTGAGGTTCCGTGAGCGTTGCAAGGGTTTTGAGTTCCGTCAGAGCAATGTTGGCATTTCGTGCGAGTTACAAATTCCGTGAAAGAGAAAAATAAACACTTCACTCCATTATATCGTCGGTTACAGGTTCTGGAAGTAAGTGTACTATTGATTTCTTCTGGTTAAATAGTAGAAATGACAATTGGAGATTATAATTACGGTACCAAAACCACAATCGCACTCAATGATCACGAATGAAAAGCATTATATGACAAAATTTTGACACATTGGAAGATTGTTTATTTTTATTGTTATTATCTTTCAAAACAACCTGAAAAATTGAACACTTCATACTACAACTATGTTGCTTAGTATCGCACCAAGTTGAATGCATTCAGACGTTGAAATACATTAGTCCGGCAGATAAACAGCATATTTTGGGGTAACCGTGCAATGTCTTCTATACAAAATGTTTTTGCATTTTCTTGTTCTCTGGACCATACCATAACAGATTCCGAGTGATGCCACCTTGTCATCATTGAGCAATTCTCAGAATGAGGCCCCAAAGGGGGTATATGAATTTTCATGAATTAATCAGTATAAATACATTATTATTTTATCAAATATACAGAAAAAAAAACACTAAATGCTGTTTATAGTATGCCAAATAATGTGTTTATAAAATTATAAGCATTTGTAATAGTAATTTGTGAAAATGAGGCCCCACTCGTGGTTTACACTTACAACGAGGCCCGTTATTAGACAAACAAATGGTTTATATTAGTTAATGATGCATGTTGAACAAATGTTTCATTATATCTATTATTCAAATTGAATTCAGTGACATTGGTAAGTACAAACATTGAATTAATATACTTGTGGCCCCGTCAGCATTTGTAAAATGAGGCCCCAAAGGTTGTATATGAATACAGATACATAAGGCTGTTATCGAAATAATCAGCTTAAACACAGATAATTTATTATATTCAATCAAATTTAACGCAAAACACCTGAAATGTAGTTTGGGTTGTGTGAAGTATTGCGTTACATAAATTATACCTTAACCATAGTAACTTGTTGAATTAAGGCCCCGCATGTGGTCGACACCTAATATGTGTCCCGGCCGTAGACCTACAAAGAATATTAAATAGATAAGTATACATGTACGTGTAAAACACATATTTCATGTGCGAATAACACAACATTAAAACAACATAGATGAAAACAAATGTACAACAGTTTTGATTAGCTGATGTAATACTTTAATTAATGGCATTAAGGCCCTAATAAGAGTAAATCAAAATTTGAAAAGATATATTATCATTTAAAAAGCAAATGGTCATGAACCACTTTAGTTTAGGAGATAACTTGCAGTTATGAAAGTTTGAATGAAATATACAGGTATTAAAATTGAAATACGGGTAATAATTGAGGAATTGAGGCCCTGCTAGAGTGAAAAACTATAAATAAAGAATGTACTAGGAATGTGGCGCTTAGTTCAATACTCAGGTATGGAATATACTATCCAAATGAATTCAGTAGCGTCGATAAGTATTAATAACATCAATTACACTTATTAATATGGCATTCAATAAATCTGAGGCCTTTGTAAGTGTAAATTTAACTGTGAATAACGTATAAACAATTTAAGATAAGACATAACACCACCTTTGGAAATAGAAAAAACGGGGACATGGATCTCTGCATTCGATCAATGTGTTACTTAAATCAGACAGAGAAGGCAATCATCAGCTGAAACAGCAGAATACAATATGCAAAAAAGAACAACTACAAATTGCTTGACGGAAGTTGCCACAGCCAAAATGACAAATACGTTGTACTGAGCTCTGGTGATAGTTGACCAATTTACAAACCATTGCATTATATAAAATGTTGGACATAGTATTACACACAATGTCTGTATATACTATTACTAAAAGCGTTGTGTATGCATATTAATTAGCAATCACATTAAATAACTTGATATTTGGTATGTAACATCATCTAGTGGTCCCCTACCAAGATTGCTCAATTAAATCCCCTGATCCCCTGCGGTCCCGCCACGGGGGTCGTCGTTTTACATAGACTGCATAGGAAGCATCCTTTTGTATGAACCGCTTCATAAATATTACTCTAACATCAATGCCAGTGGTTTTTATCTTCTTACCAGTATTTCTATCATCACCACATACAACCTTTTCATTCTGAAAGCGATATTCATATAATCACTGACGACAGGCATTTGTGTCACTTTGCGGGATTTAACCCCTACCAAATAAATCATTACTGGCTTTACATGTGTATCAATGACCACTACCTAATGTGATTCCGATCGCTTTGGGTTTCTCACAGCCTTTCAGAGCAGGCATTAACAAGTACCAGGTAGAACAATCATCAATCACGCAATGCCAAGACAGATGGCATATAAACCGCCCACAAATGAATCTATTTAACCACAAAGGTTGCTCCCCACCCTATGCACTGCTGTTCCAGGCTCTAAGAGGCACACACGACCACCAACCATTCCACGTCATGAAATTATAACTTACTCTTTATCCCCAAAATATAAACCTTTAAAGTACTGAACACCAGTGGGAACCAGCTATTGAATTCATGGCGTCATTGAGTACACAACACCTCCATGAACTGTTCACCATCACCACGTATGTATTGCAATAGTATGCCTTTTGGGTATTCAAGAATTAGAATACTATGTGGTGGTGTGTACCATATGGGGATGGTGTAGATTTATTTGGCTACTGGTAAAGTAAGTACGTCATAATCGTAGTGGACATACCATTACTTGCTGATGGATGATCTTAATGACCAAGCACCCTATTCAGCCTCGAATTACAGTAAATGGTGGTAGTGAGTACACGTTTGGGCGTTGTATAGGTTTACTCTTTGATGAAGAGTTTCCCATGGCTCTACTACGTAGTCGCATGTACCCATAAGGGACCGGAATGATCACAGTCGCTCCTGGTCTGTGACCAATAGAGCTTGATTATACCATACCGGGTATTACAATTTATATTGAGTAGAAATGGCTAAACCCGATGGCGGCGAATAGTTCATTGTGATGTTCTACATTTTGGTGAGAACTCAATCGGTTTGAAATGTCCGTTCTTGATAGCGATGAGTACCTTTATGTACAGAATGGCCGTCCTCTATTGTTATAAGGATAATACCGGGTTCGGCATAGAGTCACTGACTCTGATGCACCTTTCAATATTTTGACCAAGACCAAGGGCTATTATACATTGTATTTTTTTCTTTTTTGGAGGTCTTATTCCACACCCTTAAGCAAAACATTTGGTCTGAATCCTCACATGGGAGATGCTCGTTTCGTCAAATGGTCTGGGGTGCATGTCGGTCAGCGTTAGTGGTTTAATTCGAAAATTAGACTGAAGTCTATTTCCGGGGACACAGGATTATTCTGCATCATTTCCCGTTCGGAAACCTCTTAAACATATTGATAGGTGCATTACGAGTATCTCATAGTGTCTAGTTCTAAGTGGTAATATCAAGGTATAACATCTTATGTAATGGAAAAATATAAGAGTTTAACGATACATTAAGGGCCTCAATTCATCATTTCATTTCCAATCTATAATTTAGTTGTTTATATGAATATAGATAATTTACTGAAACTTGATGATTAAGCAAATCTTAATTTTCATATAATAAAATGTTTAATTGAACATGCTCTATGTATCATTTTCTCTTTTTCATTGTTTAACACGGACGCACACCCTCATTGCCTCATTTGTATTTTTCAAAATTTAGTGCATGACAACAATTTAATAACACTTTTCTAACAATAGTAGTTATGGTTAAAGTTGCATTCCGTAAGGTTTAGTGAAATAACTTGACATAACTACGAATAGGGCGAATTTCATCATTTAAACTTACCCCTAGCAGAGCCTCTATTCAATTAATTTAATTGTTAATTCATGTTTGCACTTGTCAATGCCACTAAATTCAATATAAAATATATTCAAATATAAAAATGTGTGAGCATGCATCATTTACTAGTTTAGCTCATTCGTTTGGCTAATAACAGGTCTCGTGTTAAATGTAAACCACGAATGGGGCCCAATATTCAAAATTTACTATTACAAAACGATGTTGATAAATTGAATAAACACATTATTTGGCAACATATTAACATTATTAAGGATGTTTTGCAACGCATTACTTAACACACCATGTCAGGTGTTTTGCGTTACATTTTATTGAACATTATAAAGTATATGTGTTTAAACCCTACTATACCCCTATGGGGCCACATTGACTAACTAATGACAGGGCCTCAAGTAAATTAATTAAAAATATTTAGCTATGTTTATACTAACCAATGTCACTGAATTCAATTCGAATAATATATATAATAAAACATTTGTTTAACATGCATCATTTACTAATTTAAACCATTTATTTGTCTAGTAACGGGCCTCGTTTTATGTGTAAACCCCGAGCGGGGCCTCATTTTCACAATTTACTATTACAAATGTTTATAAACTGAATAAACACATTATTTGGCATACTATAAACAGCATTTAGTGTGTTCTCCTGTACATTTGATAAAATAATAATGTATTTATAGTGATTTATTCATGCACATTCATATACCCCCTTTGGGGCCTCATTCTGAGAATTGCTCAATGATGACAAGGTGGCATCACTCGGATTCTGTAATGGTTTGGTCCAGAGGACAAGAAAATGCAAAAACATTTTGTATAGAAGATATTGCACGGTACCTTGCAAGTTCTGCCGGACTACATGTATTTAGCCTAAAGTTGATGTGTTGTTACAAAATCCGTTACATGAACATTTTGATTGATACAAATTCCGTTTGGACGTGATACAAATTCCGAACAGTAGCCTTCTCTTCGAATTGTACTTTAGTGTTGTTAACTTGCGTCATTTGAGGAATTAATAAGGAAAACTCATGTTTTGAGAAATAGTTTGTTATTTCTGGCATAATTTTCAACTAAATATAGATATAAGTACATTTTTGTAACTTAAATCCGTGAAGTAGTTATATTACTATGTTCCCTTTTTCTCACTGTAACTGCGCTTAACAATTAAGCGCTTTCAACATTGCTAGTAAGAAATTGAACTTCAGAAGGTAGGCCTAGATCTACATGTTTTCGTTCGTGTTTTCGACATTCTTCCATTGGTTTAAAAACTCGGTCTAACGCGTCGGTTTCTTGTGGAAAGGTATGCCTAAGGTAATGCTAGATGGGAGAATTACCCACCGTATATACATGTATGGTCCATGTTAAACTCTGATAGTGACCTATCTTTTCTCTTTAAAAAACGATAATCTTACAAACAACTGCCTAATAATTGGTATGATCAGAATGAAAGTGATTTCCATGTAACACAAACACAACACAGAACCAGTAAAATTCAAAATGGGTATAGATAAGAACAAACATAACATTTAGTTCCTTCCTATGATTAAATATGAATGTTAACTCGTGAAAATAAACTTAGTGATAGGGTACGAAGTTAATATGTTTTAACTTTTTTGCATGCAAGAAAATTGGGTATGGAATGGCATATTTCTAAAATATATGGGTTTACAATAACATACAATAGTTCAAATGTATTTGTTAGATAAAAGGCGCACGGGTCACCTTAATTTTAGTACAATTCCCAATAAAGCATTCATGTAGCACCACCCAGCAACTTTAATTTATATGAAGTTTTGGTAAGGGAAGAAAACTACGACAAACAAAAAAGTTATTTCTATCTGCAAGGTAGCACCTTTAAACGAGGATAACATTTCCGATAAACAATGCTTCTATAATTTTGTTTCAGCTAAAATTTAATGTTATGATAGTACCCAATATCTGATCGTTTGGTTATCGTAAATTTGAAACACATTGAATGAGAGGTTTCAAATGTCCAGTATAATTGAAGGAACAATTCACGATTATTTTACACACCATTTTTTGGTGTCGGTAATTAAGTTGTTCTCAATAGTCAATTATAACGTTATTGAAAATATCCACATAACAACAAAAGGAGTTGAAAAATGTATTGACAAATTGAACGATAAGAAAGCCAGTGGACCAGACAAGATCCCCATTACAATTCTAAGATACTTGCCCCTGTAATTGCTACCATATACCAGCAGTCCATGAATACTGGAGATTTACCAACTGATTGGAAGAAGGCAAATGTTGTGCCCATCTTTAAGAAAGGAGACCGCACCAAACCTGAAAACTACAGGCCGGTATCCTTAACCGCCGTAGCTAGTAAGATGATGGAACACATTGTGGTCTCACAAATGATGAACCACCTGGACAACAACAACATCCTCCATGAAAACCAACATGGGTTTAGAGCAAAGCACTCGTGTGAAGCACAACTAGTAATGACCACCGATGACATTGCTCGAGACCTAGATAAATCCAACCAAGTTGACATGGCTATACTAGACTTCTCAAAAGCGTTTGACAAGGTGTCCCACGGACGCTTATCCCACAAACTGAAGTACTATGGTATCCAAGGCAATACTCAAAGATGGATTAGCAACTCTTAACTGACCGTTTTCAACAAGCAGTAGTGGACAACGACTCATCACAAAGCTCACCAGTTACATCAGGTGTGCCCCAAGGGACTGTACTCGGACCAACGCTATTCCTGATATACATGACATCGGAAATAATATAACATCCAACATAAGATTATTTGCAGATGACTGTGTGATAAACAGACCCGTCAATTCACCAGAAGACAGCCACCTGCTACAACAAGACCTAGATCAACTGGTACTATGGGGTGACATCTGGTCAATGGACTTTAATGTTTAAAAATGTGTTATCATGCAGTTTACAACATTATCCAAAAAGAAACAAAACAGCTATTTCATGAAAGGTCTTCAACTGGAACAAGTAGAACACAACCCATACCTAGGAGTCGAACTTAGTGACAATCTTAAATTTAACCACCACATAAACAACATCACCAAGAGAGCATCAAGTGTCTTAGGCTTTCTGAAACGAAACCTAAAACACTGCCCGACAAAAGTGAAAGAAAGGGCATACCAAAGTCTCGTCCGACCAAAACTTGAATTTTCATCACCAGTCTGGAGTCCACACCAAGACCAAAAAGGACAGATCAAACAGATAGACCAAGTTCAAAGAAATGCAGCCCGTTTTGTACTAAATCAACCATACAATCCACATAATCCTTCCAGTGTAACAACAATGCTAAACAACCTATCTTGGACACCCCTTGAGCAACGAAGAATTCATTCTGACGTTACTTTTATGTACAAGGTTGTGCATAGATTGGTAGCAATACCCGTTGTTTACCTCCCAGAGTTAGCCACAACAAGAGCTACAAGATCAAGCCACTCCGCAAAACTCATCCCAATAGCTTGCAGGTTAAACATCTACCGCCACACCTACTTCCCCAGAACAGTATCTTACTGGAACCGACTACCTGAATCTGCGGTGTCAGCACCAAGCCTGGATGCATTCAAAACTGCCATCCAGCAAGTGCCAGCAGCCATAGTGTGAAGCAAGACCCCCCCCCCCTGATGTACAGCGTATAAACATGTTTAACTTTTAAAATTGTGTGAAAAGACTATTTTATTATGAATGTTTTTCGTGTTTCACGCATGTGCATTACCCTCGTTGATAAATGTCCAAGAGGATTTTGACGAGAATACAAATTGAAGTTGAAGTTGAAGCTGAAGTGTTTGCATTTGAGCAAATATTTCATTAATTTTGTAGTATGTTGACCTTGAAAGTCTTAAATCTGATCACAGTTTATGCCAAGTCGGTATTGCTCTGTATTTCGAACGAATTATCACATCATTGTCTTGAGTAATTATGTATGAGTACAGTACACATATTTAAAGTTTGTGACATCTTAACATCGTAATAATCCGTAGATTAATTTTGTTAATTTGATACCTATGTTGAGTTTATATGAGTTTATATCAATTTGAATGCTCAGATTTATTGTCAGAATATTGCGCAGTATGACTCAATGTGTCTTTAATCATATAGTTCAAGGCTGTATATTACCTGTAAATGGTTACACTCACTAAGAACACAAATTGGGTAATAAAATTAATGTTTTGTGTGAGGATGTCTCCTTAACAACTAAAATCATACATAAAAAGTAAGTGAATGTTTTCCTAGAATTTTATTCATATTCACGGAAGTTATATCATCCTTGTTTTGAAAACTTCGGAATTTGTAACAGTGATAATCGGAATTTGTAACATCGATGTCAGATGATCGCGTTGGGAGTTCTATGACTGCTTTCGTATAATATAACTAGCTAAGATATCAATTAACATTGACATTCAAAACTGAATGTTTGTTTTGAATATAAATCCTTGTTTATTAAGATTAAAGTAATGTTAGTATATCCAGCAAGAAAAATGCATAAAAAACTATTAAATCCATAAAAAATAGTGTCTTTTCAAACAATTGTTTCGAGTAAACGTGCTTTATTTAATATTATATCTACCTTGTCTTTACGATGGTGACATACTCCGCAAAGAGCCTTCTGGTACTAAAATAACAAAATGTTTTTCCCTGACGAAATTTGCAGCAGGTCTGAAACCTTGCGATTGCTCTGACGGAACTCAAAACTCTTGAAACGCTCTGACGGAACTCAAAAATCATGGAACAGGATTCATACCATGATAACCATACAGATCAGATCAGGTCAATAATTGACCAGGCAATGCAGGATCAGGTCATTGTCTCCGTACCCTATCAGGTCAATAATGTACCAGGCAGTGCGGGATCCGGTCATTGTCTCCATACAATATCAGGTCTGTAATGTACCAGGCAGCGCAGGATCAGGCTATTGTCTCCTTACCATATCATGTCTATAATGTACCAGACAGTGCGGGATCAGGTTACTGTCTCCTTACCATATCATGCCTATAATGTACCAGGCAGTGCAGGATCAGGTTATTGTCTCCTTATCATATCATGTCTATAATTGACCAGGCAATGCAGGATCAGGTCATTGTCTCCGTGCCCTATCAGGTCAATAATGTACCAGGCAGTGCGGGATCAGGCTATTGTCTCCTTACCATATCATGTCTATAATGTTAACAGGCAGGTCGGGATAATACACATGATATTGTATGGAGACAATGACTTGATTCAGACCAGCAAGGTAACATTATTGACCTGATATGGTACACAGACTATAATCTGATCCCGGCCTGCCTGGTAATGTTGTATTCCTGATATGGTACGGAGACAATGACCTGATCCTGGCCTGCCTGGTAATATTGTATTCCTGATATGGTACGGAGACAATGACCTGATCCCGGCCTGCCTGGTAATATTGTATTCCTGATATGGTACGGAGACAATGACCTGATCCCACCCTGCCTGGTAATATTTTATTCCTGATATGGTACGGAGACAATGACCTAATCCCGCCCTGTCTGGTAACATTATATCCCTGATATGGTATGGAGACAATGACCTGATCCCGCCCTGTCTGGTAACATTATTGACATGATATGGTACAGACACAATGACCTGAACCTGACCTGCCTGGTAACATTGTATTCCTGACCGCACACTGCCTGGTACATTATAGACATGATGTTCTAAGGAGACAATGATCTGATCTAGCCCTGTCTGGTAACATTATAAACATGATGTTCTAAGGAGACAATGACCTGATCCCTAACAGCTTGGTAACATATTCCTGATATGTAACATAGGCAATAACCTGATCCCGCACTGCCTGGTATCATTATATTCCTGATATGGTACAGAGACAATGACCTGATCCCGCACTGCCTGGTATCATTATATTCCTGATATGGTACAGAGACAAAAACCTGATCCTGACTTGCCTGGTACATTATAGACCTGGTATCGAATGGAGACTATAACCTGTACCCCGACCAGCCTGTTAACATTATAGACATGATATGGTAAGGAGACAATAGCCTGATCCCGCACTGCCTGGTACATTATTGACCTGATAGGGTACGGAGACAATGACCTGATCCTGCATTGCCTGGTCAATTATTGACCTGATATGGTACGGAGACAATGACCTGATCCCGCATTGCCTGGTACATTACAGACCTGATATTGTTTGGAACAATGACCGGATCCCGACCTGTCTGGTAACATTATAGTCATGATATCGTACGCAGAAATGACCTGATCCAATCTGCCTGGCAACATAATATTCCTGACATGGTACGGAGACAATGACCTGATCCCGCACTGCCTGGTAACATTGTAGTTCTGATATTGTATGGAGACAATGACCTGATCATGCACTGCCTGGTAACATTATAGATCTGATATTGTATGGAGACAATAACCTGATCCCGCACTGCCTAGAACATTATAGAAATTATATGGTAAGGAGACAATAACCTGATCCTGCAGTGCCTGGTACATTATTGACCTGATATGGTACAAAACAATGACCTGATCCCACACTGACTGGTACATTACAAACCAGATATTGTATGGAGACAATGACTGTATCCCGACCTACCTGGTAACATTATAGTAATGATATGGTACGCAGAAATGACCTGATCCTGACCTGCCTGGCACATTATAGACATATGGTACGGAGACAATAACCTGATCCCGACCTGCAAAGTATCATTATATTCCTGATATGGTCAAAGACAATAACCTGATTATGCCCTGTTTGGTAAACTTATATTCCTGATATGGTACAGAGACAATAACCCGATCCTGACCTGCCTGGTAACATAATATTCCTCATATGGTACAGAGAGAATAACCTGATCCTGACCTGCAAAGTATCATTATATTCCTGATACAATACGGAGAAAATAACCTGATCCCGACCTGCCTGGTAACATAATATTCCTGATATGTTACGGAGAGAATAACCTGATGCTGCGCTTTCTGGTACATTATAGACCTGATATGGTAAGGAGACAATGACCGGATTCCGACCTGCCTGGTACATTATAGACCTGATAAGGTTACGAAGACAATTACCGGATCCCGACATGCCTGTTAACATTATAGACATGATATGGTAAGGAGACAATGACCTGACCCTGCATTGCCTGGTACATTATAGACCTGATAAGGTACGAAGACAATGACCGGATCCCGACCTGCCTGACAACATTAAAGACATATGGTACAGAGATAATAACCTGATCCCGACCTGCCAGGTATCATTATATTCCTGATATGGTACGAAGACAATAATCTGATTACGCCCTGTTTGGTAAATTTATATTCCTGGTATGGTACGGAGACAATGACCTGATCCCGACCTGCCAGGTAACATTATATTCCTGATATGTTAAGGAGACAATGACCTGATCCCGACCTGCCTGGTAACATTATATTCCTGGTATGGTACGGAAACAATAACTTATTCCCGACCTGTCTGGTAACATTATTTTCCTGATATGGTACAGAGACAATAACCTGGTCCCGCACTGCCTGGTACATTATTGACCTGATAGGGGACGGAGACAATAACCTGATCCTGCACTGCCTGGTACATTATTGACCTGATATGGTATGGAGACATTGACCTGATCTTGACCTGCCTGTTAACATTATAGACATGATATGGTAAGGAGACAATAACCAGATCCTGCACAGCCTTGTACATTATAGAAATGTTACTGTATGTAGACAATAACCGGATCCCAACCTGCCTGGTAACATTATAGTCATGATAATAGTAAACAGAAGTGACCTGATCCCCACCTGCCTGGTACATTATAGACATGATATAGTAAGGAGACAATAACCTGATCCCTCACTGCCTGGTTACATTTTTGACCTGATATGGTTCGAAGACAATGACCTGATCCTGCACTGCCTGGTACATTATATGGTATGGAGAGAATGACCTGATCCCGACCTGCCTGTTAACATTATAGAAATGATATGGTAAGGAGACAATAACCTGATCCTGCACTGCCTGGTACATTATAGCCTTGATATTGTATGGAGACAATGTCCGGATCCCGACCTGCCTTGTAACATTATAGACATATGGTACGGAGACAATAACCTGATCCCAACCTGCAAAGTATCATTATATTCCTGATATGGTATGATGACAATAACCTGATTACGCCCTGTTTGGTAAACTTATATTTCTAGTATGGTACGGTGACAATAACCTGATCCCAAATTGCCTGTGTGCGTAATATTCCTCATATGTTACGGAGACAATAACCTGATCCCGACCTGTCTGGTAACATAATATTCCTGATAGGTTACAGAGACAATGACCTGATCCCGCACTGCCTGGTACATTATAGACCTGATATGGTAAGGAGACAATGACCTGATCCTACACTGCCTGGTACATTATAGACCTGATATGGTAGGGAGAAAATGGCGAGATCCCGACCTGCCTGTTAACAATATACAAATGATATGGTAAGGAGACAATGACCTGATCCAGCACTGCCTGGTACATTATAGACCTGATATGGTAGGGAGAAAATGACCGGATCCAGCACTGCCTGGTACATTATAGACCTGATATGGTAAGGAGACAATGACCTGATCCCGCACTGCCTGGTACATTATAGACCTGATATGGTAAGGAGACAATGACCGGATCCAGCACTGCCTGGTACATTATAGACCTGATATGGTAGGGAGAAAATGGCGAGATCCCGACCTGCCTGTTAACAATATACAAATGATATGGTAAGGAGACAATGACTTGAACCTGACCTGCCTTGTAACATTGTATTCCTGATATGGTACGGAGACAATGACCTGATCCCGCCCTGTCTGGTAACATTATATTTTTTGATATGGTACGGAGACAATGACCTTATCCCGCACTGTCTGGTAACATTGTATTCCTGATATGGTACAGAGGCAATAACCTGATCCCCCTGTCTGGTAACATTATTGACATGATATTGTACAGACAATAACCTGATCCCGCACTGCCTAGTACATTATAGACCTGATATTGTATGGAGACAATAACTGGATCCTGACCTGCCTGGTACATCATAGACCTGATATGGTACACAGAAATGACCTGATCCCGACCTGCCTGGCAACATTATATACTTGATATGGTACGGAGACAATAGCCTGATCCCAAACTGCCTGGTAGCATAATATTACTGATTGGTTACGGAGACATTAACCTGATCCAGACCTGCTAAGTATCATTTTATTCCTGATATGGTACAGAGATAATAACCTAATCCCACACTGTATGGTAACATTATGTTCCTGATATGGTACGGAGACAATGACCTGATCCCGCCCTGTTGGGTAACATTATTGACATGATATGGTATAGAGACAATGACTTGATCCCGCCCTGTCTGGTAACATTATTGATCCTAATCTGCCTGGTAACATTATATTCCTGATATGGTATGGAGACAATGACCTGATCCCGACCTGCCTGGTAACATTACATTCCTGATATGGTACGAAGACAATGTCCTGATCCAGACCTGCTTAGTATCATTATATTCCTGATATGGTACGAAGACAATGTCCTGATCCTAATCTGCCTGGTAACATTATATTTCTGATATGGTACGGAGACAATGACTTGATCCCGTCCTGTCTGGTAACATTATATTCCTGATATGGTAAGGAGACAATGACTTGAACCTGACCTGCCTTGTAACATTGTATTCCTGATTTGGTACGGAGAAAATGACCTGATCCCGCCCTGTCTGGTAACATTATATTCCTGATATGGTACGGAGACAATGACCTTATCCCACACTGTCTGGTAACATTGTATTCCTGATATGGTACAGAGACAATAACCTGATCCCCCTGTCTGGTAACATTATTAACATGATATGGTACAGACAATAACCTGATCCTTCCCTGTCTGGTAACATTATAGACCTGATATGGTACGGAGACAATGACCTGATCTCGCCCTGTCTGGTAACATTATATTCCTGATATGGTACGGAGACAATAACTTGAACCTGACCTGCCTTGTAACATTGTATTCCTGAAATGGTAAGGAGACAATGACCTGAACTTGACCTGCCTGGTAACATTATAGACATGGTAATGTACAGAGGCAATCACCTAATCTTGACCTATCTGGTAACATTATAGACCTGATGTGGTACGGTGTCAATGACCTGATCCTGACATGCCTGGTAACATTATAGACCTGATATGGTACAGAGACAATAACCTGATCCCGCCCTGTCTGGTAACATTGTAGACCTGATATGGTACAGAGACAATAACCTGATCCCGCCCTGTCTGGTAACATTATAGACCTGATATGGTACGGAGACAATGACGTGAACCTGACCTGTCTGGTAACATTATAGACCTTATATGGTATGGAGACAATGACGTGAACCTGACCTGTCTGGTAACATTGTATTCCTGATATGGTACGGAGGCAATGACTTGATCCCGACCTGCCTGGTAACATTTAGATCTGATATGGTACGGAGACAATGACGTGATCCTGACCTACCTGGTAACCTTGCATTATATTATATTTATATATGTAACATGCATTATGTACAGTATACTCATGTGTCGTAATTACGATTTGGGTTAATAAAAGGTATGTTCTGTTCTGTTCTGTTCATACATGTTCTAAATAAGGCAAGGTAGAAGCACATTCATGTTGGGTAATTCTGCGCATCGGGTAATATATTATGCACACCTTAATTTTTGAATGCATGCACACTTTGCAGGGACGGTTTTCTCCGGTCGTCATGTGTTATTTCTGATGTTTGTTATTAGTGTAAAAATAGAATAATTCAATTTTACAATCCGATCTTTCCCTTTGTTCGCCTCTAAGTAAGAAAAGAAAATGAAAAACAAGTTTCATATTATATTTTATTTCATGTTTGGTCAAATAGAATTAATTCTTAAACGTGTAATATCATCCACATATATAAGTTTGTATAACTTGATTACAACAACGTGATTATCTTACATGTATAACTAAATGTTCACATAATATTGCCACTGGATTGTCTACTGTTACGAAAGTGGTTACTTGAATAAACACATACGGTCAATTATCATACCAGAATAACACTGACAAATTTACCAGCCTTTAGGCCTAGTCAAAGTTTCCTGCCTTTCTTGTTCTCCTGTGAGCATTATAGTACAGTGCGCCCAGGATAATGTGATATTAACAAACATTGACCGGATTGTCTACCAAGTATTGCACGAAGTGGTAACTTAAATAAACACATACGGTCATTTATATATTAAAATAACACTGATAATTAATCTTTGGTTTTCCACCAATGTGGACTGTTTAAAATTTGCCCTCCTTTCTTGTTATCCTGTGTACACTTTAATAACCTAAACAATGTCATGTAAATAAGACTATATAAGAACATATAGATACAGTCAATAATGTTCAAATCGTCTTGTAAGAAAACAAACATGACTTAATTTATTGGTATTAAGGTATAAAATAAACTGTAAAATATAAACTACTCATATTGATGAACAAGAGGGCCAGAAAAGCCCTAGGTCGCTCACCTGATGCACATTGGTCTAGGTATCAGTACAACCTACATTCTGACCATATAAATTTCATGAAGATTGGATCATAACGGTGACCCCTATAGTGAACACAATATTTTGTCTAAGATTTGACCTAGTGACCTAGTTTTTGACCCCACATGACCCAGTTTAAAACTTGGCCTAGATTTTATAAAGAACAACATTCTGACCCAGTTTCATGATGATTGGATCAAAACCACGACCTCTGGAGTGAACACAAGGTTTTTCTAAGATTTGATCTAGTGACCTAATTTTTGACCCCACATGACCAAGTTTCAAACTTGGTCTAGACTCCATAGAGAACAACATTCTGATCAAGTTTCATGATGATTGGATCAAAACCACAACATCTGGAGTAAACAAAAGGTTTTTCGAAGATTTGACCTAGTGACCTAGTTTTTGACCTCACATGACCCATTTTGGACTATGCCTAGATTCTATAGATAACAACATTCTGACTAAGTTTCATGAAGATTGGATCAAAATTATGACCTCTGGTGTGAACACTAGGTTTTTCTAAGATTTGACCTAGTGACCTAGTTTTGACCTCACATGACCCAGTTATGAACTTGGTCTAGATTTTATAGAGAACAACATTCTGACCCAGTTTCAAGTAGTTTGGAACAAAACCATGACCTCTGGTGTGAACACTAGGTTTTTCTTAGATTTGACCTTGTGACCTAGTTTTTGACCCCACATGACCCAGTTTCATTCTTGGCCTAGATTTCATAGAGAACAACATTCTAATCAAGTGTCATGATGATTGGATCAAAATGGTGACCTCTGGAGTGAACACATGGTTTTTCTAAGATTTGACCTAGTGACCTAGTTTTTGACCTGGCATGACCCAGTTTTCAACCTTGGCCTAGATTTTATATAGAACAACATTCTGACCAAGTTTCATGAAGATTGAATCCAATTGGTGACCTCTAGGGTGTACACAAGGTTTTTATAACCCTTGACCTAGTGACCTAGTTTTTGACCACGCATGACCCAGTTTCGAACTTGTCCTAGATTTTATGGAGAACCACATTCTGACCAAGTTTCATGAAGATTGGAACAAATTGTAGACATCTAGAGTGTACACAAGATTTTTCAAAGATTTGACCTAGTGACCGAGTTTTTGACCCCACATGACCCAGTTTCGCACTTGGCCAAGACTTCATGGAGAACAAGATTCTGGTCTAGTTTTATGAAGATTGGATCAAAACTGTTGCCTCTAGCATGTACACAAGCCAATTGTTGACGGACGACGGACGGACGAAGAGTGATCACAAAAGCTCACCTTGTCACTATGTGACAGGTGAGCTAAAAACAGCAAACTAAAAACTTTCAATAAATACAGGAAATATATCTGAGAACAGTTTGTGTCTTCCAATGGGTAAAGTTCACCAAGAAGTATCCACAACCAAAATTGTATTTACTTTATTCCTTTGTACCGATTTATATAATTTTATTACTAATAGGAGAGAATTGTGTGGGTGACAGAATACCCCAATCTCACAGTAGGTAATGTGTCCAGGATTAGAGCCAAAGTCAAGCTAACTATTGTAATATTGAATATTATCAATAAAATAAATTCACTGATTATCAACGGCCAGTGGTATATGATTTCCCTCTGTCAGAAACACAGTGAGTAATGGGTCCAAGATTGGAAATATTGAATATTATCAGTGAAATAAATTGAATATCATTCACAGCTTATCAATGACCAGTGATATAATCTCACTCTATCAGAAACTCCTGTGATTCTATCAACAAACTCTGTAAATGTTGAGGTCAACCATATACAAGTTCAATAAAATATGAGCAACTTATTTATACATGAACGGAAACATGCCAAGTAGATAATAATTTTCTTGATGAGATCATTGATAGCGAGTTGATTTAAATACTGAACATTTTCTGAATAGAAATCTATATCATGTACCAACATTCCAAAAAAGGTAAAAAAACATTTTTTTCAGAATTTTACATTAAAAATGAACTCATTGTGTAGGAAATTGTCTAATTAAGAAAATGAATACCAACTTGACATGTTTCACTTCAGGAACAAAAAAGTTACAAGCATTTTTGTTCGCAAACATTTGCTGATTTTACTGACTTGTTCATCATAATTTGGTGATAAATTCATAGTTTTACTTGAAATGTTTATGGAAACATAAGTAAACATTTACTGACAACTTGTTGTTTCAAAGTGTAACCAGCTATCACGTTTATGTGTTATATTGACTGTTGGTATTGATGTAAGATAATTATACATATCATCCACAGAGTCCTCCACTGACAGTTTCCTGTGGGTGTCTCCATCAACTGATGTGATAGTACACCAATATAACTCAACCTTTATCACAGATTTCTTGTTGACACAACTTTCAATGAAACATTGAAAACATTGACGACTCATTGTGACATCATACAGCGTTATCTCCACTGGTATCATATCACAATGTAGTTGTAATAAAATATCAGAAGGAAACTTCATATCGTCCAGTCTTAGCACCTTTAAACAAGGCAGATATTTTACAACAGTTATCAATGATCTCAATGTTTCATCATCTAACCTGTAGAACATTCCATCAATATAAAGATGTTCAAGTTGTGAATCCTTCAAACATTTAAATACATTAATATAATCATGAACAATTCTCTTAGATAATGGCTGCAATGTGACAGACTTTATACTGGACTTGTTGACATCTGTACATGATATATTAACACGGCATAGACATAATGAACAGAGTTTAGAATGATGTTTAACGTTCAGAGACAATGTACAGTTACTATCATCATACCGGTGTTGATCACATAGTATACTAGACAATTTTATATGTTCAAAGTGAACATTATCAGAGAGAAATGTCACCAGATCATGTAATTGTTCATGTTGTACTCTAACATAACACAGAGATAATGAAGTAAGTTGATTGAGACTTCTCACAGGAAGTTCTACTGGTAACACTGTGGGTGTGAGTTGATGGAGACTTCTCACAGGAAATTCTACTAGTAACACTGTGGATGTGAGTGTGTATCTACCTACAATACCAACAGTATGTAGAGTGGATTGATTATTTAACATGCACTTGGTGAACTTTACAACATCCTCAGACAACACCTTCTCAACATGTAAACACTGCAGATTATTCATCCCATCAAATTCATCATAATATTTACCTTTAACAGAATGTACAGATTTAACACAGGTTGTATTTAACAGTAAAATTCTTCTCAAAATATCATCATCAGAGTTTCCATCAAAAATAAAATCTTCAAGTTTGAAATGAACATTTTGATCATTAGATCTGCTGCATTCAACAAAACACCTGACTATTGTAGTTTGTAGCAAATTAAGTTGTTTCTTGTATAAATTTTGATATTCATCATAATGGAAGATTGAATATTTCCTCCATAAATTTAAATGATCTGGTAATAGTGTATACATTTTTTCAAGTAAAACACTTAGTTTTTGAGACGATAACGTGGCAAGAAACTGGAAAAAGTTTTCATATTGCAATACATCATCTAAAGATTTCCATTCCGTAACAATGCTTTCTAGTTTGTTGCTAGAGTCAAATGATGAAACATATAATGCACCAAAAAATTCTATGTAACTTTTGTGTACAAAGGAAAGCTTTTGTTTGGGGTCTTCAGAACTACCTATAACCTTATTCTTTGATAGAATTCCTACTTTAAAGACAAACTCCATTTCATTCTCAGTAAACAAATATGGTGATGCCATTAGCTGTCTCTTGGTAAATACCAGGGTTGATGCATTAACATCTTGTTTAAATAGTGAGTTGAATGCAAGTAAACATACTTTCTGTAATAAGGAAACATGTTCATGTATATAATCAAGATGTGAAAAACAGTCGGGAAGTTTATGCTCACATACTGTTGATGAAGGAAGTTCCATTTTTCTCTCTGTTCTTTTAAACAACATTTCTAGGATTTTACCATACAACAATGATTTTGAAAAATGAGACAGTTTTGGGTTAAACCACCAAACTACAATGAGATGAGAAGATACCATTGGTATACATAAATGGTCATAAAGTTCACATTGCTCAATTTCTTGTAAGAATTGTTCAGGATTTTTGTTATCATTGTTTTTCTTGTTCATATATTCCACCACTTTCTCAACATACTTCTCAGCAGAGATTCCGTGAATTCCTGTCATCTCCACTTGATGATCAATGTCCTTTCCTGATGAAAGTCTCACATTTTCTAGTTTGTACGGCCGACACATTGTAAGAAATACACATTTCTCCGATTCTATTCCTTTAGGCGTCTTAGCGTCATATTTACCGCTCGTTTTTGGAGTCCATTCATCAAAGCCATCTAACACGATTAGAGAAATTTGCTGATTAAGAATACGTTTAATCAATTGATACATAGATGTCTTGTCCTCCTCACATTCCGTGTAAAACAACTGGTCAACAATCATCATAATCATATCTCTACTATCAGTAGCACCTAAAGACACATGAAATAAAAAGTCAAATTTCTCCAAATACTTTATATCTTTCTTTGTATCTTCATCATTTCCGGTATAGTTACCCAACTTTGACATACTCCATAACAAACACATACGCCTACACAATGATGTTTTACCTACACCAGCATCACCAGTGATATACACACGCTTAAATCTTTCATCGTTCTTACAGAATATTTCTTTATAAGATGAAATTGTCTCAGTTTTGTCCTTGTTTAGGTCTTTATCATAAACTGTATGATGCAGTGTTGGTTTCTGATACATACATATGAGTTCTTCATTATCATCTTCAATGAATGGAGAAACTTGTAACAAACAACAATCACGTTGATAAATGGCTATCAGCTTTTCTTGAATATCTGAAAGTATCATATTCAATACTTCACAAAAATCATAAAATGTATGTACATTATCGAAGCTGTGTGTAATTCAATATAATCTTATATACATAATTCATGTTGTAGTGCAACATACAGCGTAAGTAAACTTCCAACTCCAAGGTATACAAGTGAACGTGCAGATGATTTACTACACGTGTTTGTTTGTAATTCACAATGTGAACAGT
The DNA here is from genome assembly GCA_963678985.1 of Spisula subtruncata. Taxonomy (NCBI): domain Eukaryota; kingdom Metazoa; phylum Mollusca; class Bivalvia; order Venerida; family Mactridae; genus Spisula; species Spisula subtruncata. The sequence goes on from OY787661.1 coordinate 67,531,248, forward strand.
TTAAATTGTATTGTAAGTAAAATACAAACAATTCAAGAGTTTATCCTCCCAGTCGTGTAGGTAAACTACAGTAGTTTCAAGTTTAAACGAGATACGTTGTAAATATACTATTGTCGGGCAGGTAAACGATGTTTATCTAGGTTTAACTTGGTATACACCCCTATTCTTACACCCCTATTCTTACGAATGGGATAGTTCCCTCGTTAGTATTGCTTATTGAAACAACTAGTCAATAAACTAACTGCCTTGGTCAGTCAAGTAAAAACGGGCATAGTCAATGGGCTACATACATGTATGGACATAGTCAATAAACTAACTGCCATGGTCAGTCAAGTGAAAATGGGCAGAGTCAATGGGCTACATACATGTATGGACATAGTCAATAAACTTACTGCCATGGTCAGTCAAGTGAAAACGGGCAAAGTCAATGTAATATATAGGGCATAGTCAATAAACTAACTGCCATATGGTCAGTCAAGTGAAAACGAGCATAGTCAATGTGATATATAGGGCATACCTAGGTTTATTGATGCATCATCAATAGTTTTTAAAATGTAATCTCAAGTATACGCTTAACACAATGAGACGCTATCTACGCCATGGAAACCCCAACTTAATTACTAATATATCAGTTTCCTATTTGCTTGAAAAGGTGAATGTATCTCACTGAAATATTGTGGAAATTATTGCACATATCACATAACCTAAATCAAACGAGTATCTAATTATATATCAAAATTCCGAATATTTACCGGTATACTCAACAGGGTTGAATAGTTTCTTTGTGTGATCAACATGGTCCAATTTTCTCTTCACATCGACAATATCCTGTTGAACAGTAGCGACATCACTCTGGACACCAGCTACGTCATGTTTAACAGTAGCGACATCAGTCTGGACTTTATCGATCTTATCTTCAAGCAGGCGATCACTGTCGGCCCAATCATTCAAAGTCTTTGTAAGTTGTTTCTCCAACTCTTCGTCAAGTGCAGTATGTTCAGCTTTGTTGATGTCATATTGTAAGTTTACTATTCCAGCCACATTGTTGAGACGTAGAAGTATCTGTAATTAAAATATGGTTCAAATAGAACATTATTCAACATGATATTTCAACATAATATATTATAAAGAATAGAATATAATAGATTTTATTTGCATATATAGTCCTGAAAAGTACTTTTTACAAAACAACAATATTACAACTGATTAAATTACATGGTGATAAATGACGAGAAAGTATTCATATTATATGATATCAAACATAGAGAAATCGTTTATGTGTGTAACAGGTCAGACAAATTTTGGCCAGGGTTCGGGAGAGACATCTTTATTATAAAATATAACACAACATTATAACATAACATTTAGTTATGTCACTCAGTTATGTTATTATAACTTGACGGATGTGGTATATATGCTCTTCAATTCCACCCTCACGGCGATATACAATGTATATCACCATGGAAGTGGAATTGAAAAGCACACATACCATACATATACATTTATAACAGAATTAGTGCGAAAATTCAATGCAAGAAGAACAAACAAGTATACATGCATGAAAAAGACATACATGCAAAGACAAGACATACATATATATACAAATGTTCAACAGGGACTATGAAATGGGGGAGATCTACTGATATCATGATAGCTAGAATTATTTCTAACCCGCGTAAATCATCTTGCCGAAAACGAAACACAAGAAGTTTACAAGGTATAACTAGTGAATGAGAAAAAAGATAACATTTAGTTATGTTATTTTAAAATATACGGGTGTGGTAGTTTTGTAATGGTACTATCATATGTTAGGCACTATCTCTCGTATTATTCGAGAGATAGTGCATCACTTATGATATGATGGCACAAAACTACTCTTTATTTAGAGGATTTACAAAATTGGAAAGTATACAAAATATATAATGTTTCTATTATTAAGCCTACCTTGTCGAAACGAAATACAAGGCAAGCTTAATGGCGTGTTGTTAGATTCATAAATGATTTGAAAAGCAAATTAAGAAAAAGAAACAATTTCAATACTTGTACTGCTATGTATGACAAATGACAATAAGAGTACTACAATAAACAAACATTTTTAAAGAGTTGGTTTAAATGTCTGTCAAACATAGAAGGCAATTATAAAATACATTAATTTTACGATACCACATTATGTAGTTGTCTTCGTTCTATAAAAGCATGATGGATGAATGTGGCCAGATTTCTTATTTCAGATATATTTTCACTAGTAATTAACTGTACAAATTTGGACATATTGGGATTTCTCAAGTAATACGGTTTAATAAATTTTCTCCGGATTTCAGTATAAATTGGGCATTGAATGATAAAATGATATTCGTCCTCTAACAAGTTGCAAGCAATACATAATCTTTCATTAAAAGGTACCGGTTGAGGTTTTTTCCATCTTCCAGTTTCTACATATAGCCGATGAGAAGACATTCTTAATTGTGACATAGATATTCTATATTTTTTTATATTGATAACCTCGAGATATTTATTGTGAGTAAAGTTATAAAAAGTTTTAAAAAACAACGCCCTTGATGAGTTTTCTAATCTTGAATTAAAATCCTGAATCCAGGTATCACGGATCCTCTATTTTACTAGTGCCAGAAAGTATGTCTCGTTAACTACACCTTGGTTTAACCAAGCATCGTGAAATCCCAGTTTAGCTAACAGAAGTTTAACACTCGAGACCCAGTTTACCGTGCGCGGATTTAATTCAATATCATGTTTAAGTAAATTATAGGCTTGTTTAATATATTTTCTGTCTTGTGCATAACAAATATTTAGCCAATATTTAATTATGTGGTACATTCTTGAAGCTTCCATGTCGTACCGGCCTAGCTCACCAGATATAAAATCATTTTGAGTCGTTAGTTTAACACCAAGCAGACGTTTGCAGAAATGCAAGTGAATTTTTTTGACGTTGGTCGCTTTATAAAAACCCCATACTTCGGATGAGTAGTTTAGTATTGGGCTAATCAATTTATCAAAAAGTTCAAGTGTGTGTTTTGGGGATAAATCAGTAAATTTATACAGTCTTTTGTTCATTTCAAAAATTGCCTTAAGAGCTTGACCTGCTAACATTTTTTCATGACCCTTGAAAGAGCCACCCGGTGTGAACACAGCCCCCAGATATTTAAACGTACTAACAATCTCTAATTCAATAGTTTTGTAAGTAAATTTCATATTAAATTTTGCTGGTAAGCGACCGCCCTTTCTAAAGACTACAATTTTTGTTTAACTAGTATTTACTTCGAGTTTCCATTTGTCACAGTATTCGGATAAAACATCTAAAGCATGTTGCAACCCATCACTAGTTTTAGAGAATATAATAATGTCGTCTGCGTATAACAAGAGACAAAGTTTTAGATTACCAAGATCTATTCCATGTACACCTTTTTCAACAAATTCTTGTTCGATGTCATTTAGAAAATACTAAATAAAAATGGCGACAAGCTTTCGCCAAGATTGCACGAAAACGCTTCGCTAACATCATTAAGAAGTTTAACTCTAGAGGATATACCGTTGTACATGGATTGTATGACATTTAAAATATTTCCTCTTACGCCATAATTTATTAACTTGTACCATAAGATATCTCGTACGATAAAATCAAAAGCTTTTTTGAAATCAACAAAAGCACAGAATAGAGAAAGCATCTTAAAATATACTAGTAATCAAAATATATTTACTGCTGTCAATTCTTTCCACTTATCATCAAAGTCAGTTTCAGATATCATCACTGTATCACTGTGCATCAACTGAAGTAAAAATATATCAAGTGTTCATAATACTGATACTCTATAAGCAATGAGGTAGACAAAGTCAACAAACCACTATATCAAGTGTTCCTGTCAGCCATCAATAGATGAACACACCACTATATCAAGTGTTCCTGAGGGTCATCAATAGATCAACACACCACTATATCAAGTATTCCTGTGTGTCATCAATAGATCAACGCACCACTATATCAAGTGTTCCTGTGGGTCATCAATAGATGAACACACCACTATATCAAGTGTTCCTGAGGGTCATCAATAGATCAACACACCACTATATCAAGTGTTCCTGAGGGTCATCAATAGATCAACACACCACTATATCAAGTGTTCCTGTGGGTCATCAATAGATCAACACACCACTATATCAAGTGTTCCTGAGGGTCATCAATAGATGAACACACCACTGTATCAAATGTTCCTGTGGGTCATCAATAGATGAACACACCACTATATCAAATGTTCCTGTGGGTCATCAATAGATCAACACACCACTATATCAAGTGTTCCTGGTGAACATCAATATGTCAACACACCACTATATCAAGTGTTCCTGAGGGTCATCAATAGATCAACACACCACTATATCAAGTGTTCCTGAGGGTCATCAATAGATGAACACACCACTATATCAAATGTTCCTGTGGGTCATCAATAGATCAACACACCACTATATCAAGTGCTCCTGGTGAACATCAATATATCAACACACCACTATATCAAGTGTTCCTGAGGGTCATCAATAGATCAACACACCACTATATCAAGTGTTCCTGAGGGTCATCAATAGATGAACACACCACTATATCAAATGTTCCTGTGGGTCATCAATAGATCAACACACCACTGTATCAAGTGTTCCTGTGGGTCATCAATAGATCAACACACCACTGTATCAAATGTTCCTGTGGAACATCAATAGATGAACACACCACTATATCAAATGTTCCTGTGGGTCATCAATAGATCAACACACCACTATATCAAGTGTTCCTGAGGGTCATCAATAGATGAACACACCACTATATCAAATGTTCCTGTGGGTCATCAATAGATCAACACACCACTGTATCAAATGTTCCTGTGGGTCATCAATAGATCAACACACCACTATATCAAGTGTTCCTGTGGAACATCAATAGATCAACACACCACTATATCAAGTGTTCCTGAGGGTCATCAATATATCAACACACCACTATATCAAGTGTTCCTGTGGAACATCAATAGATCAACACACCACTATATCAAGTGTTCCTGTGGAACATCAATAGATCAACACACCACTGTATCAAATGTTCCTGTGGGTCATCAATAGATCAACACACCACTGTATCAAATGTTCCTGTGGGTCATCAATAGATCAACACACCACTATATCAAGTGTTCCTGTGGAACATCAATAGATCAACACACCACTATATCAAGTGTTACTGTGGGTCATCAATAGATGAACACACCACTATATCAAATGTTCCTGTGGGTCATCAATAGATCAACACACCACTATATCAAGTGTTCCTGTGGGTCATCAATAGATCAACACACCACTATATCAAGTGTTCCTGTGGAACATCAATAGATCAACACTCCACTATATCAAGTGTTCCTGTGGAACATCAATAGATCAACACACCACTGTATCAAATGTTCCTGTGGGTCATCAATAGATCAACACACCACTGTATCAAATGTTCCTGTGGGTCATCAATAGATCAACACACCACTATATCAAGTGTTCCTGTGGGTCATCAATAGATGAACACACCACTATATCAAATGTTCCTGTGGGTCATCAATAGATCAACACACCACTATATCAAGTGTTCCTGTGGAACATCAATATATCAACACTCCACTATATCAAATGTTCCTGAGTGTCATGAATCGATCAACACACCACTATATCAAGTGTTCCTGTCAGCCATCAATATATCAACACACCACTATATCAAGTGTTCCTGTGGAACATCAAAAGATCAACACACCACTATATCAAGTGTTCCTGAGGGCCATCAATAGATCAACACACCACTATATCAAGTGTTCCTGAGGGCCATCAATAGATCAACACACCACTATATCAAGTGTTCCTGAGGGTCTTCAATATATCAACACACCACTATATCAAGTGTTCCTGTGGAACATCAATATATCAACACACCACTATATCAAGTGTTCCTGTGGGTCATCAATATATCAACACACCACTATATCAAGTGTTCCTTAGGGCCATCAATAGATTAACACACAACTATATCAAGTGTTCCTGTGGGTCATCAATAGATTAACACATAACTATATCAAGTGTTCCTGTGGGTCATCAATATATCAACACACCACTATATCAAGTGTTCCTGTGGAACATCAATATATCAACACACCACTATATCAAGTGTTCCTGTGGATCATCAATAGATCAACAAACAACTATATCAAGTGTTCCTGTGGAACATCAATATATCAACACACCACTATATCAAGTGTTCCTGTCAGCCATCAATATATCAACACATCACTATATATCAAGTGCTCCTGTGGGCCATCAATAGATCAACACACCACTATATCAAGTGTTCCTGAGGGTCATCAATAGATGAACACACCACTATATCAAGTGTTCCTGTGGGTCATCAATATATGAACACACCACTATATCAAGTGTTCCTGTGGAACATCAATAGATCAACACACCACTATATCAAGTGTTCCTGTGGAACATTAATATATCAACACACCACTATATCAAGTGTTCCTGTGGAACATCAATATATCAACACACCACTATATCAAGTGTTCCTCTGGAACATCAATATATCAACACACCACTATATCAAGTGTTCCTGTGGAACATCAATAGATGAACACACCACTATATCAAGTGTTCCTGTGGAACATCAATATATCAACACACCACTATATCAAGTGTTCCTGTGTGTCATCAATAGATCAACACACCACTATATCAAGTGTTCCTGTGTGTCATGAATAGATCAATACACCACTATATCAAGTGTTCCTGTGAAACATCAATAGATCAACACTCCACTATATCAAGTGTTCCTGTGGAACATCAATATATCAACACACCACTATATCGAGTGTTCCTGTGGAACATCAATATATCAACACACCACTATATCAAGTGTTCCTCTGGAACATCAATATATCAACACACCACTATATCAAGTGTTCCTGTGGGTCATCAATATATGAACACACCACTATATCAAGTGTTCCTGTGGAACATCAATATATCAACACACCACTATATCAAGTGTTCCTGTGGGTCATCAATAGATGAACACACCACTATATCAAGTGTTCCTGTGGGTCATCAATAGATCAACACACCACTATATCAAGTGTTCCTGTGTGTCATGAATAGATTAATACACCACTATATCAAGTGTTCCTGTGGAAAATCAATAGATCAACACTCCACTATATCAAGTATTCCTGTGGGTCATCAATAGATCAACACTCCACTATATCAAGTGTTCCTGTGGGTCATCAATAGATCAACACTCCACTATATCAAGTGTTCCTGTGGGTCATCAATAGATCAACACACCACTATATCAAGTGTTCCTGTGGGTCATCAATAGATCAACACTCCACTATATTAAGTGTTCCTGTGGAACATCAATAGATCAACACTCCACTATATCAAGTATTCCTGTGGGTCATCAATATATGAACACACCACTATATCAAGTGTTCCTGTGGAACATCAATATATCAATACACTACTATATCAAGTGTTCCTGTGTGTCATCAATAGATCAACACACCACTATATCAAGTGTTCCTGTGGGTCATCAATAGATCAACACACCACTATATCAAGTGTTCCTCTGGAACATCAATATATCAACACACCACTATATCAAGTGTTCCTGTGGAACATCAATAGATGATCACACCACTATATCAAGTGTTCCTGTGGAACATCAATATATCAACACACCACTATATCAAGTGTTCCTGTGTGTCATCAATAGATCAACACACCACTATATCAAGTGTCCCTGTGTGTCATGAATAGATCAATACACCACTATATCAAGTGTTCCTGTGGAACATCAATAGATCAACACTCCACTATATCAAATGTTCCTGTGGGTCATCAATAGATCAACACACCACTATATCAAGTATTCCTGTGGAACATCAATAGATGAACACACCACTATATCAAGTGTTCCTGTGTGTCATGAATAGATCAATACACCACTATATCAAGTGTTCCTGTGAAACATCAATAGATGAACACACCACTATATCAAGTATTCCTGTGGAACATCAATAGATGAACACACCACTATATCAAGTATTCCTGTGGGTCATCAATAGATCAACACACCACTATATCAAGTGTTCCTGTGTGTCATGAATAGATCAATACACCACTATATCAAGTGTTCCTGTGAAACATCAATAGATCAACACACCACTATATCAAGTGTTCCTGTGGAACATCAATATATCAACACACCACTATATCAAGTGTTCCTGTGGAACATCAATATATCAACACACCACTATATCAAGTGTTCCTCTGGAACATCAATATATCAACATACCACTATATCAAGTGTTCCTGTGGGTCATCAATATATGAACACACCACTATATCAAGTGTTCCTGTGGAACATCAATATATGAACACACCACTATATCAAGTGTTCCTGTGGAACATCAATATATGAACACACCACTATATCAAGTGTTCCTGTGGGTCATCAATATATCAACACATCACTATATCAAGTGTTCCTGTGGGTCATCAATAGATGAACACACCACTATATCAAGTGTTCCTGTGGGTCATCAATATATCAACACACCACTATATCAAGTGTTCCTGTGGGTCATCAATATATGAACACACCACTACATCAAGTGTTCCTGTGGAACATCAATAGATGAACACACCACTATATCAAGTGTTCCTGTGGAACATCAATATATCAACACACCACTATATCAAGTGTTCCTGTGTGTCATCAATAGATCAACACACCACTATATCAAGTGTTCCTGTGTGTCATGAATAGATTAATACACCACTATATCAAGTGTTCCTGTGGAACATCAATAGATCAACACTCCACTATATCAAATGTTCCTGTGGGTCATCAATAGATCAACACACCACTATATCAAGTATTCCTGTGGAACATCAATAGATGAACACACCACTATATCAAGTGTTCCTGTGTGTCATGAATAGATCAATACACCACTATATCAAGTGTTCCTGTGAAACATCAATAGATGAACACACCACTATATCAAGTATTCCTGTGGAACATCAATAGATGAACACACCACTATATCAAGTATTCCTGTGGGTCATCAATAGATCAACACACCACTATATCAAGTGTTCCTGTGTGTCATGAATAGATCAATACACCACTATATCAAGTGTTCCTGTGAAACATCAATAGATCAACACACCACTATATCAAGTGTTCCTGTGGAACATCAATATATCAACACACCACTATATCAAGTGTTCCTGTGGAACATCAATATATCAACACACCACTATATCAAGTGTTCCTCTGGAACATCAATATATCAACACACCACTATATCAAGTGTTCCTGTGGGTCATCAATATATGAACACACCACTATATCAAGTGTTCCTGTGGAACATCAATATATGAACACACCACTATATCAAGTGTTCCTGTGGGTCATCAATAGATGAACACACCACTATATCAAGTGTTCCTGTGGGTCATCAATATATCAACACATCACTATATCAAGTGTTCCTGTGGGTCATCAATAGATGAACACACCACTATATCAAGTGTTCCTGTGGGTCATCAATATATCAACACACCACTATATCAAGTGTTCCTGTGGGTCATCAATATATGAACACACCACTACATCAAGTGTTCCTGTGGAACATCAATAGATGAACACACCACTATATCAAGTGTTCCTGTGGAACATCAATATATCAACACACCACTATATCAAGTGTTCCTGTGTGTCATCAATAGATCAACACACCACTATATCAAGTGTTCCTGTGTGTCATGAATAGATTAATACACCACTATATCAAGTGTTCCTGTGGAAAATCAATAGATCAACACTCCACTATATCAAGTATTCCTGTGGGTCATCAATAGATCAACACTCCACTATATCAAGTGTTCCTGTGGGTCATCAATAGATCAACACTCCACTATATCAAGTGTTCCTGTGGGTCATCAATAGATCAACACACCACTATATCAAGTGTTCCTGTGGGTCATCAATAGATCAACACTCCACTATATCAAGTGTTCCTGTGGAACATCAATAGATCAACACTCCACTATATCAAGTATTCCTGTGGGTCATCAATATATGAACACACCACTATATCAAGTGTTCCTGTGGAACATCAATATATCAATACACTACTATATCAAGTGTTCCTGTGTGTCATCAATAGATCAACACACCACTATATCAAGTGTTCCTGTGGGTCATCAATAGATCAACACACCACTATATCAAGTGTTCCTCTGGAACATCAATATATCAACACACCACTATATCAAGTGTTCCTGTGGAACATCAATAGATGAACACACCACTATATCAAGTGTTCCTGTGGAACATCAATATATCAACACACCACTATATCAAGTGTTCCTGTGTGTCATCAATAGATCAACACACCACTATATCAAGTGTTCCTGTGTGTCATGAATAGATCAATACACCACTATATCAAATGTTCCTGTGGAACATCAATAGATCAACACTCCACTATATCAAGTATTCCTGTGGGTCATCAATAGATCAACACTCCACTATATCAAGTGTTTCTGTGGGTCATCAATAGATCAACACACCACTATATCAAGTGTTCCTGTGGGTCATCAATAGATCAACACTCCACTATATCAAGTGTTCCTGTGGGTCATCAATAGATCAACACACCACTATATCAAGTGTTCCTGTGGGTCATGAATAGATCAACACACTACTATATCAAGTGTTCCTGTGTGTCATGAATAGATCAACACACCACTATATCAAGTGTTCCTGTGTGTCATGAATAGATCAACACACCACTATATCAAGTGTTCCTGTGTGTCATGAATAGATCAACACACCACTATATCAAGTGTTCCTGTGGAACATCAATATATCAACACACCACTACACTTGGTGACACTTATAACTGTGCACTTAGACAAATCCCACTATCTCAGTATTTTGTGAATATAACTTTTTGAAATTTGCACTGTATGTAGCTATAAGATGTGTGGTCATGGTTTATAATATTTCATTTTCATAATACACCATATTAAAGATACGCTAGTAATTAATTACGGGATGCATAAAATTGCGAAGTCACGAAAACTGCTCCGGCTTCAATGCGCTGTTTTCCAATCAGCCAAATCATATCTTATCAGGCATTAGAACTAGAAAACCTTGTCGTATTCTAATGACAATCCCAGAGATAGTTTACTGATGAACATCATGTTCATGGACCAGGGCACTGTTTTATCAAAGCATTTACGCTAGCGTAAACCTAAGTTTTCCTAAAATATTGAGTATGTCGATAATATTTGTGTAAATACTTTTTACAAAGATATTTGAGTTCACTTTCTGTCGTAAGTTTTGGATTATTTCTACGCCAAGGCTTGGCTACCCTAAATGGCAAATATGAACGCAAGTGAAGAGTTTTTAACACGCATTGTTGATTTTTGACCGTCGCATGTTATTTTAGACCGTCATTTGTTGTTTTAGAACGTCACTTGTTGTTTTAGACCGTGAATAATCATCAAATCTTAGCGACCATTTATGTTTATTTATTCATTCTGGTACCCGTTATATTGGTTATATTGTGTCCCGACTTACGTTCAATCTTCAATATTTTTGCATAAATGTATAAAATCGATCGTTTAGTAAAACCCACTAACGGATTATCGTAAGGTAGATATCTATGTGTAAATTTACGCGATATTTACGCATTGTTAGTAAAACAGTGCCCAGGAATTCAATTGAAATGACAATGTGTAGTTTTATTTCCCGCTGTTTCACCATTTTCTCGTGCAACTCGTTAAAATGCTATTTTAAAAGTACAACGGGCGATGTTCACTGAACTGTGCAATTTAAATATTGGATTATGCTGTGTGTCGACTAACAAAGAAATACAGAAAATTTTGTTACAAAATATTCACAAACAAAAACGTTATTAGGAATTAAAAACTGCACAGTTATAAGTGGCTCCAAGTGTATATCAAGTGTTCCTATGGATCATTAATAGATCAACACACCACTATATCAAGTATTCCTGAGGAACAGTTTTAGCATGTGTGAAAATTTAATCAACATTTCCAAAGAACTTGTGCAAGAATAGTCCAGTCATTTTAACTTTTAACCTCAAACTAATTGCAAAATATTCAATTTCATGTTAATATGATGCGTAAAGCAGTGTACAAAATGTCCTAAGTGAATATGCGTTTGAGATATACTGAAATATATTTAAATGTCACATATTTCCGCGATATTCGTGACTTTTGATGTAAATAAATCTTAATCTTATTTTGTATCAGTAATTGATTGTTAAATTGTTCTTAGAGGTCGCAATTTCGGCCCGATCGTTATAAAACTTGGTAGCAATGACCATCACAACATAATCTAGGTCCAGTAAGATTTGGGGTTAACCGGTGCCAAAATCAAAGTCTCTAGGTCAATTCATAGGACAAGAGGGCCAGATTGGTTAAGGTATCAATACGACTTACATTCTGACCATATTTAATTATTTGACATAGTGGCCTAGTTTTCAACCCAACATGACCCTTTTCGAACTTTGCCAAGATTTCATGGAGAACAACATTCTGACCAAGATTCATAAAAATTGAGTCAAATCCGTGACCTCTGGAGTGAACACAAGGTTTTCCAAAGATTTTACATAGTGACCTAGTTGTTGGCCTCACATGACCCAGTTTCGAATTTGGCCTATAATTTATAGAGAACAACATTCTGACAAATTTTCATGAAAATTGGATCAAAATAGTGACCTATGTAGTGAACACAAGGTATTTCTAAGATTTGACCTGGTGACCTAGTGTTTGACCCAGTTTCGAACTTGGTCTAGATTTTAGAGACAGCAACATTTCGACCAAGTTTCATGTTGATTGGATCAAAACTGTTGCCTCTAGAGTGAACACAAGCAAATTGTTGAAAGACGGACGGACGACGGACGAAGAGTGATCACAAAAGCTCTATGACAGATATAGTCACCTGGGGTCGCAATTTCCACCTTACACTTGTGAAATTCTACTTTCCCAGCATTTACAGACATGAACAAGAAGGAAGGCATTATAACGGTTACTGATAAAGTGATACCTACATGATTTCTACATTGACGAAGTCTTGTTATATCTGCTTCCTCTGATAAGTCTGTAGCTAAAGGTTGCGTCCATACAACATCAGACGGAGTTTTGAGACCACATACATTTCTAAGTAAACATGACAACAAGGTAATGTCAAAATTGGATGTGTTTGGTTTGTTATCCAAAGGAGGAAGTAGCTTTGCCTGTTCAGATGTTAGTGTCGGCCTACCCTTCTTAGGTTTGATCAATAATTGAAGTGCTGTACTTTGGTTTGTATTTGTTGCTAAGTAGCTGATGAAATCATGACCAACTTTAACATCGAACAGTTTCCTCAGGACACGTGTTCCAATCTCTACAATGAGGTACTGGTACCTAAAGTTGTATTTTTCTGAAAAAAAGTAATAACATTTTATCAATGTTGACACACCTTCAAGAATAATGAGCACTGGTTGGTCAATACTGACACACCTTCAAGAATAGTGAACACTCATTAGTCAATATTGACACACCTTTAAGTATAGTGAATACTCATTGGTCTACACTTTACAAAACAACTTGAATGAACTTCTTCCTCCTTCAGTAAAAGTACATTGCCATATGTGGTGAAACATTCTAGTTTCTAGTGAAAATTGGTTAAAAAGGTGATTTTTTATAATTTGCAAAGGGCCATAACTCTTTATAAACTTATTTATTCTTTTAAATTCTTTTAAGGCATTGTTCCTCTGATCATTCCCTTCAAAATGATATGCAACATCACATAGTTTGTACAAGTTTAGAAAAATATGAAATAATCCGAAAGTGGATCTAAGACCCTCTTGGGTCAAAAGTTCTAGTCTGAAGGGCAAGGTGTTCCCATCGACCAATTTAGCTGAAATTTTGTATATATGCATTGTTTGAGGAGGGTCACAGTTGGGCAAAAAAGATTTTGAACGGAGAGAATTTTCAAAAAATGAAACACCCTAGGCAATATTGACGAACGAGTGTTCACTATACTTGAATGGGTGTCAATATTGACCATTGAGTGTTCACTATTCTTGAAGGGGTGTCAATATTGATCTATGATTATCACTATTCATGAAGGTGTGTCAATATTGATACAATGTGTTTTGAATAAATCATAAACGTGGCTTTTTATACAACAAACATAATTTTGTTAAATAATCATGTGAACAAATATCAATTGATCACTTTGTTGATTAAAACTAGAATGTTTCACCACATATGGCAATGTACTTTTACTAAAGGAGGAAGAAGTTCATTCAAGTTGTTTTGTAAAGTGTAGACCAATGAGTGTTCACTATACTTAAAGAATGTTTAAGGAGTGTCATTTTTAATATAATAAGGATTTAATAAGGATTTGAACAAGCAACATCCCTTTAAATAACATTATATGAAACCAGTTTAATGATAACTTACTAACAACCATGTTGAAAGTAGATGTTACATATTCACCAGCACATTGAACACCTCAACTTTGTATTCTCCAGAAACTTCCTCTATCACATCATTGATGCTAATAGTGACACTACCTTTACATGAAGAAATCCTGATGCGATCATCTTGTGAGAGTCGGATATTATCCTTCTCTACATTGACCGCAACATGAACATCCCCGCCAATATCATGGTAGGACATGAGGCAACCTTAAACACTTAGTGCCTCTAGAGATGGTAGGACATGAGGCAACTTTAAACACTTAGTGCCACTAGTGATGGTAGGACATGAGACAACCTTAAACACTTAGTGCCACAAGAGATGGTACGACATGAGGCAACCATAAACACTTAGTACCACTAGAGATGGTACAACATGAGGTAACCTTAAACACTTAGTGCCACTAGAGATGGTACGACATGAGGCAACCTTAAACACTCAGTGCCACTAGAGATGGTACGACATGAGGCAACCATAAACACTTAGTGCGCATAGAGATGGCACGACATGAGACAACCTTAATTACTTAGTGCCGCTAGAGATGGTACGACATGAAACAACCTTAAACACTTAGTGCCGCTAGAGATGGTACGACATGAGACAACCTTAAACACTTTGTGCTGCTAGAGATGGTACGACATGAGACAACCTTAAACACTTAGCGCCACTAGAGATGGTACAACATGAGGCAACCTTAAACACATAGTGCCACTAGAGATGGTACGACATGAGACAACCTTAAACACTTAGTGCCACTAGAGATGGTACAACATGAGACAACCTTAAACACTTAGTACCACTAGAGATGGTACGACATGAGACAACCTTAAACACTTAGTGCCACTAGAGATGGTATGACATGAGACAAACTTAAACACTTAGTACCACTAGAGATGGTACAACATGAGACAACCTTAAACACTTAGTGCCACTAGAGATGGTATGACATGAGACAAACTTAAACACTTAGTGCCACTAGAGATGGTACAACATGAGACAACCTTAAACACTTAGTGCCACTAGAGATGGTATGACATGAGGCAACCTTAAACACTTAGTGCCACTAGAGATGTTATGAGACAACCTTAAACACTTAGTGCCACTAGAGATGGTACAACATGAGGCAACATTAAACACATAGTGCCACTTGAGATGGTACGACATGAGACAACCTTAAACACTTAGTGCCAATAGAGATGGTACGTCATGAGGCAATCTTAAACACTTAGTGCCGCTAGATGGTAGGACAAGAGACAACCTTAAACACTTAGTGCCACTAGAGACGAGATGGTACGACATGAGGCAACCTTAAACACTTAGTGCCCCTAGAGACGAGATGGTATGACATGAGACAACCTTAAACACTTAGTGCCTCTAGAGATGGTATGACATGAGACAGCCATAAACACTTATTGCCACTAGAGACGAGATGGTACGACATGAGGCCACCTTAAACACTTAGTGCCACTAGAGATGGTACGACATGACGCAGCCTTAAACACTTAGTGCCACTAGAGATGGTACGACATGACGCAACCTTAAACACTTAGTGCCGCTAGAGATGGTACCACATGAGGCAACCTTAAACACTTAGTGCCGCTAGAGATGGTACAACATGAGACAACCTTAAACACTTAGTGCCACTAGAGATGGTACAAGATGAGACAACCTTAAACACTTAGTGCCACTAGAGATGGTACAACATGAGACAACCTTAAACACTTAGTGCCGCTAGAGATGGTACAACATGAGACAACCTTAAACACTTAGTGCCGCTAGATGGTAGGACAAGAGACAACCTTAAACACTTAGTGCCACTAGAGACAAGATGGTACAACATGAGACAACCTTAAACACTTAGTGCCGCTAGATGGTAGGACAAGAGACAACCTTAAACACTTAGTGCCCCTAGAGATGGTACAACATGAGGCAACCTTAAACACTTAGTGCAACTAGAGACGGTACAACATGAGGCAACCTTAAACAATAAGTGCCACTAGAGACATGAGACAACCTTAAACACTTAGTGCCACTAGAGATGGTACGACATGAGGCAACATTAAACACTTAGTGCCACTAGAGATGGTACAACATGAGGCAACCTTAAACACTTAGTGCCACTAGAGATGGTACAACATGAGACAACCTTAAACAATAAGAGCCACTAGAGACATGAGACAACCTTAAACACTTAGTGCCACTAGAGATGGTACGACATAAGGCAACCTTAAACAATTAGTGCCACTATAGATGAGATTGTACGACATGAGACAACCTTAAGCACTTACTGCCACTAGAGACAGTACGACATGAGGCAACCTTAAACACTTAGTGCCACGAGAGACGGTGCAACATGAGGCAACCATCAACACTTAGTGCCGCTAGAGATTGTACGACAAGAAGCAACTTTAAACACTTAGTGTCACTAGAGATGGTACGACACGAGGCAACCTTAAACACTTAGTGCCGTTAGAGATGGTACGACATGAGACAACCTTAAACACTTAGTGCCACTAGAGATGGTACGACATGAGACAACCTTAAACACTAAGTGCCACTAGAGATGGTATGACATGAGGCAACCTTAAACACAAAGTCCTGCTAGAGATAGTACGACATGAGACAACCTTAAACACTTAGTGCCACTAAAGATGGTATTACATGAGGCAACCTTAAACACTTAGTGCCACTAGAGATGGTACGACATGAGGCAACCTTAAACACTTAGTGCCACTAGAGACGGTACGACATGAGGCAACCATAAACACTTAGTGCCACTAGAGATGGTACAACATGAGGTAACCTTAAACACTTAGTGTCACTAGAGATGGTACAACATGAGACAACCTTAAACACTTAGTGCCACTAGAGACATGAGACAACCTTAAACACTTAGTGCCACTAGAGATGGTACGACATGAGACAACCTTAAACACTTAGTGCCACTAGAGATGGTACGACATGAGGCCACCTAAAACACTTAGTGCCACTAGATATGGTACGACATGAGACAACCTTAAACACTTAGCGCCACTAGAGATGGTACGGCATGAGGCAACCTTAAACACTTAGTGCCACTAGAGATGGTACGACATGAGACAACCTTAAACACTTAGTGCCACTAGAGATGGTACGACATGAGACAACCTTAAACACTTAGTGCCACTAGAGATGGTACAACATGAGGTAACCTTAAGCACTTAGTGCCACTAGAGATGGTACAACATGAGGTAACCTTAAGCACTTAGTGCCACTAGAGATGGTACAACATGAGGCAACCTTAAACACTTAGTCCTGCTAGAGATGGTACGAGATGAGACAACCTTAAACACTTAGTGCCACTAGAGATGGTATGACATAAGACAACCTTAAACACTTAGTGCCACTAGAGATGGTACAACATGAGGTAACCTTAAACACTTAGTGCCACTAGAGATGGTATGACATGAGACAACCTTAAACACTTAGTGCCACTAGAGATGGTACGACATGAGACAACCTTAAACACTTAGTGCCACTAGAGATGGTACGACATGAGGCAATCTTAAACACTTAGTGCCACTAGAGATGGTACGACATGAGACAACCTTAAACACTTAGTGCCACTAGAGATGGTACGAGATGAGACAACCTTAAACACTTAGTGCCACTAGAGATGGTACGAGATGAGACAACCTTAAACACTTAGTGCCACTAGAGATGGTACGAGATGAGGCAACCTTAAACACTTAGTGCCACTAGAGATGGTATGAGATGAGGCAACCTTAAACACTTAGTGCCACTAGAGATGGTACGACATGAGGCAACCTTAAACACTTAGTGCCACTAGAGATGGTAGGAGATGAGGCAACCTTAAACACTTAGTGCCACTAGAGACATGAGACAACCTTAAACACTTAGTGCCACTAGAGATGGTACGACATGAGGCAACCTTAAACACTTAGTGCCACTAGAGATGGTACAACATGAGATAACCTTAAACACTTAGTGCCACTAGAGATGGTACGACATGAAGCAACCTTGAACACTTACTGCCACTAGAGACGGTAAGACATGAGGCAACCTTAAACACTTAGTGCCACTGGAGATGGTATGACATGAGGCAACCTTAAACACTTAGTACCACTAGAGACTTTATACCATCCCAGATCAATATGTTTTGCAAATTCTAAATTGAACATGTTGAAAACAACTTTAATATGTCAACTGATATACTCACCAACAGGGCCGGGGTTCTGCTCTATACCCGCAATTATCAATAGTGTCTGTATAAAATGCACAACTCCTAATAACTTCACTAATAGACAGACATCTAGCGTAACTGCCATCTCACCTACATCACTACATGAGGCGAAACATCGGACACGATGCGGTGATGTCTCTATGCCAATACTGAATACTGAAACATAATACAACAATCCAACTTTACAGTTTGCCATATCATTCATTCATTACAAGTCAAGCAACTTTATAGTTTGCCATATCATTCATTAATTACAAGATAAGCAACTTTATAGTTTGCCATATCATTCATTCATTACAAGTCAAGCAACTTTATAGTTGGCCATATCATTCATTCATTACAAAACAAGCAACTTTATAGTTTGTCATATCATTCATTCATCACAAGTCAGGCAACTTTATAGTTTGCCATATCATTCATTCATTACAAGTCAAGAAACTTTTTAGTTTGCCATATCATTAATTCATTACAAGTCAAGCAACTTAATAGTTTGCCATATCATTCATTCATCACAAGTCAAGCAACTATATAGTTTGTCATATCATTCATTCATTACAAGTCAAGCAACTTTATAGTTTGCCATATCATTCATTCATTACAAGTCAAGCAACTTAATAGTTTGTCATATCATTCATTCATTACAAGTTAAGCAACTTTATAGTTTGTCATATCATTCATTCATTACAAGTCAAGCAACTTTATAGTTTGCCATAGCATTCATTCATTACAAGTCAAGCAACTTAATAGTTTGCCATATCATTCATTCATTACAAGTCAAGCAACTTTATAGTTTGTCATATCATTCATTCATTACAAGTCAAGCAACTTTATAGTTTGCCATATCATTCATTCATTACAAGTCAAGCAACTTTATAGTTTGCCATATCATTCATTCATTACAAGTCAAGCAACTTAATAGTTTGCCATATCATTCATTCATTACAAGTTAAGCAACTTTATAGTTTGTCATATCATTCATTCATTACAAGTCAAGCAACTTTATAGTTTGCCATATCATTAATTCATTACAAGTCAAGTAAAATAGTATATAAGGCATCGACACTAAAATGTTCACTCCAGTCCCTAATTAACAAGTGCACAGTTTGGTAAATTGTCGTTTTGTTGACAACCAAAGTTAGACATGTGCTTAACTTTGAAGTGTGTTGTTTTCCTTGTGGTGTCATGATGTCCTTGTGGTGTGTTGTTCTCCTTGTCGTGTGTTGTTGTCCTTGTGGTGTGATGATGTCCTTGTGATGTGTTGTTGTCCTTGTGGTGTTATTATGTCCTTGTGGTGTAATGTTGTCCTTGTGGTGTGTAATTGTCCTTGTGGTGTTATTATGTCCTTGTGGTGTAATGTTGTCCTTGTGGTGTGTTGTTGTCCTTGTGGTGTTATTATGTCCTTGTGTTGTAATGTTGTCCTTGTGGTGTGTTGTTGTCCTTGTGGTGTTATTATTTCCTTGTGGTGTAATGTTGTCCTTGTGGTGTTTTGTTGTCCTTGTGGTGTGTTGTTGTCCTTGTGGTGTGTTGTTGTCCTTGTTGGGTGTTGTTGTCCTTGTGGTGTGTTGTTGTCCTTGTGGTGTGTTGTTGTCCTTGTGGTGTGTTGTTGTCCTTGTGGTTTTATGTTGTCCTTGTGGTGTGTTGTTGTCCTTGTGGTGTGTTGTTGTCCTTGTGGTGTGATGTTGTCCTTGTGGTGTGTTGTTGTCCTTGTGGTGCGTTGTTGTCCTTGTGTGGTATTGTCTTGTGGTGTGTTGTAGTCATCGTGGTGATATTATGTCCTTGTGGTGTGGTGTTTTCTTTGTGGTGTGATAATGTCCTTGTGGTGTGATGTTGTCCTTGTGGTTTGTTGTTCTCCATGTGATGTGATGTTGTCTTGTGGTGTGATGTTGTCCTTGTGGTGAGATAATGTCCTTGTAGTGAGGTGTTTTCCTTGTGGTAAGTTGTTATCTTTGAGGTGTGATTTTGTCCTTGTGGCGTGTTGTTGTCCTTATGGTGTGATGTTGTCCTTGTGTTTTGTTGTTGTCCATGTGATGTGATGTTTTCTTGTGGTGTGATGTTGTCCTTGTGGTGAAATAATGTCCTTGTAGTGTGGTGTTTTCCTTGTGGTATGTTGTTATCTTTGTGATGTGATGTTGTCCTTGTGGTGTGATGTTGTCCTTGTGGTGTGATGTTGTCCTTGTGGTGTGTTGTTGTCCTTGTGGTGTGTTGTTGTCCTTGTGGTGTGTTGTTGTCTTGTGGTGTGTTGTTGTCCTTGTGGTGTGTTGTTGTCCTTGTGGCGTGTTGTTGTCTTGTGGTATGTTGTTGTCCTTGTGGTGTGTTGTTTTCCTTGTGGTGTGTTGTTGTCCTTGTGGTGTGTTGTTGTCCTTGTGGTGTGATGTTGTCCTTGTGGTGTGATGTTGTCTTGTGGTGTGATGTTGTCCTTGTAGTGTGGTGTTTTCCTTGTGGTATGTTGTTATCTTTGTGGTGTGATGTTGTCCTTGTGGTGTGATGTTGTCCTTGTGGTGTGTTGATGTCCTTGTGGTGTGATGTGATGTTGTCCTTGTGGTGTGGTGTGATGTTGTCCTTGTGGTGTGATGTGATGTTGTCCTTGTGGTGTGGTGTGATGTTGTCCTTGTGGTGTGATGTTGTCCTTGTGGTGTGATGTTGTCCTTGTGGTCCTTGTGGTGTGATGTTGTCCTTGTGGTGTGATGTGATGTTGTCCTTGTGGTGTGGTGTGATGTTGTCCTTGTGGTGTGATGTGATGTTGTCCTTGTGGTGTGATGATGTCCTTGTGGTGTGATGTGATGTTGTCCTTGTGGTGTGGTGTGATGTTGTCCTTGTGGTGTGATGTTGTCCTTGTGGTGTGATGGTGTCCTTGTGGTGTGATGTTGTCCTTGTGGTGTGGTGTTGTCCATGTGGTGTGGTGTGATGTTGTCCTTGTGGTGTGGCGTGGTGTTGTTCGTGTGGTGTGATGTTGTCCTTGTAATGCTTTTGTTAGAACTTATTTACTTACCCATAGTTCCTGGAGCTGGTTCAATGCCGAACAATGCTAACAATACCCGGATTACAAATGCAACTCTGACACATTTGACAAGTATGTTGAAGTTAACAAATGACGGTATGTTGCCTGCACCTCTCCTCGACGAGAAACATCCTACACGTGACCGGTACGTCGGCATATCAACACCCATAACTGAACCTGAAATTAGATAGATTTGAATACATCTTTGCAGAAGTTCAAATAACGAAGTTTGTTTGTTTATGAATATATTTAAATATGTCGTGCCAAAGCACTTGCAATAGGTTATGTTGCCATGTCCATCCCCTTTAACTGTTTTGGCTTGTCCAGTTTGCTGGGGAAGTAAGTATTATAGTTAGGTCACTGTGTATGGTGTTTGTAAACTAGGTCAAGTCGTATTTATGTCTCATTTGTCACTTGGGTCACCGTGATGGCATATATTTGTGAAACTAGGTCATCGTGCATCGGGGACTTCGGCTGCGTTTCATTCGGTCACTTGGGATCACTGATTTCATAGTGAATTGGGTGTGGGCATTATTCCGTGAAGTTGTGTTACTATTTTCTGTTTTCAGCTAGTTAAGTTGAGTAATGCCTTCAATATCCAATTTCATTATTTCTTTTTTGGATATTCTTCGTTTCCCCTCCACAAGCTATTAGTGTACTAGCAAATTGGTATACACTTACACGTTAAAACATTTGTAACTTTGAAAGAGAACGATATTTCACTGAGTGTACGACCGAAAATGTGTCATAAAGAAGACATGCAAAACCAAAACAAACTTTCTCATGTTACTTCAATGTTCAATGTCTCACGGCTTCATTATATCACGCCTAGTCTGTTCAATGTCTCACGGCTACATTAGATCACGCCTAGTCTATTCAATGTCTCACGGCTACATTAGATCACGCCTAGTCTATTCAATGTCTCACGGCTACATTAGATGACGCCTAGTCTATTCAATGTCTCACGGCTACATTAGATCACGCCTAGTCTATTCAATGTCTCACGGCTACATTAGATCACGCCTAGTCTATTCAATGTCTCACGGCTACATTAGATCAAGCCTAGTCTATTCAATGTCCCACGGCTTCATTATATCACGCCTAGTCTATTCAATGTCCCACGGCTACATTAGATCACGCCTAGTCTATTCAATGTCCCACGGCTACATTAGGTCACGCCTAGTCTATTCAATGTCCCACGGCTACATTAGATCACGCCTAGTCTATTCAATGTCTCACGGCTACATTAGATCACGCCTAGTCTATTCAATGTCTCACGGCTACATTAGATCACGCCTAGTCTATTCAATGTCTCACGGCTACATTAGATCACGCCTAGTCTATTCAATGTCTCACGGCTACATTAGATCACGCCTAGTCTATTCAATGTCCCACGGCTTCATTATATCACGCCTAGTCTATTCAATGTCTCACGGCTTCATTAGATCACGCCTAGTCTGTTCAATGTCTCACGGCTACATTAGATCACGCCTAGTCTGTTCAATGTCCCACGGCTACATTAGATCACGCCTAGTCTGTTCAATGTCTCACGGCTACATTATATCACGCCTAGTCTGTTCAATGTCTCACGGCTTCATTATATCACGCCTAGTCTGTTCAATGTCTCACGGCTACATTAGATCACGCCTAGTCTGTTCAATGTCTCACGGCTACATTATATCACGCCTAGTCTGTTCAATGTCTCACGGCTACATTATATCACGCCAATGTTCCACGGCTACATTAGATCACGCCTAGTCTATTCAATGTCCCACGGCTACATTAGATCACGCCTAGTCTATTCAATGTCCCACGGCTACATTAGATCACGCCTAGTCTATTCAATGTCTCACGGCTACATTAGATCACGCCTAGTCTATTCAATGTCTCACGGCTACATTAGATCACGCCTAGTCTATTCAATGTCTCACGGCTACATTATTTCACGCCTAGTCTATTCAATGTATACTTCTAACCTTCATTGTGACAAAGTAATTCATTAAATCTTTCAAAATTTGTGATTCAGATTTCCTGTATAAACAGACATTCTTGCACATTAGTTATTGCAACATAGTAAATAACATACATGTTTGTGTTACAAATGACCATGTTTTTTATTTTAACTAGACATTTATGCCCTCGGGCAAATTATGTCGAGCCTAGGCGCACATTGAAAAAAATGCACTGACTTAAATGTGCTAAGTTACATCTAATGCCAGCATGCATAAAGAATAAATTATTCCTACAACTTCAATTTGACCTTTGACCTTGACCTTTGAGAAAAGAACCAGGGGTTGCTCAGGACACTCGGATTAATAGAGGTTGACATTCATGGCAATTTCAAGCAAGATTGGTCAATGCAGGACAAAATAATCTCCAGACAAGCTTCTTTAGAAATTTGACCTGCAACTGTGACCTTGACCTTTGATATAAGAACTTGAAGGTTGAGCATGACACTCCAGCTTATTGAGGTGAACATTCATGCCAAATGTAAGACATATTGGTCAATGTACGACAAAGTTATGGTCTGGACAAGCTTCAATTTGACCTTCAACTGTGACCTTGACCTTTGAGATATGAACCCCTGGGTATCTAATGAACCTCTGTCTCATGAAGGTGAACATTCATGCCAAATCAAAGAAAGAGAACATTCATGCCAAATATAAGAAAGATTGGTCAATACATGAGTGAGATACTTGTTATTTTAACAAGAGAGCATGAAAGGCCCTAGGTTGCTCACCTGTTGCACATTGATCTAGGTATCAGTACAAACTACATTCTGACCATTCTGAAGATTGGATCAAAGCGGTGACCCTGGAGTGAACACAATATTTCTCTAAGATTTGACCTAGCGACCTAGTTTTTGACCCCACATGCCCCAGTTTCAAACTTGGCCTAGATTTCATAAAGAGCATCATTCTGACCAAGTTTCATGATGATAGGATGCAAACCAGGACCTCTGGAGTGAACACAAGGGTTTTCTAAGAGTTGATCTAGTGACCTAGTTTTTGACCCCACATGACCCAGGTCTAGATTCCATAGAGAACAACATTCTGACCAAGTTTCATGAAGAATGAATCAAAACAACGACCTCTGGTGTGAACACTAGGTTTTTCTAAGATTTGACCTAGTGACCTAGTTTCGACCCCACATGACCCAGTATCAAACTTGGCCTAGATTTCATAGAGAACAACATTCTGACCAAGTTTCATGAAGATTGGAACAAATTGGTGACATCTAGAGTGTACACAAGATTTTTCTAAGATTTGACCTAGAGACCTAGTTTATGACCCAAGTTTCGAACTTGGCCTAGACTTCATGGAGAACAACATTCTGATTAAGTTTCTTGAAGATTGGATCAAAGCTGTTGCTAGAGTGTACACAAGCCAATTGTTGACGGTTGACGACAGACGAAGAGTAATCACAAAAGCTCACCTTTTCACTATGTGACAGGTGAGCTAAAAAGTGTCAATGCATGAGTGAGATACAGCCCGGACAAGGTCTATAATGGTCATTTTTTACCTTTGACCGCTAAGTGTGACCTTGACCTTTGAGCTCGAGACCTGGATCTTGTGCACTGCACACTGCCTCATGGTATTTAACAATTATACCAAGTTATTTTAACAAGAGGGTCCAAAGGGCCCTGGGTCGCTCACCTGTTTGGCCTAGTGACCTAGATTTTGGCCCAAATGACTCAGTATCTAACTTGACCTAGATTTTATAGAGATAAACATTGTGACCAAGTTTCATAAAGATAGAGTCAAAATTGTGACCTCTAGTGTGTTCACAAGATTTTTCAATGATTTGGCCCCGTGACCTAGTTTTTGACCCCAGATGACCCAATATCGAACTTGACCTAAATTTTATAATGATGATCATTGTGATCAAGTTTCATAAAGATAAGGTCAAAATTGTGACCTCTAGTGTGTTCACAAGCTTTTTCAATGATTTGGCCTCGTGACCTAGTTTTTGACTTCGGATGACCCAATATCGAACTTGACCAAAATTTTATAGTGATGATCAGTGTGATCAAGTTTCATAAAGATTAGGCTCAAATTGTGACCTCTAGTGTGTTCACAAGCTTTTTCAATGATTTGGCCTTCAAAGGCTTGTGACCTAGTTTTTGACCCCGGATGACCCAATATCGAACTTGACATAGATTTTATAGAGATGATCATTGTGATCAATTTTCATAAAGATTAGTCTCAAATTGTGACCTCTAGTGTGTTCACAAGCTTTTTCAATGATTTGGCCTTGTGACCTAGTTTTTGACCCCAGATGACCCAATATCGAACTTGACCTAGATTTTATAGAGATGATCATTGTGATCAATTTTCATAAAGATTAGTCACAAATTGTGACCTCTAATGTGTTCACAAGGTTTTTCAATGATTTGGCCTAGTGACCTAGTTTTTGACCCCAGATGACCCAATATCAAACTTGACCTAGATTTTACAGAGATGATCATTGTGATCAATTTTCATAAAGATTAGTCTCAAATTGTGACCTCTAGTGTGTTCACAAGCTTTTTCAATGATTTGGCCTTGTGACCTAGTTTTTGACCCCAGATGACCCAATATCGAACTTGACCTAGATTTTATGGAGATGATCATTGTGATCAAGTTTCATAAAGATTAAGCTCAAATTGTGACCTCTAATGTGTTCACAAGGTTTTCCTTTGATTTGACCTAGTGACCTAGTTTTTGACCCCAGATGACCCAATATCAAACTTGGCCTAGATTTTATGGAGATGATCATTGTGATCAAGTTTCATAAAGATTAGGCTCAAATTGTGACCTCTAATGTGTTCACAAGGTTTTCCTTTGATTTGACCTAGTGACCTAGTTTTTGACCCCAGATGACCCAATATCGAACTTGACCTAGATTTTATGGAGATGATCATTGTGATCAAGTTTCATAATGATCAGGCTAAATTTGTGACCTCTAGTGTGTTCACAAGCAATTGTGAACGGACGACGGACGGACGGACGGACGACGGACGAAGAGCGATCACAAAAGCTCACCTTGTCACTTTGTGACAGGTGAGCTAAAAAGTGTCAATGCATAAGGGAGATACAGCACAGACAAGGGTCCGGACGGACACACTAACTAACTAACTCACTCACTAACTAACGTACATACATATATTAAAATCAATATATAAATGTACATGCATTTCCGTATCCGTGTACATACACGCAACTGCAATCGTGGGCTCGACAATAAAACTATTAGTTATATTCACGGGATTAAAATGCATTTATTAAAATCAATATATAAATGTACATGCATTTCCGTATCCGTGTTCCTTATATTATTCACATGAAAACAATGCAGCAATTGTTATTTATTAAAATCGCAGTAAAACTTTTTAATTTAAATTCCACATATTTCAGACATGTACTACAACTTAACTTTATTTGTTCAAAAACATACTTTAGGATTACAAAATATTGCATTATTTAATGTACATCACAAAATGTGTATTTATGGTTGTATTTTGAACAACACATGCTTTCAAAAGGCTTCGTTGATTTATTTATTTTGAAAATACAATAACTTTATTTATCACATAACCTGCGGTCTGGGAGTACATTAAAGCCGTGCCGGAAATATCGTAATGCACTCCCAGCCCATTCATTAAACATTTAAATTAGCTTGACGTTGATCGGTTGGTTGGATCAGGATGACGTAACGTAAGCAAATCCGTGCCTTGCATTGACCCGTGACGTCAGTATAATACAAACGTCGGCATGACGTCGCGCGCATTGTAACGCTAAATTTTGAATGAAACCTATGTATAGTGCACATCAGCGTTTTGAACATTAACGAGCGTTCTCTAAGGTTTTATGATAAATAGAATCTTACATTCGTTTTAATTACATACAAGTTTAATTAAACAAGCGGAAAAACTATATGACAATGAGCACTCATGCAAGATCCTCTTAGACTATTAGTCAAACATTCGACTGCTAAATCGGTATTCACATAACCCTACTTGAGTATAGCTGGAGTCACTGTCAAGTGACGTTTCGCCCACTCGAGAAATCCCCACTCATTCGAGTCAACTCCAGCGATACTTACCGTTGTGAATACCAATTTCTAGTTAGGTGGGATGCCCACTCAAACGCTCATTAAAATGGGATTATCTCAGTGAGTGAGAGTGGAGGGACGGTCGAGTAGAGGATGCTCACCAACCTAAACTGGACTTCACTGTACCAGCGCAGGATATACGCAGATGTCACCCTCTTGTACAAGACAGTCAACGCCTTAGTTGCCATACCAATGACATACTGCCCAACACCGGCTCTGAGGAGGGACTCTAGAACTAGCCACAGAGTTAAATTCATCCCATTCCACTGCCGTCTGAATATATGCCAGTATTCATTCTTCCCCAGAACAGTCACCCATTGGAACAGTCTGCCAGATACCACCGTCTGTGCCCTAAGCCTGGAGGCTTTTAAATCAGCTCTCCACCGGGTACCAGCAGCATACTAGTGTGTAAAATCGGGAACTGTATTGTAAAGGGTAAATACGGGTCACCCGTTTTACCGGAATCCACGTAAATTACCGGAATAGACCGGAATCCAGATAAATTACCGGAATAGGCCTATATTTCGTTAATAAACGGTAGTTTTACATAGTTTTTGGTTTAAATCAATCTGATTTAACATAAGCAACATATATGCAAAACTAAAATAAAATATGTTCACGAAAAAAAAATTTATTCGAGATTCAAAATTTGTTCATTTTACGATGTCATTACCGTATTGGATCAGAATTAGCGTGTCCGGAATAGACTCGTTTCTCATTATTTAATGGTAATTGTGTTTAATTTCTTGTATAATTCATTAATATGTACTATTATAATATTGTTTCCAAAAGGAAATTAAAATATTGTGTTGAATAATGATTTTATACAAGTTTTAAAATCGCTCATTTCCCGCATTGACCGCGCATATTGAATGAGAATTAAAATAACCGGAATAGGTTTGTATCAAGTTTTTTATAGGTAATTGTGTTTAATTTCTGATATAATTCAATAATATATACTATTATTATATTGTTTCCAAAAGGAAATTAAAATATTGTGGTGAATAATGATTTTATACAAGTTTTAAAATCGATCATTTCCCCGCATTGACGTGCGTATTGAATGAGAATTAACATAACCGGAATAGGCTTGTATCACGTTATTTATTGGTAATTGTGTTTAATTTCTGATATAATTCAATAATATATACTATTATTATATTGTTTCCAAAAGGAAATTAAAATATTATGGTGAATAATGATTTTATACAAGTTTTAAAATTGCTAATTTTCCCGCATTGACGTAACCGAAATAGGCTCGTATCTCGCTATAGAATGGTAGTTTTGCTTAGTTTCTGCAATAATTCGTTCATATATACTATTAATAAGTTATTTCCAAAAGGAAATCAAAATATTTTAGTAAAACAAGATTTTGTGCAATTTTTAAAATCGTCCATTTCTCGCTTTGAACGCACGTACTGAATGAGAATTAACGTAACCGGAATAGACCCGAATCTCGTTTTTTATGGTAATTTTGTTTAGTTTCTGCTATTATTCGATCATATATGCGATAAATAACTTATTTCCAAATGGAAATTTAAAATATTTCTTAAAACACAGATTTTGTGTTTGTTATTTACTCTAAAGAGTTGCATTCTCGTTCGACCATCGTGTTTTTCCTCCACAGAGACTTGACTATACACTGATTCATGAGAATGAAGAGTTGGGGCTATGACTAGATTTCTTGACATCTAGCATACTGATAAATGACCTGTTTATTGGATATTCTGTATGACATCTTGTGTGTCGATTGTATACTTGTAGCCCCAGGCATGACTAATCATTGTGCAACAGTTGGATAAAATTAAACCTAATGATCGTTTTTGAACCGCAAAAATCAATTAATGAATAAAATTACTGACATATATCAAGGATTCTGAATATTATCATAGAACAGGCCACTGTTACCTACGTAAGTATTTTCTATCACTTGGTCAATGCATTCACAGACCCTGTCGCTGAATCCTTTATCAGGGAGTCCTTATGTTAATCACAAATGACACAAATGATATAGACGTAATTAATATGTATTGCGAAGACACGTAACAATTACCTTCAAATAGTATTAGTAATCCATTATGATACAATATGATTTATAATCTGTTAATGAACTGCCATGAGTTATTCCACTAACAAAGATTAAATATACGTCTTAAGCATCACGAGGTCTACAAAATGAGCGATGTCGCAATATGTTTCTATTTTCATGTGTTCGGCTGCGTTACCTTTGATGTATATTTTTCACACAGGTAACTGTTTCACCGATAAAAATACTTACTTTTTTTGGAAACATTAATTTTTTGTACAAGGTCTATATGCAGGTGAATCGACGAACCGGTCACTAGTGTGCATTTTATTTTCCCTAACGTACAATACAGTAATACAATACAGTATACTTATTAATCATCTAGTATGTAATGCTGTGGTTTAAAAAACATTAAATTTTATACATACGAGTGTCTCACAATAACCACTGAGCTACGGAGTCATGTAGAAAATATAAAATTTAGGAAGTTATTACATGTTATGTTTTTTAAACAAATGGCAATATAAAGGAGTTTTTATCGAGCCGATTCACACTCTGCGCACGCACAGTTTTTAAACCCTCGTTAGTAAATATCTACATGTGGATGTTGACGAGTAACCCTATTGAAGTTGAAGTTGAAGTGAATATGGCCCAAAGACGCCTTTTCTATTGTATGAAAAATGTGGGTCTTACTAAAAAATGTTTATTGAAGGCAGAAAAACTAATGTTCGAAATAATGTTCCCCAAATCCGTTTGTAAGTTGTATTCTTCTATTATTAACTCAAATATATTTAATTAATTGAGTTTTAAGTCAATATAACCCGATTTAATCAGGTACGTGGCGTATTTATTACGAACCAATAACCATCTGGTTCATCAGGCCCACCATACCCTAAAATATTTTAGATTTATTAAAAGTAGTCTTACACACATACATGTTAGTCAAACAATCTAGACTTAGTGAGTAGCTCACTTTGAGGAGGTTAAAGTCAGAAATTATAAAAAAATCTTCTAGCAGACAGCCCTTGTCTAACATACATGTATCATTGATTGCAATTCATGTTGATGTATTTTATTTGTTCAAAATAAATGCATTTAAACCATTTCAATTTTTAAACAAGAGGCCCCTGAGGGGCCAGTAACGCTCAACTGAGTCGTGTGGGAAATTTCAATTTTTAGCTCTGGTGGCCATCTTGTTTAGCAGACCGGAACAATTTAAGCTATTTTGGTTACAGGTCACCCAAAGATCATTCCTGTAATTTTTTATCAAAATCCATCAAGCGGTTCAGGAGAAGAAGCCGTTGAAAGGATATTTCTATTTTTAGCTATGGCGGCCATCTTCTTTAATTGAATGGAACAATTTTAGCTAAATTGGTTAACAGTCAACCAAAGATCATTTGTGTAAAGTTTTATCAAAACCTGTAAAGCAGTTAAGGAGAAGAAGTCGTTTAAAGGAGAATTCTATTTTTAGCTCTGGCGGCCATCTTGTTTAGCGAAGTGGAACGATTTTAGCTATTTTGGTTAAGGGTCACCCAAAGATCATTCTTGTAAGGTTTTATATAAATTGTCCGAGTGGTTAAAGAGAAGAAGTTGTTTCAAGTTTTTTTCTATTTTAGCTCTGACGGCCATCTTGTTCAACGGAGCTGAACTATTTCAGCTATTTTGAATAAGTGTTACCCAAGGATCATTCCTGTAGAGTTTAATCAAAATCCACCAAGCAGTTAAGGAGAAGAAGTCGTTTAAAGGATATTTCTATTTTTAGCTCTGGTGGCCATTTTGTTTAGCGGAGTGGAACGATTTTAGCTATTTTGGTAAAGGGTCACCCAAACATCATTCCTGTACAGTTTTATTGAAATCGGCCAAGTGGTTAAGGAGAAGAAGTTGTTTAGAGATTTTTCTATTTATAGCTCTGG
The DNA here is from genome assembly GCA_963678985.1 of Spisula subtruncata. NCBI lineage: Eukaryota > Metazoa > Mollusca > Bivalvia > Venerida > Mactridae > Spisula > Spisula subtruncata. The sequence continues at coordinate 67,563,128 of OY787661.1, forward strand.
CGGCCATCTTGTTTATCGGAGCGGAACGATTTTGCTATTTTGGTAAAGGGTCACCCAAACATCATTCCTGTACAGTTTTATTGAAATCGGCCAAGTGGTTAAGGAGAAGAAGTTGTTTAGAGATTTTTCTATTTATAGCTCTGGCGGCCATCTTGTTTATCGGAGCGGAACGATTTTAGCTATTTTTAATGAGGGTCACTCAAGGATCATTACTGTGAAGTTTGGTTGAAATTGGCCAAGCGGTTTAGGAGGAGATGTCATTTGAAGAAATTGTTGACGACGACGGACGACCACGACGGACGACGGACATCACGGTATGACAAAAGCTCACCTTGAGCACATTCATGCTCAGGTGAGCTAAAAAGGGCTGGCATGACCTTGATCAAATCTCTGACAACTAATTTGTCTTTCGAGCAAAAAAAAAGATGTAAGTTAGCTGCACTGAATCAGAGTTTCACAAAAACTCGCTTTACAAAATTACTGATATTTAGAATCTTATAAATTGGAAATGTAGGGGTCCGGGGAGGCATGGTCTCACGGGAAAACTTTCGAAACGAGGGATCAATCTGTGCATTCTGGTGGTTTGAGATACCTTATTTGCTAGTAAATAGGTCATGCTTTTCTACAAAACCAGGCTAATTGAGCATATTTTCATGAAAATCAGAACTTGTCATATTGACCAAACTAAGTTTTAACAGGTTTCTTTATAGTAGATCTAGATCTATACAGTATATAGTGTAATAACTAAAGAGTAATTTCTGAAATTTTTTTTCTTGTTTTCTCAAAATATCGATTTTGTACTGACAACCTTCTCATTCTAACTTCTAAGACAGGGAAATGCAGACAATAAAAGTGTTCACTTACCTACAGTAGAGGAACGAGGGTTAACCAGATATCACATACTCGCTCGTTATCCCAAACACAAATGACATGAATGAAAAAGATTTGAAAGAAAAATGTGACTTGATCTAAATTTAGTAAAACTTGGGTTAAACCAAATCTAAAAATAACTGGGAAATCCGATCTTTAAATAAAACTTCTGGTTTCCCTACGATTATTTGGTATCATATATTATTTGATAATGTTCTTCTGTGCAAATATTTCAACATTTTCGTTTTACTCTTTATCAACGATACAGACGACAGTAAACGGTGTCTATGTAAATAAAGACATTTAAATGTATTTGTGTGATTCAGGGTCAACTCTAGTCTAGAGTTCCCACTGACTCCCCTTGATGCAACGCTATCTGGCCCTATAACGAACTCGGCCCGATTACCAACTCGGCCGGTCCAACTCGGCCCGAATACAAACTGTAGTAAATGTATTGTTATACTTGATATACTGAACTGAACGACTGTTATATTATGAGTAATTACACCCATCAAATACACAAGAAGTACACACGGGAGTCTTTCTCTGTTATTACTATCCGACCAACGATTTTTGACAGTAACATCATTTTGTAAACAGTCTATAAATAAGCAGGGTATATCCCAATAAACAATTGAGGATCATACTATATAGAAGTATGTCCTTACCAATTCATATATTTTAAGCATTGCATGGTTCTGTGGATGTGTTTGTTGACTCTCACTCAGGAGATCTGAGTTCAAAACTAGCGATAGCCATTAATCTATTACAATTTTTTTCTTGTATTATATACGAGAAAAATATAGAGTAAAGTCGCCTATTATCGACACCTTAAGCGTCGGCACATACAAAAGCGTGAAGTTTGCTCGCTAACAATTCGTAATCTGAAGATTTTTGTAACACAAGTTTTCATTGGTCGAATTTCTGAACATGATGCTCCTACAGCGATGTATTGACCAATAGTTTGTTACTTTATTAACAGCAGTAGAATAACTGTAGAAAATATTTTCCCCCAATATCGACACCCATCCCCTAATATCGACACCTTAGCAGGGCTCACCCTGTCGGTCGACATTTACCGGTAGTTTTATCAATCTGGCCAAGTCTACATTTTCACCGATATTTGTGGAAAATAGGTTTATTAATTTGCCGTTGATCAATGCTCGTACAAAAAGAAATAAACAAGAGGGCCTGAAAGGCCCTAGGTCGCTCACCTGTTGCACATTGGTCTAGGTATCAGTACAACCTACATTCTGACCATATAAATTTCATGAAGATTGGATCAAAACGGTGACCCCTGGAGTGAACACAATATTTTTCTAAGATTTGACCTAGTGACATAGTTCTTGACCCCACTTGACCCAGTTTCAAACTTGGCCTACATTTCATTAAGAACAACATTTTGACTAAGTTTCATGATGATTGGATCAAAACCACGACCTCTGGAGTAAACACAAGATTTTTCTAAGATTCGATCTAGTGACCTAGTTTTTGACCCCACATGACCCGATAAGGACATTTTATGCTTGACGCAGCTCATATGACACCAGTATAGTGTGGCCTGAATGGACAGGTGTTTTTAATTTGCAAGGATATTCCATTAATTTATACATAATGGTGCACCACAGGCACCGTATACAAAGCCTAAATCGATTAAACTAAAATGCTTGCAGCATGCAAAAAGAATCTGTATGGAAGGAAACATGCGCGCACACAAAAAACGCCCCTGTAAGAAGCGATTGCTCGCAAAAAGTGCCCTTTTCAATAGGACCTCCCCTCTATTTTTTAATCCTAGCTGTAGCACTAAATAGTACGGCTGCAGCCTTTTGAGAGGCAATACATCTGCTGAAAATACATACAGACTCTTCAATACAACAGCTGCACATACATGCAAATCAGCTCTGGACTATCAAAAACCCACATGAAAACCAATAAACCTAGAAAGGCTATTTCAATTCCATCGACAGACTCTAATGATGCAGTCTCTGACACTCCTCAAATATTTAGGGTAACTTATATCACATGACAAGTGAACACTGTCAGCTGCAAACATTGAAAGCTGACCATTCCACATACCCCTATGCTTCCAATAATAAAGTTTCAATTTAGTGGTTCTTAACAGAAATGGGGCCTGAGTACTTGTACTCGTACTTACTCGAGTACTATTTTTTCAGTACTTACCGGTACTCAGTACTCAGCCAAAACTAGAACCATCACTGTCGTGATCAGGGCCCTGTCTTTATCATTGTCAATAAGTATTGCAAGTTTCATTTGAATATCTTGAAAAGTTTTTGAACTATGGCCAATGTAAAAGTTTTGAAGTCAAAAAAGGGGCACATGCCAAAATTTATTAAAGCTAGAGTTGTTGCCCTTTGCTACACATGTACGTATTGTCATTGTCAATATGTATAGCAAGTTTCATTTGAATATCTGTAACGGTTTTGAAGTAATGTAGAAAAAAGATGAAAAATGAGGAAAATTGTAATTTTACAAAGAGCCATAATTCTTACAATATTGTAGCTGGAGTAACATAACTTGGCACACAATAGTGTATTGTTGCTGTGACCTTATGTTTAAAGTTTGAAGTCGATACCTTTAACGGTTTGCAAGTTATCAAGAAAAAACATTTTGAACAGTGGCCAATGTTAAAGTTTTGAAGTCGAAAAAGGGGCACAAGCCAAAATTTATTAAAGCTAGAGTTGTTGCCCTTTGCTGCACATGTGCGTATTATCATGGTCAATATGTATAGCAAGTTTCATTTGAATATCTGTAACGGTTTTGAAGTAATGTAGAAAAAAAGATGAAAAATGAGGAAAATTGTAATTTTACAAAGAGCCATAATTCTTACAATATTGTAGCTGGAGTAACATAACTTGGCAAACAATAGTGTATTGTTGCTGTGACCTTATGTTTAAAGTTTGAAGTCGATACCTTTAACGGTTTGCAAGTTATTAAGAAAAAACATTTTGAACTATGGCCAATGTTAAAGTTTTGAAGTCGAAAGAGGGGCACAAGCCAAAATTTATTAAAGCTAGAGTTGTTGCCCTTTGCTACACATGTGCGTATTGTCATGGTCAATATGTATAGCAAGTTTCATTTGAATATCTGTAACGGTTTTGAAGTAATGTAGAAACAAGAGGGCCATGATGGCCCTATATCGCTCACCTGATTATAAATGAAGCCCTGCACAATTTAGACTAACAAAGGTAGAGCGTAAATATAGAAACTGGTGACCCCCGGGGCGGGGTCAATTTTGACCTCAGGGGCATAATTTGAACAATCTTGGTAGGGGACCACTAGATGATGCTACATACCATATATCAAAGCTCTAGGCATTGTAGTTATAGAGAAGAAGATTTTTATATGTTTTCCCTATATAAGTCTATGTAAAACGGTGACCCCCGGGGCGGGGCCAATTTTGACCTCAGGGGCATAATATGAACAATCTTTGTAGGGGACCACTAGATGATGCTACATACCAAATATCAAAGCTCTAGGCATTGTAGTTTTAGAGAAGAAGATTTTTATATGTTTTCCCTATATAAGTCTATGTAAAACGGTAACCCCCGGGGCGGGGCCAATTTTGACCTCAGGGGCATAATATGAACAATCTTTGTAGGGGACTACTAGATGATGCTACATACCAAATATCAAAGCTCTAGGCATCGTAGTTTTAGAGTAGAAGATTTTTATATGTTTTCCCTATATAAGTCTATGTAAAACGGTGACCCCCGGGGCGGGGCCAATTTTGACCCCAGGGGCATAATATGAACAATCTTGGTAGGGGACCACTAGATGATGCTACATATCAAATATCAAAGCTCTAGGCATTGTAGTTTTAGAGAAGTAGATTTTTATATGTTTTCCCTATATAAGTCTATGTAAAACGGTGACCCCCGGGGCGGGGCCAATTTTGACCCCAGGGGCATAATATGAACAATCTTGGTAGGGGACCACTAGATGATGCTACATATCAAATATAAAAGCTCTAGGCATTGTAGTTTTAGAGAAGTAGATTTTTATATGTTTTCCCTATATAAGTCTATGTAAAACGGTGAGCCCCGGGGCGGGGCCAATAGTGACCCCAGGGGCATAATTTGAACAATCTTGGTAGGGGACCACTAGATGATGCTACATACCAAATATCAAAGCTGTAGGCATTGTAGTTTTAGAGAAGAAGATTTTTATATGTTTTCCCTATATATAAGTCTATGTAAAACGGTGACCCCCGGGCCGGGGCCAATTTTGACCCCAGGGCCATAATTTGAGCAATCTTGGTAGGGGACCACTAGATGATGCTACATACCAAATATCAAAGCTCTAGGCATTGTAGTTTTAGAGGAGAAGATTTTTATATGTTTTCCCTATATAAGTCTTTGTAAAACGGTGACCCCCGGGGCGGGGCCAATTTTGACCCCAGAGCCATAATTTGAACAATCTTGGTAGGGGACCACTAGATGACGCTACATACCAAATATCAAAGCTCTAGGCATTGTAGTTTTAGAGAAGAAGATTTTTATATGTTTTCCCTATATAAGTCTATGTAAAACGATTAGTAAGGTTGCATAAGACTATAATTACAGCTTAATAATTGTTTAATAGTTTGTAAACATACAATCACTGTAAACGATGATAACCCTAATATCCACATTCTGCATTTAATTTAAATTAAAGCCTCAAAGCTGCTAACAAGTACACATTTCGTAGTTCTACAACTAAAATATAGTAAGAGAGACAACTCTTACATGATCACAACCAGTATAATTACAGAGTACACTCCCTTTGATGAAATGAAAAACAAGGTTTTTCTATTACTTGACCTAGTAGCCTAATTTTTGACCTCAGATGACCCAATATCGAACTTGACCTAGATTTTGTTAAGATGATCATTGTGACCAAGTTTCATAAAGATTAGGCCAAAATTGTGACCGCTAGAGAGGACACAACCTAATTGTTGACGGACGGACGGACGGACGGACGACGGACGAAGAGTGATCACAAAAGCTCACTCTGTCACTTTGTGACAGGTGAGCTAAAAAGATGAAAAATGAGGAAAATTGTAATTTTACAAAGGGCCATAATTCTTACAATATTGTAGCTGGAGTAACATAACTTGGCATACAATAGTGTATTGTTGCTGTGACCTTATGTTTAAAGTTTGAAGTCGATACCTTTAACGGTTTGCACGTTATGAAGAAAAAACATGAACAAGAGGGCCATGATGGCCCAATATCGCTCACCTGATTATAAACCCTGCACAATTTTCACCCAAAGGAATAATTTGAACATCTTGGTAGAAAACGACAAGATGATGCTACATGCCAATTATCAAAACTCTTAAGGCAGTGTAGTTTTAGGCAAGAAGATATTAATATGTTTTCCCTATATAAGTCTATGTAAAACGGTGACCCCCGAGTGGTGCCAATTTTGACCCCAGGGGCATTATTTGCACAATCTTGGTAGGGGACCACTAGATGATGCTACATACCAAATATCAAAGCTCTTAGGCATTGTAGTTTTAGACAAGAAGATTTTTTATATGTTTTCCCCATATAAGTCTAAGTAAAATGGTGACCCCCAGGGTGGGGCCAATTTTGACCCGAGGGGAATAATTTGAACAATCTTTGAAGTGGACCTCTAGCTGAGTCTACATACCAAATATGAAAGGCCTGGGCCAAGCGGTTTTGGAGAAGAAGATTTTTAAAGGTTTTCCCTATATAACTCTATGTAAAACTAAGGGCCCCGGGGCGGGGCCAATTTTGACCCTAGGGGCATAATTTGAACAATCTTTGTAGAGGACCTCTAGCTGAGTCTACATACCAAATATGAAAGCCCTGGGCCAAGTGGTTTCGGAGAAGAAGATTTTTAAAGGTTTCCCTTATATAACTCCATGTAAAACTAAGAGCCCCCAGGGCGGGGCCAATTTTGACCCCAGGGATATAATTTGAACAACCTTTGTAGAGGACCTCTAGCTGAGTCTATATATACCAAATATGAAAGCCCTGGGCCAAGCAATTTCGGAGAAGAAGATTTTTTAAAGTTTTCTCTATATAACTCTATGTAAAACTAAGGGCCCCGGGGCGGGGCCAATTTTGACCCTAGAGGCATAATTTGAACAATCTTTGTAGAGGACCTCTAGCTGAGTCTACATTCCAAATATGAAAGCCCTGGGCCAAGCGGTTTCAGAGAAGAAGATTTTTAAAGGTTTCCCCTACATAACTCTATGTAAAACTAAGGGCCCCCGGGGCGGGGCCAATTTTGACCCCAGGGACATAATTTGAACAATCTTTGTAGAGGACCTCTAGCTGAGTCTTCATACTAAATATGAAAGCCCTGGGCCAAGCGGTTTCGGAGAAGAAAATTTTTTAAGGTTTCCCCTATATAACTCTATGTAAAACTAAGGGCCCCCGGGGCAGGGCCAATTCTGACCCCAGGGACATAATTTTAACAATCTTTGTAGAGGACCCCAAGGTGATGCTACATACCAAATATGAAAGCTCTAGGCCTTAGGGTTTCAGAGAAGAAGATTTTTGAAGTTTCCTTTTTGAAAATCTATTTTTAGCCTGTGTGACCTAGTTATGCGACGGACTGGAATTTTTTTAACAACTTTGGTAGAGGTCCACCCAAGGAACATTCCTGTTAAGTTTTATCAAATTTGGCCAAGCGGTTTAGGAGGAGAAGTCGTTTGAAGAAATTGTTGACGGACGCACGACGCACGACGGACGACGGACATCTCGGTATGACAAAAGCTCACCATGACCACATTGTGGTCAGGTGAGCTAAAAATGTGGACAGACAGACAGACGGACAGACAGACAGACGGACAGGGTGATTACTATAGGGCACCTGCAAAAATTTTGCAGGGCCCTAATTATGAGTACATGTACTCGTACTTACTTAAGTACAGCTGCAAAAGTACCAGTACTTACGAGTATTTTATGAGTACTGATTAGTACTTTTTATTCATTTCCTATATTTTGTGGTACAAATTTATCAAAAATGGTTTGACTTTAACACATTCTTTTTAAACACATGATCAACTCTTGCACTCTACCAGATTTCATGAAGACCTTAATCAGGGTTCTCTGTAGGATTTTAAAGTTGGAGTCTTAATAATCAATAGAGTCTACTACCTTAACAGAATATTCTCTATACCTATAGCATTACAATAATTGTTTTTAAATGAAAATATACATCTTAAGAAATCTTTTTATGAAGGATATAATTGCACGAGATTATCAGCATTCAGGCTAACGATTTTCTCACCTATTCATTAACTGTAATCATCCATGATAGCCTAAAAGTAAAACTATATGTTTATAGAGTTGTTATGAAATGTTTTCACACATAATGACAATATAACAGTATTAGTTTGACTAGATTAGTAGCTGTCAAAGTTAAATTGTTCACTTATTCTGAGAGAGTAGATAGAGGATATGAAGTTTGAACAATTAATGATGATAAGATGTAATGAACATATCTAGGTTAAAAACATTTCCAACTGTGTAAAGTTTGTAAAGTGGATTGAATTTCATGTGCTGTGCTAATTTGACAAACTTTGACTTCACTTCCTTTGCAAAGTGTTATTTATATGTGCTATAATATACACAATTAATCCTCTATTGATTAAATCTAAATTGTGCTTTATTATTAGTAGTACTTTTAAATACTCATCAGTACTCATGAGTACTTTAATAAAGTACTCAGTACTTACTTAAGTACTAGCCTGAAACAAGTACTCAGTACTTACTCAGAGTACTTTTTTACTGACAGTACTCAGTACTTACTTAAGTACCGACATGTCAGTACTCGCCCCATGTCTGGTTCTTAATAACATTTGAATTGCCACATTGGCACGAATAAGTTCAAAAACACGAGAATTGTAACTGTCATAAGGCACGTTCATTCCTGGGCAGCAATTGCAACATGAAGACATTCAATCAACAAGAGCTGTCACTAGACAGCGCGCTCGACTATTCGCAGCCATTTGTCAGAAAAAGTATAAGTTCAAAACAGGCCATTTAAAATTTGTATTATATTGAAACGTGAGTTACGCTACTTAGTTGACTACATGGCAATGAAAGCTAATGTACAATGGTTGTTGAGGCATGGCAATTATCTCAACACTGCACTATCAACAAATATTTGTCAGTGAAAATGATTTTAAGACTTCAAGCGGCACTGTAATCTATTCAAGAAATGTGTATGTTTAAAGGGAATTGTATACATCCACTGACATAACAAAGTTTCTACAAAATAATCATATGAGTAAGATATGATTTGTTAAAGGAGTCAATTTTAAAACAATGGTGACAAATTAAAATAATAATGTAGAGGATACAGTCATGTAATAAATCAGTGATGAGTTTAAAGTAGTTTAGTAATTATTTTTAGTATTGAATACAATACCATGCCAAACAACACAAGTTTGATATCCTCGCTGGAAAGGATCATAGTTTGCATTAAAAAGTTAAACTTTTCAATGCAATATCATTGATAGTAGGTGAGATATGGTTTGAATGTAACTTGCATGCAAAACTTTAACCAAGGAAAGTCTAAGTTAAAAGGGGCATAACTCGAATTAAACTAAAAATGGAGTTATTACGATTGACCAGTACCATTGACTAATGATGATAAACAAGTGTTATAAGTTTCAATGCAATATCATAAATAGTAACTAAGATATGGCGTGAATAGAACTTGCATGTAAAACTTGAACCAATAAGCTCCTATGTTAAAAAGGGGCATAACTGAAATAAAAAAATAATAGAGTTATTGCCCTTGACTGATACCATTGACTGATGATGGTAAACAAGTGTTGTAAGTTTCAATGCAGTATCATGGATAGTAGCTGAGATATGGTCTGAATGAAACTTGCATGGAAAACTTTAACCAAGAAAATTCTATGTTAAAAAGGGGCATAACTCAAATAATAATCATAATAGAGCTATTACCCATGACCGGTACCATTGCCTTATGATGGTTAGTAATTGTTGTTAGTTTCAATGCCATAGCACAGATACTATTTGAGATATGGCCTTATTAGTAACTTGCATGCAAAACTTTAACCAAATTTTCTAAGTAAAAAAGGGCCATAATTTGCATTAAATTCATGCAAGAGTTATCTAACATGGTTGATTACATGACAGGGAAAGCCAGTGCAAAGTTTCAATCCAATATATGCACTGGTTATTGAAATATAACCAAGGTTAAAGTTTTGCATGTAAAACTTTAACCATATGCAACGCCGACGCCGACGAACAAGTGACTGTAATAGCTCTCATATTCTTCGAATAGTCGAGCTAAAAATGATGCATAGCTGCAATGTCAAGCGCAAACTGTTCTGGTGAATAACACTGACGTGATAAATCGTTTGATCCAATATCAATTAAAAGTTAAAACTAAGTCACAATTCAGTAATTTGTCATCAATCGTATGAAGCCGCCTGCGTTGTTCAAGCTTTAGTCCGAGTCATAGTCCACCGAACCCATAACAAGTAAATTTATAACTCTGTAAAGTAGTCCCAAATTGACCTCATCTCGTCGCTCTAAATAATCATAGAATCTGCGTACAAAGCTATGCAGGGGCGTATTTAGGTGGGGGCTAGGGGGCTTGAGCCCCCCCAGCTGGCTGGCCAGATACGATTTTTAAAATATTAGCCCCCTAAAATTTCAAACTTATCCACTATAGGTACATTTCATGTTAACTAGCCCCCCAATATACAGCTACATGTACGGTCAGTGTGATTTAGCCCCCAGGCATAAACTCCTGACAGGATATACAAGTCTAGGTAAACTACATGCTTCATTGATTGCTGGTGATTAACCACACTCTCTGATTGGCTAAAGGAGAAACATTGGACTAATGAAATTCCCTGAAACATTTAGCCACAGGCATATGAAATTATATTATGAAATATATGTACACAAATAATTGATGATAGAATGATCTGATTTTTTCTGTATTTACTGATAGTAATGGGATTTATAAACTATCAACTTTGTAATATAGTTTCTACTATATAAAATAATGTGGTTTAGTTGATGGTGATATTTTAAATATAACATTTGCAATTTACAACTAATTTAAACAAGAGGGCCATGATGGCCCTATATCGCTCACCTGATTATAAACCCTGCACAATTTTCACCCAAAGGAATAATTTGAACATCTTGGTAGAAAACCACAAGATGATGCTACATACCAATAATCAAAATTCTAGGCAGTGTAGTTTTAGGCAAGAAGATATTAATATGTTTTCCCTATATATAAGTCTATGTAAAACGGTGACCCCCGAGTAGGGCCAATTTTGACCCAGGGGCATAATTTGAAAAATCTTGGTAGAAGACCACTAGATGATGCTACATACCAAATATCAAAGCTCTATGCAGTGTAGTTTTAGACAAGAAGATTTTTATATGTTTTCCCTATATAAGTCTATGTAAAACGGTGACCCCCGGGGTTGGGCCAATTTTGACCCCAGGGGCATAGTTTGCACAATCTTGGTAGGGGACCACTAGATGATGCTACATACCAAATATCAAAGCTCTTAGGCATTTTAGTTATAGACAAGAAGCTTTTTATATGTTTTCCCTATATAAGTCTAGGTAAAATGGTGACCCCCAGGGTGGGGCCAATTTTGACCCGAGGGGAATAATTTGAACAATCTTTGTAGAGGACCTCTAGCTGAGTCTATATACCAAATATGAAAGCCCTGGGCCAAGCAATTTCGGAGAAGAAGATTTTTTAAGGTTTTTCTCTATATAACTCTATGTAAAACTAAGGGCCCCCGGGGCGGGGCCAATTTTGACCCTGGGGGCATAATTTGAACAATCTTTGTAGAGGACCTTTAGCTGAGTCTACGTACCAAATATGAAAGCCCTGGGCCAAGCGGTTTCGGAGCAGAAGATTTTTTAAGGTTTCCCCTATATAACTCTATGTAAAACTAAAGGCCCCCGGGGCGGGGCCAATTTTGACCCCAGGGGCATAATTTGAACAATCTTTGTAGAGGACCTCTAGCTGAGTCTACATACCAAATATGAAAGCCCTGGGCCAAGCGGTTTCGGAGAAGAAGATTTATAAAGGTTTTCCCTATATAACTCTATTTAAAACTAAGGGCCCCGGGACAGGGCCAATTTTGACCCCAGGGACATAATTTGAACAATCTTTGGAGAGGACCTCTAGCTGAGTCTACATACCAAATATGAAAGCCCTGGGCCAAGCGGTTTTGGAGAAGAAGATTTTTTAAGGTTTCCCCTATATAACTCTATGTAAAACTAAGGGCCCCTGGGGCGGGGCCAATTTTGACCCCAGGGACATAATTTGAACAATCTTTGCAGAGGACCCCAGGTGGTGCTACATACCAAATATGAAAGCTCTAGGCCTTACGGTTTCAGAGAAGAAGATTTTTAAAGTTTCCTTTGTGAAAATCTATTTTTAGCCTGTGTGACCTAGTTATGCGACAGACCGGAATTTTTTTAACAACTTTGAAAGAGGACCACCCAAGGATCATTCCTGTGAAATTTGATTAAATTCCATCAATTGGTTTAGGAGAAGAAGTCATTTAAAGGAATTGTTGACGGACGACGGACGACGACGACGGACAACGACGGACGCCGGACAGCCACCTATCCTAAAAGCTCACCAGTGAGCACTTCGTGCTCAGGTGAGCTAAAAAAACACCCGGAAATTTGACATCCATGATTTTTTATTAACAAATCTTTAGATCTAAATTTTATGTCAAAGACAAAAAGTCCCAGACCAATTGTGTGAGAGTGACAGAGAAACGGGCCTCCATCGCTCTAAAAAATACCGCACATGACTCAAATTGTTGAATTTTATGTGTCGAAACACTGCCAATAACTTTGATGTTATTCATGTTTGTACTGCATGTACAATGGCTATTACATTGCAATAAATTACACCTATTGCATTTGCCAGTTGTTTTTTTCTGATACCACGGGAGCCCTCCCCGAACCCGCTGCAGGTTAAGCCCCCTCACCTGAAGACAGATTTTTTAAAAGTCTGTTCGCACAATGCAGACTGACTAAGAAAAGAGTGGATAGATAGATATTAAGTTTTCCACAACAAGAGGAATACAACCCTATATTTAGGTCCACAACCTTAAAATATCTATATACATTAAATATGTGACCAATTTCTAACTTCTTGAGTTTATACATTTTCAATGAATTGGTTGTTTTTTTATGCCCAAGTATTGAATGTTCATTTGTCAAGCATAATGGTGATTAGATAGCAGGAAATTGCACCAATTCAGTGGGCCCTTTAAAAAAAATCGACCGCGGGAGGGGACACCCCTCCCGAAACCCTCCCCAGGTTGAGCCCCCCCTCTGAAAAATTTCTGGATACGCCCCTGCTACGACCCATAAGAATAACATTGGTAGCCATAACATTATTTCAATTTATTTCATGCTAACCGGTGGTTTACGGCGGAATAACGGTGGATTATTCCCCGATAATTTCACTGCTCATAATTTCACAGTTCATAATTTCACGGCAAACGGACTACTTTTTTAAAACAAATTTCCCCACCGCCAAATATAAAATAATAAGCATTTTCACTGGTTTTCTTTGTCTTTAACAAATAACAGAACATTATATGTACATAAATGTAACCGGTTGATATTTTATGTTATTTAAGTATTTAACTTTTAGTGGTGTTTGACCTATTTGATAATTGTGGTTTTTTACCTAAGTAAGTCTGTATGGATTAACTCCCTTGTTTGTGTAATGAAAGATCCAGTTTGACTGTGTTTTGTGTAATCCCTGGTTGAGTTAATCCCTGAGTTCAGGTCACATGACTGATATTCTGTGTCAGTCCATATTTGCTTTTGTTGGAGAAGGTTGTCTTGTTTGAAGTCAGCAATTGTACTATGAATTATAGTGGAATCGTAAGAGAAGTATGTGAGGTTTGATCTTATTCTTTATTATGTTGTATTCTTATATCTGATATTCTTGTATATATCCATAGGGACCTGTATCTTATTTGAGCTTACTTTAATTGTATTTATTAATACTAAGAAATGTGTAAATGGGTGTTGGCCCATGGAATTCAAGATGGCTGTCATGTTGTTGTTAAGTAATAGAATGGTGATTGGTAAAAGTATTAATCTTGTAATTCCTTCTATTTGCTAACACTGTTTGTAACCATTTACAGTAACCATCACAGTGAGAGCTGAGTTGATGTACAGAGATTGTTGTGGGAGTTGAAGATCCGATCCATAATCGGTATGTAATTATGTGTGTGATTAGATGTTGTAATTGTACCTTTGTTGTTTGTCATTGTTTATCTTGTTGTATATCATGTATATATGTTCTTAACTGATTCCTAGATTAATGTATTTGTAACGTTGAACTGGAAAGGCCAATGATCACAGGATTTATAGCGGGTAATTGTATATGTTTTATAAGTATCATTGTTGTAACTTATGTAGCATTATAGTTAATGCTCTTTATTATTTGTTTCAGGGCTTGAGTTAGTCCAGTTAGACTAATCAGTTAGTCTAACCTGAAGTGAACCTAATATATAGTAGAACCATCGAAAACAGTATTTACTTGTTTATTCACCCGTAACCCTGTGGAAATCCTATATCATATTGAGAGGAAAAGAACCAGCGGTTATATAAATGTAAAACAAATGGACGAAATTGAAGCCATTGCAGAAGAACAACTTGATTGCAACTCGACGCGTGAATGGCGGGAAAAAGACGTCACGCAAAACATTTGAGGTATATAGTGGCGTATCTTCATAATTTCAGCTATTTGAAGCATGAAATAAATAGAATATTTGTATTTTACCGTGTATGATCGCTGATAATTCACCTCGTGAGCAGCTGACTTATATTTTCACTCGTGGCTACGCCACTCGTGAAAATATTACATCCGCTGCTCACTCGGTGAATTATCAGCTGATCATACACGGGAAAATACAAATATCCTCTTTAAGGGGGCAGGGGATATATTATTGGCCAATTTTGAGGTTCCGACAGGCCGCAAACAGTATATACTCAAATTTTCGACCATGCGGTCTTTTTCAAGAGATATAATTCACTTATAATTTTTCTACATTTTTAGTACAGCTTCAAGTCTTTGCATTGTAACTTATCTCCATTTATACAGGGAGGTATATAAATAAATGGAGGTGAATGTTGATGAACTTCCCGATTATCCTCGCCTCGGGAGATCGAATCAGCGCCATTTTGTAATTTCGTAACGAAGCGGCCTGAAACATCGTTTTTACAAGTAAACACATATTTACTAATTATATTGTGTGTTTTATTTGTAACAGAACATATTTGAGTAATTATTAAAGTTAAACCCGCACGAATTAGTCATGGTTAACGCGTCAAAACCAAAATAAAGTGCATTTTAAATTTCTTGATAAATCGGCCCGCCGCGAACAGAATTAAATGGCGGCAATTAGAATTTGTCATAATGTTGCAGTGCAAACTGTGAAGTGCTGGGTGCAGTATTTAAATCAATTACCTGCTACATTTGTTCCTAATACATGTATCTTGGTCAGGGATGTGTTAATTTGTTTATTTTCGCTTGCTACTGTTCACAATTAATTGTAAAAAATAGAGTCGATGAAAATCGTTAATGGCGGCCGAGACCCTCAAAGTGAAGAGGTGATAAAATTTGAACGCATCTAGTGATGTTGAATGTGCATAATTTAGATTAATTACCCGCTGTATGTGTACTTAATAGATATATATTTGCAATGGATATGTTTTCTGTTCATTTTCTCAAGGTATCGTTCATTTTTAATGGTGAAATAAACAGTGTCCAAATTGACTCAAATAAGAGTATAATGGCATCCAATAAGGACAAATTGGTGTCAAATATCCCTTGATATAGAAATCTAGCTTTCTCTGGGATCAACCTCCATAGAGCAACAACCTGCTTCAAGCAATATTATCTAATATATAGACGAGAGTGTACAAAAAACGAAAGTTTTCTCATGCAAAACAGGTATTGCTCTAGAAATGTTGCAATGTAACTTTACATATTGATGGTTTACAATCCAAAATGAATGAACCAGCACTTAATTTAGCAATAAAATGGTTTTTATTCATAAACCAAATTTACACACACTATCACCATGAGAGAGAACTTCAGAGGATAGAAGTTTCATATACTTTAGTAGTCACGTGATCCCCTGGGTTTCAAATACAGATATTACACACCTTCCTATTTTCGATAATTATATTATTTCATAAATCCTGTATCTACATAATACACTTGCATGCAACCAGTTAGTTATGTAACATTATTGTGTTTGTAATTCACAATATTGCATCTTTTCATCTCACGTGCATTCACCATAGCAACCATAAATACATGATCTATATCTGAT
Source organism: Spisula subtruncata (assembly GCA_963678985.1). NCBI lineage: Eukaryota > Metazoa > Mollusca > Bivalvia > Venerida > Mactridae > Spisula > Spisula subtruncata. Next base: position 67,579,374 of record OY787661.1, read on the forward strand.
CTAATCAGTTTTCATAGTGTTTAATTGGCACAGCATGTGTTTATTAATTAATATCAAACAAATATTACAATAATCTACTGATCACAATCATAGCTACTGTATAAATGTGACAGATGGTGAGAGCATATACTGATTGGTTGTATGTTGGTCCTTACTGGAACCCCACTGTGTAAACTGTTTGGGTTTAAACACCTATCAAATTCAATTTAAGTACAATGTCAAGAATTAAGTACATGTAAACTCTTAATTTTTATCAAAGACCTAATCTAGGTCTTTGTTTTTATGAAGTATTACCAAATGTGTCCCTGTGGGGACAAGAATACATATTTAAAAAAAGTTTATTAATTTCTTCAAACTATTAAATTTCATTTAATCCAGGGAGGTATATAAGAACGAAAAAAAGGACGCGTGGAGTTATTATCGCATAATTAAAATTATGGACGATTAAATTGAAATTAAATTGTTAATTGCCTTAACAATTTGTTCTGATCAATAGCTAATTATCATACAACACAGGGCTATCAATTAACGATTAACGTTCCAGGGGTACCAAACACAAGGCAGTACTTAACACCTTTGTCAAATACCCCGGCACCGCGGGCCTATTAATGAATTTATTAAGCGCGGATACAGCCCTGGTAATTTAATTTCTTAGATTAGAAGTAAACAAAAAAGTGAAACAACAGACAGAGGCTAGGCAGAATTAACATTATTTATGACGAGAATATCATCGGTCCCACGGGCAAACCACACAAATGCACAATCGCAACTTTTCAGGAGAATAAAAAAAAACAAATATCTTAGATCTATCTGCAAAAATATGTTGGAAAAGAAAAAACGTAACTAGATCTATATTTATTTCGGCCAAAATTTCGGAAAGGTTTCATATATATAGGCCTACAGGATACTTCCTGTCACGGACACTTGATGCATAATTAAAAAATGACCTTACAAAATTATCGGGGTTAAGATAATATATGAAAAAGAATCATTTCAATAATCTATTATTAATCACCGCGCAATAAATAAACGCACGTAATAAAACACGTAGATCTACACATTAAATTAGCGATCGCATAAAAAGCTGTATAATGCCGTGAAAATCCTTTTCGCTTTTTTTATCTTTCCGCTTATTAGTGATTACGCTCATTAAATTCCTTGCGCCCCGTTGAGCATACTCTTATCAGTTTATAAGCAGACGATATTTTCTACGGCGAGGATAGTCTTATCTCGTCAGTGTACTGTATAGGGAGTCACCAATCCTTATATGTAATTCCTTGATTTATATTTGTATTTATATTATGTAAAATGGACACCTCGTAATTTTCATTAACTGAAGGTGATATGCATCTACAAGACAAATGCAATACTGCATTGACGCGATCTTTACACAAAAATGATGTTAAATGGAATAGAAACTCGATTTTGGAGGATGTAAAGGGTTGAGAGAAAAATATAATCTAGTGTTTCTTACTCTACTTGGTAAATTTTGCTGAAAAATATATCCGTCAAGAAAAACTTAATGGCCTTCAAAAGTGTTGTTATATAATGTTAATAAATGGGTGATTTGATATTAGCCCTGTTATTTGTTCGAGGGCAGTCGTATTGGTCCGAGGCCGTAGGCCGTATTTGACAATACGTCTGCCACGAGGACAAATAAGTGACATCAAAAAGTGATATAGATTTTCAGCTGAAATTATGAAGAATCGAATTTTACTCACTCAAATTACTGAACGGAAACATGTCATATGGGTATTCATTTTCTTAGTTAGATCATTTGCTACAGGTTCGAATATATTTGGATGCAAAAATCTGAAAAAAATGTTTTTCGCAGTTTTTATGTCGGTCTAGTTTGATGTGCTAACGTTGCATGCAAAGACAAATTTTAAAATAATTGATACTTATTTAATAAAATTGTCAATAAATGGGTGAGTTGATATTAACCCTGTTATTTGTCCTACGGCCTCGGGCCAATACGACTGCCCTCGAACAAATAACAGGGCAAATATCAAATCACCCATTTATTAACACATAATATAGCTTTGCTAATTTGACACGAGTCTCGAACCCGCCATTAGCATAATTTCATGGAAGACTGAATGTCTAAGTTTAACTTCGGCTGTATTCGTATTGATTATAACGGGAATACACGTGATTGATAGTATTATACAGAATTGTTTAAATTGACTTCTAGTGCTATAGTCGGTATGCAAGTCGCAAACCCCCCAAAAATAGTACGCACAAAATATTTTTGCATAAAATGGTCCTTTGACATGTACCTACAAAGAAACTGAATGATACAACTTTGTCGTCATTGAGCATTTTTAAATATTCAAGATGGCCACCAATAATTGTTTAAATTGACTTCTATAGGTTACTACAGAGTGTAACGTATACTTGTCTCAGTCGGTAACACACACCGTTACTGTGCGATTTCAATCTTTTTTTCTTTTTTTTTTTTTTTTTTTTTTGAGGTGGAGTATTAGTTTATTTTCCTCGTCAATAGGTGTGTCTGGGTCGAGGACATCCCAGTACACACCTTACAAGTTCTGAGTTAGTAAAAACCTGGATTAGTACATAATTATGATACTATATAATGTATAGTTGTTTACACATAATTGCACTGTCAAATTTACAGAATGTCAGAAATATTAAACAATTTTACACATTGTAAACATGTTGCTATATAAAATACATGTATAGTAATAGATGGTGCATATGATACATATAAACTAACACTCTCTCCTCAGTTTTTTGGGGAAAATGGTAAGAACTCAACTTTGACAATGGGACATTCTTATATTTTTCTTATAATATTCTGGTTCCGGTTTGGGGTATGTTATTTGTTTATTTGTATAGGTGTGTTATCTGGAGATTCATATGAAAAGTCCGGTTATGTCATTCCAAGTATCATTAAAATTGTTGATGGTGTGATTCTTAATAGCTATTTCTTTTAATATGTTGTATTGGTACTTGGTATAGTGTTTAGCGTTATTAATAGTGGGAACTGTGTCTTTTAATCTACAGTTATAGATGAATCTTTTGGTGTAGAAGAATAAGAGGTTAAGGCTGTTTTGTTTTTGTCTCGTATTCCTAGGATAAAATTTTCTCTATTTAAATAGTTTGTAACAGTTGTATTATGCAAACACATATTTTTTAAAAATTGTGTGGTTACTGGGCAGTGCCAAAATAAGTGTTCAATTGTTTCTGATGATGTTTTACAAAAAGAACAGTGTTCGTTTTGCCTAATGTTTATCTTGAATAAGAATGAATTAGTTCCAAGGATTCTATGTATTATTCTATATTGGAACCACTGAATGTTAGAATCACTTGTAATTTCAAACGGTATAGCAAAAATTGCGAACCAATCTTTATCATCAAAATTCATATTTAGTTTTTCCATCCATTTTGATTTGCTCGATGGCATTACTTGAGTTTGTGTCATTATATCGTACATAGGTTGTGTACCTTTTTTAAATTTTAGAATGTCTTTGATTTCAATCTTGAGGTATAGGGTTCGAATCCAGTTATTGACTTTCGAAATTTGTTTAATATATTTTTTACTTTTCGTATCTTCTATACTACATGTATAATTAAGTTTGCTATTGATTTGTTGGGTTTATATACATTTAGAGCCGAGATATTGACTGTTCTGGTTGTCAGACATTTTCGAACTGATTGAAGTGAATCAAGTGAATACACACACAATTCAATCACTGTACATGATTTTCGAAGCATGGTTTTCATGATTTTCGTGTCTTTATGTTTTAACTCAATACACAAAATAAAATAAAACATTTACAAATTAATAAAAAGTTTTTACCAGAGTTCGAACCCACAAATCCTAGCCAGCAGAATTGCTCGCTAACCACTCGACTACAGGGGCCGATGTGAACTGGTCATATCAAACTTAGTTAGACTAACATTTCACAGCAGAAAAAATGTTCCAAATTAACCCGAAGTTTATTGAAATCGAACGAAACTCGCACGGAAATTTATATAGTCAGCGTTATCGATGTATAATATCAGCAAATCTATACCAGCAGGTATACGAGTCCAAACTTGATAGGTACACACCGTACTGAACTTTCTAACTCAGGTTTTCAAATATGTACATATCATGGTTTAATATCAAGTTTTACTACAATAATTTATCCCTTTTTCTGAGTATAGATTAAATATTAATATACTTTATACAAAATCAAATAAATATTAAATAATAAGACAACAATCACAATTAGTTAATATATGTCTTACCTGTATAAAGCCCAGCTAAATGATTGAAATGTTGCGTCTAATTATATTCCTGACAAAAGAATTATTGCAAAATATTTCAGCAAACAGTATTGAATATCAGAATGTTCTAAATAACCACAGAGGCGTGCAAACTTACCCATTATATCCGCGTAGTATACAGTGTGTAGAATCACGTGATCAAATGATTTGAAATTCTAAAGGGGGCAGGGTATATATTATTGGCCAATTTTGAGGTTCCGACAGGCCGCAAACAGTCAAGCGGATTTCTTGAAAACAGCAAATAAGACAAGAAAGTATTTATGTGTCAGTCTCAGGGCCTATGCAACATAAATAGAAAGTAACTTCAAATTGCAAGGCTAACCCCTAGGGTTGTGGAGTTATGGCCCTTTGTTTTTGCCCCTACCCCTCCAAATTTTAGTAAAAAAAATACAAAAGTGACCAATTTCACCCCATACACAGTATTTTTAAACCCAATGCAATCCTATTTTTGGCCCCATTTTACATAAATAGCATGCATGAGCTAGGTTAATTCAGCAAGAAAAGTGTCTCCCATACCCACTGTGGTATAACGTACACCGGATATTGCTAGTAAAGTGAGTAATATTATTAATTTTGAGGAGACCAGGGTGAGTTTAAATACGATATTTTCCAAAATACCGACTACTTATGCATATCTCAATTAAATTTTAACTTCTTCGGGCATTTTTGTAACTTTATAGCCCACTATTGTATTTCAGATATTTATAGAAAGGTTGAAATGATCCACTATTATGCCGATACTCACTCGCAAATATTGACAGCAGTACTGTACAAGCTTCTGGAATGAATGTATTATAAAATGTAGATTTTTTGAACTGGCCCTTTTGTTTATATTGAACATAAAAGTGTTGTAACCAATTTTCATAAACATTGATCGAAAAACAACGAAGATACACATCAAAACAGACATAAGTGGGTGTACAGAGTATTGCTGTTTAGTGTACAGAGTATTGCACATTAGCTCGCCGTTAGTGTACGGAATATTGCTTACTAACGTGAGCAAATAAAGAATGTAAATGGACAGTTTTATCGTATTATTACGTCTGTTCGTCAATTAGGTCATGTCTTATTAACTGTATGATATAATATGAACTACACAGTTACTAAATATCATTTTTATTCACTTAGAAGTTTCCCACACTAATTCGTATTTTGGAATCAGTTACCGATCATTTTGAAATACCTGGTATGAAACTTTGGAAACCATCTATACAAGATGTAGATCTCAATAATAGAATAATGCATACTTTGGAAGTATCAAATAATATCTAGTGCTGATGATAAGCATACGTCTATCAAGTACATGTAACTGTCAATGTTACATAACAAAGCAAATAATTAGTTTACTTTTAATATATAATTTATTTACTTTCAACAACAATTAAGTATGAATCATAATTAGTTTTCCTAGCTACAGACATTTTTCTCAAGGGGATCTGGTATTTTCTTCACAGCAAAGGTTAGATAAGTTATTTTGCTCAGTCGGTCAAAGAAGGTGTTGTTCTTATGAAATAGTACAGACCACATTCTAAACCATGTAGAATTGGTGAACATGTTTAATATCACAACATGTAAAATTCAGGGGAAGGGGTACTTGGAGCTAGGATTTACTTGTTACATTAATTGTTTCATGTAGTACATACAATATAAACTTAATAGGTACAGATCTATACATCTTGCATTTATTAATGTTGTGTTACAAATAGTCACTGCTCTTAAAAGCAATACTCCGTACACTAAAAAGCAATACTCCGTACACCAGTGAGCACCTATAAAGCAATACTCTGTACACTAACACCTGTTTTTAATCTCACATTGCACCGTCATTTGCGATTTGTTTCGAATACTACGTTTACAATACAATCTTTGTAACAGGAATGACAATTCGCTCGATTCAAGTTGTGAATTTTAACGTCGAATATAAACAAAAACATCTTATTTCGACAGATCGAGCTTACTTTTTGCGTGAGTAACGATACGAGTGTTGTCCTTTAATCAGCCATTTAATAAATTCATGGCAATATACCGGTTGCACGGACTAGGAAAATTGATGGAAGAGATACGTTTGTATAAAATATATATGAAACACGCCCAGAAAGACTTAGAATCGTCTCTGAACTTACCCTTGTCAACACTAGAATGTCGCGAAAATATATAATTTTACTCATATTGCTAGCAATATCCGGTGTACGTTATACCACAGTGATACCTGCCGATTTTTTGCTATGTGCTGTCAAAGTTTTAAGCGGTTTCTAACGACGCTAAATTTGAACTTCCGCCAGTGGTGGTAACCTCCATTTTGAAGAGCTACCAATCCTTCGGAGCCAACTGATATTTAGTTTCTATGATTTTTCTAAATATTAAACACCTTTGTACTAAATAAATACAGAATTGGGTCTTTAAAATACCAATTTAATTTTTGGTGCCCATAAATAAGCCATACACTAAAGATTTGATATTTTGATCCCCATCACCCCAATATATCCCCTGTCACCTAAACATTTGCGATTTCGTCCGCTAACTATTACTGCGATCTTTGTTGGCGTGCATTTTACAATTATTTTCCCTTTGTTGTTTGTTAAATAGCATTTCATTTATTTATGATAACACATTTCAGTATTTCAAAGTTTGATTTAATTATTTTTATTCATTTTTGTTTGGGTATTTTGTTAGTTTGTTATTGTGTTCACTCACCGTCCGTCATCCGTCTAGCCGTCTGTACGTCCGTCCGTCTACATCTCCTCTCAAACCGTTTGGCCAATTTTAATGAAATTTTGCCAGGTTGTACGAAGCATTGTGGGATTTAATAACTGCTCAAATTATGGCCCTGGGGTGAAAATTGGCCCCACTCCGGGGGGGGGGGCAAAATTTTAGAAAGACTTATATAGGAAAAACATATAAAAAAATCTTCTTGTCTAAAAGGGTTTCACTAGGAGTAAAGTTCAATGCCTAGAGCTTTGATATTTGGTATGTAGCATCATCTAGTGGTCCCTACCAAGATTGCCCAAATTATGCCCATGGGGTCAAAATTGGCCCCGCCCCGGGGATCACCAGTTTTACATAGACTTACCGTGTGGGTATGGACAGTGAGTGCCCGCACTTCCTGTTTTCTCTTGCCAGAACAAACAGGGAGACAGTGCTTTTGAGGTTTGGAGGTGCTGATTATTACTTAAGATATCTTAATTATTCTTCAAGATACACTTAATAATTGTAATAATAATGTAACCTTTAAAACCATGCGCAAACCATTGCATTTACAACATACGCAATCTCCATGTCGCTTCCCGAACGCGTGCCCCTTAGTGATATTCGTTGGTTGCTTAGCGAATTTATGTATTAGCCTACATTTGGATACACTTATAACTGTGCACTTAGACAAATCCCACTATTTCAGTACCTTGTCATTATTAACCTGCGGCCTTGAGCCGCAGGTTATATTTGTATGCAACAAGAAAAATTTCCATGTAGGGGCACGTGACCTGTTCTGGATGGTTTACCATTTCAAAAAAAAAATCCAAAAAAATAAGCATTTTTTAAGAATGTCGTGAACCAGACTAAGGAGGGGCACGTGACCTGTTCTGGATGGTTTACCATTTCAAAAAAAAAATTACGAAAAAATAAGCATTTTTTAAGAATGTCGTGAACCAGACTAACACCATTATTTTTTTTATTTTTTCTATTTATTTCTATTGGATTATTTAAAATAAAGTAATGTACATTAATAACCATAATTATTTCTTTTACCCCTTTAAGAAATTAAAAATAAGAAAAAAAATGTGTTTCGATATGCGTTTTGACGTGCACCTGTAGTCTGGATTACCTTCCCTAGGTCATTACGTTAACTAGGTCAGTCAGGCCGACGCGGCAGCACGAAACACCCAAATATACCAAAATCTTACCCAAATAGTAACGTTTTTACCCAAATACTTATATTTAACTAACAATATAGGGTTGATTAACTATATTACGCATTTTAATGACCAGTGATGACTAAATAAACGTAAACTAGCAAGCTTTTCGGCAAGACTCGGCCCAGTATCATTTCGAACCAGCGTTGCCATACTATTTGCACGTCGTGAGAATCGCTTTATTTACATTCTTACGCTCTGCGTGCACCCATACCAAAATGTACACAAGTATGAACGTTTTTTACGCAAATACTTGTATTTAATAAACTATTTGTCGTAAATAAACTATATTACGCATTTGAATTACTAAAAGTGAAAATAACACCAATTTTAGGTAAATTATACTAAATAAATATACACAAACACACATAAGCCCACTAAATCAGAGAGGTTTGTAAAATTCCGCATTTTTCGGCGGGGACTTGGACTTTTTAATTGTTTCTTTGACTTACGTGAAGGCATTGCTCATTGTACATGTGTTGTGATGTTACTGATGTGAGTCTTCGCTCAGCTGGTAAAGTGTGCTGCCTCCCCTGTCCGATTTCCTCATACCTTTTTATCAAGCCTTATTAACACTTTAAAAAGTTCTAGTTTCTAAAATTATAAAAAAAAATGTCTCTCACAAGACTGGTCTGTAAAACAATTGGCCGCAGGAACTATTTAACTTGTATATTGTTGAAATGTAAACTGTTTGTGGTTATAATATAATATAATATATGTGTGGTCATGGTTTATAATATTTCATTTCATTATACACACTATTAAAGAAAAGTTAGCAATTAATTACGTGGTGCATAAAATTGCGAATTCACGAAATCTGCACCGGCTTAAAACGCGCAGTTTTCCAATCAGCCAAAAACATGTCTTATTGGGCATTTGGGCTAGAAAACTTTGTCGTATTTGGTGTCATATTTGAATGACAATTCCAGTGATAGTTTACCAATGAATAACTTGCCACTCGTATGCATTAATGTTAAATGCCGACAAGTCATTGCAGAAAAATGACGTCGTCAAATTGCAACAATGAATGGACAGATGGTCATGTGGAAAATGGCTACAAATACCTGTCGTGGTTCCATGATTGCATAACACATAAGTTTACTTATCGGAATGCCAATTATATGTTTTTCAAACAAATATATTGTAAAACATCGTGACGCCAGTTTTGATTAACAGACATCATGGCGTCAATTAAGTTACACATATTCTTTTGTGTGTTTTGGATTTAATTTAATGGAAATGATAATGTGTAGTTTTATTCCCCGCTGTTTCACCATTTTCTCGTGCAATTCGTTAAAATGTTGTTTTAAAAGTACAACGGGCGATGTTCCCTGAACCGTTCAATTTGAATATTGGATTATGTTGTGTGTCGACTAACATAGAAATACACAAAATTTCGTTAAAAAATATTCACAAACAAAAAAGTTATTAGGAATTAAAAACAGCACAGTTATAAGTCAGTGTGTAGAATCACGTGATCAAATGAATGCGGTTGTACGCTCAAAACATTTCGTCTGCGATTTCGTCTGCTAACGGTGAGTTTTTTCTTGATTATAACGATCGTGCATTTAATATGGTTATATTATATAGCCTAAAGTACGAGGGGTGATCAATATATTCGAGGACTTTTCATCTAGCAATTTCATATTAGCAGCAATTCTCAAAGCCATTTAACATCATTCGGAGTTACATGTCTCTGACCGAATGCACTAATAAAATTATTTGATTTATTCAAGGAGCGCGTGACGTACGACGTCACGCGACGTCATTCCAAGCATCACCGTCGGAGCAGCACATAGCTCCTTTCTTGACTGATACCCGGTCCCATGTATTAAACTGGTTTTCTTTTACTACTGAAATAAGTAGTTAATAGCCAATTCTGGAATGTGAGATGGAATAAAAATAGTATTTATGCGTTATGGGAAACAAAACTAGGAAAAGGGCTGTTGTCTTTACAAAATTAGATTATTCCAATTAAGAATGAAGCACGACCTATCAGGTTTTGGACGCAATATCGAAATAACCCTTTTGATTTGGAGTCAACGATTTAATGTTTTGCTGTTTATCCTTATTTTATCGACTCAACCGTTTGACAGAGACACAACAATCACATAAACAGCGGAATCATATGAAAATGGCAAATTGGGAACGCACAGAGTCCATGCACAATTTAGTCAAGTCATTTTGGAGATGTCGCGAGGATTTTACAAGTTTCGCGTTAATTTTTATAGCATGTCGTTTCTCAGAAATAACGCGACGTCCGAAATGCTCGACGGTGCGTGCTTCACCATGGTTTCAAAAATTGACGTCATCAAGTAAATACTGACGTTATCATAAAGTAAATTAAACAAACCGCGGGATAATTGATTGATCTACATCAGCGTGTAATTTCATTACTCTAGTTTCAGTATTTCAAAATTGAGAAGGAAAGTCCTCGAATATATTGATCACCCCTCGTACATTCCGTATATGTAAGAATACCCGACAAGTACCGAGTTCGCTCTATCTTTAGCTGTTTTTAATTGATGCTCAACCAAATTGTTACACCCGGTTGGAAACTGTATAATGTTCACGTATGTTATCTGCACTGAATCATAGTTTTACAAAAACTCGCTTTACAAAATTAATGATATAGTAGGGGGTTCGGGGAGGCATGCTATGACGGGAAAATTTCAAAGCGAGGGGTCAATCTGGTGTGTTCTTGTGGTCTGAGATACCTTATTGGCTAGTAAATAGGGCATGCTTTATTACAAAAATCAGACTAATTTAAGTCTTTAAAGTCTACAGTGTTTCATTCATTGCAGAGTGATCCAGTATATAGGCGTACTTGTTGCATCATTTTTTTGTGGATGTACCGCGCATTTCATATATTAAAGCTAATTTTGCGAGCGTAGCGAGCACGAAGTTTTCACATTTTAATACCTTTTCACAAAGAATTAAAGGCAAATTACATATAATTAGACTATTTCAGTCAAATAAAAATCGTTACTTTGGGGATTTTAGGGGGGGGGCGTACGCCGGGTCCACCCCCTTGGATCCGCATATGAAACACATATAGCAAAAGGGACAGGCATACAGGGGAGTCAATGTAGATTCATACACGAGCTTTAACACGAATGGTAGTAAAATAATAGTTAGTGTTTACGACAGGTGGTCGGGTATTTCAGGTACCCACTGAAGCAGGTTTAACTGCATGCATGTTTGCATTGCAGGTATGTAAATAACCAGGAAAATCTTGTATTTATAAACATACCAGTTCATAAAAACTTGGGAAGATAACCAGGCCTGTGTAGTTTATCTGTTCGTCACGTAGGCCTCTTTATGTAGATATGAACATGTATTACAAATCTTGCAAAAATATTGCAAACCTTGAAGCGGAAGTTTTAAGTTCACGTTCTAGTTATATGAATAGATACTTCAGATAATAGGCCGCGCGTATTTGTACCCGGTATTCACTCATAAAATCAATCTTGCAACAGGCAGTTCAACGTCATTGGTAATTGAGCAAAAAATACAATGTATATTGAATATAATATTTCAACGAATGTCGGGGCGGGCTGGTCTGGATTATGTTTTACAAGTTTATATACATGTATGCCGCATATGGTATTCGTGCACGCATACAAAGGCATACATTTATAAATGGACCAAATGTCTCAGGCGGAAACCCGTGAATTTGAAACCAATGTCAATCTAGTAAACAAAACAGCATAGACCAATTCCCTCTATAAATATTAACGTTACTAGTAAATGAAAAACACAACATTGGGTGTTAAGTCCACCATACGCAGCGTTCAGCTCTAGCGTGTTTTTATTGGAATTGAGTGGTGCTTATCTGCAGTATGAAGTGTCTTTTTTAAGTGTAAACGCAGTTCTAAGCTTCCCATGGTTCGGTGCATACAAACTGATCTTCAATAGATACGTAAAGCCTGTCACATTGAAGCAGGTGATTAGTTGTAAAGTTAGATCTTTACTCCGGCATGTTACATAATATTACAATGATTAGATAATTAATTAATGATATACCTTCATTTAACTTTCTTTAGTCTTATATACTGTATTGTGTTAGGAATTTAGCTAGTCTATTTTCATCAGTGTGGGTATATTTAGCTAGTCTATAGGTATATGAGATAAAAACATACATTTAAACCACTCTGTAGTTTACATTGTGTATTGCTTATATTGCTTTATCTACATGCATTTTAACACCATCTTGTGTATTAATTTGTATTAATACTTTATTGAATACAAAAAATGCATATGTTTTGCATTTCATATGACTCATAATGACATTTAATTATTGTAACCATTGTTTTAATATTTATAGATTCTAGAAAGTTCTAAGATGTTGCATAAGTTTAACCACCATGCTGTGCACCTTCCATTGTACTTATCAGCCACCAGCTGCATGATCTGTGTATTACTAGAGATGAAAGGACTCTGTTATGTAATACTGTCTGGGGCTTATGTAAACAAGGAATTTGAATTGCCTAGATAGTTATGTTAGATACTTTTTGATTGGTTAAAATTATAGTTACTAACTAATCAGAAATAGTTTTACATACTAATTATGTCTATATAAGTGTAACTTTGGCATTTTACGAAACGAGGACCTTATAAACTCATATCAAAGCAAATTTTTTATCATTCTGATTCTTATTTTTGAAATAGGAGGATCCTTAATCCTCGCTCCAAGATAATTAATTAATTAATAATTAATTAATAATTTAGGTACTTTAGGCATTTATCTTGGAGCTTTTAAGTAAATTGTTGAAATTATTTAAGTAATATTTTTGCATTTAATTAGGTTATTTTATTTAGTAAATTATTCTTATTATTTTAACACTTGCATTTAATTGTATTTTTGGTAATTAATTATATTTTTGTAGTAGCCATCTTAGAGTTCTTTAAGGCTAGCTGCTTTTAAATATTTGTTAAGTTCAGAATCATTAAATATAATATTTTGGCTTGATTTTAGGCAAATGGACGCATTTGTTTATTTGACAGTTTTGATATTGTATTTAATCTGTTTAATTTTATCATTACTTTAGGTTATTTTGTATACATTTTATACTGGTATTTTGATAATAAGTTTAGTGTATTATAACTTAAGGTTATTTTGGCTAGTTTATTATACTTGTATTTTGAGTATATTATTTCAAACATTGTTCAACTATAACATCACATTTTTGTCATGGTTAGTTTAGTAATAATAATTTCATTGATTGCATTTTGTAACTTTTAAATCATGACATTGTTTGTTTTCATTGCATTTAGATGTTTGCTTAGTTCATTAAAATTAGTTTAGTTTATAAAGTTAAATCATTTTTGTTATATTTTCTCTGTTTTATTAAACAGAGTGGTGTCATCCTGACGTGTCAGTAAATCTGACTGTACTTTGAGTTTCTCATACTCAAACGATTATTTGCTTTGCACATGAGTTTCTACTAAGCCAACTATAGAACGTTGCATAAGGCGCAGAGCCTAGGCAAAGGCCACGGCGCTAGCGTCGCATTTTCGATTCCACAACAATTTAATACAGGTTCTGTAGTTTTTAAATCATTAACAGTATTACTAATTATGCTTACTATTGTGTTGTCAGCTTATGACAGTTGCCATAGGTGCTGAACGCAGGTGACCACTTATATAACTCTGGCTATATATTGTAGAACGAAGTAGAATGTAGTAGTTTATTATTAATGTGAATGATTGTATTTGGCTACAATTGTAGACGTTAAAAAAATCATTGCATATAGAACAATAATATTGCACGGCGTTTGGGTTTTCCTAACATATTCAAAACAAACTGGTCGGGGATATCAGGTAACATTGCTTTAACATTTTGTCACAACCGTGTACTGCAGCTTTGTGACGTTCGTTCACAACAATGGTACGTGTCTCTTGATCTTAATGTAATCGGTATTTTGTGATCGTTTTGGATCAGAGTCAAATTATCAAACTGGAATACACAATACAAAATGAAAAATACTTACGACAATGAAAAAGTATTTATAAACACATACATAATGTACTGATCAACAAGTCAGGAGAATAAAATTCTCTATTTTTGAACTCATTCAAGGCATTGTGAGTGTTATATACATGTACAGTATGTACAACGTACGGCTGGGTCCTACTTTAACTTATATTATAATTGGTAAATAATTGATATATCTTCCGCAGCTCAATTGTTTTAAACTATATTTATAAGTACTTATGTACACACAGTGTTGATTGTCTGAAGACAAGTATATGCTGATGTAGCTAGTACCCAAACTTAAGTTTAGTATTCATGAAAGAGCCCGATTACAAACACGTCATCACAATATTATTATGATAACAACAACATGCGTGCACGCACCAATATCATCAATACAAACAGTACATTAATATTACAGAATTCAATATATAATAAACTTGTACCCTAAACATTGCATGGTGATTTCTATATGAAGTGCCATTTAAAGCGTTTTAACAAACAAATCATTTCCAAAATGTCATGGAAACGATACAACGCGCTCGATGAATTAACTCTATTTATGGAACCGAACTGAACTTGTTAAAACCAGGAACAATTTATACAAATGTAATAGATTCTACTTTTTTAAGTAAATATTACTGATAAAAAACTTACGTTATGATGTAATAATTCCCGCAGGATCGACTTTACAAACAAATATTTCACAAACTTCACGAGTTGTTATGAATTAGATCGTGTAAAGTTATGTTTCAATCGGGCTGAACTCCGCTGATTATAAAGGAGACGTCACGTGACAATCGTCGATAACATCCACGAATGCGCTGTAGCTTTGTATTGTTCGTTTTCCGAGAATGCTTTTTATAGCGCTGGGATAAAATAATTTTCCAAAAATGGCTATAAATAGCATTGACACACATTTTGTATTTTCCGAAAATGCGTTTGTAGAATATCAAATTTAAGTCGATCACGACATGGTGTAACTGCCTTACGTTCATTAACGAAAACGTTCGCTGCGAGAATTAGTTCGTCACGCGAACTACTTATTGAACGATTATAATCGTTCGCCGAAACAATTTCAAGATGGCGGAGATAGACGATTTAATGGCCTTACTTTTTCTATTAGATTTTCAGCCGTAGATTGAAAATTAGGAACTCAGTAATACTTCTTTCGTGTTGTATTTATTCAGTTTTGGTATCCACACTGTATCACAAATGCAAAACACATACAATCTACAATTAATGTATAAATCGCTAAGCTTATAATAAATTAAATCAAATATTTATCTATCCGCCATCTTTGTTTGCATGGCGACGCTTGTCGAGTTATGTGTAAAGGTCGTTCGCGATTGGCTAACATGTTCGTGGCGAACTTATCGTTCATTAACGCGAACTCACGTATTGTTCGCGAACGTTGGCGAGCGTTTTCGTTAATGAACGCACGGCTGATTAGAAATCCCTAAACCAGTTTTTACTTGCTTAAGTATCAAAACTTATGCGTTCTTATCAAAAGCTCTCAAATTTGTGACTTTAAATGCTCAGTTGTAGTTTGACCTATTTTTTCCATGGATTTAATAACCATGTTTTAGAATCTCAAATAGAATCAGTACACATGGACGACTGAATGTACACAATACATGTGGTATGCTTTACTACACCTAACATAGTATGAAACGTTTTAAACGGGTTATTTAATAAAATTATTAATATTGTAGTTTTGGCATAACAAGGAATGTAAACAAATAATTGACCAGACGCCTCAGAACAGAACGCTCCGCCCACATTGCCACGTGGCATAGATACGAGAAATCTTCCCCAAGCAGAAAACAAAATGGCTGGCAACGCGTTGTGTCTTTGTGAATTTCCAGGTGATATCGGTGAAAACTACCAGCCATATACGCCAACATTGAGGCAGAGACAAAAGGCTAAAGGTTTTAGCAAAGATAGATATACGTTAACCAAGTGAAATTCCATTGTACATGTATGCGAGCCATCCGCTAATATATGGGTTCAAACAGTATTTATGTCACCCAAAATGTACATGGTATTCGCACCTGTACTGTGTGGTACCATCGCCCAGTGAAATGAAATATTAAATTTACACGTAACACCACTCAGCAATCTCAAAGATGCGGAAATGATCAGTATTGATGCAAATACATCACACGGGTCAGAGACACCATGGCACACATTGAACTTAATAACATCCGCACTTCTCTAACCCACGGATTTAGATCCACATAGTTTTGTGAGATGCAACTTGTTACAACCAACCATGATTTACTAGTCAAAACAGACAAGGGCTCCCAGATCGACATGACCATACTCGGTTTCAGTAAGGCATTCGATACTGTCCCGCACAGGAAGCTACTTCATTAGCTGTTACTATTAATAAAACCAAACCTTAAAAATCCTAGGTATTTTACAGCAGTGCAGTGCAATTCAACACACGTTATGCAATAAGTATTACTATGTTAATTCCGAACGACTGTTATTGACTGGAATAAGCTAAATGACTGTGTCACCAGCATCAGCTTCAGAACAGCTGTCCTTAATTGATACTAAATATATCCCACTACCAACCTGTGAAAGGTCCTTCAATGTACCCATCTAGATCCAGACCCACCAGGAACACTGGATACAGAGCTTCCAGGTGAAGATTGGTTTAGATTATTAACATGAAGAGTAAGTTACTAGTTACTCTACCAGCAGGGAAGGACTCCAGGATTATGACATACAGTCCAACCTGCCTTAACGGTCACCTTTAATCGGCGGTCACCTGGTGTAAACGGTCAGTTTCTGACGCCCCCAACGAATTTTGTTCTATTTTACACGTTGATTTAGCGGTCAC
Organism: Spisula subtruncata; assembly: GCA_963678985.1. NCBI lineage: Eukaryota > Metazoa > Mollusca > Bivalvia > Venerida > Mactridae > Spisula > Spisula subtruncata. The sequence continues at coordinate 67,596,406 of OY787661.1, forward strand.
CTGCTGTCCGCGGTCAGCGGTCACCAAAAGTGCTTCCCAAATACTCAATTATCTTTTCTTTTGAAGGGCAACAAGGTTCAACAAGCTTATTTTTTCTCATGGGGCTGTCATCCTCTTAAATTGTGTGATATCTAAGACAGTCACATATCAGCATTAGATCTATCACATATTTGTGGAAATTACAGGGACCCCCTCCCCATTCTGAATTAGCGCTTGATGAACACATTTAAAACATATGTACTTATAAATCGACCTTTATCATCTTGACATATCATGTTCTGGTTGAAATACAAAACCATATTCGTAGAACTGCAATGATTTTATCAGGAAATTTAACAGTGGTTTAATTAGCGGACGTGATCGCCCTGGACTCACTGACACACGGCTGTTTGTCAGGTAGAAAATATTCCATGTGATTTTAATTATCTATACAGTACATATTTTGTACACTACTTTCCATTAATTTTGTTGGTATTTAGTTGTTCGTGCGGTCTTCCACACGCTTTGATCTATCGCATGCATTTAGCCAGGTTTCGTTTCGGCTTCGGAAACGGGATAAAACGTATCCTTCCACATTCAAGTCGATCAAAATATCGACTGTCAGAATTGCACAATCCCCATTGACATCGTTTTACCATTTTTTGGACCAAAATCACGATTGTATTGTCAATTTGGCAAATATATAAAGCAAATCGTTCTATTTTACATACTCGACAGCGTACAGGGTTAGGGTAAGGTAGAGCTTGTCCAAGTTTTATGGCCGCGTAATCAGTATCCAAGGGATGCGTTAGTTGCTGATATCTGATTGGACTACTGATAATGCGTGATTGACTGCTAATAAAATCGGCGTCTGGTCAATTAGTATCTAAAATACAAAGTCAATTAAAGGGAAGTCATCTAAAATCAGTGTCGATATTTAATATAGGTTGAGTTGGTTCCCCTGAATAAAAACATTCCATTTATTTTGTTGCCTATTTAGCAAGCATGGCCTGACACCGATACCTTTTAAGTGACAAAACACAACCAGGTCAATCCCACAATATGAGGCTCACAGATAAGACTCGGGTGGGGGGCACAGCCGTAAGGACTCTTTAAATAAGCCTTTGATAAATTAGTATTACTATAATCACAATACAAACTTCCAACCCTGGCTACTGGAATCTTTTAAATACAAGTTAATAAAAGTTGTTTTTAAAAATCCATTTAAAAGGACATGTCCTTTCTGAAGAGTGTGTCCAAGTTGTCTGTGTTGATCAATTTCATTTCTTTGTCACTGCGGTATAACGTACACCGGATATTGCTAGTAAAGTGAGTAATATTATTAATTTTGTGGAGACCAGGGTAAGTTTAAATACGATATTTTCCAAATTACTGACTACTTATGCGTATCTGAATTGAGTTTTAACTTCTTCGGGCATTTTTGTAACTTTATAGCACACTATAGTATATCAGATATTTATCGGAAGGTTCAAATGGTCCAGTATTATGCCAATACTCACTTGCAAATATTGACAGCAGTACTGTACACGCTTCTGGAATGACTGTATTACCACAATGTAGATTTTCTTAACCGGCCATTTTGTTTATATTGAACCCAAAAGTGTTGTGACCAAATTTCATAAACATTGATCAAAAAAACGAAGATACACATCAAAATAGATTCAAGCAGGTGTACAGAGTATTGCTGTTTAGTGTACAGAGTATTGCATATTACCTCGACGTTAGTGTACGGAATATTGCATATTAACATGAGCAAATAAAGAATGTAACTGGACAGTTTTATCGTATTATTACGTCTATTCGTCAATAGGGTCATGTCTTATTAGCTGTATGATATAATAAGAATATTGTTATATGATAAAATTATCATATTTCAATCTGTCAAACAGATGAATGTAATGAACGAAATAGAATGCTGATTTTCATACATTAAGTGTTCTTATGACTAGAACAAAGTGATATTTATCTTGTATTTATATAATTCGCTGAGAGCCATGCTTACGATCAAATGGCAAATACGGACATCACTAATGCTATTTAAGAAAATATTTTCTGCTATCTTTAAGGCTTATCAATTTGATATAAAAGTTTCAGTAAAACACAACATTCTTATCATGTGAAGCAAGTGCATCGACTTAACTTAAGCATGAAATGGTTGTATAATCATGGGCCAGATAATGACAATGCAATCTAGATTTGGGATATTTTAATGTGACAATGTGTTGTACCGGGTATATTTAATTACAAATGGAAATTCTACCATTTCCTGAAGACAAGGGTGACTCTTAAAACGATTCCAATAATACATCTACTTTAACGTGAGAAATCTTAATATCATGGTTAAAATGTTAAAATCTAAACACCAAATTAACAAGTTAAAAGAAAAGAACGTTTAAGGGTTGTGTGGTATTTTGTATTATGTTGTCACAAAAGCACTAACAGAAAATATGGATAAGTGGGTGACAAAGCATGTTTGCCTGACTACAGACATTTTCTCAAGGGGATCTTGCATTTTCTTCCCAGCAGAGGTTAGACAACTTATTTTGCTTAGTCGGTCAAAGAAGCTATTGTTCTTATGAAATAGTACAGACCACATTCTAAACCCTGTAGAATTTATGTACATTTCTAATATCACAACATGTAAAAATCAGGGGATATGGTTCTTGGAGATAGGATTAGCTTGTTACATTAATTGTTTCGTGTAGTACATACAATCGAAACTTGATAGGTACAGATCTATACAATAACAAGTTATTTTTACCAAACAAACACTGATTATTCCTTGCATTTATTCAAGTTGTGTGACAAATAGTCACTGCACTTAAAAGCAATACTCTGTACACGATACAGCAATACTCCGTACACCAGTGAGCAACTATATAGCAATACTCTGTACACTAACACCTGTATTAATTCTCACAATGCACCGCTATTTGCGAATAGTTTCAAATACTACATTTACAATACAATCTTTGTAACAGGAATGACAATTCGCTCGATTCAAGTTGTGTAGTTTAACGAAGAATATAAACAAAAGCATATTATTTTGACAGATCGAGCTTACTTTTTCCGTGAGAACCGATACGAGTTTGGTCTTTTAATCACCCTAACCTAAAAATTTTGGTAGCCACCTGGGCCCCTAACTTTTAGAATCCAGGGGCCCAGCTGAAAACTTAGGGGCCCAACTTAACGAAAACATTTTTGGGAAGGGGCATAAGCCTGCCATTTTGGGAAATTCAAGCCCGATTGTCGGCAAAATTGGGAAAAGGAAGTCTGACTCAAGACACATCAAAACAGAAACTGCAGTACACATACATGTTCAATTATCCAGGGCTTTCATGTTTTCAAGTTTAGAAGTCCTCACTTTTCATGAACAAGAGTCCCATTATAGCCCAAAACTGTCACCTTCAGTTTCTCTCAGTAATTTATCATTCTTTCTTTAAAGTTCTTTTTAAAAAAAATATTATAACTTTGTATGAGCTGTTTATTAATTTTACGATTTTTGTCCTTGATATTTCAATTCCGAACATATTTTCGGCCCGGATACGAACGGTACGGTGGGTAGCCATTCTGCATAACAAAATGGCAGTCGTCATCGAGTCATTTTCCACGCTCGTAGATAACAAATGCAATATTGCTTCCGATATGTCTAACTCATAATCAACTTTAAAAAAAAGTCGACAGTTGTTCGTTTAATTGATTAGTAATGTCTAGCCAATTTCCTAACCAAAACAAATACACAGGAAGTACACTGGTAACTACCGGAAACGTTAAAGAGCTTAAGAAAATGAACCCAAAGAAAATTAAATGCTGAGAAGGAGCTTTTTTTACGAAAAGATCAGATCGTGGCCGCCGATTTCTGGTCGCCACTTGGACGATTTACTTTTAATTTTCAATCGCCCAGGGGATAATTCACTCGCCTTGGGCGACTGGGCGAGTGTTAGTCTGGATCCCTGCAGCGTTATCGATGTATAATATATCCAAAGCAAATCTATACCAGCAGGTATACGAGTCCAAACTTGATAGGTACACACCGTACTGAATTTTCTAACTCAGGTTTTCAAATATGTACATATCATGGTTTAGTTTTACTACAATGATTTATCCCTTTTCTGAGTATAGATTAAATATTAATATACTTTATACAAAATCAAATAAATAGTAAATAATAAGACAACAATCACAATTAGTTAATATATGTCTTACCTGTATAAAGCCCAGCTAAATGATTGAAGTACTGCGTCTAATTATATTTATTGCAAAATATTTTAGCAAATAGTATTGAATATCAGAATGTTCTAAATAACCACAGAGGCGTGCAAACCCATTATATCCGCGCAGTATACAGTGTGTAGAATCTCGTGATCAAATGATATGAAATTCTAAACATTTGCGATTTCGTCCGCTAACTATCATAGCGATCTTTGTTGGCGTGCATTTTACAATTATTTTCCCTTTGTTGTTTGTTAAATAGCATTCCATTTATTTATGATAATGCATTTCAGCTGTCATAGTGGCTATATGGCTAGAAATACGTTAATCCAAGCAAAAAACATTCCTTTGTGGCCAAATATACAGACCGCCATCGTCTAACAATAGTTGGAATGAGGAATTGGAAATAGTTCTTGAACATATATACTCAGAAAACAAAGAAATTATCTTGACAGGCGATTTTAATTTTAACATTGTAAACTCTGAAATAGTTAACACTACATGGAAAAATATAACTGGTGCCTTTAATCTACAGCAATTGGTAGACAAACCTACCAGAGTAACAGCAACTTCTTCAACTATAATTGATCATATCTACACAAATTCGCCATGTAGCATAGTTGATATTCAAATACCCAAACTAGCTTTGAGTGACCATTACCCTGTATGTTTCACACGTAAAATAGCATCTGTCAGCAACTGTGGTGGTCCAAAACATAATATAATATCATACAGGAATACTAAACACTTCATTGAAAATGACTTCCTTCAATTGCTGGCAACCAGCCATGGTCAGTTTTAGAAATTTACGATGATCCAAATGGTTCACTTGCCTATTTCATGGACCTGTTTTCAACAAGTCTTGATTTGCATGCTCCTATAAAGCAAAAACGGGTAAAACATACTAATCTACCAGATTGGTTTAACCCTACAATTGTAAATGCAATGAAAAGCCGGGACAGTGCAAAAGTGATACATGATGAACAAAGTTACAAATACTAGCGCAATCAATTAAAAAGCTTCATAAACAGTGCTAAACGGTCATTTTATAATGATACTATCAATGAAAATAAACATAATCCAAAGAAATTATGGAAAAACTTGAAAGATCTATCTGGTAAATCATCCAAACATCAAACCAATTTCATCACTTACCAGTCAGGGAATGTAATTGAGGATAATCATGAATCTACTGAAACCTTTAATACGTTTTTAACTAACATATTCAAAATGGCTCCAACAGAATGTTCGAACTTAACTAACGAAGACAAAACTGTCTTACATGATTATGTCACCAGTCATATCAACAAATCTACTTCTTTTAACATTCCTCATGTTAACCAAGAATTTGTAACCAAACAACTCCTGACACTTGACTCAGGCAAATCAACGGGACTGGACGGATTGGGAGCAAAGTATCTTAAAATGAGTGCTCATATTATATCCGGCCCCCTAACATATATTTTCAACCAGTGTATTTCAAAATCATGTTTCCCATCAGTCTTCAAGACAGCTAAAGTCATCCCAATTTTTAAGAAAGGATCCAAGTCTGATCCAAACAATTATCGTCCCATATCTATTCTTCCAGTGTTATCTAAGATCTTAGAAAAGCATGTGAGTGACGCTTTATAAGAATATCTTGAAAGACACTCACTTATTCATAAAACCCAATCTGGCTTTCGTTCTAATCACTCCTGTGAAACTGCTCTCACATCTGTTGTAGACTCATGGATTGATGCTATTAACAGGAACCACATTGTTGTAACAGTCTTTCTGGACCTTACAAAGGCATTTGATCTGATAAATCACTCTCTTTTACTTGACAAAATGGTAGAATACAATATTTCCCTCAGTTCTCGGAACTGGTTTAAGTCATATCTATCAGAACGGTGCCAAAAAGTGTCAATACAAGGACAGTTATCATCTTCACTTGAAATAACATCAGGCGTTCCCCAAGGTTCTGTCCTTGGGCCCATACTATTCATTCTTTACATTAATGATTTGCCATTGCACTTACAAAATTCTTCTACAGACATGTTTGCCGATGATATAACAATCACTGCAGTTGGGCCATCTTTACACACTGTGTGTGTAACCCTACAAACTAGTCTTAACACTGTCCATGATTGGTGTCATAGAAATTCAATGATACCGAATCCTCATAAGACTAAAGCCATGGTGATCTCACCATCAAACAATATCTATAAACTGTCCTTAAATGAGGACCATAAACTTCTGCTCCATGATCAAAGTATTGTCTTTACTGAAGTTGAAAAAATACTAGGAGTCTATGTTGACCACAAGCTTAGTTGGAATACTCAAGTTGAACTCACACTTAAAAAGTGTAATTCACTTTTATACCTGCTTTTAAGAATAAAACCATTTCTTTCTACCCATATGAGAAAACTATTTTTCAATGCCTACATTCTACCACATCTTGATTACTGCTGTACAATATTGGGTAACTGTAGTGATACATTGGTTGATAAACTATACAAATTTCAGAAAAGAGCAGTATTTTTCCAGAATACATGTCAAATCTGTTTAAAGAATCAGACAACAAATCTTTACGATCACACTCAACCAACACACTATATGTACCAAAACCACGTCTTGAATTTTGTAGAAAATCACTAGCCTATTCAGGACCAGTTGTATGGAACAATATTCCCCTCAATGTTCGCCAGTCGAATTCACTAATATCCTTCAAAAGGTCGTACCTATCATGGTGCTACTCTGATGGACAAACTTAATTTAAATGATTTCTGAGATTTTTGTAAATAATATGATGTTACATTCTAATATTTTATGATGTTAATGTTTTATGTATATTCAGTTTTTATACCTGTCGCAGGTCACCCAGGCCATAAGTAATGAGAACATACTATTTCACTTACAGATATCTTGCCTGAACACAAACAAATTGTCTCAATGTAAAATTATAATCAACTTTGTTTAAGTTATCATTATTCATTGATTAATCATATCCCTACCAACACATCCAATTCATATACAGTGCCAAATAGCCTGCGACAGGTGGAAAGATATTGACAGATGCCTTTGTTAAATTTTGTTGTTGTATTTCTAACTGTCTATTATTTATGTCATACTCTTTGTAAACATGTTTTGTTATAGATGCTCACAGGGAAGACTGGGCTTGCCCGACTGTGTCGCCTCTTCAAATAAAGTCGTTATTATTATTATATTATTATTATAGTTTGATTTAATTATTTTTATTCATTTTTGTTTAGGTATTTTGTTAGTTTGTTATTGTGGTTACTCACAGTCCGTCGTCCGTCTAGCCGTCTGAATGTCCGTCCGTCCGTCCACACTTTCAAACGACATCTCCTCTCAAACCGTTTGGCCAATTTTAATGAAATTTTGCCAGGTTGTACGTAGCATTGTGGGATTTAATAACTGCTCAAATTATGGCCCTGGGGTGAAAATTGGCCCCGCTCCGGGGGGTCACAGTTTTAAAAAGACTTATATAGGGAAAACATATAAAAATCTTCTTGTCTAAAAGTTCAATGCCTAGAGCTTTGATATTTGGTATGTAGCATCATCTAATGGTCCCCTACCAAAATTGCCCAAATTATGCCCCTGGGGTGAAAATTGGCCCTGCTCCGGGGGGTCACAGTTTTAAAAAGACTTATATAGGGAAAACATATAAAAATCTTCTTGTCTAAAAGTTCAATGCCTAGAGCTTTGATATTTGGTATGTAGCATCATCTAATGGTCCCCTACCAAGATTGCCCAAATTATGCCCGTGGGGTCAAAATGGGCCCCGCCCCGGGGGTCACAGTTTTAGAAAGACTTATATAGGGAAAACATATAAAAATCTTCTTGTCTAAAAGTTCAATGCCTAGAGTTTTCATATTTGGTATGTAGCATCATCTAGTGGTCCCCAACCAAGATTGCCCAAATTATGCCCCTGGTGTCAAAATTGGCCCCGCCCCGGGGGTCACAGTTTTAGAAAGACTTATATAGGGAAAACATATTAAAAATCTTCTTGTCTAAAAGTTCAATGCTTAGAGCTTTGATATTTGGTATGTAGCATCATCTAATGGTCTCCTACCAAGATTGCCCAAATAATGCCCCTTGAGTCAAAATTGGCCCCGCCCTGGGGGTCACCAGTTTTACATAGACTTATCGTGTGGGTATGGACAGTGAGTGACCGCACTTCCTGTTTTCTCTTGCCAGAACAAACAGGGAGACAGTGCTTTTGAGGTTTGGAGGTATGATGTAAACTGCTTATTGAGGGAGAAGGTAAATCCTTACCATATTGTAATAAAAGCAATCAGAAGGTTACTCAACGGTAAGGCTACATGTGTGTTGCTAAATTTAGGAGAGTTAGCCTCGTGTCAAGATATCTTGTCAGATTGAGACGGTATCTGTGGAAATTTAAGATTGAATGAGAAATTAAAAGAGATATTCTACGTATACACTTGTTAAATGTTATAAGTACACCAACATGTAATGCGTATATCATTTTCATTATACATGATATCATGTTTATTTTTTGCGTGTCTTCATGCGAGTAGTAAAGCAGCAATATCCGATAATTCGATGATTATAATTTTCCCGTTGCGAGCAGTGAACCGTGAATTTTCAAATTATGCAAAAAGCACATGCACAACGTCAATGATTTTCGCAAGAAGTCTCAAAATGTAACATACACATTGCCCATCAATACCCACACTAGGAAAACACAAAACCGGAAGAATTACGATGACAGACCGTACAAGAGAGGTTTGTGAAACATACACGTCTCATGACAGTAAATAGCCTAGTGTAGCTAAGGTCACCACGTCATTGACCTTTGACCTATCAACCTCAAAATTAGAAGGAGCTTACATCTGATAATTAGCAACCTCTCTGTAAAGTTTTACAAACTAAGATCCTATATTTCTTATGGTGTGGACCAGTGAATGTTGTGTGTTCAAATGTCATGTTGAGTTTGACCTTTGATCCAAATGACCTTGAAATTGAGTCGGGCCGTCATTGGAGGATGAATAATCTCCACTTGAACTTTTAAAACCCTAGGTCCATCCGTTTTGGAGTTGTTGTTGGAAAACCATTCGGTATGTCGACCGATCGACTATTTGCACGTAACGCTTTGTACTGTGTTGGTGTACTTATAACATTTAATGAGTGTAGTATGAGGCTGGAGCACATTCTCACCAGTATGCGGGATTATCTGGATCCCTACACGAAAGAAGACATGCTTCGCAACAGACTATGGTCTGGTTTGCGAAGTATGGAATTGAAAATCTCTCGTTACAAAACGGAGAGTTTAATGGGTTTCAATCAGCTCAGGCGAAAGCTGCGCGTATTAGAATAGGAATTAAGCATTTGTAAAGGCCAGTCATGCTCTGGCCAATCGGCAGTGACAGAGGCTAAGATCTTTGTCACAAGTAGTGAAAATAAGGTATTTAAGCAGTTGTATATATATACTGTATTCCCAAATGGAACAACTGCAGATGAGGTCCAACAACTGCATAAAGATTTGCGGGGTATGGGTCTTTAAACTCGAAGAGGTTTTCACCAAAGGGTCAGTAGGGGACCTGCTTACTTTTGTTAAAGACCCATCTGAGGTTTCTCTCATTAGACATGCCAATTTGACCGAGGTATCAGTGAATGGCACTATGTGCCAAGCCCTGGAAGACACGGGCTCAATGGTAACCACTGTATCTTGGTCACATTTTAACAAATTGTCTGCTAAAATGTATTATTTAAATGATTTTAGCCTAGATTTGACTGGAGCTAATGACGGCGCAATACCATATAAGGGTTATTGTTTGTTGGATTTGTTTATTCCCCAAAGTTTATTATTGGTACTAACACCCTTAATTGTTTTAATTCTATTTATGAACATACACCCCCCCCAGTTGAAACAGGCATTGCGACTCTCAAGTCCATACTGTGCCGGTTAAGCATTAAGGCCATAAACCTATTTTATTACATCCCTTTGACACAGAAACTGTAACGAGAAAGGTAAGACAGGTTGGGAATATGAGTACAGGTATTACAGAATAGAGTACAAGTTCTCCTTGTTCATTTAACGTTTGCCCTAGTATAGTGAAGGTTAACCCTGGTTCGTTATTTTCAAGAATTCCAGTCCGGGTGTGTAATTCATCTGCTATGCCCGTTACTCTTAGATTTAAGTCTGTCCTGTGTCATATAAATGAGGTCAATGTTGTTCGCTCTATTGAACCGCTTGTAGGATGCAAAGTTAAATTGCATAATCATGAAAGATCATTGGAAGAACTTAATATTCACGTCAAGGGTAATACTTTACCCCTGATAAATAGGCTAATGCTAAATGGTTTTTGTCTTTTTGCAACATCGGGAGCCATCGGAAAAAACTTTTTTGACTTCAACGGAATCGGGACAGGGTCTCGTGGAAGCATATTGGTAAAGCCTACTATGGCACATGGGTCAAGCAAGACACTAGCTCGCATAAGCACAAAAGCCGTTTTATGTAATAGACTACTAAAAATATTGGCACGGCATTTTCTAGATCGGTGTTGTAACTATTGTATCGCTAATTTTGACTGCAACTTATATTATCAAGGTTTGAGTAGTATATCACATTAAACGGTGTTTATGCTTACGCGAGCTAGTGTCTTGCTTCACCCAAGTGCCAAAATAGGCTTTAGCAATACATTAAAAATATTCATATCCCACTATTTGTCCCATTTGTATTGAATGTGTTTTCAAGTCGACCACAGTTACCTTTCCTTGACTGGTGTTATACCGGTTTTAATCTGATCGATCTTATCTCGATTGCGTAATCGCGCCATGCTAACTCAGCGGGTTGTCGGAGTTTATAAATTAATGTATATCCTTTGCTGGAGGGGTTTTGTGCGTTCAGTTACAATTTTGGTATTTTTGACATTTTGTATAGGTAAAGAACCACTAAATGCCTCCGCGGACCAAGTGGTGATACACTCAAGTAGTCCTTAAAAAAACTTTGGTTTGCCTGTAAATGGAGATATTTCTTGACAAATGTGGAGTTGAATGATGAAATTGAGTTTAAATGGTTGGTAAATATGCATGTGGTGTAGTAAAACTGTAATATTTGTATTATTCCGCTATTTTGTTCTTGATACCAAAGTGAAAGTAGACTAGGGTAAAACCCAGAACTTATAAATCCGAACATGCGTAAAAACGGATAGACCGTGTTTGAAGGACAAAAACTTTCTTAGAAGATGCATGACCCCCCTTTTTTATTGCATTATTTTAAAGCTTAACTGCCCCTCTTTACAATGATATATGTGGTCCAGGTGGTCATAGACTAAAAAAAGTTGAAAATTGGGGCCTACTATGGCCAATTTACATTGAGCTATAGAGCAAATCTATTTGGTGGTTTCTAACCTAAAGAAGGGCAAAATTCTATTAAATTCATGTTTTCATTTTTTTGCATTCAAATGTATGGAAATGCATCCCAGATAGGGTTTTGACCACTTTCATCTGTTTAAATTGTCTAAAAAAGTGAAAATTTGGATTTTTATCATGAAAATGTAGAAAATTTCAGATTTTTTTCTTCTAAAATTGACATTTTCATGCCAAAATTGACCTTATTTTACTGTCAGACAGGGGTAATTGTGATTAAATATGAAGAATAGACACATTATTAGGCATCTAAAGCATAATTAGTGTTCAGTGAAACAGTTTTTCACAAATAAAACCCAATTTAAAATCACTATTCATAATATTTTGCAGGCGCTGGCCAAATTTCTCCTTAAAGGCGCATATGCGTGTTTTTCATTTTTTCTAGAATTCATGCACAATTTGTCTAGAATTGATTGTTGTGTGCTGCATATACATAGTAGTATTGAAAAAGTGCAAAACTCACTTTAATAAGTAAAACTAGGCTGTCTTAAGGTAAAGAACCACTAAATGCCTCCGCGGACCAAGTGGTGATACACTCAAGTAGTCCTTAAAAAAACTTTGGTTTGCCTGTAAATGGAGATATTTCTTGACAAATGTGGAGTTGAATGATGAAATTGAGTTTAAATGGTTGGTAAATATGCATGTGGTGTAGTAAAACTGTAATATTTGTATTATTCCGCTATTTTGTTCTTGATACCAAAGTGAAAGTAGACTAGGGTAAAACCCAGAACTTATAAATCCGGACATGCGTAAAAACGAATAGACCGTGTTTGAAGGACAAAAACTTTCTTAGAAGATACATGACCCCCCCCTTTTTTTGCATTATTTTAAAGCTTAACTGCCCCTCTTTACAATGATATATGTGGTCCAGGTGGCCATAGACTAAAAAAGTTGAAAATTGGGGCCTACTATGGCCAATTTACATTGAGCTATAGAGCAAATCTATTTGGTGGTTTCTAACCTATATGATGCATACCAGGATCTTTTTAATGGGCATAGCTCTGTCATTATGAAATGTTGTTTATAAGGTAGGTGTCATCAGGAACATTTAAATACTTCCATGGTATCATTTAGAATTCGTTGATCATGTGTTAGGAATCTAACAATTATGCATTTGTTATACTAGTAACAATACATGTGACGATATGTATACTTATTACCATGCATATTCGATGGATGATAAAAAAGAAACGATTACTAGTAACTGTACAATGCTTGAGTATGTGTTCAATATAAGTTAAGTTAAGTTACCAATTTTATAGGGCTCTTTTCAGCTGTTAGGCCGCTCAAGCACCCTTTGACATTTTAACTCCCCTGGTCATTGGGCTACATATGGAAACCTACACTCGTGTCTCCCTGGGGAGACTATTTCTCTCCTGTGGTGTGGCAGCCAACATCGATCTGCGGCGCCCAGGAATAGACACTGCCCTCACAGGTACCATTTTACACCATGGTGGAGTGGAGCTGTGGGTCTTGCTCAGAGATTTTGACCAGTGGTCCAGAGGGGGATCGAACCCGGGACCTCTCGATCCCGAAGCGCGCGCCCTACCTCTAGGCCACCGCTCCCCACAAAGTATCACAAAGTATAGTTTAAATGAAATTTAGCAACCACTGCTGATTTTGTAAGGTTTGTTCAGTTGCATCTTCAAGCCATAGACCACACAATTATGGAACTGCTTTTTCAATATCTTGAAAAATAAAAATGTTATGACAATTTTAAGTTCGTGAAATAGAGCGTTTTTTTCTTGAATTAAATAGGAGAATATTCGCGCGCTCGCGGACCCGACAAAACTCCAAGTTTCCATCTAATTGTCACAATTTTGTTTTCAAGATATCGGGATGAAACATTTGTTTAACTTATATTTATGTTGGACAAGTGCTTTCAACGCTATGAAGAGTTGAAATGTTAAACAAATACTAAATCAGTTTTCATTGTTTTAATCATAACATCAACCATATATCACATACACAGAGGTCTTTGGATTCAGTTACAGAAGCATGTAGTTTTAGCGACCTTTAAAACAAAACATTTGTGAACTTGAGTGCGCGAATCATTAGCAAGTGATAGATGATAGTTTTATTCTACCACCGTTATTTTCTTTGAATTTTCGAAAACAAATGTAGAACATTTATTTAACGTACTGGTCAGTGATTCTTACTTTACAGTTACCAAACAAAAGCAACATTTCCCTTTTTATTTTTCTATTATACTATGAAAACAAAGAAAATGTATACTTACAACATCAGATGTCTTCCTGTTTTTCTTATTATTCAGTCATTAGCTCACATTTCCTCACCTTTTTGACGTTTAATTTTCATTTTTACAATTTGTTTATATTCAATTAGGTGGTACAACGTGTCAATTAACCAGTTTATTTAACACGTGTCATAGGAATGATATGATCTTCATTTTTATGTCTCAACTGTACGATTATTATAATTTTAAATGATGCGTGAGTTTATGACATTTCACTTTATTCATGCATGTATTAGTTTCCAAATCGACAATAAAGTCAAAGTTTCAAATCTCTAAAATCATACAGGAAATATAGCGGTTATAGAAATATAGCGGTTATAACCCTTCAAGCGAATGTACCACTTTTATTACCCCACATGCTGTGACAATCGCAGCGGGGCGCGTCATAAAACAATTAACAATGTGCAAATTAAATATGTGTATTACTTTTTTACTAAAAAAAACTATCCCTGTTTTAAAAAACCGTAAAAAGGTGGCAGATCTAATTATCGTATTTCTTATATCAAAACACCAATCTGACGGGAAGAAATTAAACTATTAATCAAGTTTGCACAAAATATATTCCCCGAGAAACAAAAGAACTACGGACAAGAAAATAACCAAGTTTGATATCAAATCCGTTCATTTCCTTCTTTGTTCAATGTGAGTGATAGTCATGTTAAAAACCTTTAGAAAGGGGGCTGATCCCATAAAGATACAACTATAAAATTGAGTGCATTATTTTGTACGGTATTACTGAATGCCGAAAACAACATTTTGCCGAAAACAAATCAAGATTTCCTATTGTTGTGCTTAATTTTAGTATTAAATGGAGCTACTGCTAGTCAATGCAACAAGTTGCCTTTATTTATATTCATTTATTTATTGAAGTCATAATTAAACGCACCAAAAATGAGAAGGCCGAAAACAAACGGGGTTTCCTTCAACACCTCGGGTTTCTCACCTTTTCAATATTTTAAAGCATCAACTAATACAGTGCGTTCATTTGCGAACGTTTGATTTTAATATTGCTAATGATAATGTTTAATTAATTTACAGGTTCACAGATATGTATTCTAATACATATCTGTGACAGGTTTAAAAAAAATATTTTCCGTTGTTTTTCACACCTGTAAAGTAATTTAAAATTGTGATACTTTTGTTGATTTCTAACAAAGAGTTTTGTTTCTCTATAGCCGAAAACAAACGCATAAGATACCGTAAACAAACGAATAGTGCTATATTACTAAGTTGTGTTGTTCGTTCAGTTTTAATATGCAAATGAAAAAGCATTATATTTTGCGATCCAATGCAAAGTTAGTCTTCATGATTAACTTAATAATTACCAGAACAGAACAGAACAGAACATATCCTTTATTTTTTAGCACAGATTACATAGTAATGACAAGTGCAATTAAATATATACATAAATGATATACATGGATAATGGCGGTGTGACATGTAATAAGGATTTTTAACAGGAGAGAACATATTTCAAGAAAACAACAACATTTTATGTTAAAAGTAAAGTAGATTCTAATAATTGTTTATAAACGGGTGGGGAAAGCAGTTGTTACAAATTTTATCTTATGACATGTATACATAGTGTATATACACAAATTAGATTATTAAATTTAGCAGAAGTCTTTAACGACGGGTACAAATGACAGTATTAACATGGATGAAACACTTACATAGTAACAGTAATAATGGATGGAAAAAATACAATTAAACAACCGTGGAGTAAATATTACAACAAATTAGTGAACATGGATGAAAAACAAAACAAATTTACAATCTATACACAAGACAGCGTTAAACATGAATGACATATGTACAGTGAGTGTTTACTCAATCAAAACGAATAATGGAAAATGTACAGATAGATTCATCAATGGGTGTTTACTCATTTGGAACAAAACACGATTTTGGACTACACGTGGTTTAATAAAACAAAACATAGTGCTGGTGGAGACCTAATAGTTTATATAATTAATTGAAATGTGGCTGTACGCACGAATACATTTGGATGATAATACAAAAACAGTAAGTAACATTTTTCACATGTAAAGTTGTACAATACGACGACTTGTTAGAGAACATTTAATAAGGAACAAAACAGATACAGCTGGTCATAGAGTAAAAGCAAGTTTTATTGATGTAATTGGATATCAACATTTCTTGAAAAGAAATTCATGACAAAATTAACGTAAGAACTGAGATTTTTTAATGTCAATGGATCTTTTACGGTTAGGAGCTGCTTAAATTTGAGCAAGCTTGGTCTGTAATTGAATCGGCTTGGTAAAAGTTGTCTACGTTTTTCATTGAAATACGGACAGATTAATAGGTAGTGGAATTCGTCTCCCCGTCGCTCGACTAAATTGCAAAGGATGCACTTTCTTTGATCTACAGGTATGAAAGAGTTAGCCCAGCGACCGCATTCAATTGGGAGTCTGTGATTCGCCGTGCGAAAGTGAAGTAGACGTAATCTGATATGTGATGGTAAAATGACGAGATATTTCTCAAATTCTAGGTTTTCCTTGAACGAACTATAAATTTCACCTTTACTGGAATTCCGAAGGCTAGCGTGCCAAGTTTGGTTAAATTGGTCTATCAGGGTTCGTTTAACGAGTTTGTGTATGTAGTTAACTTGGACGGTTCTTTGATTTAGCCAAACATGGGTATTCCCGGTTGAGTCTAAAATACTTTTAATAGATGATAGCCATTTAAAAGTGTGTGGTGATCTTAGCATGTATTGGTAACAGATAAAAGAGATTTTAGAATCTTTAGATAAAATAAGCTTATTCCAGAAGTTAATCATTCGTGTTTTAATTAAAATTTCGATTGGATATCGGCCTAACTCGCCATATAGCATATATTTAGGGGTACTTTTTCTGGTCTTAGTTATTTTTCGTAAAAGTTAACATGACATTGTTCAATAATGTCGAGAGATTCATAACCCCATATATCACTGCCGTATGTTAAGATAGGTACGATGGTATGGTCAAACAATTTAAGTTGCAAATCAAGCGGTAGATCAAGGTTGTTTATCCGGTTATACAGCAAGTGCATTGCCTTATTTGCTTGTTGGACTACGTGTTGTCTACATTTGAGAAAAGATCCGGAACTTGAAAATATGACACCTAGGTACTTATATTCGGTTATGGTTTCTATTTCTTGATCATTTATATTGAACCTAAATAAAGAAGGCTTGTTCGTTCCGAAAACTATAGTCTTTGTTTTTGAGAAATTTATTTTTAACTTCCAGCGCTCACAATATTCAAAGAAATTATTGAGACATGCTTGAAAAGAGGCTTTGTTTTCACCAATTATAACTGTATCATCTGCGTAAAGTAGAACTAATATCTTAAAGAAATGAACAGCTTCGTCCGTAGATAGGTCTATTG
Organism: Spisula subtruncata; assembly: GCA_963678985.1. Taxonomy (NCBI): domain Eukaryota; kingdom Metazoa; phylum Mollusca; class Bivalvia; order Venerida; family Mactridae; genus Spisula; species Spisula subtruncata. The sequence continues at coordinate 67,613,656 of OY787661.1, forward strand.
CGATACCATTATCGTCTCTGATTAAAGCAGATTCTAGATCATTTAGGTACATGGAAAATAGGATTGGGGATAAATTCTCCCCCTGTCTTACTCCTGAGAAGCTAGGAAAATATGCAGATGTTTGGCCATTCATGTTAATACATGATTTTATGTCAGAATACATATTTTTTATGACTGTTAGTATTTTGCCATTTATGTCAAGATTTGATATCTTGTGCCATAAACCCGCACGCCACACTGAGTCAAATGCTACTGAGAAGTCTATGAATGTGCATATTAATTTTCTTCGTTCGACTTTCATTTTTTCAATGAGAAAATTCAATGCAAATATGTGGTCACTTGTAGAGTAATTGGGCCTAAAACCAGCCTGATTTTCATTTCAATTCTAGTTTTTATTACTCGCGCAGAAGCCAAAAAGAAATATTTAGCATGCCGAAAACCATTCTCGTTCAACCAGCGTGTTTTTCATCCGTAATACACTATACATTGATTCATAAGAATGGCCGAAAACAAACTAATTATGGCATCTCACAAAAACAGCATGACATCAGCGGGAGATCTCTATCAGAGTGTCTCTATCGGATCATAAATCACAGTCAATTATCTGTATGGCAGTGGCTAGGATCACGGAACCGTAATCCTAGACCCACAGGCTAGGATTACTCCTAGACCCACAGGCTAGGATTACTCCTAGACCCACAGGCTAGGATTACTCCTAGACCCACAGGCTAGGATTACTCCTAGACCCACAGGCTAGGATTACTCCTAGACCCACAGGCTAGGATTACTCCTAGACCCACAGGCTAGGATTACGGAAGTTTGCTAGAATAACATCGTTCTCGATTCCTCAGTTGTGTGCCAAATGTGTCCATATGGTGAATGATTTAATATATCATAGTGTATATCACTGTCCCTATTATGAAAGTGAAAGAAACAAACTGTGGTTCGAGATCCACACACTACTTGGTCCAGATAACTTTTTAGTGTTCGTCAAAAAGTCATGTACAAGACAGTGTCATGAAATGATCTCGGGCAAAAGTCTCGACATCCACAACATTGCAGATACACGACAAATATTCACTAATTTTCTGTTTCGCACATGCAATTATAAAACCCTTCACTAATATTTAGTGATTGTATGCATCGTTTGTTTTACATTACTTTTTGCATATATGCATTCTCTGTACATTTTCATGTATACTTTTGTATCTAATGTATAAGCTCTCCAACTCTGGAGGTAATAAAAGTATTATTATATTGTTGTGTTTTGTTTTAGAATTAAATAGAGCTACTGATAGTAAATGCGACAAGTTGCCTTTATTTATTTTCATTTATTTATTCATTGAAGTCATAATTATACGCGCCAAAAATGAGAAGGCCGAAAACAAACGGGGTTTCCTTCAACACTGGATAATAAATGTTCATACAGGCTAGAAACCAAATCCAATTTTATTACTGATGAGCAAACATGAACGCTACAAAGCTCTGTCACTGTCACTGTCAAAGTCACTGTGTATAAACGAGTCGATTTAGGGAAATTGCAATAAGTAGCACACGTTAAATTATATAGTACGGCAATAATGAGTACTGTGATCAAATTTTACATGTGCTTTGAACAGCAATAAAGGATACAAGTTGAATTTTATAGAAATCCAATAATGAGTACAGTGATTTGGATTATACACTGTGAATGATACAGTTACCTGTGTTTTGTAGCAGGTGTACCGCTCGAGGAAAGTTGTCTCACGTTTCGTCATTGCTTTATCATTGAGAAAATTAATGGGTGTTAAAAGGTGTTATTTTATAAGCATATTTATAGAACGAAACTAAAGCATTTTATTTTCTTAAAAACATAAAAACATGACGCCGTTCCAGGAAAGATTGAGTATTTTCCTTATTTGTTTATCCTTGAAAAAACTAATGTGTGTTATTCAACTAGATAAGAAACCCGACCCATCACAAAGTCTGAAATGCGTCGTTTAAAATTTCGAGTTTTATATATTAAATACAATGTAGTTATTTATATTTGTGTCCCCTGTCAATGCAGTTCATTTAGTAAAGTGACAAACACATGGTATGATTGAGCATGTCTGACACACGTCAGACGATTTATTTTGAAAAAAACCCATCAAAATAATGTGTTTAAGGGTTAAGGACATGTGGTAATGGTACTTGACGTTATCCTTGTCCTAGTTGAGGTTTACATTCAGTTAATACCCCTACAGATAATCAAATCGTTGTACACCACTAGTTTATTGTAGCATTATAAGTATTTCTATATACCATGTTCTCCTAAGATTTATCTTGCATTTCGTTTCGGAAATATGATAATGATGGGAGACTAAATAGCGTTGATAATTTTTTTTGTATATTTTATGTACATTATATATTGTTTTAAACATGTATTAGTCAGGATTGTACAGCACTTTTGAACGTGTGTATACATGAAAAAGGGCTATATAAATATGGTATAAAAAAAAAATAATAATAAACTATAACATGAAGTTGGACATAACAAAGTCCACCTAATAACCTGAGATAATGCATAGCTGGTGGCTGGTGTAGAATGAGAAGGTCGTAAGTACAAAATCAATAATTTGCGAAAACAAGCAAGAAACTGAAATTAGTATTTTATTTATATTTATTTATTTACATCTCATCAACACATACATATTACAAAACAGTACATATACACCTCGTTAACTATACATGTGTTGCCACTCATAAGTTTGAGTTATAGGAGATGGCAAGATTGCTAAAACACACTAGGTGTCATTTGTAGACAATTTGTATGTCTGAGGTTTCAGTCTTACAATGAAGATGAATAAGGCCCCTGGGAATGAGAAAACATACACATTGACCAAACAATTAAGGAGACCAACGCAACCAACAATGGAATAACAACACTTAATATTAAAAACAAAATGGCTTTAATGAAGTCCTTAGCAAAATCAGAATGGTGACTACCATCTGCTTGATAGAAGAGAACAAGAAGTAGTATTTAGACTACAGACTGCCAAGCGGCCCTAAAATTCCTAAACAATCCTATTTTTTTTCAGTTTGGCTAAAATGCTTTAAAAAAAAGAAAAATCAGAAGCCCTCATTTTTTTCAACAATTCCTTTTTTTAGATTTCTTGAAACACTTTCTGAAATCTTATCATGAAATTTATACTTGAAAAGAGATAAATTCTTAGATAATGCAAACCCCTGGAAAACACCTTTCCTACAACTATAGAATTGTTTGTCTATGAGTTTCGTTTTTATAAGGTTAGTCCATGTATACAATCATCTTTAAATGTTCTAATTTAGTTCCAAACGTCTTAATTTTAGCCCTTAATTATCCCTAATTGTTCTTAATTTTCTTGATTTTAACCCTAACATTAGCCCAATGTTTTTGTCATTGAGTGCTGGACACTCTGAGACTACGCGCATGACATAATATGCTCAATGGAAATTGATGCAGACATCGCGAAACATCGCCGGACCGAACATTTTACCAGACATTTTGAGTTCGGTCTGATGGACAAAAATATGCAGCTTGACCGAAAGTCTGGTGGCAGAAAATCTGTCTATTTAGGAAAATCGTACCATTTTATGTGTAACATTATAGTTTTAAATGTGAGTTTGTCTTTAGGAGTGATGTTTGCTTTGAATTTTAACACTAAAAATATTAGATTGATTTTGTCAGAGCTAAACCATCGAAATAAGACTCATCAAATGTTTGATCTGATGATTTTTTTCCCGGTCCAGCACTTTTCCAATCTGTGCAGGACCGAATTCCGGTACATGTTTGGCAAGTTCCGCGATGTCTGTTGATGTTGTCCATATCGCCTAAATGCTATATATAATTTAAAATGCCTGACCCTAAATACAACTATTACTACAGTCATACCTACCAAGTTAGTTAAATCCAAAATAGGAGTGATAAAGTAGATATGACATAATCTTCTCGAATATTGATGCACTTAAAGGTGATTAAAAAGGGATTTAGATGCATAGACAAGGAAGGTATTAATTCTAATGGTTATACATATGGGACAAAAAATCATAAATGAATCAAACGTACATTTGTGCAAAGGTAGGCAAACTCGGAAACCAGAAATGTATCAACGAAAATATGAGAAACACTTTAATAGGAGTACTTGGCAGGTAAGACTACAACAATACCACAGAAATGAAAATAAATTACTGTATACCTAGAAACTTTCGCGGCGAGAAATTTTCGCGTTTTGCCGATCGTCGGCATATTCGCGGCGACAAACTTTCGCGTTTTTGAGTCTCCCGCGAACACCGCGAAAACTAAGTCGCATAGTGACAAAATTATTGATATTACAACCTTTCACATACTAAGTACATTGCTCTTAACGTATATAATTGCTTCATTGTAATACTTCTCACCTTAGGATACAGTAATCCTCTTACAAGGTAATACTATTATTGATTTTATTTACCAATTGCTTATAAAGGCTACAAAATTTATGCTCGTACACGGGCGGTAAGTGCATTGATACGCATTCATGGTGAACAGTACATTACGATTTATTTCAATAAACTTATAACATCGAGGTAAAAAACAGTACAATTATCTATTGTTTCTCTACTTGGTGTCGATTATTACCTATTGTATTATTAACAAAGGATTATAAACTACGTTGGTCATGTTTTCACAGTTTTATTGACATGAAGTGACAATCATAGCTTTTTATACACACACTCCGTGTACTAGTATTGTAAGTGATTTATCAAACAAATTTAAGCTAGTGTGTTTTCATTATTGTACCCTAAGCAAAAATCGCTTAAATCCCATGGTCGCCGGGCAATTAAAAATATATAAATCGTTTAGTTATACATTTCTTTATTTTGCAGGAGGTAAGCAGGTGTCGATTATTGGTCTGGAGGATAAACGACAGATAACAGCGTTATTTTCCTGTACAATAAGTGGGTCGTTTTTACCGCCCCAAATTCTCTATCAAGGCAAAACTGAACAATGTCATCCTAGTACTGCTTTCCTAAGGATTGGGATGTACACCATTCGGAAAATCACTGGTCAAACGAGTCAATAATGTTGCGTTTTGTCGACAACATACTTTCACCGTATAAAAATGACATACGTGATTACCTAGAGTTACCATTGAGACACCCGGCTTTATTGATATTTGACTGTTTTGCTGCTCATCGAGTTGATTCTTTCTTGAATAAACTCGAACAATTAAACTACAAAGTTGTCTTCGTTCCCGGTGGTTGTACTGGAGAACTGCAACCGCTGGACTTTGCGTAATTACACTATTATGCACTTGAATAAAACAATTTTCTACTTGATAGGCGAATCGAGTGTAGGATAAAAGCCCCTAGGGACATAAGCCCCTACGCTCATTTTTATACATGAGGACAGACGCCACTACGCATTTTTTACACTAGGACATAAGCCCCTACATACTTTTTTACATTAGAACATAAGCCCCTATGCCTGTTTGTTTGCAACATGAACAACTCAGCCATGTACCAGTGTCTACAAGTTCAATTTTTTAAGTTGTAATTAATTATCAAATGAGTCACAACATAAAATAAATAATTATTATATTTATAACAAGTATTTATGAACGAATGAGCGTTTGTTTTGGGGCATGTTACAAACAGATAGTCACTACAATACATGATAATTGATATTATTAAGCATTTTGCAGACTAACTTTCTCTCAATTTACTAATTTTATACCTGAAATTAATGCATATTTGTAACAAATAAACAGTAGATACAATAGAACAGTTTGTACAATGTGCTGGAACGGTAAATTTAGTGTTGTTATGCCTGTTACCGTTTCTCACGAGTGTATAAAAATTACGCGCACTACGCAAATCGCGCCAAAGAAAGGGTGTCTTTTCCTTCGTATTTCTACCAGTTTCTGTGTAAGTTTTGCCAATTGTTTGTTTTCGATGTATGTATAATACTATATTTCAACCTTTTGCTGCATTATAAATTATGTGAGTAAATTATGTACATGTACGGCCCATTCATTTTGATTGAAATGTAAGGTCAGGCTAAATGCCGTGCCATGCCGGTTCATTCCATGTTAGGTCAGAGGGTGCTAAATGTTTGTAAAACTCATACGCGGTGATCTCCCTTTGATGTGAATTTTGTGTATAGAAATGAATGCCTTTGGTACTTATGTTAGACATGATTATTTTTATTTGTGTTACTCGATGTGTTTGAGTATTTACATTTTTAACGTTTTCTTTAAATAATCAGTATTAAGATTTGTTCTAGTCATATAACACTGTATTGTGTGTACGTATTTGTTGAAGGTGTAATTTCATCATATTGTTTATTTGTAGTCTGGTATGAGCCAATCCATTACACAGGAAGCAATCTGTGGTGTGATGCTTAATACAGGAAGCAGTTTGTACGACGTATGAGTTACTGAAGTGGCTAGTTAGCGCATAACGTAGGTTTACTCTGTCAAACTTTACAAGCTTTGAATTAGTTCTAATTTTGTTTTGTATTGCTTAATACTGTGTTGATTTCTGTAATAAAGTTGAACCGTGTGTATTATTAGATTCGAATTACAGCCATATTTGATTATAGTTTGAAATATGTGTTTGTGTTAACTGATACATTCTCGTTTAGTTGTCAAGTAAACTGTACATCCTAAGTGTGTTGGTATTAGTAGATTTTGATACATTTATGAATGTTTGTGATGGTCTTTGTGTAATTTAGAACTTTGTGCATTTTGAAGCTACAACTTATTGTAAACTGGTTATCGCTTGATTATAAGAATGTGTATTGTATCGTTTCAGTTCTTACGGCATTAAATTTACAAAAGCAGTTTGAGTCGTTATCTATCTGTCGGCTAATGGCAGAATAGTAAGAAGTTGGACGCCAATGTCACTACAGACTACAGTGAGAACCATCAAGCCAGACCATCCTACGAGAAAACTACCAGGGTCAACATGGCAGAATCGAGTTTTAGCGATTCCGATATTGCTGAAACAAGGGAACGAACTCTGACAGAGAAGGGTTTTGAAATGTTTGAACATAGAAGAACAATGTTTGAGGCAAAATTAGAACGACACTGGTCAATTGTTCAATTATTACTAAAGGAGGTTGATTATACAGCCGACCTTTCTAATTATGATAGTGACATTCATATGAAGTACGAGAATTTCAGGAAAATTCTTCTAGAGTACAGAAGCTATTTACTAGAAACGCGAACAGAAGCCAGTACTGAACTAGCAAAAGGTTTAGATTTATATGATAAGGAATGTAAGGATGCAGTAGCAACGGTGTTAAACCGAATTAGTCGTTGTAAGTTGAAGTTAGACAAGGACGATAAACGTTCTGTTAGATCGCATTCAGTTAGATCAAGACGAAGTGTGTCAAGCACATCTAGTTCAGTTGCTGCCAAAGCGAAATATGCTGCAGCCCAAGCACGCATGGTTGTTTCTAGGATGGAATTGGATCTGAAAAAAAAGAAGGCAATGCTACAGGAGAAGAAAACTGTAACATTAGCTAAAGCAGAACGTGAAGAGAAAGAAATTGAAGCTGATTTGTGTTTGTTGAACGATGAAAAAATAATGACTGAAGCAGCTGCTGAAAACGAGGTATATGAGACAATAACTGAGTGTCATACGGACATTTTGAGAAATTCGTTAGATAACAATCGCGACAATTTCGAACAAAATTCTAGAGATAGAACAGAGCAGTATGTAAAAGAACATTTAATCTCAGCTTCACCAGATGTCACTAGGGAAGAACATAAAAATGTTGTGAATGATATTACGGTGCAAAACAGTCTTAATAACAATGTTGATGTGCCAATTAATCCTATTGTGAATCAGTCAGCTGTGTTAGGGGCAGAATTTAGTAGATTTCTAGTAAAGAAAGATTTACTGATGACAAGATTTACAAAATTCCAAGACGATCCCGTTATGTACACTGTCTGGAAAAATACCTTTCAGATTTTAACTCAGGAACTTGGTGTGACAACTAATGAAGAACTTGATCTGTTGATAAAATGGCTTGGTCCAGAATCATCAAAGCAGGCAATGAACCTAAGAGCTGCAAATTCGCATGACCCAGAAGGAGGAAAGAGAAAGATTTGGGAAAGACTAGATGAACGCTATGGGGCTCCTGAGCTCATTGAAAGCAAACTACAAAGCAAGATAGTTAACTTTCCAAAGGTTACAGCGAAAGACTATAAAAAGTTATATGATTTAAGTGATATCCTTTCTGAAATTGAAAGTATGAAAGACAATGTTCAGTATTCAACTTTGCTAGCTTGTTATGACTCTTCCTTGGGTGTAAACACAATTCTTGCTAAACTACCAGTTTTCATGCAGAACAAATGGTTTGAAAGAGCTAGAAAGTACAAAGTGTCACATAATATGTCATATCCACCTTTTAGATATTTTGTAATCTTTATAAAAGAAATGTGTTCATTGTTGAATGATCCAAGTTTTGTTGTAGATTCTTCATTGCAGAGGGTCAGCACAGAAGAGTCACATCCTCGGAAACAGGATAGAAACACATACTTGACCGCCAGGAAAACTGATGTCGACACCAAAGATCAATCCTTTTGCCCCATTCATCACTGGGCACAGACACATACCCTTGACACTTGTCGCGGTTTCCTGAAGATGACCATAGAAGACAAGAAGAAATATTTGAAAGAGAAGCGTATTTGTTTTCGGTGCTGCAGGTCCGATAAACATTTAATTAAAGATTGTACTGTTACAGTGAAGTGCGATGTATGTTCCAGTATCAAACACAATACAGCGATGCATGACAACCGTTACACACCGAATAACAACGTTACAGCTAAGTGTTTGCAACTGTGTGGCTGTGAAACAGCGAGCACATCATGTGCTAAGATAGTTAGCGTGACTGTCTGTCACAAGGACAAACCAAGTGACAAAATGAGAGTGTATGCGATCATAGACGATCAAGCAAACAGATCGTTAGGGACGTCGGAATTATTCGATAGGTTTGATAATTTCTCGTTTGAACAACAAGAGTACACACTTTCATCATGTAATGGAAAAATGAAGACCTGTGGTAGGTTAAGTAGAGACCTTGTTATAGGAGCAAATGGTAATGAGTTCCATATCCCGTCTGTCACAGAATGTCCAGATATCCCAGACAACAGGGAAGAGATTCCAACACCAGATATCGCGCTGAGGTATAACCATCTTCGAAGCATAGCAGATGAAATTCCTCCTCTCAGTGATGCACCACTAGCGCTGTTAATAGGAAGGGACCTCCCCGAGGCTCACCATGTCTTAGACCAGATCGTTGGAACAGAGGGACCCTATGCACAGAGATTGCACCTTGGCTGGGTTTTGGTCGGCGAGACCTGTCTTGGAAGTAGTCATACCCCGCCAGTGGTACGCGTGAAAAAGACATTTATAAGAGATGGTCACTTATCGATATTTCCACCTTGTGAGAGCTATAGAAATGTGAAGGACGATTACGATGAGATTTTCTTAAGAAGACAGGATGATAACGAGAAAGGCCTGTCCCTAGACGATAGAAAGTTTCTTAAAATAATGGACAAAAACATGGCGAAGGATGAAAAGGGGAATTGGACTGCACCCCTTCCGTTTGTGGAACGTGCTGAGGAGAATCTACCGAACAACAGGGATATTGTCTTCAAAAGGGCAATGTACTTGGATTCAAGTCTTAAGAAGAACCCAACTAAAGCTAGACACTTTGTGGAATTCATGGATAAGGTTCTGCAATCAAATGCGGCTGAAGTAGCCCCTCCAGTGACAACTGAGAATGTATGGTATCTACCAATCTTTGGAGTGTATCATCAGAGGAAACCAGACAAAATACGTGGTGTGTTTGATTCTTCAGCCGTTTGTAAGGGAGTCTCACTGAACAAAGTATTATTATCAGGACCTAACCTTGTGAATCGTTTGTTAGCTGTACTACTCAGGTTTCGACAAGACAGATACGCCATAATGGCCGACATAGAGCAAATGTTTTACTCATTTCTGGTACGCCAAGATCATCGAGATTATTTGAGGTTCTTCTGGTATAAAAACAACAATCCCAGCAAGCAGTTAATAGAGTATAGAATGTGCGCACACGTCTTCGGGAACAGCCCTTCGCCAGCAGTAGCAACATATGGCCTTAGAAGAACAGTAGAAGAGGCTGAAGATGACGTTCAAGAGTTCGTGAACAATAATTTCTATGTGGATGATGGACTAACGTCATTACCTGATCCAGATAAAGCTATAAGTCTCATGAGAAGAACACAGGCAAGTCTTCAAACAGCAAACTTAAGACTTCACAAGATAGCTTCGAACTGCAAAGATGTGATGAAAGCCTTTCCTGAAGACGATCTTCAAAATAATTTGAAGACTCTGAATTTAGAAACAGAAGATTTGCCAATGAATCAAACTCTTGGTGTGTCATGGGACCTCAACACAGATTGCTTCCGGTTCGACATTAAGTTAGAACCAAAACCTTATACTCGTCGCGGTCTTTTGTCAACCTTGAATAGTGTTTACGACCCTCTTGGATTCGCCTCTCCGGTAGTCGTATGTGGCAAGATGCTGTTACGAGAGATCGCCACTGGTTATGATTGGGACGAACCCCTAGATACAAGGTTTGAGGAACAATGGAAATCTTGGCAAGCATCTCTACTTTTGCTACAGGACGTTACCATACCACGTATGTATGCGGCTCAGTCATTAAGCACGGCCGTTAGTCCAGAACTTCACATCTTCTCCGACGCTTCAGAGAAGGCTATAAGTGCTGTGGCCTATATCAGGACGTTGGACGGGAATTCGGTGAGCTCCGTTGGGTTTGTGATGGGTAAAAGCAAACTAGCTCCCACTCATGGACACACAATTCCAAGACTAGAATTGTGCGCCGCTGTCCTCGCGTCAGAAATTGGAAATACAATCACCGCTGCACTGAAAATCAATTTCCAAGTAGTGAAATTCTATTCCGATAGCCGAATTACACTTGGTTACATAACCAATTCGACACGACTTTTTTACAATTATGTGGCAAATAGAGTTCAGAGAATATTGCACCTTACAAGGGCCGAGCAGTGGAGTTACATATATACAAAGGACAATCCAGCTGATATCGGTAGTAGAGGTTGCTCGTCACCTGATAAACTTAAAAATTGGTTAGATGGACCGACGATACTGAAGAGTATACACGAAGAGACAAATGAAGATTATCAATTAATCTCACCTGACGACGACAAAGAAGTTCGACACGATGTCACGGTGCACAAGACGACAGTTACAAGAATTCTATCCGAGAAGTTTGAATATTTCTCAAGTTGGAAGAGATTAGTGAAAACATTTATGCTTCTTAAAAGAGCTATGCGTAACTTCAAAACCAGGTGTTTCACTGATAGTGCGGACATCGGTACACCTACTGTGAATCTTCTAAAGGAAACCGAGCGATTCATACTGAAACTTTCTCAGCAAATGTCCTTCTGTGAAGAGATTAAATGTCTTGGAGAGTCAAAACCAGTCAAGCGTGATAGCCCAATCAGTTCGTTGAATCCCTATATAGACGAGGAAGGGATTATGCGCGTTGGAGGTCGTCTCAACCAGGGTTCACTTACCGTAGAATTGTCCAACCCTATTGTTTTGTCCAGTAAATGTCACACTTCAACGTTGTTAGTTCGTCATTTCCATGAATCATGCAACCATCAAGGAAGACACCTTACAGAAGGTTCACTGCGTTACAATGGATACTGGATTGTAGGCGCCAAGAGACTCGTTTCAAGTCTTCTTTACAAGTGTGTCACCTGCCGAAAACTCCGCGGAAAAACCGAGCATCAGGTAATGGCTGATCTACCCGAAGATCGACTTACACCAGGCCCACCTTTCTCATACGTGGGAGTTGATGTATTCGGACCTTGGACAATAGTGTCGCGCCGAACAAGGGGTGGTATGGCTCAGTCTAAACGTTGGGCTGTGCTCTTCACGTGTTTAACAACACGTGCAGTTCATATCGAGGTCATATAGGAAATGTCTAGTTCATCGTTCATCAACGCCTTGCGACGCTTTGTGTCCCTCAGGGGAAACGTGAAAGAATTCAGATCTGACAGAGGGACCAACTTTGTAGGAGCCATTGAGGATCTGAAGATCAATGCAATCAACGTCGAGGATGAACCAGTTACCCACTACCTGAGTGACTCGCGTGTTATATGGCGGTTCAATGCTCCACATTCCTCCCACATGGGGGATGTGTGGGAGCGTATGATTGGAATGTCTCGCAGAATCTTGGATGGGTTGTTGTTGAAAGCAACTGCAAGTCATCTAACACATGAAGTTCTTGTGACGTTAATGGCAGAGGTGGTTGCTATAATGAACTCCAGGCCAATAGCTCCAATATCAAGTGACGCCGAAAGCCCCGTGATTTTGACGCCTTCGACCTTGCTGAACCAGAAAATAGATGGTGACCCAAGTGTATCTTTCGCCCTGAATCAACGCGATATGTACACGAAACACTGGAAAATGGTGCAGGTGTTATCAGACAAATTCTGGAAACAATGGAGAGATTGTTATCTCCAAACATTACAGTCACGGAGAAAATGGAAGACTGTTCAGCCGTGTATCGAGAATGGCATGGTTGTGCTTCTGAAAGATAAATGTCTTCCTAGAAATGAATGGTCTGTTGGAGTGGTCTTGAATGTCATTCCCAGTGACAGCGATAAACTGGTTAGGAAGGCGGAAGTTCGCATCTGTAAGAAAGGAAGTTGTAACACTTTGACTCGCCCAATTACTGACATGATTGTTCTTGTGAACTAAATATTTGGTTGTTTCATGTCTAAGGAGGTGTTGTATAGTCTGTTCATGGGTACTTTGTAAAATATGTTTGCTGTTCATTATAACCCGTTTTGTTACATGGGTATATGTGCTGTTTATTTTGACCAGTGTGTGTTTGAAATACATTGAATGATATGCCATTTTAGTTTAGATGATAATTACAGTTGTGTATGCAATGTATAATTCGACCATTTTTGACATAGATTGTTATTTCTGTATCTTAAGGGAATAATACTTTGTTTAGTCATTTTTGTGAATGATAAATTGCACATGATGTTTTATATTAATATTATTCTTGGAAATTTAAATTGAAAGGTGAGATTCCTCACAGGCGGGAGTGTGCTGGAACGGTAAATTTAGTGTTGTTATGCCTGTTACCGTTTCTCACGAGTGTATAAAAATTACGCGCACTACGCAAATCGCGCCAAAGAAAGGGTGTCTTTTCCTTCGTATTTCTACCAGTTTCTGTGTAAGTTTTGCCAATTGTTTGTTTTCGATGTATGTATAATACTATATTTCAACCTTTTGCTGCATTATAAATTATGTGAGTAAATTATGTACATGTACGGCCCATTCATTTTGATTGAAATGTAAGGTCAGGCTAAATGCCGTGCCATGCCGGTTCATTCCATGTTAGGTCAGAGGGTGCTAAATGTTTGTAAAACTCATACGCGGTGATCTCCCTTTGATGTGAATTTTGTGTATAGAAATGAATGCCTTTGGTACTTATGTTAGACATGATTATTTTTATTTGTGTTACTCGATGTGTTTGAGTATTTACATTTTTAACGTTTTCTTTAAATAATCAGTATTAAGATTTGTTCTAGTCATATAACACTGTATTGTGTGTACGTATTTGTTGAAGGTGTAATTTCATCATATTGTTTATTTGTAGTCTGGTATGAGCCAATCCATTACACAGGAAGCAATCTGTGGTGTGATGCTTAATACAGGAAGCAGTTTGTACGACGTATGAGTTACTGAAGTGGCTAGTTAGCGCATAACGTAGGTTTACTCTGTCAAACTTTACAAGCTTTGAATTAGTTCTAATTTTGTTTTGTATTGCTTAATACTGTGTTGATTTCTGTAATAAAGTTGAACCGTGTGTATTATTAGATTCGAATTACAGCCATATTTGATTATAGTTTGAAATATGTGTTTGTGTTAACTGATACATTCTCGTTTAGTTGTCAAGTAAACTGTACATCCTAAGTGTGTTGGTATTAGTAGATTTTGATACATTTATGAATGTTTGTGATGGTCTTTGTGTAATTTAGAACTTTGTGCATTTTGAAGCTACAACTTATTGTAAACTGGTTATCGCTTGATTATAAGAATGTGTATTGTATCGTTTCAGTTCTTACGGCATTAAATTTACAAAAGCAGTTTGAGTCGTTATCTATCTGTCGGCTAATGGCAGAATATACAATAATTATTTCTTAAATAACCATTTAATAATAAAAGAAATCATAGAACGGTGCAAACAAAACAAGCATAGGGGCTTATGTCCTAGTGAAAAAATATGCGTAGGGGCTTATGTCCTAGTGTTAAAAAAATGCGTAGGGACTTATGTCCTCATGTATAAAAATGAGCGCAGGGGCTTATGGTCGTAGGGGCTTATGTCCGTCCCCCAGGCGAATTTCGATTCTTAAAAATTTGTAATGAACTAAATACGGTCTTGTAAACATCGTACCAAAAAAATGATAAATTTCCTTCAAAAACGAGAAACTTTCGCGTTTGTCTTGTCGCATGTTCGCGGCTATGAACTTTCGCGGATTTTTATAATCCGCCAACACCGCGAACTTAAATCGCGCGAAATAATTTCCAGGTTTACAGTATGGACAGGTAGTGAAAATCATCGCCCAAATTGTCAAAGTGTTGACAATTAAGTTAACTTATTTATTCATACTTCACATAAAATGCTAAAACTAGATCCTACCTTATCCAATGACTTCGACAGGGTGTTTCATTTTTTGAAAATTTACATGCATGCATTATTTGAGTAGGGTCACAGTTGGCCAAAAAAGGTTGATCGGAGAAAATTTTCAAAAAATGAAACGCCCTAATAACCGTTGGATTAATGATCTAGACACAACTTGCACTGAATTTATAGTTTGTCAAGGACAATATTAACTGACGAGTTTCAATGCACCGCTTCTTACAAAGAAGCCGCCAACTTTTGTTATGTGTTTTCTGAAACATGACACTGTTTACTTCAAATTCCGGCACGTACGCCAAACAAACAAGATCGAATTTCATTCCAGTTATTCTCAACAAAGAAACTTGTATTTCGGCAAAGGACGTGCGAAGGTTTGATATGTGGATTGTAAGAAAAAAATATTTTTTTTTAAACATGCACGTTGAAATTATAATACTTCAAACTCAGTAACTAAAAGTTAATAATTGAATTTATACAGTCAGAATTAAGATTACGGTGGATCGTTCTATATTATCGATAATATATCTTTAAAAAACACCGCAGTATAGTAGGTCTATTGTAGGAACTGCCGTTTGTTTTCGGCATCCTGGATATTTCTTTTATTGCAGGTTTGAGTATCATGTATGTTTCGTTCATGGATAATATAATCGAATCAAAATAATTATTTTAAAAAACAACAGGTGATTTTTTCTGTTGACCACAGCGATAAGAATGGTTATTCGTTCGGCAAAAGGAGAGTAACTCTTATATTACTGATAGCGCCTCTACATTACTAGAACAATTGATAAAACGATTACTACTTGAACAAATTAAGTCAAATTTTAGCACACAAGTGTATATAGAGGATCTATCACGAGTTGCCAATTGATATAAATTTATATTAAACGAGTTTTGGAAATTTTATTAAGCGAGCCTCAGATTCTTGATATCATATGACACTAAAAACGCAAAATACGCATTGATTTATTTGAAAAATCACTCATGCACTTAAAATTTCTTTACCCGTGTTATGTATAAGATTATGCGTACTCGCTTTACTATCCTGGATACAAGGAAAGTCATGCGATATAATATAATAATATAAGCATTTTACAATAAAAAACATTATTAAATCACTATCAATTATTAGCCCTATAACACAGTTTTGCCCTAGTCTAATAATACGCATGTTTCCACTATACCAGGGCCGAAAATCTATATCAGTTATCGGCCCCGGGCCGGAAAAGTGTTATAAAATCTGATTAGCTAATAGACAGGGCCGAAAAGTGATATTAATATTGGCCCTCCTTTTACGCAATCTGATTGGATGATAGCCAGGGCCAAAAAGTGATATAGATTCTCAGCTGAAATTACGGAGAATCGATTCGTACTCACTAAATTGTATATAGCTTTTTTATTACTGAAAGGAAACATGTCATATGGGTATTCATTTTCTTAGTTAGATAATGTGCTACAATTTGAATGCAAAAATCGGAAAAAATATTTTTCACATTTTTTCGCAGTCTTTAATGTCGGTTTAATTGATATGCTAGCGTTACATGCAAAGATAAATTTTAAAATAATTGATACTTATTTAATAAACTTGTCAATAAATAGTCCATGTGACAGACCGAAATCCATTACCAAATTGGTGAACAGATCCAACAATGATTTTTGGTTAGCTTGATATCTAAGCTGTCCGAAATCAGTTGATGGACTTGCGGGAGATTTTGCCAAATGACCTTTTGGCGGCCATCTTTAAAGATGGCCGCCGTTATTTTAAGCAAGCAGAGGGTTTAAGAAAACTTCGATTATTCTTAACTCACATGGACTATCGGCTTGTAATATGTCTTAAAATGTTTGCACTGGAACTCCGCATGTGGTCATATATAAATATAGATATTATAATATGGTTATTAATTAATAATTATTGATTTTTTAAGGAAATTATGATATTTTTCGATTTTTGTCGTTAATTTTTCTCTTTCAAATCGGATCTGAGTGTGTATTTGACCATTTGTTGATTGTTATATGTAAAGGTTGATTCTAGGCGTCCATAATAAACTTTACGTTGACAGATTTTCATTTAAAAATCCTTAATGAGCCAGGAATATTGGATACTTAAAAGTTAATTAATAGTCCTGTCTATAAATGGGATATTTAGGTTAGACCCAACATTGGATTGTATTGTAAATATTTTTTGGTTTTCTGTTAGGGAATATGTTGCAATTGAAGAATACGAATGATGACCAGCTGTCATCATTGAGCATTTTGTGAAAATCAAGATGGCGTCCAAAATGGCCGCCAAAATCAGAAAAACAATCAGAGATGCCAGATATTAGTTACATATTTCTTTTTTGCCGATTGGTTGTAGTTAAAATGTTTTTAACACATGTGTTTATATTTTATCTATCGTTATTCGTCAATTAAAATATTGTGGGATGGCATCCATGTCGGCTGAAATCAAAATGGCGGTTACAACGGCCGCAATAATTGACATAATGATATATTCTATTAAAACATTTATTTAAATGATTTTTGTTAATATCGGAATTAAAATAGTTAACTAACATTCAAATAAAAGTTCGATTCGTCTCAATTGACCGTTTGCCTTATTCAAAATGGCGGCAAAGATGGCCGCCAAAATCAGGAAATGTGTCGGTGGTGCAAGAGAATAGTTGCATAAATTACTATTGTTGCTAATTGGCAGTTGTTTAGATGTTAAACATAGTATCTTTTCAATCATAGCATTGTTAATTGTTTGTAATTATTCAAGATAGCATACTAAGAAATCAACTACCGGATGTAATGACCATCATAATTGCTGAATAAGCATATTTATTAAAATCGTATAGTGTGTTCAAATAGTTTTTACTTGTATTGAACATTATATTTATCAGACATGCATTACGGTTTAACTTCAAAAGGGTGGTCAATTAGTGGGGAATAAATTGTAGATTCTTGTTCTTTCTGTATAGTAACTATGGTCGTCCTCTTGGGCATTATCGTACCATTGATATTTAATAACAATATCGTGTGAGCGGCGAGTTACTTTTATTAAAAACAAATAATCATGATTACCCACTATAAATAGGACCCCTCGAGAAGGCATTATCACTGTCGATAATGCTCATGGATCTGGTTCTAGAGTTTCCAACCAAAGTCACCAATGATCTGCCCGATGTTGCTTGTTGTGCTAAAGTACCGTTTGACGAATTGCGTCCAATATGCTGAACTGCATCCATATGACAAATATTTGCCCTGGTTGACCCTTTGCCGAATTTGCGTATTCAAGGATTGATTTGACATATGTCTGGTAATCTCGTACCCTAATCTGTTTCGATAGTTTGTCAAGTTTGTCCAGAAGAAGGCGATGCTGTTGTTGGCTTTCGTCACGATGGTAGCAACATTGGTACTCAAGGAGACCTCATCTATGTATACCCCGATGTACTAATCTCTGCCACAACTTGTAACGTGTCATGCTGTTGTGGATGAAAAACGGAGTCTTAACATGAGTTCTCTTCCTAGTGATGCGGGTGACCATATACTTGTAAGGATTAAATACCATCAACCATGGACCCTCCTATTCATTGCTGTAGTCTGTCCATGTCATCTTGTTAGGCTTAAGCATTTTCTTTTGTAATTACCCTGTTCAAGAGGTTGTTGTCAGCAAGCAGATGGTGAGTAGATGTTGCATGAATTAGAAGGTGGTAGATATACAACAGAAAAAAAGTGGTCCAATGGCTGATCCCTGAGGTACGCCTGGTGTGACTGGTTCTGTGTTGGTGGACGGTTCTCCGACCAGTACATGTTGGGATTTGATTGCAAGAATTATGCTAGTACTATTCCTGTCCAGCAGGTTCCACTGATACTGTAATAATTCAGTTTGCTGGCTTGCCTCTTCATAGACCGAAGGCTTTGTTGAAGTCCCGAATGACGATCCAATCTGATCTCCACCATCTAGGTAACAGTTGTAGTTGGTTATGGAGTGCAACCATGTTGTTAGTCAGCTAGTATCTAAAACGTGTCAAGAAGGGTCACGATCTGGCTTTGAAGTAACGGTGTGTGCTCGACCAGTTCACTTCACGCAGACTTGATTGAGATGGACCAGTAGTTGCTAGGTCGATATAAATTGGTCTCCCGTTTTGATGATGGGTGTGACGCTCTAGTTTGATGGGAGTATAGTATTCCAAAAACTTGTGTGGATGTTGTTTGGATTCGTTGCTTCATACGGACCGTGACCAGTTATATTCTTTCTCACATACAGTTTGTACTCACCTCATTCGTTCGTCCTACACTATCATCACAGTGTCTGCGATGAACTTTCTGGTCTTCCGCAGATCATCAACGTCTCCATAGAGCTTCTCTTGAAGAGTTGTGTCTGTGGGCCACGTTGCAGTTCGATCCTGGTTCTACATCTTTGGAGGACATGCTCGACAGTTTGTTCTTCTTCCCCGCATGGACAGATCGGAGACGGCACCAATTTGTACTTCTGATACATGTGATGGTTCAGCCTGTTGTGCCCTGAGCGTAGTCGTACCATAATCACTTGTTCTGACCTGTTAAGGCGATGGTAGGATCAGCATCTTGTCTTGGTCTTGTGAAGTTTTTGATAATGGTAACTTTCTCTTTATATCTCTCATATACTGGTGGTTGTGCTGAATGTGCTTACAGTTTTGCAAATTCATCTGCTGTTTCATTTCCAGGCATTACACAGTAGGCAGGAATCCACTGTAGGGCTAGTTTGCAGTAAGTACTAAGGTTATGTAGTATTTTGGCTAGTTCTGGTGTTTTATTGTGAACTTCGGTCTACGCTCTGTAGTTATTGCAGTGCTTTCCTGTGGCTCTGTGATGTCTCTCTATGTTGCCTGGTGTATATTGGATGAAGATTCCAGTACCTACATCTTTGATAGCTTTGGTGGCTGAGCCATCAGTATAGACATGGGTCCATACCTTAGGAGGGTCTTCTTGGCTTATCATGGCTAGTGTCAGGCTCCTTCGAACGCATTCATCTTCTTGCATGCCTGGCTCGAGATGAGGGACTTGGAGTCTCACAATTACTGCAGACAGATCATTTGCTAATGGGTTGACTATATCATCCCTGACAAGAGGAGTACTTGCTATGGTCAAATCAGGTGCAAATTCTTTGTCTAACTTCTTGGTTTCGTGTACTAAGCTGCTTCGCTTGATCCGATTTTTGGTAATTCCAGCTAATCTTGTTGCCATTGGGTGGTTCGGTATTGATCTGAACTACTTCGCTTGAAGCATGACTTTGGCTTGCCTTCGTTTGTATAATGGCTGGATACCAGTGAACTTTTCCAAGAATTCAATCGGTGTAGACTTCGAAGCACCAGTCATTATGCGCAGCGCTTAGTTCTGGACCTTGTCGAGAGCTTGGCTGTTTGTATCCAGTTTGTCTATACTGAAGTTGTGCGAAATGCCCACTTCTTCATCATAGACGTTTGACCTTTCTGATTACTACTAACAATAGTTGGAAATACCTAGGATGGTATATGGGATTATAATTTTATATGGTACGTTGGCATAGTCTCTGAAATAAAATTCATAATGTGTCAATATCATTGGTATGAGAAAAGTGCTAGGCAAGGTCTATGCTGACGCCCTGGACCACGCTTATGATGGTAATATCAGCCGTCTTCCACAAAAGTGTCGTTCTTGCCGGAGTATTCCATCTTGCCGCTGTGGTCCTCACCACTATGAAAACAGCGCAAAGGTCGCTAACCCAAGATAGTGCTGTACTGGTTATAAAGGGGATATGTTTGTTGTTTACCCCTGTCGTGAAGTTGACAAATTGTTCTGAGCTTGTTTCTGTGACCTTGTCAATAAATATTGGGCAAGTATGGCGATGTTAGGTGTTGTCTGTAATCATGCCAGTTTTCAAGTCGATATCTGGTAAGTTGATGTCGACTGTTAGCCATTTTGTCGATGTTGGGTAGGCAGTGTGGAGGTGGTTGACTTCATAAAAGCTGGGTTGCTGATGGTGGTGGGTCACTGCTGAGTGATCGGTAAATTAGTGTAATGGTGAGCGGATCGCTTCCGTGGCATATTGATGGTGCTGCTGTGAATTCGGTGTATGCGTCGAGTTTGATGTATGTGCACATTAGCTACTACTATTCTTTGACGGCAATGTGTAAATAAAACACGTATAAATATGTATGAAGAATATCTTATACATATACAGTACCACGTTACGAACCCAACATACATTGGACAATCAGTACCGGTGGTACACACTATTGATCGTACTTGACTTTAGGACAAGGACAGCCAACCAGATAACACCATAGTAAACACTTGGTCAGTTACAGGCGATGTGAATATGTAGCTATCCTTATTATCCAATTAGATAAGAGTAGTATTGAATACCACTCCAATTTGAACATACACGGTTGGCAACCATCTTAGCAGTCACATCAAATATACTGCACATAAAGTGTTCTAATGTTACAGTAGATCTATATTTGTTACCAATAGCAGTATTCACATTAAAACATTCCATAACGATTCATGTTTTAATGCAATTTTTCAGTTTGGCATACCTGTATGCGGCGGCCATTTTGTCACAATTATGAAATCAGCCTACTATTTTAAACGAGATAAGTCGATCACCAAATATACATAATGTTATATTTTATACAGTGTATTTTAGTTGTAATTATGTTTGCTAAACTTACACTGCTATCGATCACAAAAGTATCAATTTGTAACTTCCTTGGACCTCTAACATAATATTTAATTGATTTTGGAAGCCATTTTGTCCGCCATTTTGAATCTGCTAATGGTTCAATGCTTAAAACTCAAAGATTTCTTGGAGCATGTCTTACATATTACAGTTCAACAATTTGTTTTACACCACTTCAACTTAAATGGTGAAAAAAACAAATTATTTTCCTAACAGCTAGTCATTTTAGCCACCATGTTGATTCCAGCCATCACGAATACCTTTTTTACATTCACTTACTCAATCAATAATATTGAATATAAATAAATAAATATGTTTTAAACATTTAAACTACAATCAATCTGCAAAAAAGCGATTTGATCCTAATTTCTGGCACCTCTGATTGTTTTCTGAATTTTGGCGGCCATCTTGGACGCCATCTTGATTTGCACAAAATTCTCAATGATGCAAGCTGGGCATTTTTCGTATTCTTCAATAAAAACAAATTCCCTAATAGAAAACCAAAAAATATTTACTATACAATCCAATGCCGGGTATAACCTAAATATCCCATTTATAGACTTGACTATTAATCAACTTTCAGTTATCCAATATTCCTGGCTAATGAAGGATTTTCAAATGAAAATCTGTCAATGTAATGTTTATAATGGACGCCTAGAACCAACTTCTGCATATAACAATCAACAAATAGTCAAATACACACTCAGATCCGATTTGAAAGAGAAAAATTAACGACAAAAATCGAAAAATATCATAAGTTCCTTAAGAAATCAATAATTATTAATTGATAACCATATCATAATATTTATATTTTTATATGACCACATGCGGAGTTCCAGTGCAAACATTTTAAAACATATTACAAGCCGATAGCCCATGTGAGTTAGGAATAATCGAAGTTTTCCTAAACCCTCTGCTTGCTTAAAATAACGGCGGCCATCTTTAAAGATGGCCGCCAAAAGGTAATTTGGCAAAATGTCCCGCAAGTCCATCAACTGATTTCGGACAGCTTAGATATCAAGCTAATCGAAAATCATTGTTGGATCTGTTCACCTTTTTGGTAATGGATCTTCAATTTTCAAGACCTGGGACATGGACTAAAATGGGTGATTTGATATTAACCCTGTTATTTGTCCTCGGGACAGACGTATTGCCTACGGCCTCGGACCAATACGTCTGCCCTCGAACAAATAACAGGGCTAATATCAAATCACCCATT
Organism: Spisula subtruncata; assembly: GCA_963678985.1. Taxonomy (NCBI): domain Eukaryota; kingdom Metazoa; phylum Mollusca; class Bivalvia; order Venerida; family Mactridae; genus Spisula; species Spisula subtruncata. Next base: position 67,636,297 of record OY787661.1, read on the forward strand.
TATTAACACATAATATAAACCGCAACGTTACAGAAAATATCGTTTGTTTTCGGCAATCTTGATTTGTTTTCGGTTGTTTTCGGCAAAATATTGTTTTCGGCATTCAGTAAAACCCTATTTTGTAGACATATCAAACTACAAAATATGTTTCCACATAAGAAATCTCTCGAATAGTTTTTATCATATGGACAATTTTACGTGGAGTCCTCTTGCCTTCCAATGGTAAAAAAATTGTCATATGTGCGAATACAAATGGGACAAATAGTTGGATATGTTTATATCATGCTTATGTGCCACTGGGAAATTTCGTATCGGCGACGTAGAAGTCAAAACGTTTCTTCCGATAGCTCCCGAGGAACCACGATAATTCCCCGACGCTTGTAATTGATATCGGGAGTACATTCCCGATGAGTGGGACAGACATTGAAACGCCGGAAATACATCAGGAATACTCCGATGCCTACCAGTTTTGCAAACTTATCCCCGAAAATATCGGCGAAATTAAATCCAGCGACCGCGAAAGATTCGCCGAAACATCCCCAAAGGTTTGCAAAACATCGCCGATGTTTTGGGGAATCGGTGATACCTAGTCTGGAATACTTCCCTAAGATCACTGCGTTACTAAAAAGCTGTAGTACGACAGGGAACAAAACTACGGTTATGCCTTGTGGATAACCTTTTATCGCGGAAGTAAGCTCGATCATTATCCATGCTCTGTGTGCTTCTATTTCCGAACATCGGGAATGTCTCTCCGAGATATTCCCGACATGAAATCGTGAGTACATCAGGCAAAGTTCAAGACATGCATTGAAATATCCCGATGTGTTCGCGATGTTATAAAATGTCTCAAATCATCCCGAAGCTTCGCCGATGCATCCGGGTGATTCCCTAAGACAACGGGGTCAATCTAAAGTCCATCGGAAGTACATCCCCGATGCAGTTGGACGACGCAAAAGATCGGTAACACATCCGGAGTTCTCCCGGTGCCTCCAGATTCATCACGATTTCATGACTTTCCCGAAGCCTCCCATAGACCCTGTCCCGATTCCGATGAATGTTTATGATAACATTCTCCTCTTAGAAAAGTCTAACTAATATACATATTTTGATGAAAATAACGCAATATTAACAGCCTTTATTATATGCTTTCGATGGATTATGGCGATTTTCAGTGAAAATAACAATGACAAATAACAGTGAAAATAACATTTTGATAATTTCACTGTTTTTGACGGAACTACTTTCTTCAATGAAAAAATAAATTACCTCCCCGTATTGTTTGTTTAATTACATATTTACCTCCTTGATTATGTCTGCTACTTGACAGCTGTCAAAAATGGAGTATTTTGCTGAATTTGATACCAATGGCTTTGAATTTGAAGCCTTTTTTGGCATTTATTCGAGCTTCATTCACAGGTAACTGTATCATTGAAAACGAAAAAAAATATTTTTTATAATTTATATTTTTGTATACCTAAAGAAAAAGAAAAATATAAAATTTCAAAAAAAAATATTTCCCCGAAAATTCGTTCTTTTCTGTTGGCATACTGCACCTGTGTGACCTCATTATTGTGAGGAATAAAATGAACCTAGATCGATCTACTGCAAATCGAGAACCTCAACAAGTGACAAGTCAGGTGAAAGAACCACTATTTTATAAGTGCTTTCCTAGAAGGGCCTTTAGAAAGAGAATATATCCTTATTATAAACTTCAATTTATTGGAGAGTTGGAAGGCTTCTTCTGTTCTGACATGCCAAGGTCTCAGAATGAAATCTATTGTTCCGTATCTGAAAATCTGAACAAGCTTTGAACAATTAAAATAAAAGCAATAAACACAAACCTACAATTTATCGAAGCATATAGAATCCACTGCCTGTAAATGATCATACTAAATGCATTTTGAGATTCAAAATCGCATCTCGTCAAAAAATCAACATGTCGTCCTCGTAGTTCGATGTTGTGATGACGTCAAAACACATGATAAAGTCACTCTGTACGTCGATTCCCGTTTTTAACTGTCAGTACGAGTATTTCCCCTTACTAATCAAACTGGCGACATAGAAAAAATAAGTCTGTGTCGTGATAATGATTAAAAATTCCCGGCATCGTGACTTGAATTCACAATGGTGGATGACAAAACTGTTTGTTGACAATTAAATTACTCCGCGATCAAATTTAATAAATGCCAGTTATTTCGCTTTCAATAAAACATTAAAATAAGTTTGTGTTCGTCAAATATTATATTTGTTTTATTTATAAACTTTACACATATCTTGTTTTATTTTTTGCAGAAAAATACTTCTGCAAATAGTTGCACTACTTTCAGTGGAACTTCTGTTAAAAAAGGTGAATAGGTTGAAATGAATTTGGGGCGCCCCACGGGGTGAGGTTCCAAGAGGGAATTGATAAATATTAATAATATGATTAATTACGCATATAATAAACAGAAAATATGTTGATTTTTGGTGTAAGATTGAATTTTATTTCACTCGTGATCACATAAATCTATATTTTCACTCGTGGCTACGCCACTCGTGAAAATATTGATTTCTGTGATCACTCGGTGAAATAAAATTCGATCTTACACCAAAATCAACAAATATCCTCTATTGAATTGAAGTCGAACCTTAAGACTAGATGGAAAATGGCTGTTGACGAGGTAAATGACAGACACTTTATCAGCATAATTATTTCTTCGTTATCAAAATCATACACTACTATATGGCGATTGCATGGTGACTTGCTGTCGCCACTACTGATTCATCGTTAAGCAATCTCATTTTCAAATATCATATTATAGTAACTTGTGTTAAGAGTCAATTCTAAGACACAAATGTTCAAACCCATTAACACGTTAACTTAGTGTTTATCATTTGATTTTGAAATATAAAAACCACGTTTGTCCTCCCTTTTGTATAACTAGTAATACAATTTTGTTGTAATATAATTTGCTTTATAACTTAAAACTTATAATTTAAAATGTATTACTTAAAACTTATTATTTAAAATTTATTACTTAAGGCTGATAGTTTGTGGTTGATTGGTTTAAATGACAATTCCAAATGCTATGTCACTTAAGACAGACTGAAGTTGAAAAAGCTTGTTTTACCATGTAAAACTTAAAGAGTGATTGTCAGACAGTTTTTACTTGTTTTCTCAGAATATAGATTTTGTAGTTATGACCTTCTCATTCTAAGCCAGCGATATGGATGCTACATGTAGTATATGGTTTGTTATAAATGAAAGATGATTAAAGTTTTATAACGTTAACTATTTATCTTAACATTGCAATAGTCATATTTTAAGGAATTGAAAAGAATGAACCATCCCGTGAATATACATTTTCGAATATCTTATGAAAAATGTAACTTATGTCATTCGAAACTAAATTATTCATTAATTACCTGTCTCTGCATTCATCATATTGTTTATTCTATTAATCAACATTATAATTGGAACCATTGACATAATTCTTCTAATGGAGTAAATGCGCAATTGCACTTGGTATTTTTGACAACTCGCCGGGTTTATGATGTTCATGAAAATAGGCTCATAAGAGCACTCTCAGACTAGGTAGCATGCAATAGATAATTAGCAAAACTGTCTTCTAATCACATGTGCTATTGGTCTGTAAAGTGCATGAATCTAGATATAGGTTTGTAAACCTGGTTTGCACAACCGGGATAGTCCTTATCAAGCCTTGAGGCCAAAGAGCAATGTGTTAATATTTGGCAGGGTTTATCAGATTAGTTTTGCTTCAGTCTTTGTGTAACTCGGTCAGATGTTGTATCTCAACTAGCAAACCCTTCAAACTATGACTGCTAATGTGAATAATTTGGCAGTTCATGAGGGAGAAACGGGTCTGGTACTGGGCCTTCACAGGAAAGATTGTTAGGGATGTTAGGGAATCTGCCCGTCTGTCTTAAGTGACATAGCATTTGAAATTGCCATTTAAACCAACCAACCACAAACAATCAGTCTTAAGTAATAAATTTTAAATAATAAGTTTTAAGTTATAACTTTTAAATAATAAGTTTAAGTTATAAATTTTAAATATTAGATAAATAATAATGACAAATATATGGAAGCTCTGGCGGGACATTTGAAATTAATACTTAATAATCATATCTTAATATTTAATAATTTAATAATAAATGTTTAATTTTTTAATATTCAAAGTTATAACTTCATATTTAAATATTAGCATATGCCATTTTAACATACTGAAAAACCCGGGAAACACTTCCATATGAGTTAATGATGGAAGCCACGTGTAGCCTTTCAAGTGACGAAGTAAGTAGCATTTTGATAGATACTTCTAGAAATGTTTAATAAATTATTCTTATATACAGTTGTTATGTATGCTATAACATTACCATATGGTATTGCTCTTGGACTCAATCGGTATTATTATCATTCTAGATATTATATATAAGGATATCTCACTCTAGGGGTCGGATTTGAACAAGGGATGAGGCTTGCCGAGTTCCCTGGTTAAAATTCCGACCCAGAGGGTGATCTTTCCTTATCCTACATAGACCGTCTCATGATGGATCATTTTTATTCGACCTAATTTGAGAAAATTGGAGTTTTTAACATTATTTATATTTTAAGCGTTCGTGGCGTCAACATAACGTGGTATTTGCCGTACGTTCGCATTCAAAACAATCGTGAATAATATTATTCTCCAGAAAAGACATTTTTAATGTTATAGAGCATGCATATTTGTGTACGTATTGTTCGCTAAATATATATATCGAAACTAAAATATCCCGCTCAATGTTGCGTGTGCGCCCACGTAAGATAGATCTTTCTTCCATTAGCAACGCGCTAATCTTACATAAACAACGTCGAAGAATATAAGGATCCACCATGTGCTTCTATGTAGGATAAGGATATCTCACCCGAGGGGTCGGATTTTAACCAGGGACGAGGCTTGCCTCATGGTGGATCATTTTTCTTCGACGTAATTCGTGAACATTTGAGTTTTAATCATTATTTAACGTTCGTGGCGTCAACGTGACGTCATCATAGCGTGGCATTTGCCGTGCGTTCGCATTCAAAACAATCAATAACATAAGGTCGTAAATAAAGCATACGCCTACACTGTTATGCTCTGCCTAAGAAATGCCCCTTCAATAGTAAAGAACCTATTTTTGTTCTTCTTGTTAGCTAAATACAAAGTTATTTACTATGCAGACGTAGTAGAAGTAAACGTAGACCCATAAAAGTCGGACTAAATTCACGTGCGGTTGCTCATGTAAGAAAGACGTTGCTAATGTAAGATTATAAGGATCCATCATGAGCTTCTATGTAGGATAAGGATTTCTTCCATTAGCAACGCGCTTATCTTACATTAGCAACGCCGATGAAATTCAATATTTGAGTGGTAAGTGCTGAGTACATGTAAGTATTGGTTGTAATTTCGGACCCTGGTTACAATCTCTTTGGTATTGGATTTGTTACTGCCATTGATCACATTATATTGTTTTAAGCCTTAATGCATACACTATATCTATCCTTTGAAGGCAAATCAACCTTCCTCCATAAATTAGTCACGGCTCAAAACACATGGTTTATCTATACAGGTTGCAACTTTTTTCTATATATATGCATGCGTGGCTTAACATATAAGCTAAGCGATTTAGTATGGTTCCTAGTACGGCCTCATTTTTATTTTTGTTGAATAAGATGATAACGATACGACTGTACTATAATGCGCAAATATGTAATGTAGCCTAGGAGTTCTTTCCCTTCGAAAAATCAACACCATTTGCAGGCGCGAAAGTGAGTACAGACTAAAGAAGTTGCGGAATCGATACCACGATAGGGTAAGCGTGTGTAGGCTACGGGACCTTGGTTTTACAGTCTTGCCTGAAACTTGCGAAGTTAACGGGCATGTTTTGAATGTCTATTTTTCCCGTGTTCGCCTTGTCCGTGCATGCATGTCACCGTGTACTCGCCCACGCGGTCTCCCCCACCCAATTACCGGTACTGGTCGGCGACCAGTTCCCGACATTTTTTGCATGTTTTTCGGCATTATCTCGTAATCTAGACGGTTTAAAACAAATAAACTTATCTTTTTGTGCTCCTGAGCTCAAGACCGATATTATAATCACACTTTGACATTTGTGACGTCATTCAGTGCGTAGAAATCGGTACGCTAAAGGGGTCACTATTTCATACCCAGTGTAAAAACGTACTGCAAAAACAAATGTAGGCAACTGCATGATAAGTAAAATAACTCTCCAACAGATGACACAATAAATACATTACAAGAATGCGCTTAAATCTAATGCCAAAACAAAATAATGTTGTGGTTAAGGTTCCCTACCTACCCTATTATTTTGCTGCTATAGGTGATTCAAAGATCTCTGTCACAACCGCGTAAACAAACATTCAACCCGGGCGATTATTACAGGTTTCTCAGGATTAAATTTTACCATAATGCATACACTTATATGATTACAACTCTAACGGTCCTAAAGCATAGCGGTTATACTTACTGCATTTAGCTATTAAGAGATGGAACATTTTGGCGCTTATGAAAGACATCTTTGAATCGACAATACCCTACAACATTTTATCGAAAATTAGAAGCCAAAAGAAAACAATCGTAAGTAAGTATTGACAAAAACTAAATAAAATAATATTAAAAAATAAAATGTTTCCCCTACCTACCTACCCTAATTATTTTGGGCCCCGGCCCCGTAACCTGAACCACAACATTATTTTGTCTTGGCCTAATGATTATTTGTTCAATCAAAAGTGTAAAATTGATGCTTGGTCTAATTATGAAGTAGATACAAAAAAAATGTAACTCTACCCTCCTTGAAATTAAGGCATTTTTTTGCATATTACCAATAAGTACCCTATTGATAAATGTAACTTTTCATTTTATATCAGATTTTGAAAATTCTTTTTTTTTAAATGGTCATTAGGAAATTCTCCATTCAATTTTGGGATAAATTATAGCCTTTTTGCAATTGGGAAAGGGTCTGTTAACTGGACCAGTCTAAAGAAGGGAAACAAATCACTGCATTAGGTATAATGTATCCAGGTTTAGTTGTAGAAAATCTTGTAAAGTCATGACAAAATGATGTTGTGGTTACGGTTTCCCTACCTACCCTATTATTTTGCTGCAAGCCTAAAACATTTTATTCAAAAATGAAAGCCAAAACTTGAAAAGAATAAATTAAAAAACCTTTGTATATTGAAAAAAAGTATGTTAGACAAACTACAATGATAATTATTATTAATTCTAACACGATTCGCGGATTAATCCAATACACAAAGAACGAACCGAACCATGTTTTATTGCCCCCATAAAACATACCTATCAAATTGGCTGTTTCTATTTACGCCCAGTATCACTTGACATATTTATGAATGAATGAACGTAAACTTTATAGTAAAATTTACTACGAGTCACGATGACAAGGCGAGTTGCACGAGAATCCAGTGTTACATCTATGACGCATCTATTTTTAGAAACTCCAATGTACTCTAGAAACCAAGTTTTATTAAAGCTTCTGATAATCAATCCATTTATATTTTTCATTTTATGAAATAGATACCATATACTCGTGTTATTAAAATTGTTTCAATGTTTAAATTGTGGTATTTCCTTCAGAAAATTACGAAGGTCGTTTTCATTAACGAGGGAGGTAATTGTACCAGCTAATAAGCCACTCAATTTCATCGTGGAATTATGTTCAATGTTAAATGGGTGAAAATGGAATGCGCGCAGTTAAATAGTGCGGGATATTATCGTATTTAGAATCGAAATAAAAACTCTGTTCTTGTATATTGTCGGTGAATAAAACACGGGCACTCGTTCGGATGCGGAAAATTAAATCACTCGTGCTACGCACTCGTGACTTAATTTTTCCGCAACCGAACTCCTGCCCGTGTTTTATTCACCGACAATACACGCGAACAGATTTTTATTTCTTAAATATAAAATGTTTCTCCTACATACTTACCCTAATTTCTTTGGCCTGTAACCTGAACCACAACATTATTTTGCCTTGGCCTAAACCCTTTAGGGGTCACATGTAAAATATACCATCAAATACCATGTTGACCATGGTTCAACCATGGTCGCATTTCGCCTGGATGGTATCTTTCGGCAGACGCTGTTCTGAATGCGGTTGCACGTCCTTAAACCTTTGATTTTCATTCAGATCTTTGACTAAAAGGTCTCGGAATGGAAGATGCTTGATCTGCGTAACCGCGGTTACGTCCTCAAACTCCAAAAACATACTACATGTCGATGGCTAAGAATGAGAAAGTCGTAACTATAACATCGATATATTGAGAAAAACATCATGCATGCAAGAAAAACTGTAATTTACTCTTTAACAATAGGAAAACAAGTTTTTAAAACTTCAATTTGGTCAACATGACAATTTCAGATTTTCATGAAAATAGGCTCATAAGAAGCGCCTTGTGAAGCAGATTTCAAATATGCATGAGTCTTATAAAGTCGTAAGTAGTAGTTACGACCTTCTTATTCTAAGCAAGATTTCTGTAGAGATCGGATTTACAGTCCAGTTAGGGTAAGAATACAGTGACGCAGTGGAACAATCCACTATTACGGTGTAAAAACAAGTATAAATGCTTATACCAACAGTTCAATGCCAAAACTCTGCCTGTTTAAGCAATTTTGCAACAGAAGACCAATCCGGTCAATGTTTTAAAACAACACATTATCCTGGGCACACTATACAACATTACACAACATTACACAACATTACATTGCACTATTTGCACATAATTATGCTATGTACTGTGTTGGTGTACTTTAAATGAGCGTAATTATAAGCTCTGTACATTTAAAAATTATACTTAATAGTTCTATTTTAATATTTAAAAATTATACTTAATAGTTCTATCTTAATATTTAAAAATTAAATTCAAATTATAAAAAGTTCTTATATAATTTTTTTTAATTTGATACTTAGTATTCAAATTTATAACTATTAAATGTGCTTGCATGTTCACGCAGATAAGTTGTAGAAGAATTATTGATCAGCCCCAGCTTATTTTAGACAGGAAAACCTCACTCTTGACAGAGCTACAGATAAGGTTTTCGGGTATTTAGTCAAACTCATCGGGTAAATGATCTTTTATGTACTGTTTTTCATTATACCATCCTTTACTTTTGGGGTATTTCAGATTGCTTTTTCTTACTCCCTACTTTCAAAATCTATTGGGTTTTTGAGAAAATTAATTGGCAGCTAACCTGCCTAACGTTCATTTACAAAAACGTCCGCCGCGAGAATTAGTTTGTCACACAAAATACTTATTGAACGATTATAATTGTTCGCCGCAAACAATTTCAAGATGGCGGAGATAGACGATTTAATGGCCTTACTTGTTCTATTAGATTTTCAGCCGTAGATGAAAATTAGGAACTCAGTAATACTTCTTTCCTGTTCTATTTATTCAGCTTTGGCATCCACACTGTATCACAAATGCAAAACACGTACAATCTACAATTAATGTTTAAATCGCTAAGATTATATTAATAAATTAGATCAAATATTTATCTGTCCACCATCTTTGTTCACTTGGCGAGCTATGTGTAAAGGTCGTTCGCGATTGGCTTACATGTTCGTGGCGAACTTATCGTTCATTAACGCGAACTCACGTATTGTTCGCGAAAGTTGGCGAGCGTTTTCGCTAATGAACGCACTGCTGTAGCTCTGGCTCTTGCAGTGTTTCATTTTGGTTTTGAAAACTATGAGTCCTTTTCCATTGATTTTAGAAATTCAATGAGTCTCCTATCTAAAAATAATGTATTTTCAAAATTTAATGCGTTCCCAGCAACTTTAGTGAGTCAGGGTTTCGGGATTTGCTCCGAAATGAATCACTGCTCTTGGGTACTGACAACTGTGCACCGTTTGAACTTTCAAACGGCGACTCCTTAAATTTGGTTATATTACGCATATTTTTTATCCAGCATGTTTGTATCCTTTGCATATTGTTTTAAGCATGTCTAAATCGTGATGATTGTACAGCACTTTTGAACGTATTATTTACATGAAAAAAACTGGCTATATGAATATGGTATGATAATAATTGCATGTAGCCTGATATAACTGGTCACATGGTCAAGTTAAGTGATATACATGTTATGATGTAGCAAAGTTTATCAGGCTCATTTTGCCGGAAGTGACTATATAAAGTTAATCATCATATTCATTAGATGTAAAAAAATCATTTTTGAAGATTTTGGTGTTTAAGTAGGTCAAAGGTCAAGGTCACTGTGACCTTTATCAGATTTTTCATAACTCAAGAATGCTTTGCCCTAGGATCATCAAACTTTACATGGAGGAAGGCCAGCAACAGTAGATTGATTTTGAGGTCAGTAGGTCACTGTGGCCTTAACCATTTTCGACTATTGGGCTGCCATTTTGACATACATGTTTTACAAACATCTCTTGTAAAAGTTGTTTTTCTTTGGGGGTACACACTAGGGGTTTAACGGTACGCTCACCTCACGGTATGATACGTACCGTCAATTTTTCTAACGGTTCGGTATATTTCGGTATGATACAATATTCTCTAACAGCAGCTTAAATATCTTCAATTTTAAGTGACAATGAATTTATTGCTTCTATAACAGCAATTATTTTGTGACTATTAACTGTTTTAAAATTTCGACAAGGTGGAGCATAACTTACCCGTAATACATGTACAACTAAAACACGTGACACATGGTAATTATACATAATCAGTTGGCTGCCAATGTTTTTGTTGTCTAAATATCATTTTGCTTATAAAAAGGCTTATACCGAACCGTACCGAAATTTAGACGTCTTGTACCGTGAACCGTGTGGGATTGAAGTCCGCGGTGTTTCGTGTACCGCGGTATACCGTTACAGCCCTAGTACACACAGATTATGATTGAACCTTATTGTGCAATTTCCAATAAGAAAAATACCCAGTATTTTGTGTTTTTAGCTCACCTGCCACATATATAGTGATAAGGTGAGCTTTCGTGATCACTGTGTCCGTCGTCTGTCCGTTCAAGTTGCTACTATTAGTTTTTATGTCATATATTAAAAACAAACAAACTTATAGCTTGACCAGATTAAACTGACACTCTGACTCATCAAAGTCTGTAAAGCTCGTCGGGATGTGCTCAGCTGTATTTGATTTGTACGTTTATTTACGATATACAGTTATCTCCGGACTTTTAGGATTTAAACAGAGACTCTCAGTTTTAATCTGGTAGGACTATACCAGTCTTCCTGAAATTGGCCAAAAACTTGCCAATCCACATTTTATAAAAATTTATAAAGTCTGTCGGTCCCGAAAAGAATCTGCTCGTCCGAAGGTGTTTTGGAGCGGAATACCCTGGGACGAGTGCTGTTCTAAATTTGCTATGCTAGCTAAAATATGAATGCCAAATTATGGGAACGTTTATGTACAACATTTATAACAATATAATTACCACGAGCATTACTAATCTCAAACTTTAAATTGTGATTGTAACCACAAAATAAATTTATCACCAAGTGACAAAACCGCGATGAATCGCTGATAAATCATTCTTGATGAATGCAGTGAATGATTTTGTCCACTTAAGGTGTTTCACCGCTTTTGAGTTCGGCGGAAGTTTGAAAATCACAGTCACTTCTAAAGGTGTATTGTGAGCGTCTGACAACCGAGATCAAATAATACAAAATCCTTAATATTGATTTTAAATCTTCCAATGTCTTATAATCGTGATTGTAATTAATAGTTAATACGATTATATACTTTTAATGAAAATACAGAATCACCTTTAGCTCAATCCCTACGGATGATTTATACCAAATGATATTAAACACCTGATCTAGCGATTTGGTTACAACATATTTAAAAAGTAGTTCTATGCGCCCATATAAAAAATATTCAATAGTTTTAAACAGTATCCCGAACACTTTAGAGGAAGTTATTTTGCATTTATTCCTGAAGAATGTAAAACGAATACATTCAAAAGAACCCTAATTAAAACTGTGAGCACCATAAATAAGGCACTATGTTTTTAAAAATATAATGATCGCGAAATCTTAATAAAACGGATGTAAAACGTTGATTAATTTTGTAACCTCCCCTGTTTTCAGCATTTCTGTAATCGATAATAGTGCAATTAAAATAAACTAGCCCTGCAGTTGTCATGAAATTTGGCATGAAACTTCAATATTTGTCACTCTACTCGTTGCATGCATGAAAACAGCATGTTGTTCAACGATTTTTCACGCTAAAGTCAGAAACGAAAAATTACACATTTTAAAATATTATTTAAAAAATCAAATAACTTGCACAGTATAACATAAAATTAATCCAATCATAAGGTCTATATCGTGATACGTATCGTATCGTGAGGTGAGCGTATTGTTACACCCTTAATATATGCTACGACCATGTGCTTGGGTACCAGCTATAATTACGCCCTAGAGGGGTATATTAATTGGCAATTGCTCTTAACATTGACAAGCCTATACACTTAAACAAATTTCTAATTGGCCACCCAATGAATTATAATATTATAATATATTCAGTCTATCTTTCTAAAATTGTAGGCTTATCCATTCCATGCACTAATCTATTGATTTCAAGAAATAAATCATGTATACATATATTATGAACAAAATCACCCATGCTGAATGGTTGGTGCGAAATGGCTTATGTGCACGTGGTCCATGTGCCCGACATGTCTGATTTTAGAAGTTGATGAGAATTTATTCTCAGCCGATTGACTTTTCTGAAAAACATTAAAACTGTCTATAAGGGCATACATGTGCAGAAAAACTGTGATTCATACCAGTTTTTTTCAGCATTCATTTTGTTGTTTTATTTCACAATTGCTACTACAAAGTACATATGTTTAATTTTCTGAAACTGTAATGTTATTGTCAAAGTTTTAACTTGACCGTGTTTTTTAAATCTTTATTTTAGTTGAACACATTTAAGCAAAGTCTACTGCTATAGCTTGACCAGATTTATTTGACACTAATCAAAGTCCGTAAAGCTTGTCTGGCCATGCTCGTTTGTATTCGATTTGTATGTTAATTTACGAGGGTTGTCCGCGAAAGTCGCGAACATTGTCTCCCATTTAAATGCTACTTGTTATTTTCCTTAAAACTTTTCACACATTATTGGTCCATTAATTTGTAACATATATCTGTTTCTAAGAATTTATTTCCTGATGTACTTTTGCTACAAAACTTGATTAACTGAAGAAAATATGGGACCTAAGAAATCATCGATTTTATGGGGATTCCGGTATAGAGGGAGTCTACTGTATATTTGTTCTTATTTAACAATTGTTATATTCTTCTAGCTAAAGAAATTAAGGAAATTATTTTGTGATTTTTGCACTTTGTAAACTTTAATTTGGCAACGGATTGCTTTGAATTGTTTTTAGAATCAGTTGGGTGAAGGTCAAAGGCACCATTAGTAAAAATAGAAAAACGATTTTTTACGGTCAATTACTTGAGTTTGGATAGATCCATTTTCATGAAACTTTGTATTGCTAGTTTACGATAGAAAAAACAGTGTTTTTTAAAATATTTCTCCTGTAATTGCTAGTACTAAACCTACAGGTGAGAATTTTTGAACGAATAAATGGAATTCATCTACCTAATACACACTAAAATTTTAGCAACATCAGGAGTGAGTTAAAAAAGTTTTGTTCATAATTTCTATGTAACATATTTGTAGTTTTGTATGAAATATCAAGTTAGAAGACTTGATCATGTGATACGCCTTAAAAGGTATATTTACATATTTGCAACCTACTTACTATAAAACAAACCGTCTGTGAATCTGATGAAATATCTGTTATTGTTGTACATTGTTTACGAGCGACACACCTTAGCTTAATAAACCGAATCATACGGGCCTCCTAAGTCTCGTCTTCATAACAGCAATGTCAATCCCTTCGATCACGGATTGTAAGGGTTAAATAATTGATTGTAAATCATCAATGGAATACCAGATTACCTCCCTGCGTTAATCGGTCCTAACGCATGTAATTTCCATATACGAGGGTCAGTCAAGAAAAAAGCTTTCAAAATGTATTTACAATTATATTTTCTACCAATTATCGTCAACTTTTATCCATTGCGGATATTATGATGAATTACGTGATCCGTTATGGGCTTATAAATACAGTTGCCAAGCAACCGAGGAACATCACTAAAGGGTATGCGTACGCACCAGCGACTGTGAGACTGATTTTGTTGTCAATTCGAACGTTTATTTCAACTTTATATGGCTTAATTTAGTACAACTAACATCTGTATCTTGTACAATCGTATATGTCAAATAATTATGGGCGTTCGTTACAGAATGGTCACTACTGCTGTATTGTTTAGTTGCCTAGCAACACTTTTACCCGTATTTTATCGATTTTCTCGGCATGTGTTCTTTGCGTTGTCATGGTATTCTAAAACTAATCACCGAATTCATAATTTCTGCTCAGGAGGATAATGAATGAATCTAATGGAGTCCGGTGACCGTAATATAAATAAAAAATATAACCTTGCTTTTGAAAAACATCATGCGTTCTATTGGATGGGGTACAATTGTGGTCTCAATACCAACAGATAAAGTTACAATTAAAAGTTCCATCATGTATATTCCCTATATTGGAGGATCAAGTCAACCATAATTAAGTATATCTGATAGATTAATGTATGACAAAATAAAAAATAAGTTTGAAAATGTTCAATATAACTTTATGTTTCCATAGCAACGCACAATTGTGTTCTATAGACAGCGCGAGCGCATGCCTTCGAGTTGTCTTTTTTGGTTGCCTGGCAACGAGAATCAAATTCCCATACCCAAAATCGGTATTAGCTATTACATCGATGAGATACCATATTTCACGATAATGTATAGAAAATATACGCACACTTATTCTCCTGATCACTATTCACCAACTCTCAGTTTTTCCTGACTGACCCTCGTATGATACAGAACAAATGTCTTTTAATTGGTGACTAAAAATTATGAAATTAGGAATGGGTGTGGGTAGGAAGTTATTGTAGTTCTGTGTATTTTTTTACCAAAATCTGATGAAAAGATTTTTAGAAAATTTAAAAAAAACAAACAATTTTTTTCTATTGCAAACTAGCTATATATAGCAAGCTTTTATGAAGACATAGCTTTGGATTGTTTTTGGGTCAGTTGGATCTATGTCACTACTAAAAATATGTAAAAGGTTTTCAATCAATGTCTAGAGTTTTGATTAACCTGTCTTCGCGAAACTTTGTATGTAACAAGCTGCCATGGAGACCTAGCTTTGAATTGTATTTGGGGTCAGTGGGGTCAAAATGCAAAATCATCATTACTAAAAATCGAGCACAACTATTTGACTGCCTCATTACAGTGGACAGAAAACCTAGTTTTACGGCAGTGCAGTGTCTTGTTATAGATTTTGCCTGGTACTAGGTCTGCTATATTCATGTAGTACCATTTTGTCTTTGTGAGTTATGCTTACTTTTAAAAAGCTGTAGGCTCATCTGCTTGTAAATTTATATTTTATTTATTAATTTTGCCTACCTTTTCATTTTAGAAAAAAAAATCAAAAGAAGACAGGTTGAAAAGGGTTCAAAATCTGTGTGCCAGTATACAGGCCGAACAGCGTAAACGAAGCTCACTGGAAAGAACGAGTCCTATGGTAATTACTTTAAACGGCGATTAGGCCAAAACAAAACAATATTGTGGTTTTTCTTACTAGTTTTTCCCTGCACTCACCCAGAAAATCACTAATGATTAATAAGTTGATATCAGAAAATTTTCCTTCCTAAACCTACCATCAATTTTAAGCATGTTCAATACCGGAACCATAATATTGATTTGTTTTGGCCTTGGTGTTGTTCCTAAAAATCTGTATTGTATTAATCAATTCTGTTATAATCTATACAGTGTGTAGAATCACATGATCAAATGAATGAAGTTCGCACTCAAAACATTTGAGATTTTGACTACTCACGGTGAGTTTTTATGCCCCCGTATCGATAGATACGGAGCATATAGTAATCCACCTGTCTGTCCGGCCGTTAGCTCGTCCGTCCGGCCTGGTTAACCCAAATTGACCGTTTCTTCTAGCATTAATAGTGCTTGCTACAAGGCTTTCAAACTTGCATGGATGTTGTATATGACCACTCTCCACACGGCTGTATCACCTGACTCCATTTTGACCTTCACCTTGACCTAATTTTGGACTTCGACTTATCTCCCCTTTAGTATTTTTACAATAAAATTTTGTCCAGAGCATATCTTCAAAACTATTTAACATATTGACTTGAAATTTGCTATATAAATAGTTGGCAACTTGGAGAAGTGCATTGACAAAGAACCATATTTTAAACTCTTTCTGTCTTAAATATTGAATTATCTCCCCTTTAGTATTTTTATTTATAATAAATTTTAAAATTTTGACCGGAACATATCTTAAAAATATTTAACATATTGACTTGAAACTTGGAATATAAATAGATGGCAACTTGGAGAAGTGCAATGACTAAGAACCATAACTCTGTATGTCTTACATTTTGAATTATCTCCCCTTTAGTATTTCAGAATCAGATTTTGTCCAGAGTGTATCTTCAACAGTTTTTAAGATATTGCCTTAAAACTTGATACATAAATACATGGCAGCTTGTAGAAGTGCAGGGACCAAGAACCATAACTCTGTCTGTCTTACATTTTGAATGATCTCCCCTTTAGTATTTTCATAATAATTGTTTGTCCGGAGCGTATCTTCAAAACTATTTAAGATATTGACTTGAAACTTGGTATATGAAGTCTATCAAGGCATTGCTTTCAAATCTGGCATATTCGTTTACCATTATAAGCCCCTTATAGTGTCAAATCCATGTAACACTATTATACATTTTAACTGAATAATGGCCCCTGATTGACTTAGCTTTTTATGGACATGGCTTTCACGGGGGCATAAGGGTTTATTGAACACAGTCTTGTTCTTGATTACAGCGATCGTACATTTAATATGGTTATATTATATAGCCTAAAGTACATCTCATTTATGTAAGAATATCCGACAAGTACCGATTTTGCTCTATCTTCAGCTGTTTTTAATTGATGCTCGACCAAATGCAGTTTTCAACTGAGTGTAATAATTTGGTCGAGCATCAGTTAAAAGCAGCTAAAGATAGAGCAAAATTGGTAACTGTCTAGTGGTTCTACATAAATGAGATGTACTTTAGGCTGTATAATGTATTCATATTAAGCATGGCAACGAATATCCGGATATTCGCATCGAGTTTCGATTATCCGGATAGCATATTGGTATCCGAATATTCGTTATAAAAAATGAAAAAAAATCTTATGTCAAAATCTTACGAGAGAAATTGTCAATTAACAGTTTAACACCTATAACAATAGAATACATTTGTGGTCGGTGTCACCACGGCGGTTGGGGTTGGTGTATTTTATACCGTGGTGACACATTCACGATTGTTAATTGTTAGGTCTGTTTACTTCTTTGACACGGGGTCTCCTTTAGATTCATGATTGCGTGATAATCATTTCCCAGTTAGGTTAATTTTTTTTGCCCGACAGTAGATTTTAAAATCATGTTAAGTAACAATCCTTGATTGAAACAAGTTGTTTGCTTAATTAATAACTGAATAAGACCCAGCTTCATTAATTGGTTTTAATTTCGCTGATTCACGAAGATGAAATGACGTTTGAGGGGTTACGAATTTTGTGTTTGTTCGACGGCGCATGTTATTACAAACATTCTTTTCTAATCGGCAACTTTCTCATCAATTGGTTGATCTGACAGACGCATTGAGACATGAAATGCAAGTCTGTCTGGTACCCAAAGACTATGTTGGTCGCGAAATTATGTTACATTCTAACATAGCATTATCTTCATTTAAATGCGATTTTAACAACATTCAATTTGATACGAATATCCGGATATTCGTTCGGATACTGTTTTGAATACCCGGATACCAATTGTGGTATCCGTTGCCATTCTTAATTCATATTAAATGCACACTCGCTACAATCAAGAAAAAACTCATCGTTAGCAGACAAAATCGCAAATGTTTTTAGTGCTAACGTTATTAACCCCCTACCAGTGAAACCGGAGGGGACTTATGGTTTGCGCTCCGTCAGTCTGTCAGTCAGCCCGTCACAAAAGTTTGTCCGGAGCATAACTCCATTACCAAAAGAGATATGATTTTGAAACTTTACATGAGGATAGATATTAATGAGGAGAAGTGCAGTGCTCAAGAACAATAACTCTGCCTTACTTAATTTTTTACTTATTCCCCTTTGTTAATTTTCATACTTTAATTTTGTCCGGAGCATAACTCCATTACCAAAAAAGATATGATTTTGAAACTTTACATGAGGATAGATATCAATTAGGAGAAGTGCAGTGCACAAGAACCATAACTCTCCCTTACTTAATTTTTTAGTTATTCCCCTTTGTTAATTTTCTTACTTAAATTTTGTCTGGAGCATAACTTAAATTTTGTCTGGAGCATAACTCCAATTCCAAAAGAGATATGATTTTGAAACTTTACATGAGAATAAATATCAATGAGGAGAAGTGCATTGCACAGGAACCATAACTCTTCCTTACTTAATTTTTGAGTTATTCCCCTTTGTTAATTTTCATACTTAAATTTTGTTCGGGCATAAAACGTAAAACAAACCAAAATACTCAGTGGGTAAACACCTTGGAACGGTCTGGTGAGAACTGTAGGAGGCTTAAACTAGTTTAACGGCGCCAACCTCACACTACCCTGTTACAATTGGCTACCGGTAGGGGACTTTCATTGCTTGGCAATAGTCTTGTTCAATTTAAATCATTTGATCACGTGATTCTACACATTGATCTCTGTAAGACTGCCGCTGGGATTCCCACCAGTTCACCTCTAGTTGTTCTGAATTTCCAGTGCGTTGGTTGAGATTCGACCTCTGGAGAAGTAATTGAGAGTTCTAACCACATGTTGGCGGCGTCCAATATTTGTCTGTACTCTAACTCAAACAGTTTTTGTCCGATCGTCTTCAAACTGGCTGACAATGCTTATGGGTGTAATATCTAGGCCAAGTTCGATTATACGCCAAATCGGTGCAGGCCTTCTTGGGTTATGGTCCTTCTTTTACCAAAAAAATGTGAAATTTGCCTTGTCTGTACTCTACCTCATTCAGTTTTCATCCGATCGTCTTCAAACTTGCTGACAATGCTTATGGGTGTAATATCTAGGCCAAGTTCGACTATAGGCCAAATCGGTGCAGGCCTTCTTGGGTTATGGTCCTCCTTGTCTGTACTCTAGCTCAAACAGTTTTCATCCGATCGTCTTCAAACTTGCTGACGATGCTCATGGGTGTAATATCTAGGCCAAGATAAGTTTCAAGATGATTGTTCAAAAATGTTTTGACATAATAAATTATGGGCTTTTATTTCATAATCAATATTTTTTTCACTAGCACAACCAAGACGGGCGTATTTTGTGACATTTTGGCATCTTGTTGTGTGATAATTTTTAGCCATTTGCATTTTTTAGACATTATTTATTATTATAATGAAACCTAGTATGGAAACTGTTACGGCAGGATCTAGAATTTGTTGACAGAAGGACAGACTGACTGATGGGTCCTGCCATAACTCTTAACAGTTTCCAAACTACATTTGTGAATTTTGATATTTGGATAAGGACCATAGATTATGTATGTCTAATTTTTGTCGAGCCCAGCGGTGAGCGATCAAATAATCTCAAATGTAGAAATATTAAGCCAATACCCGTTAGGTGCGCAGAATTACCCGACAACACTGTTATATTACAATGTTATAGTGTGTTAGCGACTAAGCTGGGCCCCAATAAACCTTAAATATCTTAAAAAGTACAATGCCGATTAAAGCAAAAATGGGTATGTCTACGTAAAACAGCCTTACCAACTCTCAAAACATAAAACAAGTTTTTGTCTACAGAAAAGTGTACTTTGCATAGACGCCTTATTAATGCAAAATTTTAAGTCTAAAACAAGGTAAATACGTATGGGTGATAGAAGTGACCGGAACAGCAAAGGTCAGCCATTTGGTCCAGTATAACTGTACATCAAGTAACACACCAGTGGCTGTTGAAAATATATAATGAGGCCCATACATAGACATTTATCTAAGTTTGTATAACTGAAGCTACTTCGTAGCAATATTTGCAAGGAAAACATTGTATTTTTGTAGGGTTAACGCATGCTTTTTCGTGCTATTATGTCTGCAGAGTCCCGAGGGACGGTTGGTGCCCAAGCCCAGGGCTGATCAATGTTTTGATATTATAAACTGCGATACAAAAATCGTAATAAATAAGTTCTATTCAATATCTTTCTTGTAATATATCAATGCTTATTCTGCGCGAAGTAATGCATTGTCTGAGCAGTTTGACAAGGTTTGTTATATTATTGCATCTGCATTTACTAAAGTTAATAATCTTGTAAAGTCAATGCAGTTTAGGGGTATAATTATCTGTTAGGTCAGTTAATTTGCACTGATAAATGCACGAGGCACAATTTCTTAATACCTTTTAAAGATTGTTTGCATAAACATTTTTATGCCCCCGTATCGATAGATCGGGAGGCAAATAGTAATTCACCTGTCCCTCCGTCCGTCCTTCCGTCCGTTCGTCCGTCCGGCCTGGTTAACCAAAATTGACCGTTTCTTCTAGCATTAAAATGGCTTGCTACAAAGTTTTCAAACTTGCATGGATGTTGTATATGACCACTCTCCACGCGCCTGTATCACCTGACTCCATTTTGACCTTCACCTTGACCTAATTTTGGACTTAGACTTATTGAAAGGTAAAATTCTTGGTTAACCCAAATTGACCGTTTCTTCTACCATTAAAATGGCTTGCTACAAAGCTTTCATACTTGCATGAATGTTGTATATGACCACTCTCCACACGCCTGTATCACCTGACTCCATTTTGACCTTCACCTTGACCTAATTTTGGACTTAGACTTATCTCCCCTTTAGTATTTTTACAATAAAATTTTGTCTGGAGCGTATCTTCAAAACTATTTAACATATTGACTTGAAACTTGAAATATAAATAGATGGCAACTTGGAGAAGTGCATTGACAAAGAACCATAACTCTGTCTGTCTTAAATTTTGAATTATCTCCCCTTTAGTGTTTTTTTATAGTCAAATTTTGCTCTGAGTATATCTTCAACATATTGGTCTTGAAACTTGGAATATATATAGATGGCAACTTGGAGAAGTGCAATGACCAAGAACCATAACTATGTCTGTCTTAAATTTTGAATTATCTCCCCTTTAGTATTTTCAGAATCATATTTTGACATGAGTGTATCTTCAAAAGTGTTTAAGATATTGACTTGAAACTTGGTATATGAATAGATGGCAACTTGGAGAAGTGCAGTGACAAAAGACCATAATGCCTGTATCACCAGATCACACATGAAGTTGATCAAGGCACTGCTTTCAAATGTGGTATATTCGTTTACCATCATAAGCCCCTTATAGTTCAAAGCCATGTAACACTATCAAACATTTTAACTGAATAATGGCCCCTGATTGACTTAGCTTTTTATGGACATGGCTTCCACGGGGGCATAAACGTTTATTGAACGCAGTCTTGTTCACAAAAATTTTGTTTTTTTCACACAACTGCATTTGTTATATCCGAGCAAAAATGCACACAAAATGCTTCATCGGGACCTAGAAATCATTACGTTATAACTGGTTTTTCATTATATCTGACTACGTTATAAGCGAGTGGTATTACATTGAAATAAAGAAGCGGGGAAGTCTGTCTATTTGTTGATTAAAATACCAAAAATAATACATTAGACCCAATGGGGAAAACATTAATAAGACAGTAAAAAAGTCTGAAATTTAAACACAGAGTTGGTAAAGTTAATGTAGTGGACTGTGCCAAATTTCAATAAAATTTCATATTATTATTAATTACTTTTAATGATATTTAAGGTTTATGGAGGTCCAGCTTGGTCGCTAAAGACCTATTCTATCCAATACAGGAATTAAAAATCCTGAAGAAGTCATTTTTTGATAATTGTCAAAATGACGTTGATAATGAATTTGTTTCACAAGTTGAATTATATAGTATTGCATGGTATAACCAGTTTTGAAGTTTCAGCCTTTTATAATATCTAAAAAACTTAAGTGATACAGGGGTCGTAATATGTTATGGTCTCCATCGTCTGTCCGTCCGTGCCTTTGCAATTCTGTGTCCGGGCTGTATCTTTCTCACTTGTGATAGGATTTTAAAACAACTTGGCACAAATGATTACCACATGGAGACGATGTGTCATACACATAATGCAGGTCCCTTGGTGAAAGTTCAAGGTCAAAGGGGGGCTTTGAAATTTTGCACTGCTATTCTATGTCTGGGCTATATCTTTCTTACTATTGTAAGGATTTTTAAATAAATTGGCACAAAAAAAGGGAAAAACCAGTCACCTGTTTACTTGACTACAAGTGAGAAGGTTTCTGCGAGGTGAAGTTCTTTGGTTCCCTAGCAACTAGAAACCAAAGTAACTGTAATACTAATTTATTTTTAACTTGTTGTATACACTTGTTAAATGTTATAAGTACACCAACATGTAATGTGTGTATCTTTTTTATTAGCTCACCTGTCACAAAGTGACAGAGTGAGCTTTTGTGATCACTCTTCGTCCGTCGTCCGTCCGTCCGTCCGTCTGTCCGTCAACAATTGGGTTGTGTCCTCTCTAGCGGTCACAATTTTGGCCTAATCTTTATGAAACTTGGTCACAATGATCATCTTAACAAAATCTAGGTCAAGTTCGATATTGGGTCATCTGAGGTCAAAAATTAGGCTACTAGGTCAAGTAATAGAAAAACCTTGAGGAGTGTACTCTGTAATTATATTGGTTGTGATCATGTAAGAGTTGTCTCTCTTACTATATTTTAGTTGTAGAACTACGAAATGTGTACTTGTTAGCAGCTTTGAGGCTTTAATTTAAATTAAATGCAGAATGTGGATATAAGGCTTATCATCGTTTACAGTGATTGTATGTTTACAAACTATCAAACAATTATTAAGCTGTAATTATAGTCTTATGCAACCTTTCTAATCGTTTTACATAGACTTATTATAGGGAAAACATATAAAAATCTTCTTCTCTAAAACTACAATGCCTAGAGCTTTGATATTTGGTATGTAGCATCATCTAGTGGTCCCCTACCAAGATTGTTCATATTATGGCTCGGGGGTCAAAATTGGCCCCGCCCCGGGGGTCACCGTTTTACATAGACTTATATAGGGAAAACATATAAAAATCTTCTACTCTAAAACTACAATGCCTAGAGCTTTGATATTTGGTATGTAGCATCATCTAGTGGTCCCCTACCAAGATTGTTCATATTATGCCCCTGAGGTCAAAATTGGCCCCGCCCCGGGGGTCACCGTTTTACATAGACTTATATAGGGAAAACATATAAAAATCTTCTTCTCTAAAACTACAATGCCTAGAGCTTTGATATTTGGTATGTAGCATCATCTAGTGGTCCCCTACAAAGATTGTTCATATTATGCCCCTGAGGTCAAAATTGGCCCGCCCCGGGGGTCACCGTTTTACATAGACTTATATAGGGAAAACATATATAATCTTCTTCTCTATAACTACAATGCCTAGAGCTTTGATATATGGTATGTAGCATCATCTAGTGGTCCCCTACCAAGATTGTTCAAATTATGCCCCTGAGGTCAAAATTGACCCTGCCCCGGGGGTCACCAGTTTCTATATTTACGCTCTACCTTTGTTAGTCTAAATTGTACAGGGCTTCATTTATAATCAGGTGAGCGATATAGGGCCATCATGGCCCTCTTGTTATACTTGATATCATGTTCACTTTTTGCATGTCTTCATGGAAGTAGTAAAGCAGCAATATCCGATAATTCGATTATTGTATTTGCCCGCTGCGAGCAGTGAACTGTGCGTTTTCAAATTATGCAAAATGCATGTGAAAAACAAATGTTACATACACATTGTCCATCAATACACACACCAGGAAAACACAAAACCGAAAGAATTACGATAAAAGAATGTACACGAGAGGTACGTCTCATGACAGTAAATAGCCTAGTGTATCTAAGGTCACCACGACCTTGACCTTTGACCTATCAACCTCAAAATTAGTAGGAGCTTACACCTGATGATTAGCAACCTCTCTGTAAAGTTTTACAATCTAAGACCCTATATTTCTTATGGTGTGGACCAGTGATTGTTGTGTGTTCAAAGGTCATGGTGAGTTTGACCTTTGATCCAAATTACCTTGAAATTTAGTCGGGCCGTCTGGGGAGGATCGACCGACCGACTATTTGCATGTAACGCTATGTACTTATAACATTTAATGAGTGTATAATCTAAACTTTTAAATCAATATATTATTATTCGTATAAACGTTATTAAACTTGTTGTATCATGCATTACTTTAATAGTAGTGCTATCAATTTGGGATAAAAGATCATCTTGAACGTCATTTTGACAATGATTACTGGGATGCTTTGATGATAATATTCTAAATTTTATACTGAATAAAATGGTGAAATGCTGGCTTTCCATTGGACATTGGTATTCAAAGATATCAAATAAATCCATGCATCGCATTCGTGGCATTCGTTTGTAATGGGGAAAGATATTATAGATATTAAAGATATTAAAACCCTGTACATTTATAATGGATTGTGTAATGCGGGAATGTCCAACGCATTAAAGTTTGTGCGAAAACGAAGGAGTCAACAAAAGTTTCGGATTTCCAAAATATGTAATATATGCTCTTGTTATGATATTTTTAACAGAATTTGACATACCGGTAGGCTAAATTAACTTTGTTATCCCTGCCGAAAACAATGATATGGTTATAGTCTCTGTCTGTACGTCTGTTTGTCTGTCACAAATTTTGTCCGGAGCATATCTTGAAAACTATTTAATATTGACTTGAAACTTGAAATATAAATAGATGACAACTTGGAGAAGTGCAGTGACCAAGAACCATAACACTGTCTGTCTTAAATTTTGAATTATCTCCCCTTTAGTATTTTTATGATAAAATTTTTGTCCGAAGCTTATCTTCAAAACTATTTGACATATTGACTTGAAACTTGAAATATAAATAGATGACAACTTTGAGAAGTGCAGTGACCAAGAACCATAACTCTGTCTCTCTTAAATTTTGAATTATCTCTCCTTTAATTTTTATAATAAATTTTGTCTGCAGCGTATCTTCAAAACTATTTAACATACTGACTTGAAATATAAATAGATGACAACTTGGAGAAGTGCAGTGACCAAGAACCATAACTATGTCTCTCTTACATTGGGAATTATCCCTTTAGTATTTAAACAATAAAATTTTGTCCAGAGTGTATCTTACTAACCATTTAAGATACTGACTACTTAGAGTAATGATTCTGCTCTAGAAAACAAATGTTCCCATACACAAGCAAGTTCATTCGGTGGGGATGGCCTTGTGATCATGGCTGTTGTTATAGATTGAATGTGTTATATATTACAGGCTTCGGTTGTGAAGAAAGGACGTGGCCAGAGGGACACATACAAAATAAAATTAGGGTGGCAAAACTACAAGGATGGGCGTTACAGAGTAGTAACAAAAGCGAAGGGAGGCGAAACCAGAATAATGCCTTATTCTTTTGGAGAGAACATTACTGTGGAACAGATCAAAAAGGAAGCTCTAGATTATTATTTTCCGGATGGGATAAGTGGATTGAACCAGAAAATGGAAGAGTATAATTTCTCTATAGCTCTTGCTTCCGGAAAAGTGATTGAGAGTTTGGTCGACAAGCATAGCAACCCATGTAGCTTTCAGGATTTCCTGAAAGCTAATGGGTTGTATGCTTCACAGTGTCACATTTATCTGAGGTCTAAAGCCAAGGAATCGAGGCAAGTGGTCGTTAATGGTATACCCATTGAAAAAGAGGATCAAGTCATGAAAGTAAAGTTCTCAAAAATCAAAAGTTCATTGTATTCAGAAGATACTTCTGAAGTGTTATGTCATTCATCATCTCAGTGTTTTGACCTTTCCGATTGCTTGGATAAGGAACAGTATAACCCTTTTGAGGATGGATTTGTGGTTATTAAAATGGAAATAAATAACACTATTTATTTGGAAAGAGACACTAACAACAGTTTGATATATAACTGCCCAGAAACATTTGGTCAAGAATTAATCTTAAATGGGCCAAACCAGGTATTTGGTTTTGAGGGGGATACATTGCTCCTGGGAGTAGTTACAATTTGGCATAACAATGATTACATGTATAAATGGTGGAAGGATGGGGATTTTTTTTGTGGTGGGATAAATAGATGCCTAATAAATGTATCCCAGACAGGCACCTACCATGTTTCGATTGTAAGCAATTTAGATGCAACAACCCTAGGCACTTCAGATACTGTAAGAATTGACCTAAATCCTTTGCCAACATTCAATAATAACAAGTCTGTGCGTAATGCCCAAGGTACACAGTTTAGATACCATGGCTTGGCCTCACAAAGTACAGGTCCAGATTTTAGTAATCTTCTTAACACCAAACATGCTACCAAACCCGCTACCAATTCTCTGTTTGGCACTTACACAATTTCAGAGCCACCTTTTGGCAATCAGGAAGCTACCAATTCTTTGTTTCTTGACCCAAGTTACACAGTCTGTTTGAACAACCCATCTTCATCAATTCATCAGTCTGATAGAGCAGTTGACAAACTGTCACAGTTTATTCAACACACTGACTCAGTGGAAGGGTTTATCACTGGTACTACTGCAGTAGCCACCCAGACTGACCACACTGCAATTAGCCCACACATTGATACGGCATCATCACAGGTACAACATAATACATCAGAAATACCTCAAGTTAAGATATTTGCACAGTCACAGATGAACACTGCAATTACCCCACACATTGATACGGCATCATCACAGGTACAACATAATACATCAGAAATACCTCAAGTTCAGATATTTGCACAGTCACAGATGAACACTGCAATTACCCCACACATTGATACGGCATCATCACAGGTACAACATAATACATCAGAAATACCTCAAGTTCAGATATTTGCACAGTCACAGATGAACACTGCAATTACCCCACACATTGATACGGCATCATCACAGGTACAACATAATACATCAGAAATACCTCAAGTTCAGATATTTGCACAGTCACAGATGAACACTGCAATTACCCCACACATTGATACGGCATCATCACAGGTACAACATAATACATCAGAAATACCTCAAGTTCAGATATTTGCACAGTCACAGATGAACACTGCAATTACCCCACACATTGATACAGCATCAGCACAGTCACAGATGAACACTGCAATTACCCCACACATTGATACAGCATCAGCACAGTCACAGATGAACACTGCAATTACCCCACACATTGATACAGCATCAGCACAGTCACAGATGAACACTGCAATTACCCCACACATTGATACAGCATCAGCACAGTCACAGATGAACACTGCAATTACCCCACACATTGATACAGCATCAGCACAGTCACAGATGAACACTGCAATTACCCCACACATTGATACGGCATCATCACAGGTACAACCTAATACATCAGAAATACCTCAAGTTAAGATATTTGCACAGTCACAGATGAACACTGCAATTACCCCACACATTGATACGGCATCATCACAGGTACAACATAATACATCAGAAATACCTCAAGTTAAGATATTTGCACAGTCACAGCTGAACACTGCAATTACCCCACACATTGATACAGCATCAGCACAGTCACAGTTGAACACTGCAATTACCCCACACATTGATACAGCATCAGCACAGTCACAGTTGAACACTGCAATTACCCCACACATTGATACAGCATCAGCACAGTCACAGTTGAACACTGCAATTACCCCACACATTGATACAGCATCAGCACAGGTACAATTAAATACTGCAATTATCCCACACATTGATACAGCATCAGCACAGTCACAGTTGAACACTGCAATTACCCCACACATTGATACAGCATCAGCACAGGTACAATTAAATACTGCGGTAGCACCTCATATTGAATCATCTATACAAAGACATCTGTTCCCAAAACATATTGCTACACAGTCTGATTCAGACCCTTGTATCTCTGCTCACACTAGATGTGTTCCTCTAATTAAGTTATCGGACATATCACTAGGTCAGGAAATTGGAATGGGAGCCTTTGGGACGGTTTTTGAAGGAATTTGGCTGAAAACCAAGGTGGCAGTTAAAGTCTTAAGCATGAAGAGGTTAAAGCTAATAAAGCACAGTCTCTTGCGTGAGATTAGTTTGCACAGTCAGTTAAGGCATCCCAATATTGTCCTTCTTATGGCTTACACCTTGGAATCAAACAAGTTATATTTGGTCACAGAACTTATTCAAGGTGATACATTAGATGATGTCTTGTTTGGGGGGAAAAGTAAATCACTAACAATGCCTGAAAAGTTCACAGTTGCAGAGAAAATATGTTTAGCTGTGGTTTACCTTCACAGCCAAACTCCTGTTATCATTCATAGGGATATCAAGCCTGAAAATATTTTGATATCTCATGACCTTAAACAGGTTAAATTGTGTGATATGGGTCTGAGCAAATTTAAGACAATGAACACGGTAATGACCACCATGGCGGGTGGGTTGGCACAACCCGGAACTCCAGTATTTCAGGCCCCAGAAATCTTACTACATAAAAAAAGTGCTAACATACTGTCTGACCTATGGTCTCTGTCATGTACTTTAGTGGAGTTGATCAGTGAAAGTCCAATCTGGAATTTACCTGATGATTTGGAAACTCCTGTTCATTATATAATGGAACATATGAATGTAAATGCAAAACCAGATGGTTTCCGTGCACTGAAATTAGTGGCAAATATTAAACTGTGTCAAATTCTGGAGGCAGGTTTGAGCTACAAGGCTAATGAGAGACCACAAGCTGCAGAAATTGTAGATTGTTTGCATAGTTTGTAAGAAAAATTATAACAAGTTCAGATGAAGTTTTACAGGAAGTTTAACTTGTTTTCTGTCAGTCAGTAGGATGTCTTAGAAGTTCCATGAGGCTTTCATGCCCTGCAATATTTTGAGGCTCCCATCTTCTCCAGAGATAGCTCATGTTTTAGTTTTTTTATTATAAACTGTTCTTTTTCTTCATAAAGATAAACTCATGTTTTAGTTTGTTTTTATTGTTAACAGTTCTTTTATCTTTATAAATGTGGTCTCTCATTAGCCTTGTATTTTCATAATGTGTCATAATGGTCTTCAATCTTTCAACAGTTTCAAGTCTGCATTAAAGTGATATTATGTGATATCTGATTTTTAAAACAAAACAAGAAAAAATGTTATCTTGGGTCCGGTCTTGAGCCAGCTCGATTCTATTATTGATTCCTGAGTTATGGTTGCTAAAAACAAATCTTTTACAATTTATAGATACTGTATATATATTGCTGGCTTAGAATGAGAAGGTTGTAAGTGCCACTTACGATCTTATAAGACTAATGCATATTTGAAATCTACATCACAAGGCGCTTTTTATGAGCTTTTTTTCATGAAAATCAGAATTTGTCGTGTGAAATTGAAAATGCTTGTTTTACCATAAGTAAAAGTATTTGTCAGATAGTTTTTCTTGTTTTCTCAAAATATTGATTTTGTAGATACGACCTTTTCATTCTAAGCTAGCGATATGTACACTAAGTAGATACAGAAACACATGTGATACATTTTGTCCATAGGGGTACATTTTAATCTGATCATTTTTGTCAGTCACTTATTTTCTCCTTGTACTATGTATATCAGTCATTTTGGGTTTACTTGTTCTCAAGTATATTAACTTTCATTCTAAAACTGTATTCATTTATGATTTGTGATTTAATTGTTTTTATATGAACATTTTTAAAAGAACATTTTCTAGAAAATATAGGTCAAAGTCACTATTACTGACATTTGGAACTCTTATTAAGCTTCAACAAGGCGACTTAACAAATAAAAAATTCATTGTCATTGTTTTTAGAAAACTTTTTTTTCATTTTTTGCAAATACTTGTAACATCAGATATTGTTTTGTTTTAGCTCACCTGTCACAAAGTAACAGGTGAGCTTTTGTGGTCACACTTCTTCTACTGTCTGTCTGTATGTGTGTGTATGCCTGTTTCCAATTGATTGTGTATACTCTAGAGATTACAGTTTTGGTCTGATATTATCAAATTTGGTCACAAGCATCGTCTGAACAAAGTACAATGTTGGACCATCTGGATTAAAAAAACTAGGTCACTAAGTCAAATCATATAAAAAGTTTATGTAGACTGTACAGGTCACAATGTTGTGGTTATCTATATGAACTTGGTTCACAGTTATCATCTCAAGTTTAATTCAGGGTCATCTGGGCTAAAACTCTCACTAGGTCCAATCATGGCAAAGCCTTGTGTATACTATGAAGGCTGGATGTTCAGGAAAGTTTGGTCTGTATGTCCAGATCTATGAAATCTTTTGTCAAATTTCAATGTAGGCCATCAGATAGAGATATATTTAACAAGGTATAGCTAGTTTGCAATAGAAAAAAATCGTGTTATTCTAACATTTCTGAATATCTATTCATCAGATTTTGGTAAAATATTACACAGAACTACAATAACGTCCTACCTACATAATTTTTAGTCACCTATTAAAAGACATCTATTCTTTATTACATATGGAAATTACATGCGTTTGGCTGTTTAACGCAGGGAGGTAATCTGGTATTCCATTTATGATTTACTATCAATTATTTAACCGTTACAACCCGTGATCGATGGGATTGACATTGCTGTTATAAAGATGAGACTTAGAAGGCCCGTATGATTCAGTTTATTTAGGTGTGTCGCTTGTGAACAATGTACAACAATATCGTGTACTTCGTCTGATTCACAGACGGGCCTCATGTGTGTTATATAAAGGATTTTAATTCAAGATTAGAAAACTCATCAAGGCCGTTGTTTTTTAGAACTTTTTATAACTTTACTCACAATAAATATCTCGAGGTTATCAATATAAAAAATATAGAATATCTATGTCACAATTAAGAATGTCTTCTCATCGGCTATATGTAGAAACTGGAAGATGAAAAAAACCTCAACCGGTACCTTTTAATGAAAGATTATGTATTGCTTGCAACTTGTTAGAGGACGAATATCATTTTATCATTCAATGCCCAATTTATACTGAAATCCGAAGAGAATTTATTAAACCCTATTACTTGAGAAATCCCAATATGTCCAAATTTGTACAGTTAATTACTAGTGAAAATATATCTGAAATAAGGAATCTGGCCACATTCATTCATCATGCTTTTATAGAACGAAGACAACTACATAATATGGTATCGTAAAATTAATATATTTTAAAATTGCCATCTATGTTTGACAGACATTTAAACCAACTCTTAAAAATGTTTGTTTATTGTAGTTCACTTATTGTCATTTGTTATACATAGCAGTAAAAGTATTGAAATTGTTTCTTTTTCTTAATTTGCTTTTCAAATCATTTATGAATCTAACAACACGCCATTAAGTTTGCCTTGTATTTCGTTTCGACAAGGTAAACTTAATAATGGAAACATTATATATTATGTATACTTTTCAATTTTGTAATTCCTCTAAAAAAAGAGTAGTTTTGTGCCATCATATCATAAGTGATGCACTATCTCTCAAATAATACCATTACAAAACTACCACATCCGTATATTTTAAAATAACATAACTAAATGTTATCTTTTTCTCATTCACTAGTTATACCTTGTAAACTTCTTGTGTTTCGTTTTCGGCAAGATGATTTACGCGGGTCAGACATAATTCTAGCTATCATGATATCAGTAGATCTCCCCCATTTCATAGTCCCTGTTGAACATTTATATATATGTATGTCTTTTCTTTGCATGTATGTCTTTTTCATGCATGTATACTTGTTTGTTCTTCTTACATTGAATTTCCGCACTAATTCTGTTATAAAGGAATATGTATGGTATGTGTGCTCTTCAATTCCACTTCCATGGTGATATACATTGTATATCGCCGTGAGAGTGGAATTGAAGATCATATATACCACATCCGTAAAGTTATAATAACATAACTGAGTGACATAACTAAATGTTATGTTATAATGTTGTGTTATATTTTATAATAAAGATGTCTCTCCAGAACCCGGGCCAAAGTTTGTCTGACGTGTTACACACATAAACGATTTCTCTATGTTTGATATCATATAATATGAATACTTTCTCGCCATTTATCACCATGCTATTTAATTAGTTGTATTATTGTTGTTTTGTAAAAAGTCCTTTTCAGGACTAATTATGCAAATAAAATCTATTCTATAAAGTAGGTTGCAAATACGTAAATATACCGTTAGGCGTATCATGTGACCATAAAATTTGCTGTTGCAAGTATCAAGTCTTCTAACTTGATATTTCATACAAAACTACAAATATGTTACATAGAACTTACGAACAAATCTTTTTTAACTCATTTCTGATGTTGCTGAAATTTCAATGTGTATTGGGTAGATGTATTTCATTTCTTTGTGCAAAATTTCATATTTGTAGATGAAGTAATTACAGAGAAATATGTAAAAAAACATGATTTTTTTCTATCGCAAACTAGCTATACACAGTTTAAGATCAAATCAAAGACTTGCATCTGCAATAGAAGCTGAAATTGTAAATTTAATTATCACTAAGGGTCACCCTAGAAGCCTGTTGGCACTACTACGACAGGTGAGTGACCTTGTGCACAACAAGTGCCCTCTTGTTATCGTTAGTATATTTGTACTTGCTTTATAATGTTGTATTACTTTTAGTTAAGTATATATTTTAGCTCACCTGTCACATATCTTAGCCTATTCTTTGTTGAACTTTGTTACAATGATAATCTGTGCAAAATATGGCTCTCTTTTGGCCCCATGATTATAAAACGTTTGTGAATGTTAAAGCTCATTTACTAGTCATTGTTTTAGCTAGAAGTGATCGCTGTGACAATATCGTGTGCAAGGGTGTGTGCGTCTGACATTACATTGTTGTTGGTTTTTTGTCAGAATCAATTTCTGAAACTGTCCAATTGAGATTCAGCATCACAAGGGCATGCCATGCATACCGACAAGGCTGTATAGACTTATTCTTTTTTGTTTATACTTAAAAGCTGGTAATGTTGGTCATTTGTTTTTACATTTTTAAAATTGCATTTCTCAATAAACATCAAAGGTATTCACTTTAAACATGGAACACTTGTTAACTATCAAAATTGCATTTGATTACAATAAGGTAAATGAGCCTGTGGTGTGTAATTCCAAAGTTATATGCCTTTGTTTTGACATAAAATTTGCAATGTTGGTATTTTTTGTTTGCTACGGCACTCATGAAAATATTATGTCAGCTGCTCACTCCATGATATATCAAATGATCATACACCGTAAAATACAAATATCCTCTATTTCTTCCATTTTTCCAGCAATTTGTCTTAAAACTATACTAGAAATTGACTTTAGGCGATCTAGTTCATATTTTTTTATCATCTCCCTTCATTTCATGGGTTAGGTTAGTGTAATTATCAAGAACAACACTCTGTATAACCTTGTTTTTAGTAACCTGTTTTTCTTTATTTTCTTTTGTTTACAATTACTCATATTTTTGAAGTTAATCACAGCTTGAAGACTTGATAAATAAATAGATGACACTTGGGATAAATGCACTGATCAAGGACAGTGGTATTCGCAATATTCTTTTAAACATACCCTTTGTTTCACTTCCATCTACTTTATTGTAATCAGCAAAACTATGAAACCGTACATACATGACCTTCATGTCTCGATTCGCCTTTAAACCCAACACACTTATACAGGATTGACTTGAAACATATATAGATATCACTAAAGCAGTGTTTTAAAAATTAATGATTTTGACCTTGAAAACAAATGTTCTTAAACTTAGCAAGTTCATTCAGCGGAAATGGCCATGCATGTCAACTTGGGTCTTGTTCAATATTGTGTTAATCATTCAGTCCAGAACAAAACATGGTGATATGGTTATAATTAATGGCAATTGCAGGCTTCATTTATTCTTTATTTCATTATTTTTAAGTTATGCTTAAGTGTTTCTATATGCCACCAAAAAGGAATTACAAATATGTTGTTGTTGTTTTATCTAAAGCTAGATAATCACCGTATTGTATAGTTGGCATAAAATTTTGTCTTGTATATATATGTATTAAATCAAGGTCAAGTTTATCTTAGGGTCATATGGCTTGAATTTAATGTCATCTTGGCCCTCTTGTTTTGTTCATCAGCTTTTATTGTTTTTGTTGTTCAACATTTTCTGAAACTTTTTTGAGTTCATACTACCTAAATATTTTGGTTAAAAGATTTCTTAACAATGATTATAATGATATCCGCAGGATAATCATGGCTAGAATTGTAGGGTCTTTTGTCATTATCTCAACTTCAGGGGTGGTATTCAATATTGATTTCTCCTGACTTAAGGATAAGAACAGTCAATCACATTGTATCATATTAACATCTAAGCCAGTATCAGGCAGTATTATTGGCTATCCTTATACTACAATTTAATAAGATCAGTATTGAATACAACACCTGATCACCAAATTTAAAAGAATCCCTCTTTACTATTGGGTTCAAAAACTCTTAACTAATCAAATACCACATAATAGCCTGTAATAGAGTATGTGGACCTCAGTCAATAGTAATTAACACAAGAAGAATGTATGTACCAGTGTATTTAAAGATATATTAAAACTTCCATGTAACTTGTTAAGAAATTAATGCTATCGCAGGTGAAATAAATTGAATAGCTGATAGACAGTCTTTCTTGATTCTTTTGTTGTCCCCATACACTACCCACAAGTTCTAACCCGCCACTTTACATTTTTCGCCATAACTTTTTTATATAAGTATGTACCCGCATGAAATTTTGCATACCCGTACTTGAATCCAAGATGCAGTCAATTATAAATTTATTTTGGACGGCAAACGATTATGTTCGTTGTCACAGGCGTGTTACGTAATGTGGTATTTTTTACCAATTCACAAAAATACCCAAACTATTGATGACAGTGTGCATAAATCAACGCGTGGAAAGCACGTTTTCATAAACATTTTGGCATAACTGATCCCTGTCCCTATACGAAAATCACGTTACATGCCGTGATTACTCCAGACGAACTCTGCCTATGAGTAACAATCTTCGAACAAAATGAGAAAAAAGCCTTTGTCAAAACGGTTGGTTTTGCAAAATCACGCTTGTATGTCAATATCCACAAAACTACGTTTGTTGTTAATAAAAAACGGAGATAACCACTTAAACTTCAAAAACAACAAAACGGAGATAACCACTTAAACTTCAAAAACAAACAAAAACATAAAATAATATTCATGTGAAATTAAAAAAATAAGGGCCGTGACTCTAACCAAAGTCATAACATTCCGACAGGTCTGGCGCGTTCTCTGCTGATACAATTTGGCTTTTAATGTGTTTTTCGCATAGGAAATTCATCCTTTTAATCAAAAGCGTTCGTGAGCACGTGATTTCCGTTGTTTATTTCTTACACGTGTAAACATGCTATATTACGTAACACGTCAAACATGGTAAATTCAACTGCAAGTAGGCCAAATATCAACGCATATTTGAATTTAATACATCTTTATACGTACGTATGTGAATGTTCATGCTAATAAATGTATTATAAAAAAAAAATATTTAAAAAAATTAAACATTGACACCTACGAAATGCGTTCCAGTGATTTTTCGAAATCCTGTGAGTGTTCCTATCGAGTCACTTTCATGATGTAAAGTGTTTTTCAAGATAAGCAGTCATCAATAATGCCGAATTCGTTCATGTACACTTAAAGGTTGGTGCACTTGCAATGCACGTGCAAAAATATGTCATTACGCAATACGCCGAATGCACCAAGTTTAGCCACAATACCGCTAAATTAAACTTAGTATCAGCTGCATCTACTAAAAATGTATCGGTAAGCGAAATTTCACTTGAATATACCAATTTTTGACACTACAGGACTGAAATATCTAAGTGGCGGGTTAGCACTTTTGGGTAGTGTATACAGTGCAACTTTTCTGGATGATACATATCGCTGGCTTAGAATGAGAAGGTCGTACCTTATAAGACCAAGGCATATTTGACCAAACTGAAGTTGAAACAGCTTGTTTCTCCATAAGTAGAGATTAATTTTCAGACAATTTGTTTCTTGTTTTCTCAAAATATCAATTTTGTAGTTACGACCTTCTCATTCTAAGCCACGGATATATCAGGGGAGACACCTTTTGGTTGTGGTATATGTTTGCCCTCCGTCCATCATAAAATATTGATCCTGCCATAACTCAAACAGTTTTCAAGCTAGATTTATTTTTGGATGTTTCCATTACCAACAAAAATATAGCATAATTATCATGGGGGTCTAGTTGGAACTTTTGCTCAGTATATTTCATATGTATACCCTCCCCGCCATGCAATGAATATTGGCCGCTATCAGACTACCCCAAGACACACCAGTCAATATTTTGCCAAAGACCTAAATTATGTAATTTAGGTCTTTGATTTTGCCAACACACACAATAGGGGTAGGTAAAACAGCATGTAGATGGGTATATTTATGTAATAATAATACATGTATAACTCTTAACGCAATTATCTGCAATATCAACAGAAATCACTGACCATTACATCGATTTAGGGGGAGCAGATGTTTGTTTTATCTATTTAAACATTTTCTATAGATACATGCTTTTATTCACCAAGTAAATTCAAATTACAGTATGCATTGAAAAGAAGAGCCTTTTCCAATATTCTTGTGTTTTATACCTGGTTTACCTGTTTAATTTAAGTGGCACATGTCCCAATACCGCGTTAGAGTTATACTGCAGTATAGGCCTAAAGTATGTGTATTTTCCCCATATCCACGTTATAGGATGAAACCCGTTTTCCTGAATTAATTGAGCGAAAATATTTTGGATTTCCTGAATGTGCGTAAATTAATTATTTCCTATACTTCTCTTTTTTAGCATACTATCTGTGACTAGAAAAAAAATTAATTTACGCTCAGTCGAATGCATATGACTAGAGTGACCAAATCGGAATAGAGACTTTTAAGTCAAAATTTAAAAATGGTAAAAAAGTATTTCTTGAACACTGACCAACACGATAATGCAAAAATCATAAACAATATGTTGAACTTGAAGATGTTTTTTTGTCAGTTATATCTAGCTTGGGAAGCGACTAAAGAGTAAATTAAAATTTATATTTCTATTATATATAAAGCACATTTTAGGAAACTGTAAAATCATTAATTTAATGGGGGATTAAATTTCGTGGTTTACCTTTAACCACAAAATTAAATCCCATCGAACAATAAGTGTGACCATTGCATTTTTTTACCTGAAACGCAAAATCCATGAATTAACGTTCCACCAAAATGGTCTTTTTTACCCAAACCACGAAATTCCCATCGAAATTAAATGATTTTACAGTACTATTGGCCAACTCTTAAACTTTGAAGGAAAGGTATTCTTTATTATAACTGTATTTAACTTTAATATACACACAAACACTCGCTATATCTGCTTGACCACTAAATTATGGGAAACGAGGGTTTCCTATACATTTGTATAATGTCGAAATCGAGGATTTATGGATTTGTGTGTAAGATATGAGTTTATTTCACGAGTACTCGCAAAATCTATGCAGAAAATACATTATTCTTGCGCATTCAGTCACCGTATGTAAATGTTCACGAGTCCCTTGTATTCCTGATAAAAACAAATGAAAAAACACGATTTAAAGATTTTTGTCAAAATTTATTATGTTAACAACCATTTGTATGCATTCCAGTACTACTAGATTATAGCAATGCAGATCAAAATGTATTATTCAATTCCTCATATGCAACCAGCAGTGTTTCATACAACTCTATTGCTTCAATAGCATTACCAGGCATTTGGAGGTCTGGCTTTAGAATGTAAGCCAGCTCATTGAAAGCATTAGTACATACTTTCTTGGGCATTGTGTATAGTTCTTGGCAAATTTTAAGGTCCTCCAAATCAATTCCAATACCATAATCAAAAGAACCTGTTAGTTCTGGTACATGAAATAACATTTCCGGTCTTCCGGTACAAGCTTCTATATTTTTCTGTGCTCGCACATTGTGTATATTCCAGTGAATGGCAATACGATCGAGTTCAGCTTGAAGAACGCCTGTCACAGAATAACGCAGGCATTCAACATGAAGATTGTTTGACCCATCAAATCGCCCTCGAGCTCTCAAGTCCTTCAGCGTATTCATCCACCAATTGATTCCTTGTTGTCTTAAATATCCCCACCAACGTTCAATACGCTGATTAGCTGTGCTTTTGCCATACATGAAACTCTTTACCCCTGCCATGGAATCACAATGGTCATTTCTTAAAAAGGGCTGGAGAAAGCTAATGTTTGAATTTTCTGTTCCACGATCAGCGCGCACAATTCTCGGAACAAATCCATGACTTGCTACAGTATCAAGATAATAATTCGCTATTACTTTTGGATTATTATTTGTAGGACCGACTTCTAACCACATGATTCTTCTACTGTATCCATCCATCGCACCATGGATACACAGACCATACGGTTTTAGTTTATCATAGCCGTCGATATGCCACACATAGTTTGGTCCTGGAACCAGATACTTCCTTCGTTTCAGTTTGTGAGATTTCCTTAAACGAACACCGTCTGGATCAATTTTTCGAAGTAACATCATAACATCATGTCTTTTCACTTTTAACTTATAATCTGTTTGCAAACGTGTCCACATCATTCGGTACCCTAAACAGTCTCCGCTAAACAGAATCTCTTTCTCTATTGTTTCTTGTACAATTTCTAAAGGAGTATATGCGGTAAAACGACGTCGTAAATTGTTCGAACGAAGAATCCGCTTTAACTGGCGAAGACCAAGGCGTATATTGTGTCGACATAGGAGGAGTAAAACAATCTCTGCGTACTTGAATCCAGCTTGAAAGTACTGAATTATCAGTTCTAATCTGGAATGTTCGTTTTCTAATGGCAAAGGAGATGGCACAACTGATGCGACGCCGACAGCGTTCATTAAAACAAAGAGGACCAAAATCATCATGAGTTCCTCATTCACACCCTGCAAAGAAAATAATAGTCTACAAAGTTATGCAATAAATACAGGGGTTACAGTTGTTATTGTTTGTTTACCTTTCCTATATACCCAATATAATTACCATACCCCTACCCAAAAAATTCATTCTTATTTCTTATCTAACAAGATCAGAGCATTTGCAAGTAGATCTATTAAAAAAACTATTTTATAGTGGAAACAACATAATATGCATTGCGTATTTTGCCAGCAATTGTTAAGTGAATATTAATTTAAAGGGAACAAATACAAGCGCTCATTTAGCAAACAAAGCATCTACGAAGACAAACTAGTTGCCAGCAAAACATAATAGAATATGTTATCTTACGGAGACATCACAAAATATACACGGGTGAAGTAAAATTATTTACCTACCTACCTACCAACCCATCCACCCACCAACCCAATAAAATGCGTTGGTAAAGGTTAAACGAAAAATATTTTGATTCGGTAGAAATTCTATTGGCCATTTATAATTACTTTATAACAGAATAAAATTTACAACTACCGGTTTGGACAATAAGTATCTTATCCAAAGCATTCCCTAAAAAATAAAATGAAAAGATGCCTCTGAAGGTTCATCCTCATACAGAATATATAAAGGTCTATATCAGT
The DNA here is from genome assembly GCA_963678985.1 of Spisula subtruncata. Taxonomy (NCBI): domain Eukaryota; kingdom Metazoa; phylum Mollusca; class Bivalvia; order Venerida; family Mactridae; genus Spisula; species Spisula subtruncata. The sequence continues at coordinate 67,676,181 of OY787661.1, forward strand.
GGTTAGTCGAAATCCAAGACTATAGTATGATACGCTTGTTGAACAAACATGTTTAAGGTTGTATTATAACTAATGAACGAGGCAATAATTAAATGTTTTCATTCAACTATATATATATTTAAAGAATAAATACATACCATACTTGCCACCTTCGCCTTTAGCTGCTACCTCGTGGTTTCCGAGATAAGTGTATAAATGCTTTTAAACATTTAATTATTAATTATTAAGCATTTAATTTTAAAACTTAAATATTAATATTTTAAATTTAAATATTAATATTTTAAATTTAAATATCAAATATTAAAATTGAATAATTAGAATATTAATATTTAAAATTTAAAAATCAAATATTAAAATTGATTTATTAGAATATAAGTATTATACAAGTGCTAATGGACAACGTCGGAAGGATCTTATTGACATTCGGGAATTTAGTCCCGCCTACGTCATAAAGTCCTGATCATTTATTGAACGAATAGCATCGATATCGCTGTCATCGCAATTTATACAAACTTAAATCCATAGCCCATTTGAACATTTTCTTTAAATTTATTCAAACCCTTTGTTGAGCACTCTCGTTAAAACATAACCATTGCTATAGACATTGGACGTATTCTAAAATTTCTATTCGATTCGAATTAAAAAAAAAATTAGTATATGCCACGTTCTTTGAAGGACAAATGATTCCGATCGAAAGCATTATTTTCACATAATTGGACGACCTATGCATGCCGTTGTAAGCACCAGTATAACACCTTGGCAATGCCATACTGTTTGGGCCATGGTCTACCAACAGTTTTCACCGGTCAATCCTACGGTGTCTACAGCTAGGCTCCTTTTACGGTGCAAAAAGTTTAAAATGTAAAGTAAAAATTATTTAACCACAATTGTCAAACCAGTCAAATGTCGACTAGGATACTCACAGAAGAGTAAAGAATTCGGGAAAGTCTGGTCCCATACAATGTGAACATTCTACCATTAGATTACTGACCCTCATAAGTGTTTGCATCGTATGCATCAACTCCACTTGCGCTGTAATACGACCACTGTTTAATAGCGAGCTCCTGATTAACTTCACCCACATCGGACTTTAGCACAATATGTTGCGTTAGGGATGTTTCACATACTCAGATCCCACATATTAGAACACCGTGGTAAGTCTAGATTCATATTAACAAAATATATAGGGGTTGACAATGCGATTTTCTGCAACCTCCATATATTAAAAGAATTTACATACGATGGCGATGTGACGCAGGTATACGTCAATGTATCGCAAACGAATATCACAGGCACACACTGTCATCGATTTAATAAACTAATAATAGTTCAGAAAGGAAAATAGTTTTTATGTAGGTTTCGACGACACCGTTTGCCTGTGACTTATACAACAAAAATAATTTCAACTCAAATCGGCTTACGGTAACATCAACCAGTTCTGATTAACATTTTACTGTTAATCGGACGTATTATTTTAAAATCGAGTTTAACGACATATTTTGTTAGCAATTCACAGATGCGGCATTTTGCCTTTTAACACTTCCTTCATTGACGTCTGCAGGGGGAATAACTCTTTACTCCTACATGATTACACAAGCCAGACCATAAAACGTTTTCATTGGCGTTCTCATCATACATGTGTGTTTTACACATGTAGATAAAGTTCCAAATATGTTTTATGGAATTAAGATAATGGCATCATGCGGATCAGTCCATAACGACAATTTTACCAAGGCCTAATATGCCGGATGCTACTCTAGAAGGGATGTGTGCTTGTTTTACTCCGTCTATGCAAGTCTCCAGGTCTATGAGTACAGACAAAAATGGTCATAAAAATTCGACGGGTATTTTACCTGTACCGTAAACCACTTCAACACCTTCCTCTTAACCGAAAGAGATCGTACACCAACCAAACAAGCACTAATCCAAAACGTAACGAATCCAAATTCGTAAATAATAAAGATAATGTGGCGTTCCCCTGTGGTTTCAAAACACGGACATGCACTTCACGTGACGAATAATGAAACCCATTTGTAAGTCGGTATAAATCAAATCGACCAACAGATATTTCCCAATTTGCATTGATATGGACAATTTTGAGACGTGCTTTGCGTGGCTTTGTGGTCCACATGAGACAAGCCCGAGATATTCCAATCATATTGGCCGCCTTCCTAAGGTCTTTTTAAAACTGAATTACCAGCAACAAACACATTCGCCGATATTTCAGTAAAGTAATCGAGCATTCTTATCGTTGACATGGCCATCTACAACACGAGGGGCTCAAATAACGACATCGAATAAACGTTTCAAGCATGTTCTACCTTGATAGAGCTTAGTTATCGATATTCCAGTAACGCTACAGCAATTTTGCTGTTCCTGATATAACACATTCAAACGATCCACCTTCTCTCGATTTTTTGTAGTCGCACCCCTACTTTACCACTTGCTCAGCCACAGATACGCTAATGACACGTAAATACTACATCGCAGCAATAGCTAGCATAACACCACTAAACATTAGTAAAACACCCACAACATCTACGTACATGTTTAAGTATATATAGCGTTTTTCAAATGTAACACAGAAAACAACGATCATAGCCAAAAAAGGGTGGCACAACAAAATAAAAAAACAGAGCCAAATGAACAACCTAGAAACTACACAGAATCTAAAAAGTAATACACAGAAATGACAAATAAGCACTGGGTTGTTTTTCTGACTTTAAATGTTTACAAAATGAGCAAAATTGCAAGTGTTCCTTTAATTATTTTTAGCAGTGTATTAGTAATGTATAGTGGTGTGATAAGTGTTCATTTCGTCATTTTTTTTATTTTTAATATACTAGTACATACGTTCTGGGTACGGACGTCATTCATTTATATATATATAAACCCGGCTTAGTGACAAAATTGGGAAACTGTTGATATTATATGGTTAGAAAGAGGAGACTTTTGCGAACAGTTTCTGAAAATTAGACCAAATCATTCCATACACTTACAAAGTTATAGAGTTTGTATAACAACCACCACTTACTACATTTTTAGAGACGCCGCGAACATCATTCTTTACGTTTTTTACGTAACGTCAATTGGCATTTCAAAAATCCAATATCTTATAAATTTTTGACGTAAACTTTTAAAATTGTGGCACATTTAATTTAGAATCATTTTATTATTTTAATTAAACATATCCAATTTGATAGTATTACGACAGGGAAAAATAGCAAGTGCTTTAGCCACTTCACCATTGTTTTCCTAGAGATGAGTACTTTTTAGAAACCTATCACCATAGTAACGTCAGAAGAAACTTGCATTCTCAAAATAGACATTTTTCGTAATCTTACTGCACAATTACAATGTCATTAAGCCCGGTTTTCCTGAAGAACGGCTCATATATAAATAATAATCATTACGTATTTAAAAGTTCTTGTGATGACAGCGATATCGATGTTATTCGTCTACGATTGTTATTAGGTCAATGTGATAGGCGGAGAGTATAAGTACGAATGTAAATTAAGTCGACCGTATCCTGCTAGAAAGCTATATGGTATGGTATGGTGATTTAAAGTAACTGTTATAAATGTTTTAAAGCTTTAAATGGTAAGTATTAACTTTGTAAATATAAATTATTAAATATTAAGATATGATTATTAAGTATTAATTTCAAATGTCCCGCCAGAGCTTCCATACAAATAAGTACAGTCTTATATATTTTAAATAAATTATTCTGTTTTTTTTTTTTCAGATCGTTGGTTCATATGAAAGACGTGGTCGTGGGTTTAGAGGAAATCAGAATACGAGGTGCAAATTCGCTAGCGGCCTTCCAGGAGAAATATTGAGGAATAGTGGAGGAAAAATAATGAAAATTGTTGTGAATGAACGTATTGAAGAAGGACAAAAATTATACTTTAAGAAGGTTATTTAGTATGGAAGGGAATATCCGCCAGTACATGCATGCTGTTAAGTGACAATTTTATGTTGTCTTGTTACATGCATATTGCTAAATGACAATTGCATCTTGCCTTCTTTCATTCGTTTTAAACTAACTGCAACAGCCGTGTGTCTTTGTGCTTCTTTCCTTCAGTAAGTGGCACGTGGCTTGAATCTTTCCTTACTCTATGTATATAAATTACATATTCTTGTGTGTAAATGACAAATGCATCCTTTCTATTAATTTGTTTGTGTATCATCTTAAAATGTTAATGCCAACAAATTCTTATTGCTTCCTACGTTTTACTAATTTAATTTGATTTAATCGTTCCTCCATTATTATCATACCGACCCATGCGTGTTAACATCAATGATTGTATATTTAGCAAGGCGAAACCAATTAGCACTAAGCAGCAGCTAGCATGAACTTAAACGAATGCATTTGTAATATTCAATTCATACAATGCTGGGAACCAGACTTTTTCGGCAGTTCCCGTAAAAATGTCAACCTTGCACGGTGCGTAAACAAAAAACTACAAGACGATTTAGTGTTAGCCCAAACCAACGTCAAGTGAGCGAACGATAAATAGCCGACGATAGTCCAGCGAACGATAAGGATATAGGTTAAACACCACTAAATTTCCTAGCAAACAATAAGACCTGGTATCATAAAAATTGGCATACTGAGACAACCAGGCTCTGTGACCCCAGAAGATCAGGTATGTAGATGAACTGCAGGTGGACGAGAGTCGAAAAATGCCGTCGCTAGGCCCCTATTTTGGGGCTGAAAAAGGGGCCAGACCCCGAAGTAGCAAACATAGCTGTATGGCATTGTCGACTTATGATGGGTTCGAGCCCGTGTACCGCCCAAACCATGCTTTGTGACCCAAAAAGACCGGGTATACAGACGCAGTGTATGATCATACGAGTCGAACGAGACCCTCTGCAAGTTCCTATCTTGGGGAGGGTAGCGGCTAGGGGCCGGACCCCGTGGTGCCTATAATAGCAGTGTATTGAACTTTGCGTTTTGGGTCGGTTTCGGGCCCGAACAGAGCCCAAACCAGGCTCTGTTACCCCGGAAGATATGTAAGTGTACTACAGGTGGATGAGAGTCGAAAAATACCGTCGTTAGGCCGCTATCTTGGGGCTGAAAGAGAGGCCAGACCCCCCAAAGTAGCCAAAATAGCTGTATGTTATTGTCGACTTATGATGGGTTCGAGCCCGTGTACCGTCCAAACCATGCTTTGTGACCCCAAAAGACCGGGTATACAGACGTAGTGTATGATCATTCGAGTCGAACAAGACCCTCTGCAAGTTCTTATCCGTCCATTGTAAATAATTCGTTTGAAGAGAAAACTTAACTGGACATGATTTCCGCGAAAAACGATACAACGGACGAGCAAGTTTTTTACTTACTCACCGTTAAACCACGGAAAATACCGAACGTTTAAATTTGCTGTCCAGAGTGATCTCCCTTGTATAGTAATTTGCGCTAGAAGCTAAAATTTCTATTGGTTCCCTGTAATGTTATTAATGTTGTAAGTTGCAACAAAGTCAAATGCACGTAGTCAAACATAGAATGCAGTTAGAAATAGTAAGAATGAATAATTCAAGATTACAGAAGTCAAAAGGTATGTCGCAGTTGGCACTTACATGCAAGAATAAACGATATACATGAAGGGATTGTCCACTTAGCATCAAGAAGCATCAAGAAGTATGAATAACGTGGACAACACTTGTAAGAAACCAAAATGCAGTTGTCAAGTAGTAGAACGCATGTGCAAGTAGATAGCATAAAATTGTCACTTAACAGCATGCATGTACTGGCGGATATTCCCTTCCATAATTTAGAGCATTGAACATATGACTTGCTATTACGACATATTGTATTAAAGTGTTTATGTGTCCAAGTATGGTGTTTTGGTTTTAAAAAGTAAATAAAATAGTTAGCAGTCTATTGCTTTATTGTATTTTGTCTCGAAGATACATCAGTTATACAGGTCAAAAATCTTAAGTGGCTGTCTCATATTTGACCCTAATGGAGTGGCAGAGGAATGCCTGACTAACCTGTCACCAGGTGATAAGAAGTCTTAAGTGTTCGTGCTGTCAAGGATATTCTCCTACATAGCTTGATTTTTATATAACATCATGGGGCATTCTAATATAAATTGCTCAAATAATGGCACCAGATCATTTTGGCACCACCGCAGGGCATTGCAAGTTCCCACTGACTTATATTCGGAATAGTAAACATTGAGGCGGGTAAATATGATTACGGAGTCATAATTTAGGCAATTCATAAAGAAGTCCATTAAAATTTTGATATATGGATAATATGAAAGCCTATTATAGAAGTTAGGTCCACCACGCTTGAATTTGTTCACTCGCAGTGGCTTTGTCAAAATAACGGTTGTAAAAAACTTAACATGTGTGCTTTTAGTGCCACAGTCAGCTCAGAGAATACAAGGAACACGCTTCAATGTTTTTATTGATTCAATATGGTAATTAACAAAATAACAATACATTTAGAATTGGTCATTAAACCTTTAACAACATACATCATTATACGACTATGTCCGGTTATTTCTAATCTCTATTTCTGCATGAATGCATAAAACAAATAGTTTCTTTCGTCATATCCACCAATGTGCCAAATATCATTTTAAACTTTAGTGCAGTTTCTTTGTATGTGGCATTCGAGCCTTTCATTCAGGAACAGCACATACTAAAGTCTTCTAAAACAGATATATTTTCTACTGAGTTGATTTTTTTCTCTCTATCAAGTATCTGATGTTTTCTTGCGACATAAGCGTAAATATCCACAAAGATGTATGTATTTACTTCAAATGCCGCATTCTCAACAACATTATGTTCACAAAACATTAGAAGAACAATTACACCAAATTTAAAACTAGCGTTAACGTATTCCATCACCAAGTTAAGTCCAGGATTGTGTATTTATTTCTCTGATGGCAGATTTCGAGGCACCACATCTCCTGTGTGACTTATTCACCACATCAACACTTTCGAGAAAAGTACAGTTCTTCCACTCCAATACCTTTTCAACTTTCCTATAATTAATAATAATCATTTTACAAAATCACATTTATAAAGCCTGCCATCATCCCTCTGGTGTTAATACTTTTAAACAACAGACATCTAACAATAATATATGAGTTTATCGTTTGGTAATTGGCATTACTATCAGTTTTTAATAGGATACTCATTTTAATCGTCCACTTATTGAGAGGGCCCTGTCAAGTATTTAAACATACCATCATATATTGTTATAATATATTGAAGGTCATGATATCAAGTATTTACCGTGCCGACGTCGAAGCACATCAACATCGGGATTTCGATGTCGGGTGTCGTACCGTCATTTGGTTTTGGCTGCCGACGTCGCAACATATCATATCCAACGATAGCCACATGTTGGGCCAATGCCAAGTTCCCAGTTAGCTAGTTGTCGGTCGCGAACTTACAGCTTCGCCTAACTCGCAACCTTACAGCTCCGCCTAACTCAAACATCTTGGAAATGGACCATGAAATTAAAGCTTAATTAAAGTTGAATGACAACAAACATAACTTACGCCCAGTGACTTATTTTGCTTTATAGAACGCCTTTCACATAATTGTACTTGTGTTACGTTGTGTATATCCGTTTGAATAATCGATACGAGTCGTATATTTTATTTCCTGCCAGATACAGTAGTGTTCAGTAATAAATAATAAACTATAGATAATAAGTTTTAATTGATAAATAATAATTTTTTATAATTGTTAAATAATAAATGTCCATCCAGGGCTTCCGTAGTTTTTATCTGCACTGTAAAAATTAATTTCCGGCAACCACTGGACATGTAAATAAATTTGGATTTTGAATCTCACTTTCACCACCATGCGCACCTGTACGAAGAAGAAGAAGAAGAAGAAGAAGAAGAAGAAGAAGAAGAAGAAGAAGGAGAAAAAGAAGAAGAAAAAGAAGAAGAAGAAGAAAAAAGAAAGAAGAAGAAGAAGAGGAGGAAGAGAAAGAAGAAGAGGAAGAGGAAGAAGGAAATATACGAGGCGTTTCAATTTAACATTACCTTCTCATTCTACTTCATTATTTAACTCTCATGTAAAGTTTATGAATATCGCTGCCTCAGCTCTCAAATAGCCCAACGGTTATGCTGAAAATCTAGCCATAGTGTGGTTTCCGTGTATAACTCAAATGTGCGTAACAAAAACGCGCGACACCGGTTTCGAACCTAGCGACTCTATTGATTACATTACTGGTGAAAGTAGCAAAACTTGTTTTAATATAAAATATATGAAACACTTTAAACATATAGAATCTATATCCAAGAATATTTTTACCGAGTTCAAAATTAAATATTTTACTGTCGATTTTAATAAGTAATACTAGTGAGGGAATTATCCCATTCGAAAGAATAGCGGGAACTACCTTTAACTCGGTACTCCCAGTAAAACATAGTTTACCTAAAGGACGAACTAATTTTATAACCGTCATCACTTAACTTTGAACAGACAGTAAACTTGTGTCTGTACTTATAACGTTTGTCGAATGTATTATAGTTATATCCTGTACTTTTTCACAAAGAAATAGGGTAGTGAAATCATTCCAAGGGAATGAACTCTGCCTTGACAGTATTTTAAGGCTATTATGTACTAGTATTAGAGTTGCTCCCCTTGGAATTGTGCTATTATATGAGGCAGCATTACCCCCCCCCCCCCGAATTAGCCTTAAACTTTACCTTCATGAAACATTTAGTGGATTATACCAGCATCCACGACACCCATCCCCGGGGATTGGCCGGGATATTTACTTTGGGGTTTTCAAAATCCCTACCCTTCCACAGCCCTGTGGTAAAATCTTCGGTATTTCCCCGGCCCGGACAACTAAATATTATCCCGAGGTTCGAGGGAAAATCCCAACATTTCCCCGGCAGTGCAGGGGAAGCTGGAATGTTCAATTTTCTAACACGTTTCCGGCTCGCAAATTATTTTATCTCATTTATTATATCATCAAGAGAACTAATTAATGTGGCATGCAGCTCGCTGAAACAACTTTTTTTCCCAACTGAATGACACAAACATTCGTTCGCTCGAGAAATTATGAATGAGTGAATTTAGTTGGCGAGCCAGAAAACGACATTGTGTCTGCAAGCAGCCACACAAACTTCTACATTATATAATCAGTGTGTAAAATCACGTGATCAAATGAATAACGTTTAAACTCAAAACTATTGCGATTTCGTCTACTAACGGTGAGTTTTTTCTTGATTATAACGCTCATGTATTTAATATGGTTATATTATATAGCCTAATGTATAACCCGTATATGTAAGAATACCCGACAAGTACCGAAGTTGCTCGATCTTTAGCTATTTTTTTTATTGATGCTCGACCAAATGCAGTTTAACCGACGAGCATCAGTCAACAACAGCTAAAGATAGAGCAAATTGGTAATTGCCTAGTGTTCCTTCTTAAAAGAGTAACACATAGGGGATCGGGGATTCATTTATCTGAACGTACTCGAAGACTTCGCCATTCTGTTAAAACTAATGGGAGGCGTGAACGATTTGAATCGAGAAAATTAAAGGATCAAGACCATGCTTCACGGGATCTAAATCAACGAACTCACCTGCTATATTCTTTGGTTCCTTGTTTTGGTATTGAAAAGGGAACACATACATCAATGACAAACAAGAGCTTAAAATGTAGAAATGTAGTCCCTCAAGTTATAATCTGTCTTCTTGTTTATGACACACGACCGTTTGTAACAATATTTGTTATTCAGACATTTTATTAGATAAGTTGAAAACAACGTTTGACAAAATTTATCCTCAGTGTAGGATTTTTATATTTGATATTTCTTATTTTAGCATTGAATTTCACACTTTCTATCGAACTGCATCATCCATGTCAATTGTCAACTGTTTAATCGTTGAAATGCTTGGTCCTATCATTCAATCCACTTTTGTAGGTATGTGTTCATTGTCAGGTCTTAGTAGGCAGCATCAACAACATCACGTGATCAGAGTACGGGCTGTTCAGCAAATACAAAACAATCTTAGAACAAGTGAAATGTTGATGCTGGGCATCAAAGATGCCGCTAGTTCTTTTTAAGTAAATCTTTTTATTTAGTAAAAGGTATTGGTAGAAACTTGTAAACAAACTAAAATTCCGGCGTGATGTGTGATGCACAAGGGAAGTTATTCTCATGTGTTGAGTGTACGCTGCAAAAACTTAAGATTGCTGAAAATGGGTATTTTTCACTAATTCAAGGGCAATAACTCTGGTTGTACTAAATTGAAAGGGGAGTGAAACCCCAGGTGCACTAGAGTACATGCTGTCAAACATTTCTATAAAGGTTTCATGATCCTAGGTCAAATACTTTTTGAGTAGCATGTGAAACAAGTCAAAAATGGCTATTTTACACCATTTCAATGGCTAATAACTCTGGATGTACTAAACTGAAAGGGGAGTGAAACCCCAGGTGTAGAGAAAACATCCTGACCATTTCTGTGAAGGTTTCATGACTCTATGTCGTGTACTTTGAGTACCGTGCGACATAAGGAAAGCGGCCAATTTTTTCTGTTTCAAGGGCCATAACTCCGTCAAAATTGGTTGAATCATAAAACCCTGATAATATGCACCAGGTCACATGATGACAATCATTCTCTGAAAGTTTGGTTGAAATCTATGAAGAAATGTAGGAGGAGTTGTGCACAGAAGAAATTGTTAAGGCCCGCCGACATTCAGCAATCTAATAACCAGAGTTTTCCTTTGGAAAACCTGGTTAAAAACTTGAAGGCAGTGAAACACCAGGAAAGAATAGAAAACATGAAAACATTCTATTTTCTATTGAAATATTTATTCAAATGAACATAACATGTTTTAGAAATATGAGCACCATTATAATATTGATTAATGCTTCACAGATGGCATTTAGCATGTTTCATAAAATAACAAAGTGTATTCCAATAACGTGGTATAGCCTGACAACGTGAAACTGACACTAAAGGACATTGTTATTTCGTGGTTTGTGAGCTTGATAAGTAAATTTATTGCGAATTAATACGTTCAACATAGTTTAAAATATGCATAGAACTAGTTCCATTTGGCAGCAGTATAGGAGCGCATATGAATATTTTGTAAATAAGAAGTGTCAGTTCAATGTTGGCAAGCTATATTTACCCGTTTAAATTTTGGCAAAACAAACTATTCTGACATACATAAATAAAGAAACATAGAGATTAAAAAAACACTTGCATTTATCAAATTTAGATTAAGACAAAACCTAAGAACTGGAAAAAATCGAAAATCATAACTAAAAAATATCTGACAGACATGAAAGTATTTAACATGTTCCATAAAAGTTCGAAAGGAAAATCGCCGCTCCGCGCAAATAGTTTTTTTTTTACTTTTTAATAGCCCCTGCTAAGACCCGCAAATTGCAACATATGTAGCCGTTATATAAACACCCGTTCCGAACTGATTTGGACTTTAGTACCTACCGAACATTTATCATCCTATTTTACCCCTGACGGGCGAGTCCAACAGCGTTATAACCAATCAAATCTTGTATCCTCCTGGGACTTGGACTTTAGTACCTACCGAACATTTATCATCCTATTTTACCCCTGACGGGCGAGTCCAACAGCGTTATAACCAATCAAATCTTGTATCCTCCTGGGACATCTGCTTGCACCCTTTCATACTCTATGCCGCCTCCTGGGCGGCATAGAATAACCATAAACATTGTGAATATATAATTTAAAATTTAACACAGGCGGTACTGCGGCCTGATCAGGGACAGTGACAACGGGGTTTTAGTGTGACAACCTACATTAAACGGCCTTGTTCGGCTGTAACCAGTGGTTGTAAATATCCGTAGGACATTGTGCGACTTTAGTTTGAGGTGCTAAGTACCAAAATGGGGTATGGCATGGATGTGTTAAGGAAAGCTAAAGCTAGTGAAACATTTGGTCAAAAAATTCTAACTTCGGTTTAATGTGTTAGTTCAATAATGAACAAAATAATGAAATATGGACATGTAAAAAAACCAAATTAACACACAATGGAGCTGAAAATATGAACACACGAGCAACTTGTGAAAAACAACAAGAAAAAGAAAACGTGCACAATGGAACCGAACCTATTGAATAAAGAGCAAAAGTGAAAGTTTTGTCCATACCGAAACTAGAACGTTCATGGATGTAATCAAATGACTAAATCTAGACTATGAATAAGCCAAATTTATGATAATATTATACTATATTGAATTAATTTTAATAATTAGTTTGGTTTAATTGGCATTGTTTTTTCATCATGATTGGAGCCTTAGTGATGGGCAAAGATAAAACAAAACATATCAACACAAATGTTAAGGAGATTTGACGCTCTAAGAATTTCTTGTACAACATTTATAAATGGAAAGTTGTATAACTGGAAAGTGGTATAACTGGAAAGTGGTATAAATGGAAAGTGGTATAAATGGAAAGTGGTATAAATGGAAAGTGGTATAACTGGAAAGTGGTATAACTGGAAAGTGGTATAAATGGAAAGTGATATAAATGGAAAGTGGTATAAATGAAAACAACAAAACCATAAACGTGCTTTTAAAATTTCTTTGGATGGATGTTAAATTATGACAAATGATAAAGGTTTTGAAATCGGAAAGTGGCATTAGTTAACATGTACACCCTCAGCTGCATACATGCATTAAAATTGCCGGACACCTTTTGGTAAATAGTGATATATTTATGCTTCACAAATGCAAACACTGTCATTGATATTGCTTTTCACAGTCAAGTATTAAAGATAGACATGTGTTAAATAATAAAGATATTTAAAATACTCTTATACATGTACATTTTAAAATATGTATTGATATATTAAGGAATACGTAGCGATATTGTCATATTCTTATTGAGGTATTGATAGTAGACAAGTATTGGACGTGATTATATCGCTGGCTTAGAATGAGAAGGTCGCCAGTGCCACTTACGACCTTATAAGACTAATGCATATTTGAAATATCCATCACAATGCGCTTCTTATGAGCCTATTTTTATGAAATCGGAATGTGTCATGTTGACCAAACTGAAGTTGAAAAAGCTTGTTTTACCATAAGTAAAGAGTAATTGTCGGACAGTAATTCTTGTTTTCTCAAAATATTGATTTTGTAGATAGGACAAACGTTGACCTTGAAATAAAACCTAATCAAGCAAAGCCGTCAACGCCGAACAAGTGATGACCATTATTCATACTTCTTTTTCAAAACATCAGATGAACAAAAACGTTACATTATTTCCAAACAAAAGTAAATCGTAATAACGAAATAAAGTCAGGTTTTAATGAAATTGCATCATGATATATACGAAAAACCTTGGTGAACTTTCAGAGACACCAAATAAATCAATGTAACGATACCATGAGACTTTGGGCTACAAACCCAGGACAATATTTGCTTAACTTCGAAATCTAAATGTTCGTATTGTATATGTAGCTTAAAGTCACGTGATATAACTACACTGAAACCAGTTATGATATAAACAGGATGGCACATCGATAGAATCCACAATGAATGTGATAACCCAATTAAAAAGGCATTGAAATTTCACTAACATGTTAAGTATAATTTCAATGGTAAACTATATTTCTACCTGTTCGGATAATGCATCCACACATACAAGGCGACAGTAGTATAGTGCGGAAACTTTCGAAACATTTGTGGCTTTTGTGGCTAATGTGTATTGCGCAACAATGTCTTCGATGACGTCATGGCTCCTCAACTCCTCATGCTCCTCAAAAGTTCCGAAACTGTCCGCACAATACTACTGGCGACATCACATAGCCAGTAGCCACCCAAGCAAGAGTCAGACATAGAACGAACTATCCACACACCCGCAAATTGATGTTTCGAGCAAGCCTACATACTCACTCCGCAATGAATGACAACTGTGGACTTAGAATTCTGTGCACATTCAGACATAAACGGGATATTATGAATGAGAACTATACTTAAGTGAAGACAGAGCTCAGGATGAACATACTACGTGAGTTTCAACTAAGTTTACAAGTTAACATATGTAACAAACAGTTAAAAACAACCACAAGTTTCTTATTCTTTGACCGATTTCCACGAGATATATCCATCATGTATACTTATATAGAACTGGTATAATAACACTGATAGTGTAACGTGGTATAGGAGGGTAAGATATGGTTGGGTTGTTATAAATGGTTAAACATCACACACTTGTTAGCAAACATCAACACATTTACTTCCCCCTTTTTAATAAAGGTCAGTAACTCTGTACCAGACTCAATGTGGAATTACCTCCTATCAAACCAGTGGCAAATGTACCTTTGAAAACACAAGTGGTATTTGTTGAAATCGTTGATAGAAAACGACGATAAGTGACTAAGGTTTGTGTAACAGAATGCTACTATACTACAACAGACGTTTCACAATACAATTCTATTAGGGTCATCACCTTCTAATCGTTAAATGTCGTAAACGATAACGTTTTTGTACGACAAAAATATCACGATATCCCAGTATGATAACGTTATTGTATGACGATTATATCACGAAATTCCAGTATGATAACGTTACTGTACGACGATGGTATCAAGATAATCGACATTGATATGGTTTTTTGTACGACAATGATAACGTTTTTGTACGACAATGATAACGGTTTTGTACGACAATAATAACGGTTTTGTACGACAATGATAACGGTTTTTGTACGACAATGATAACGTTTTTGTACTACAATGATAACGGTTATTGTACGACAATGATAACGTTTTTGTACTACAATGATAACGTTTTTGTACTACAATGATAACGGTTTTTGTACGACAATGATAACGTTTTTGTACTACAATGATAACGGTTATTGTACGACAATGATAACTGTTTTTGTACGACAATGATAACGGTTATTGTATGACTATGATAACGGTTATTGTACGACAATGATAACGGTTATTGTACGACAATGATAACTGTTTTTGTACGACAATGATAACGGTTATTGTATGACTATGATAACGGTTATTGTACGACAATGATAACGGTTTTTGTACGACAATGATAACGTTTTTGTACGACAATGATAACGGTTTTTGCACGACAATGATAACGGTTTTTGTACTACAATGATAACGGTTTTTATACGACAATGATAACGGTTTTTGTACGACAATGATAACGGTATTGTACGACGATAATATCACGATAGCCATCATCGTGTTACACGTGTTTCTGTTAGCGAAGTATGGTGCACAGATTCGCGTTTTCGATTCAAACTATCGGTAATCTAAAGGTGACGACCCTGAAACAGTTCTCTAGCTTGCTAATGGTATACCTATCAGGGACACTGTATCTATATAAACAATTACAACATTAAACATGTTTAATAACGTGGAAACTTCACATGGGTACAACACGTGGTTCAAGCACGTGGTACAATCACGTGGTTACAATCATATGATAAGAATAATTATAGAGTTAAATCGCAAACATAGTTATTAATACAGATATGCCTTATGTCTATAACAATCTCTACACAAATACACGACATAAATGGTTACTACAAATTACAAAAACACAAACGAAACATAATGGAATTCTAAATACGAACATGCGTTAAATTAAATGAAATTAGTACGAAATGACAATGAGCAGAATACACTTGTGCACCTACGAGTATTTGCCTACACGTTATTAAACCTAGATAAGCTGACATATCTAAAGTATGATAGCAACATTTCAATGGATTTTGAAGATATAAAAGTTAAAAAACCCATTTTTTGTCCCAAGATGCCCAAACCTATCCGTCCTCGGACGCTAAGCGAAGAAACGATTTTGGTATGGCCTCATTAAAGAAAGTGTGTCAGTATTAACCAATGAGAGGTCACTATAACATAAGGTGTGTCAGTATTAACCAATGAGAGGTCACTATAACAGAAGGTGTGTCAGTATTAACCAATGAGAGGTCAATATAACATAAGGTGTGTCAATATTGACCAATGAGCGATTATTGAAATACTTACGATGTGCCACTTGAAGTTTTACAGCTGAATTGATGAAACCTTCCAAGTTGATTAAATCTTTAGCAGCAAACCGTAAAACTAACGCCTCCAATATTTTGTTACTGAGAGAAAATCCTGCAATTGCAACATATAATGTTTGATAATAAGAAATTTCATCTATTCGATAAATTAGACAAACATTATTAATAAACTAAAAACAAAAATGTCTACTGCAAAATGAAAAAAAACACACAGTAGATCTATGCATGTGTGACAAAATATAAATGAATTTATTATTTGATGAAACTATCCTTTAAAAAAGATTTGTTCAAGGTTTATGACGATACAGTATTGTCAGAACAAAATCAAATTGTAATATTCTAATGGTAAAAAAGAGATTTATGGCAAAACCCGACAGAAGGTGACTTCTGAATTGTTTTGACCTCTGCACTTATGTGACGTATGGACATTTTTGACGTATGTACAATTTTGACGTCTGAATATTTCAGTGTTTACCTTTCTCGAGGTCTGAGCTTATGATGTACATGTGGACGTATAACACACTGATTGTGTAAAACTATGATGGCATCAGTGGGCTTTCGTAGTTGGGGGTGTATTATATTTCGTGTGACGTCATTGGAAATGACGATAAAATTATAACAGTTCGGTTTACGTCTATGTGAATGGGGTATTATCTACATGTATTTGTTGGATTATGGGCAATGCCTCAGCCTCTATATCCGTACACTTGATGTCACATGATGTCACATGATGTCACATGAAATACCTGCAATCCTTAACGCATTTCTAAGAGCGTAAGTATCCATAACAGAACCATTACCAACTGCAAACTTTCGAAATATATTCTGCAATATAAAAAATTATAAGAACAAAATAAACTTTATATCTTTGAAAGGTATATAAATTTCACATAATGAGAAACAATCGCTGTATGGACATCTGGAAAATACATAATTAAATCACATGAATTTTCTTGTATCCGGGTAAGTACGTATAACTTTATACATAACGAGAGTAATATAACGTTTAAATGAGGTCATTTTATCTCCTAAATGACGTCATTTTGTGCTGAAATTGACGTTGCGTTTAGCGTCGTTTATATAGAGGAGTCGTTTTCTCAGGTAAAAGATGCGTTTTGTATAATTAGAGTCCTGTGATATAAAGAATCTAATACTTGTTGTCAATTGATATAAACTTATATTAAACTCGTTAAGGAAACATTATTAAGCTTGCCAAAGGCTAGCTTAATATAATTTCCAAAATTCGTTTAATATAAATTTATATCAATTGACAACTCACGATAGATCCTCTATATATGATATACGCCATTTTATGTAAACAAAAATTTGCTTATCGAAAAAGCCCCAGAAAAATCTCAGATAAAATGATTTAACGAGATACCTTAACCTAAAACATTTGTATAAAAGTACGATAACAGCAACTAAATGGCATTCTGACGTGTGTGAGTAGACAATGAAGGTCGTTAGTCTGTACAAGTTCAAGTTACACTGCACCAGAACACAACACCGTTGTAGCATATAGCTTACTATATTACCATCGTTTACATTATATATTTTAATACAATTCTGACACACATCTAACTCAAAATGAGTTTCCATTACTTTCAAGCGATAATATTTCATCTTTAAGACGCTAAACCATTAATCTCTATGAAACCATACCTTTAACATATATGATGTCATACCTTTCACACATATGACGTCATACATTTCACACATATGACGTCATACCTTTCACACATAAGACGTCATAGCTTTCACACATATGACGTCATACATTTACAATTGTGACGTCATACCTTGCATCTCTATGACGTCAAACAGTTATCTCTATGACGTCATACATTTTAACTTTAGGATATCATGTGCTTCATCTCTATGATTTTGTAACATCATAGTTGCATGTCTAGTTGGACTCATTGAAACTGTATGGGTGGTCCTAGATGAATAGTTAAGAGTAAATTATTTCTAAGGTTAAGGCTGAGAAATTTACGTTAAAACATACAGAAGCTTTATGAATAGATCTACAAGCACATTTAGCATTGTTCTCAAATGATAAAATAGAGTGCAGGATGGTATCCACAAATCATCTTTAAGGACAGTATGATATTTTTAATGATATAGATTCTAAGTCCTAAAATTTACTTAGAATCAAGGTGTTTGTTCTTAAGATTATTTGTGAATACCAGCGCTCAGTCGTGTATACCTTCTTTCTCAGCACAATAACTGCGATGTACCGTTCTGTGGTTTGAATGATAATATCTGTCTTAGACCGTATCCATCTATTTCATCATCCTGCAACATAATTCAGTGAATAAGTAAATACCTTAGACCGTCTCCGTCTATTATACTGCAACATAAGTCAGTGAATAATTAAATATCTTAGACCGTCTCCCTCTATTTAACTGTAACATAAGTCAGTGAATAATTAAATATCTTAGACCGTCTCCGTATATTTAACTGTAACATAAGTCAGTGAATAATTAAATATCTTAGACCGTCTCCGTCTATTTAACTGTAACATAAGTCAGTGAATAATTAAATATCTTAGACCGTCTCCCTCTATTTAACTGTAACATAAGTCAGAGAATAATTAAATATCTTAGACCGTCTCCCTCTATTTAACTGTAACATAAGTCAGTGAATAATTAAATATCTTAGACCGTCTCCCTCTATTTAACTGTAACATAAGTCAGTGAATAATTAAATATCTTAGACCGTCTCCGTCTATTTAACTGTAACATAAGTCAGTGAATAATTAAATATCTTAGACCGTCTCCGTCTATTTAACTGTAACATAAGTCAGTGAATAATTAAATATCTTAGACCGTCTCCCTCTATTTAACTGTAACATAAGTCAGTGAATAATTAAATATCTTAGACCGTCTCCCTCTATTTAACTGTAACATAAGTCAGTGAATAATTAAATATCTTAGACCGTCTCCGTCTATTTAACTGTAACATAAGTCAGTGAATAATTAAATATCTTAGACCGTCTCCGTCTATTTAACTGTAACATAAGTCAGTGAATAATTAAATATCTTAGACCGTCTCCCTCTATTTAACTGTAACATAAGTCGGTGAATAATTAAATATCTTAGACCGTCTCCGTCTATTTAACTGTAACATAAGTCAGTGAATAATTAAATATCTTAGACCGTCTCCCTCTATTTAACTGTAACATAAGTCAGTGAATAATTAAATATCTTAGACCGTCTCCGTCTATTTAACTGTAACATAAGTCAGTGAATAATTAAATATCTTAGACCGTCTCCGTCTATTTAACTGTAACATAAGTCAGTGAATAATTAAATATCTTAGACCGTCTCCGTCTATTTAACTGTAACATAAGTCAGTGAATAATTAAATATCTTAGACCGTCTCCCTCTATTTAACTGTAACATAAGTCAGTGAATAATTAAATATCTTAGACCGTCTCCGTCTATTTAACTGTAACATAAGTCAGTGAATAATTAAATATCTTAGACCGTCTCCGTCTATTTAACTGTAACATAAGTCAGTGAATAATTAAATATCTTAGACCGTCTCCGTCTATTAAACTGTAACATAAGTCAGTGAATAAGTAAATATCTTAGACCGTCTCCGTCTATTAAACTGTAACATAAGTCAGTGAATAATTAAATATCTTAGACCGTCTCCGTCTATTATACTGTAACATAAGTCAGTGAATAATTAAATATCTTAGACCGTCTCCATCTTTTAAACTGTAACATAAGTCAGTGAATAATTAAATATCTTAGACCGTCTCCGTCTATTAAACTGTAACATAAGTCAGTGAATAAGTAAATATCTTAGACCGTCTCCGTCTATTACACTGTAACATAAGTCAGTGAATAAGTAAATATCTTAGACCGTCTCCGTCTATTAAACTGTAACATAAGTCAATGAATAAGTAAATATCTTAGACCATACCCATCTATTATACTGCAACATAAGTCAGTGAATAAGTAAATATCTTAGACCATACACGTCTATTACACTGTAACATAAGTCAGTGAATAAGTAAATATCTTAGACCGTCTCCGTCTATTAAACTGTAACATAAGTCAGTGAATAAGTAAATATCATAGACCATACACGTCTATTAAACTGTAACATAAGTCAGTGAATAAGTAAATATCTTAGACCATACACGTCTATTAAACTGTAACATAAGTCAGTGAATAAGTAAATATCTTAGACCATACACGTCTATTAAACTGTAACATAAGTCAATGAATAAGTAAATATCTTAGACCATACACGTCTATTATACTGTAACATAAGTCAGTGAATAAGTAAATATCTTAGACCGTCTCCGTCTATTATACTGTAACATACAGTCCAGTTAGGATAAAAAATCCAGTGACGCAGTGGAACAATCGACTAGTACGGTGTAAAAACAAGTATAAAGGATTATACTAACAATTCAATACCAAACTAAACTCTACCTATTTAAGCAATGGTTTTAATCTTTTGAGTACACATAAATGATGAGGTCACTGTCACCATATCCTAACTGGACTGTAAGTCACTGAATAAGTATATTACCATTGAAGCCGGGGAACAAATGGGGTTACCCTTCATGTACCCGAAAAAACAACACCATGCATATATATTAATTAGTCGTCAATAAAGAGATGTATTGAGTTGATCAATCTACGACTATATACGAGGGTTGTTCATTTAATTCCCGGACGATCGCCATAGCGCTCGATTTGAACATACGATTGTAGTAAAATTTCGTTTCATAAGACTTAGTTACCAACTGGATTATTTGACAAAACATGAACAAATTTTATTCAACCGAACACAAACTATGGTTACTATAGTAACCCCACAAACGACTACCCGGCCAAACCCAATTTTGTAGAGGTATGTAGAGTGTAAATTGGGTAGGGGTCGTGGTATTATCGCATATTTTAAGCAAAAAACGTCAGACAACAATATGTAAGCATCTAGGTCGTGTAATATAACATTTGATGTCAATTCTATATAACATTTTACGTTCTAATGACAAAGAGCGTGCTGCTGTGATTATCCAATCGACTCGGATTTGTTAAGAGAAAACGGGTAGTGAAACAATTTTATGAAAATGTTGGCCGTACACCTGTAAAACGCAAGTCTCTCATAAATAGAAAAACCCTTTACACGATTATCGTAAATGCAAACCGTTGTTTATATATTAAATAAACCATTCTACGATGACATGGCATCACCATGTGATGATCAAACGCCGGGCAAACCTGAATTCATCAACAGAAAATGACGTAGAATCTAGGCATGTTGGGCGGTAGACACTAATAGAATAATAACTGCCGTATAAATTGCAGCTACTTTCGAATAAACCGTAGTTATAACATATTACATCACTACTGAACTCTTAACACGGCGTACATATGAGTTCGGGCATTTTCTTGACCCCTAAATAATGATTAAATGATGCAAAAAAGTAGCGTTTCAGATGCGAAAACGGCGTGACGTCGCCATTTTTGACGTCGACTTGGGCCGACTAACGTTACATGAACTTACTTAAACGCTGATATTATGAATACCCTTTATTGTAACAAGTTGAAATTTTGTATGTGAATAAAGGAATGATGTGAATGTACTTGTGTGCGTTTTCATCAATATCCGTCGAATGGGTTTTTAGCAATATCGATCGTCCGGGAATTAAATGAACAACCCACGTACATGTATGTACATACCTTATTACAGAATAACATAAACCTCCGTCTAAGTACATACACTGTTTCAGCATCTAATAGCTGCTCTGCCTAAAATGACAACAACAACAAAATCATGTAAACTTGTCAATACCATATCATAAAGTTTGAAAATCCTTTTTATCGATAAAATGTATTTTTACATAGTGCAATATTAAATACACAACGATATTTCACATTTTGTATTCAGAGAAATTACAAGTAGTTAGATCCAACTAGTTAATCATCATGAATTCCATTAAATCACATGACGTTCCTTGTTTCCGGGATAGTATATCGAGTTCGTGAATTCTTATACGACACATGTGTAGTATAAAGTTCAAATGGTGTCATCAAAATAAAAAATGCATATTTGTTCGTTATTTGATATCAGGAATCTATATAGGCATGATTTAGGTTCAATCTGGCGAACTTAATTAACGTTTTAGAGCTCATATAATATAATTTATATCATAAGACAACTCGTGATATATCCTCTATTGAACCTTCAAAACTCTCAAACGACTTATTTTGACATTTACACATTTAATTGGATCATTGCATTTTTTTAAATACATGTTTGTAATTGGAATTTGGAAATTAATTGAAATTTAAAATCTCGTACAGTTATATGAACATGACACGCACGTGCGATTCAGTAGCTATAAGATACTCCCTAATCAGTTATAGAGTCCCCCTCCCTACTAACCTGTATGAACGAGGCCGTTATAAGAGACTCCCTACTAACCTGTATGAACGAGGCCGTTATAAGAGACTCCCTACTAACCTGTATGAACGAGGCCGTAATAAGAGACTCCCTACTAACCTGTATGAACGAGGCCGTTACAAGAGACTCCCTACTAACCTGTATGAACGAGGCCGTTATAAGAGACTCCCTACTAACCTGTATGAACGAGGCCGTTATAAGAGACTCCCTACTAACCTGTATGAACGAGGCCGTGTCGGGATCATCCAGTTCTCTGGAAATAAGAAACAATCTGACGTATATCATAAAACATGTATTGTACGCATTGAACCATCTACAATTCTTAGTAATGTTGTTTGTTCATTTATTCTCGTTGACGATATTTTTTTTAAAAAATAAAAAACTGAAAAACAATTTTGCTTTCATATCTACTAGATCATTTTTGCTTCAGCTTTAACAGAAACTCTATCTGTGATTTATTGGACATGCAAAGTGTACGTTATTATACGAAAGTGTTCTAGAACACCCTATAAAATTATAAGAATCGTCTGTTTTTTCGAAGATTGAATCAAAGTACAAGGAACCCACCCAAAGTTTTAATTTGCAATTAAGGTAGTCCAGTATTAAACTTAAACAATGCAAGTAATTATTTTGACATTAAATGACCGTAAGATATAGCTCAGTACTCTTTAACAATCTTATAGTGATATATCTTCAAATTATTCTGAGTAAACTTAAACAACTGAGCTTAGTATCTAAACATTCTTTAGTCTGTCTCTAGTTATCATTCATCAACTTTTACACTGCATTTCATCTAAATGATGTATATACAAGGTTCAAATCAATAGTTAATAAAACTTTGTTATCTCGAGCACTAATCGAGGAAACCAAAATGATCGAAATAAGCCCGGAGCTCGACATAGCGGTATAGTATAAGTATACAACATATCGATGGCTTAGAATTAGAAGGTCGTAACTACCAAATCGATATTTTGAGAAAACACGGAAATACTGTCTGACATGAACTCTTTCCTCATGGTAAAACAAACTTTTACAACTTCATTTTGGTCGACATGACAAGTTCATTTTTATGAAAATTGGCTCTTAAGAAGCGCCTTGTAATGCTTATTCTAAATATGTATGAATCTTAAAAGGTCGTAAGTGGCACTTACGACCTTCTAATTCTAAGCCATCGATATTTTTAGCAAACTTGCCTCCACTTTGTAATTTGCTTGAAATAAGCCGGGTGCTCGTAATATCGATGCTCGTGTTATCGAAGTTTTACTGTAGTTGTAACACATTTTGAAATATCATCCGGACAAAATAGCTGAACATATTTTCCAAGGAACTAAAAATAACACATGCCCTCTTTGTGATGTATGTAGTTCCTTACAATCTACTACTACTTAATTACTACACGCCTCCCGAGTTATATTATATGCATAAACTATGTAATAATCAGATAAATAACTTCGACTCGTATTCAATAGAATCTCCTACATTTGTTCATTCCTATGAGAGACAAGCAGTATGTACATGTAATATTCGTTTATCATCAAGTTCCTGTCTATAAGTTGATTCACTTAAGGAGCTTTCAAAGAGTTCATAAAAATTTCGAGTTTTCCACACAAAGATGGTTAATTTTGTGAATACTGCTGCAGGATTTGCAATGATAGCAGTCACACGGTCAATGTCAATATGCTGACGTCACGATATAATTTCGTGACGTCATCTGTCTCGTGCTGGACTTTTGACTATTTCGTCTTACCTCACTACAATTTCTCGATCATCAGAAAATACTCGTAGATAGAATTTCCCCTCAATACCGGGTTGTGTAGTGACGGGTACGATAACGTATGTACCGGCCGGTAACGTAAAGAACCGGACTATATCCCTATCTGCCCTCACACCCGTGGAGGCCACTTGTTTTGAGTGTAGAAAATTGTTCATTTGTAATCTTGTTGTACGACCTTGTGGAGCCTGTAGAAGAAACAGAGATCAATCAGGTATACAAATGTATGTAATTAGTCCTTGCGTGGATCACGTGATGCTATATTGGTAGTAATTTTATCTACACCTTCTGATGAGGGGGCATTTTGATGTGCTCATGTCGGTCGGTTGGTCAGTAAACCAAATGGTGTCCATTCAATAACGCAAGAACATTTTGCCCTAGGATTTTCAAACGTTGCATGGAGGTTGGTCAATAACAGAAGATTACCTACTTATTTCGAGGTCAGAAGGTCAAAGGTCAAGGTCACCATGATCTTTACCATTTCTAACTAATGACTATGGTTTAACAAACATCTCTTGTTATGTTTCATGTTTGTGTTCATCAATTGATCTAAATAGACTATTGAACAATAACTGTTTTAGTTTAGCCAGCAGAATTAGTACACAGTTTAAATGTTTTATAAGAGCATTTCAAAATTTGCATAGTATATACAAGATTTAGTTTATATGTACATTTGAAATTATGATCAATAAAACACAGCTGATGATAAAGTAAGCATATAAAAGTAATAACATAAAAATAAAATGAGAACAATATGCTGGTATAGACAATTAAATTAGTAATACTAATTAGGGAGCTATTCCATTCGAAAGAATGGAGCGGACACCAGTTAACTTAGAGATATCCAGTTAAACCTAGATAAACAAAGTTTACCTGACAGAAGAGCTTGATGGTCAAAATTGCTATTCTTTCTGAAATAATGATCCATCAATATTTCCGATTGTCATTCCTTGTGAATAAATATTGTAGCCACACAAACACAGACTCATTGGTTAATATTGGAAGATGTTGGGTCATTTTGATCACGCTAAGAGATTCTTTCAAATAATGATGTTTTTGATTGGGTAATATTGACACTCCTTAACGTCATGATCATTGGTAAGTACAGTCCACTCTCGTTATCTCGATGTTTTTCGGACTGAGAAAATTATATCGACACAACGAAAAATCGAGATAAAAATCGACAAAAGATCGATCATATTTACCAGTACATTAAAATATTTTACTTTCGTTTTCTACGACGGTGTCATGATAACTACAAATCGTGATAGTTACTTGATGTTTTTGGTTGTATTGATAGTGAACAGATTCATGAACATTATTTTTTTATGTTTATAGTGTCGATCTTCAGAGTCGAAGTTATTTAAACCCACGATAGATCACTTATTTCTGACATGTTTGACAAACAAAAGCCATAATTCTATGCGAGCTTGGATGTTTTAAAATGAAGGTTGTTAAGTTTTCACACGCTGTCATTGATCACCGAAGCTGATACAAACAATTATGACATGTTTATACAACATTTTACATGACCATTATACAATGCTAATTATATCAACGGTATCGAGCGAAGGTGTGGAAAACTTTGGTTAAATATCATATCGAGATAAACATCGACTTATTGTACTAAAAATCGATTTCGGGACTTTGGATTTATATCGCCTGAGCGAAAATATCGACTCAATGAAAATCGAGTTAAACGGAGCTAGTTTATATAGATAATGAAGGAAAAAAGTTGGGACTTTCATTAAATATCGACACATCGAGAATATCGACTCAAGAGAAGTCGAGATAACGAGAGTAGACTGTATTGTCATTGGTTAATCACCGCTAACAATGTAGAACATTCTGATTTCCGTATACGTAATGTGTCATTGTTACTTAGGAGGTGTGTCACAATTGACCACTGAGAGCTTAGTGCAACTATTGGCCGATGTGAGCTTAGTGCAAATATTGACCGATGAGAGCTTAGTGCAAATATTGACCAACGCAAGCTTAGTGCAACTATTGACCAACGAGAGCTTAGTGCAACTATTGACCAACGAGAGCTTAGTGCAACTATTGACCAATGAGAGCTTAGTGCAAATATTGACCAATGAGAGCTTAGTGCAAATATTGACCAACGCAAGCTTAGTGCAACTATTGTCAATGAGAGCTTAGTGCAAATATTGACCAACGAGAGGTTAGTGCAAATATTGGCAAATGAGAGCTTAGTGCAAATATTGACCAACGAGAGTTTAGTGCAAATATTGACCAACGAGAGCTTAGTGCATATATTGGCAAATGAGAGCTTAGTGCAACTATTAACCGATGAGAGCTTAGTGCAAATATTGACCAATGAGAGCTTAGTGCAACTATTGACCGATGAGAGCTTAGTGCAAATATTGACCAACGAGAGCTTAGTGCAAATATTGACTAACGAGAGCTTAGTGCAAATATTGGCAAATGAGAGCTTAGTGCAAATATTGACCAACGAGAGCTTAGTGCATATATTGGCAAATGAGAGCTTAGTGCAACTATTAACCGATGAGAGCTTAGTGCAAATATTGACCAATGAGAGCTTAGTGCAACTATTGACCGATGAGAGCTTAGTGCAAATATTGACCAACGAGAGCTTAGTGCAAATATTGACTAACGAGAGCTTAGTGCAAATATTTGCAAATGAGAGCTTAGTGCAAATATTGACCAACGAGAGCTTAGTGCAACTATTGACCAACGAGAGCTTAGTGCAAATATTGACCAACGAGAGCTTAGTGCAACTATTGGCCAATGAGAGCTTAGTGCAACTATTGACCGATGAGAGCTCAGTGCAAATATTGACCAATGAGAGCTAATTGCAAATATTGACCAACGAGAGCTTAGTGCAAATATTGACCAACGAGAGCTTATTGCAATTATTGGCCATTGAGAGCTTAGTGCAACTATTGGCCGATGTGAGCTTAGTGCAAATATTGACCGATGGGAGCTTAGTGCAAATATTGACCAACGCAAGCTTAGTGCAACTATTGACCAACGAGAGCTTAGTGCAAATATTGACCAACGAGAGCTTAGTGCAACTATTGACCAATGAGAGCTTAGTGCAAATATTCACCAACGCAAGCTTAGTGCAAAAATTGACCAACGCAAGCTTAGTGCAACTATTGACCAATGAGAGCTTAGTGCAAATATTGACCAACGAGAGCTTAGTGCAAATATTGGCAAATGAGAGCTTAGTGCAAATATTGACCAACGAGAGCTTAGTGCAACTATTGACCAACGAGAGCTTAGTGCAAATATTGACCAATGAGAGCTTAGTGCAACTATTGACCGATGAGAGCTTCGTGCAAATATTGACCAATGAGAGCTTAGTGCAACCATTGACCGATGAGAGCTTAGTGCAAATATTGGCAAATGAGAGCTTAGTGTAAATATTGACAAACGAGAGCTTAGTGCAACTATTGACCAACGAGAGCTTAGTGCAACTATTAACCGATGAGAGCTTAGTGCAAATATTGACCAATGAGAGCTTATTGCAAATATTGACCAACGAGAGCTTAGTGCAACTATTGACCAACGAGAGCTTAGTGCAAACATTGACCAACGAGAGCTTAGTGCAAATATTGAACAACGAGAGCTTAGTGCAACTATTGACCAACGAGAGCTTAGTGCAAATATTGACCATCGAGAGCTTAGTGCAAATATTGACCAACGAGAGCTTAGTGCAAATATTGACCAACGAGAGCTTAGTGCAAATATTGACCAACGAGAGCTTAGTGCAACTATTGGCCAATGAGAGCTTAGTGCAAATATTGACCAATGAGAGCTTATTGCAAATATTGACCAACAAGAGCTTAGTGCAAATATTGACCAATGAGAGCTTAGTGCAAATATTGACCAACGAGAGCTTAGTGCAACTATTGGCCAATGAGATGTATTGTTTTGTAGTTACGTGAGTTAAGACCACCGCCAGCATTATATCCACGACGCCATTGTCTGTGTGCTTCTATCGATTTCCATGGTAACCGATGTTTTAATTTGGATTCGAAATTCCAACATTCCGGTGTAAGGTGACACATTTCTAGGTTTGTGAACACTTTCGAAAATTCCGAGTATGGCATCCTGAAAGCATCAAGAATAGAATAGAATAGAATAGAATAGAATAGAATAACAATAACAATGATAAATATCATATCTAGTTGAAATCAGACATTGTAATTATTTAAACCTCTCGGTCAAGTATAACCCATGAATGTGCAAGCACTTATGTCTAATGGAGTCCTGTGATTTTGCTGAAGGGACAGCAGGTGGAAGAGACAGTGGTGTGATACAAGGTATCCGAGCACGATGCCCTAGCTCTGTTCGAAGAGACACCTTGGTTCTTTAACTTGCCCGGTGTATAGCACTGGCACACGCAAGACTACGTATGGGTTTGTAACCAGTTCATCTCTAATTGGATGGGAAACACAGAAAAGCGTTTCAGAAATGATCAAGTGCCCCGGTCGAGGATCGAACCCTGGACCTCTCGATCAGCAGTCAAGCTATCCGCTCGACCACCGTACCACATTAACTTTTTCTTAAATTTAATCGCTGTCGGCATATTATAATAACATAAAACTGTTTACTTGCTTCTACCCATATACCATTCTAGCTCAGACTGCCCAGTCCGTAAACTTCCATATTGCCCACAAAGCCGTGTTTTATTTGTTAATAATAAACAACAATGTGCCGGGAAATCATGTCGTCATATCACATCAAATACCTCTAACTACAGTCCAGTTAAACAACAATGTGCCGGGGATCATGTCATCATATCACATCAAATAACTCTAACTACTGTCCAGTTAAACAACAATGTGTCGGGAAATCATGTCATCATATCACATCAAATACCTCTTACTACTGTCCAGTTAAACAACAATGTGCCGGGAAATCATGTCATCATATCACATCAAATACCTCTAACTACAGTCCAGTTAAACAACAATGTGCCGGGAAATCATGTCATCATATCACATCAAATACCTCTAACTACAGTCCAGTTAA
Organism: Spisula subtruncata; assembly: GCA_963678985.1. NCBI lineage: Eukaryota > Metazoa > Mollusca > Bivalvia > Venerida > Mactridae > Spisula > Spisula subtruncata. The sequence goes on from OY787661.1 coordinate 67,705,434, forward strand.
ACAACAATGTGCCGGGAAATCATGTCATCATAGCACATCAAATACCTCTAACTACAGTCCAGTTAAACAACAATGTGTCGGGAAATGAAATAAAAAGTTGACCAAGCTTGGTTGACTTTTCCGGTGGGCCGGTCGTCGGATAAGAAATTATTTAAACATTGCCCTTTAGACAATGGCTCAAACTATATATTAAAAGAATTCTAAAGTCAATATCTTATTCCCAACGCTTTCTACAACAATTTGAAATTAACTAAATTTACCTAATACTAATACTAACCCTAACCCAGTAATTGGCCATAATTACTGTTATACGTCCCTATAGCAAGTCTATAAGCCGTACGGACGGACAAACTACATTGAAATTTACGTATTTTGGTATAAATAATCTAACTACATAAATGAATGATCAAATAAATCCTTAGATGCTGTAAATATTATATTATTTTAATAAAAATAATGTATTTTCAGGCATATTTCGCGATTTGACCTTGTACTTAAGTATGAGCCCCGGCGGTCTCACCGTTAATTAGTTCTCACTAAATATGTAAAACACTGTGATCAAAATAGCAGTATGTTGATTTAATTTATAAAAATTCGAACTCGGGGACAAAATCATCACCTAGATCCCGGGGTGTCAAAATTAAAAGTTCGATCCCCGGCTTAAAACTCAGCAGATCGGTTCGGGAACCCCGCGGGATTTTGCCTTGATCCCAAACAACATTTTAGAGCCTTAACAAAATATAGGTAGCCATATTTCTTAAAGTGAAAAAACAAGAGTGTCGATTTTGAAAATCTGAGAAAAACTCATTATTCTGGGACCCTGGAATATTGCAAACTTTTTTTCGCGGGCTATATTTTTCGCCGGTGCAGGGTTAAAGGTTGGGTCAAGGCGAGTTATAAGGCGCAAAGAATTCAAACTTTTGCCGCAAAAAATCCAATTGGATTTACTTTGGAATATGATATTGTCCCACAACTTTGACCCCCTGGGGTCACGTGAAAAATAAATCCTCTTGTGATAATGCGGTGATTTACAGTAGTACTCATCAAGGGCTATAATCGTGCCAAGTTTCAACCCCAACCCTGCCCCCAAACAAAAGTTATGGGACTTTGATTAGCGTTAGGGTTAGGGGTTAGGGGTTAGGCTAAAAGCGAAGGGTTATGGTTAGAATTAGGGTATAGGCTAAAAACGAACATTGCAACCCCTGAACTTCAACCCCAAGTGATTAAAAACAAAATGGCGGTCGTTATGTAAATAGATTGTAATTTGTCAATTTGAACACGTGACTTTTCAATGATAGGGGATTTAATAGCGCCGCGTAGCGGGGCTATTGAAAATACCCAGACCGGTAATAGGCGAACGTGCATATCTTCGTTGAGTTTCTGCAGGTACTAATGCTTTCAAAAAAAGTTATTTCCGGTCAAAAATTTCAGGCAGTCAGTAAGATAGTAAAATAGTAAGCTGTAAACGGTTGAGCATATCGTTCTCTTTCGATTAAATATCATTTTTAAAAAATGTGTAATAAATAAAAAAAATTATTTTTAAAAAAAACAAAGGGGAGTAAGAAATACCCTGTACTCTACTGTACTCCGCTTTACGTGTCACCAGCCAATTGATTGCAAGCGTTTGCGAGATTTTCATGCGCCCATTCCACATGGAAGATGTTTTAAGAATCATCAAAAATAAAGGTGAAATTTTCATTTAAATAACCGATTTATCATGACAGTACTCGATCTCCGAGGAAAATGGTCTTTGATAGACATTTTTACGTAGTTTTACAATGATATCAACACTCAGATCATACCAGATGCTTGAACGTAAGTATGCTACAATTCGTTCCATGTCAACAATGCAAATCAATAATTCTATGTCTCAATGTATAGCTTGTCAAAGCAATGTTTATAAGATTATTATTTTGTTACTGTCAGTGTGTATAAGACTTATGTACCAGTTAGTTTCATCCACAGCACCTCAGCCCCGGGTGAAGGGGCGCTCTGGGATTTTGAGTTGTCAAAATCAACAGCCCTTCTACGGCCTGCAGGGGAAGCTGATGGTATACTCTCCCGCATTTCCCCTGACATCTTCCGGTAAATATTGTCTCTAGGCTATTGGTTTTCGCAGGAAAAATCCTAAATTTCCCCTGCCTTGCGGGGGATGCTGGATGGTAAAAACATGGCTGTCTCCCTGGCTATCCGCCATGGATCTCGTGGTCGGGGAGAACTGTGGATGCAATGGACTGGTGCATTTTTTATTTGTGGTGGACAAACTTGTGTACTGGGAGGGTCCATACGTTGTCACTTATGTAATATCTTCGATTTTCCAAGTGGATAAGGACGAAAGACAAACATGGGAGGCTGTAAATTATCTATACTCGTATTCGGAATATAAATAAACCATCTAATAGTACAAGGTACGTCTTTGATTTTATTGAATTGGAATCATATTATGACAATTTGATTGATTGACTTGTGTGCTGTATAAAGATTACAATTCACAATGATTGCATGCAACCTAGCGGTTATCTAATATTTATTAAATACCCATTATAGGCAATGCCTTAGTTCATATTATTCTTGATTGTGATTGGTCAATATAATCATGTGATTTTTAGCTGTATGCATTCACTGCATATCACTGTATGCATTCATTTACGGACTGTTTGTTGACTAAGAAAAAAACTCCGGGATCGTGCTGCAGAAGAATTGAACGAAAAGATGACCGGGAACTAGTGTGCTGTTGACTTCTGCTTTCATGTTTTACAATTAAGTAATGTGCTGGTGACGTTCTTATGATGTTTTATGCAAGAAATGCTATTTTATTTTATTGTTTTGTTTTCATGTTTTACAATTAAGTAATGTGCCGGTGACGTTCTTATGATGTTTTATGCAAGAAATGCTATTTAATTTTATTGTTCTGTTTTCATGTTTTACAATTAAGTAGAGTGCTGGTAACGTTCTTATGATGTTTTATGCAAGAAATGCTATTTTATTTTATTGTTTTGTTTTCATGTTTTACAATTAAGTAATGTGCTGGTGACGTTCTTATGATGTTTTATGCAAGAAATGCTATTTAATTTTATTGTTCTGTTTTCATGTTTTACAATTAAGTAGAGTGCTGGTAACGTTCTTATGATGTTTTATGCAAGAAATGCTATTTTATTTTATTGTTTTGTTTTCATGTTTTCAATTATGTAGAGTGCTGGTGACGTTCTTATGATGTTTTATGCAAGAAATGCTTTTTTATTTTATTGTTTTGATTTCATGTTTTAAATTAAGTAGTATGTTGGTGATAGTTTTACTCAAATGATGTTAATGCAAGAAATGCTATTGCTATTTTTCATTCAGCGTTGTATGTCAAACCAAGACACATTACGATTTTATTTAAAAATTGAAAGATGATATTCAGGCGGAAAGTTACTAATTTAGTTACAAAGAGTGAGCTACCTAACTCAATGTATATCTTTATATGAATATTTGTTTGAATTGAACAACTTACATCTGATCACATTGCTGTGTTGGATTGATTGAAATATATACATGATATGTTTACAGTGGTTTAATGTTATGCATGTAATATATATTCTTTATTTGAGTCCCATGTATGTATTAGTATGATTTGATTATATGATTATATAATATCATTCACAGTTGGTTGACATAAACGCAAATACCAATAAATGCTAAAAATTTTAAAAAAAGAAAAAAAAAGAAATGCTATTGCAATGTATACTAGTATATTTTTCATGTTTTTCAGTTAAGTAGTTTGTTGGTGATTTATTATGTTTTTATGATGTTTTATGCAAGTAATGCAATGATATTCTGGGTTATTGTTTTGCAATTCAGTAGGATGTTGAATATTTTGGTTGACATGCCCATTTTTCGCAATTAAACATTTGTCACTGCATATGTATTTATAGGTCAGTTCGATGATAAGTGAGAAATAAAAAGATTATTTCATACATGACCATCCTTTGACAACCAGAGTAGTAAGTTGCAGGAACGTGTGTCAATTGGATTAATTCACTCGTGCTGATAAAGAGTAAATGAAAACCCCAACCTGGTAATTGAGGGTAATTGGAAAAAATCTTCCAGGAAATCACTTGCATTCTGATACTGGTTAATAGGAATTATGACGTCCACCTTTGGGGTTAGGATTAGGGTTAGGGTATAGGAAAAATAAGATATTTGATGAGACTGAATGATATTCTTGATTGTGATTGGTCGATTTGATCATGTGACTTTTCAATGAGATTCTTGATTGTGATTAGTCAATATAATCATGTGATTTTTAACATCACTGTATGCATTTATTTACGGACTATTTGTTGTATAGAACAGACGTGTTTTTAAACAAATATTGAAACTAGTTTGCGACATTTTGATTTAGGAATTTGTTGCTGGTAAAATAAAAAATATATTTCATTAAGGTCTAGCGGTTGTGATTTGTATAGCACTGACACACGCGAGACTACCTATGGGTTTCTAAATAGTGCATCTCTAATTGGATGGGAAACACAGAAAAGCGTTTCAGAAATGATCAAGTGCCCCGGTCGAGGATCGAACCCTGGACCTCTCGATCAGCAGTCAAGCTATCCGCTCGACCACCGTACCACATTAACTTTTTCTTAAATTTAATCGCTGTCGGCATATTATAATAACATAAAACTGTTTACTTGCTTCTACCCATATACCATTCTAGCTCAGACTACCCAGTCCGTAAACTTCCATATTGCCCACAAAGCCGTGTTTTATTTGTTAATAATAAACAACAATGTGCCGGGAAATCATGTCATCATATCACATCAAATAACTCTAACTACAGTCCAGTTAAACAACAATGTGCCGGGAAATCATGTCATCATATCACATCAAATACCTCTAACTACTGTCCAGTTAAACAACAATGTGCCGGGAAATCACGTCATCATATCACATCAAATACCTCTAACTACTCAAGTTAGGATTGTGTGTGAATGACTTTGTCGATTATATGTGTACTTAAGAATTTTAAACGATCATATATTCACTTCAATTCAATTCAATTCAATTTATTGGCATATGAACATATTTACATACATTCTTCGCCATATAAGGCGGCATAAATTACATAAAAGAGAAGAGTATGATACTCACACCCACAGATACGCACAAACACACACGCACAGATACCCACCCACACACGCACACACGCACCAACACAACCACACCACTTGCAATCATCATGTTATATAAAGCATATATACATGAATACAATCATCAAGCATCATATATCAATATTTGCAATCATCATGGTATTTACAAGGCATACATAGTACAAAATAATTATTACAATTTACAATATTTATAAAGAACGTTTTATAGTAATCCTGTTATATGATAGCGTATATTTCTCGATACAATCTAACAATAGAAAATTTATATATATGATCAATAATAATATTATTTTAAGTCGATGAAGACTCGCGTAGAAGGTTCGCAGTATATATATATATTAAGCAAGCATATTAATAAGTTTTGTTTTAGACGACGACAACAGGTTGATAAATTTTTGTTTTGTTGGCCAGTGGCAAAAATAATTTGGTAAACATGTTTTCCTAATATCACGACAGCAAGGACATACAAGAATGAAATGATATTCATCTTCTACAACATTCATATTACAGAATAAGCACTTTCTGTTATTTCTCTCTATATTTCTGAATCGACCTTCTTCAATAGCTAGTTTATGAGCTGAACATCTCATCCTTGTTAATGCAATTCGGTGATTGTCATTCTTTATAGAGTTCAGATATTTTTCCATACCAATAGTATGTTTGAATGTTCTATAAGTACTTAATTTTGAAGATTGTCTAAGGAAGAATACCAACTCTGATAACATTGATCATGCAGTCTTTCTATGACATTATTCATTTGTGTGATTGATATCGGTCCCTCGCTATCCCATAGATACGTAAAACCAAGATTGTTTAACAATACTCTAACATTATTGACCCATATATCATTTGTTTCTCTTTGATGCATGAAAGCTTTATGTACCAAGCTACCAGGAGTATTAATAATTTTAAACCAATATTTTAAAATTCGTTCTTTTCTTAAAATATCTAGTGGAATTTTTCCTAACTCTCCATATACAGTTGCATTCGTGGTATGTGGTCTTTCATGAAGTACTTGCTTTAAAAATTTAATATAGACTTTTTCTATATCTGGTGATTTATGGAACCCCCATATTTCTGCACCATAATTAAGTATTGGTATGATCATTGTATCAAATAGTTTAATTTTTTCATTTACATTTAGTGCTACATGCTTGAATAGAGTATTTAATGTATAAATAGCACGTAGTGCTTGTTCAGACATAGCTTTTTGAGCATTGTAAAATTTACCATTTGGGGATAAAGTTACGCCTAAGTAGACAAACCTATTGACAACATTTAATTTACAATCATTATAGTATAAATCAAAATGTTCTATTCTGGTACCTGGTTTGAAAACCATAGCAACCGTCTTAGCTGTATCTACAGTTATATCCCACTTAATACAGTAGCGTTTCAGATTGTTCAATAATATTTGTAATCCATTTACAGAATACGAAAATAACACCGTGTCGTCAGCAAAAAGTAACATAAATATTTGTAATTCATTCAGAGATATACTGTCAGCGTTAACATCATTAAGGCTTTCTTCCATATCATTAATAAACATAATAAATAGTAATGGTGACTACGTTTCGCCTTGTTTGACACCCATATAGCTATCGAAATAATCTGATAGATTTCCATTTACTTTGACGCATGTTTTAACAGAACAATACATAGATTTAAGCATTTTAATAAATTTACACGAAAACCCTCTATTCATCAACTTGTACCAAATTCCATTTCTTTAAACTGTGTCGAACGCTTTTTTTAAAATCAACAAATGCGCAGTATAGTTTTTTCTTTTCATTATGAATTACTTTATTCATTATGCTCTGTAAAACGAAAATGCAATCTATAGTGCTTATTTGTTTTCTAAAGCCAAATTGGCAATCAGTAAGAATACTATTTTCTTCAATGAATCTATTAGCACGGAAATCGAGCAATAAGGAGAATAGTTTTGAAAAAATACTTGTCAACATAATACCTCTATAGTTATCAACATTGTTTATGTCTCCCTTCTTCGGAACTGGCACTATGACACCACGGGTCCACGTTTCAGGATAAACACCATTATTGTATATATAGTTGAAAAGTTTACATAACGAAGGAGCAATAATATGTTTAGAATCAATAAAGATTTCTGCGATTAGTTTATCTTCGCCAGAACTTTTATTTCTTTTCAGCTTACTAATTGCCTTAATTATCTTGTCGATAGAAAAATCAATGCCAAGGGAGGCTATATTTACATCATTAAAATCGTTTCCGTTTACGTCATTTTCAACATTCTCATCAACAAAAATATCGTTTTCTGAAAATAACTCTTTAAAGTGGATAAAAAATTCCTGAGCTGTAATGATATTTTTTTTGTTATTCGTTTTCTTATATTTTCGTATGAGATCCCAAAATCGTTTTGGGTTAATCTTGGCAGCGTGCTATAAATCCGATTTTTGTTTATTTTTATATCGCGCTATTGCTTGGCGTTTAACCCTCTTATAATACCTTCGTTTGTCAATGACAATACACGAATACGCATGTGTTTGGTGTTCCCGATATTGTTTATTGGCTCGATTTAAATCACTTTTAGCAGTTTTACATTCATTCGTGAACCACGGATTCACGTGATTTGTGTTAGCCGATACACAGTTGGTGTCATATATTCTACGACTAACACCGCATGTATTAAACGCGCTATCATACAGTACGTTCTCAAAAGTTCGATCGGAAATGTCAACATCGCTAGATATGATACTAGATACAATATTATCCAATCTTTGGCGTTCATTGATTAATGTATTATTAAAAGTGTCATCTATGGACGCATCCCATTTAAGTTTATGTACAATGTGGGAATTAATATCTTGATTCGGCATTTCAAATGTTGCAGATATGTTCATTTGTATGGGGACATGTGAGGAAAGTGTATAACAATCATGTACAATAAAATTGGAAATTAATGGAAACAAGTCAACAGATGTAAGTGCGTAATCAATCACACTTTTACCTAATGAAGAAAGAAAGGTGTACAACCCCAATCCGTCGTCTTCACCCATGCGACCGTTTAATATTCTGATGTCGGTGCTTTTACATAACTCTAGCAATTTTAAACCTGACGAGTTACAGATGCTGTCCTCGCTAGTTCTATTACCAAGTACATTGTCAGTATTGTCATGGCCTTGACCATCAATAACATCAATATATCTATCAAACATATTTGGAGAATCAGTAAAATCATTGCGCACACCAGTCCGTGCTTTAGGTCACCAACAATAGCAATTTTACCAACATCATAATATTTACGTACATTTTGTTCTAATTTTTCAAAAAACCCAATATCGTGCGATTTGAAATACACAGACTCACTAGGAGGAATATAAGCAAAACAAATACATATATCAAACTCTAAACTGAAAAAAGTTTTGTTAAGTTTTAACCAAATAAACCCATCCGGGTCTTTATCTAGTATATCAACACCTTTAAGTAATGTTTCCCTAACAAATAAGCATACTCCACCATGACCTCTATTTCTTTTTCTATTTACAGTCACACTTTCTTTCCGAGGTTCACTGATGGATTCATAACCACTCAGTTTGTATACATCGTATGCAGTTTGCCATGTCTCAGAATAAAATACAAAATCATAATTTTATACAAAATTTACAAAGTCAGTGTCAAATAAACATTTACTAAGGCACTCAACGTTCCAGGCTAGAAAGGATAAGTCACACTCTCCTCGCCTGTCCTAATTATTGTTGTGTACGTACAGCTGGTAGTTAATGTACAGTTTATCTCTGACAAGTGAAACATGCTTCCCTTCCTTCTTGGCTTGGTCCCGTATTTGAAGTAGCGCTTTTCTGCGATCCTGCACTTCACGCGGCAGTTGGTCGAAAACTGCGTAAGGTGTTTTGTTTAACCTAACGTTTCTCAAAGCTGATTTTATATGTTGTTTGGAATCGGTGTCCAGAAATTTTACGATGATAGCCCGTGTTTTACCAGGTATCGGTTTGATTGGAGATCTATGAGCACGATCTATTTTTAACTTTGGTATCATGAATTTTGAGCACTTGTTCGCAGAACGAGAACACTTTTTCCGTACAATTCTCGGAAACAGCATTAGCATAGGAGCCATTTAACACGTTTGCCGAAGCATAACCTCCCCTGGTTGTGATGAGTTAGTTTCCATGGATTGTTGTGATACGGGTGTGGAGATGCCTGCCGATTCAAATGCGTTGGTTGCCATATTCGGGGCTGATACTGGTACGAAAGTACTGGTAGACTCGGGAATTCCAAGAAATACCATGTTGTCCCTCATAGATCTACATTTTAGATCTAATATGTCGTCTGCTAGTTCATTGTTAGCTTTTGATAAGTTCATGTTTGCTGTAGATAAGACTTTTACCTCACCCTGTAACTTTTTTATTTCTGTGTTACACATTTCATTGCTGGTTTTGACATTGTCATACACTTGGCTAAGAAAAGAAGTGGTACTTTCAATTTCGTTGATTTTACTTTGAGCATTTGTAATCAAATGTTTGTTGTCGAGTATTTTAGCGTCTATCATATTCAGACGACTGACTATAGTGGCTTGTTGCTTTTCAATTTCATCAAGTTTTGAAACTTTCGACAGGATAATGTCTATTTTAGAATTCAATTCAGTATTAATTGGCATCATGTGTGCTTGATTTGGATTTGGATTATGATATGTAGGAGCATCCATATTCGCCGGTTGGTCTTGAATTTCACAGATGTGTAATTCCCGATCTTAAGGAACACATTGAGTAAAGTAGCGAAGGGGCTTTATGTTAAATACCGAGTGTATTGTATATATATTGTAAAGTAAAGCCTCGCTATCTCAAGCCAAATTATCGAAATAAACCGGAAGATCTATATAGCGGTGTGATATAAGTATACAACAAATATTTAGTAAATTCGCCGGAACTTTGAAATTTGCTCGAAATAAGCCGGGTGCTCGTATTACCGATGCTCGTCATAACCAAGTTTTATTGTTTAATATAGTATTACCAGAACTCATTATCCAACATGTAACCATACACCAGCTTGGATTTGATACCCGGTGATATACCTTCCCATAAACCCGACCTGAAGAGAAAATAAAAAATATGTAAATATAATATGTCCGTATGATCAATATAAACACAAGTTATATCAATATAAATAAATAAATAAATATCCATCCAAGCCCTTCGAAACTAATGCAACGAAGAAAGAATACAGAAGAAAACAAAAAACTGATGACACTCTTATCATACTTTCAAAACCGGCATATACGTTCAAAATAACCATCTCAATAAAATTTATTTTTAATAATACTTCAAAATGTACATGTAAATATGATATATATGACACTAAAAAGTACCTCATCGACTATAATTCTAAAAATAGATCTAATCACGTGACGTCAACAATACTGAAAAAGCACCTCAGAATCTTACTTCGGTGAATTATTTTTTATATTTGTACCCTGATGAAGGCTATTGTATAGCCGAAACGTTGGTTTATAATAAAAGAATGAAACCCGACCCGCCTTGATCGTGTGTTCCATTTATTTTCTCTTTTCTTGAACCAACATAAATAAAGTATAAGTCTGTAAGTATACAATTGGAATAAGTATAAACACAAGTGATATAATATAAGTTACACAGACGTGACTTCAATATAAAAGTACATCAAACTAAAATCAATATAAACAGAAGCTGTATCAATACAAACAAAACTAATAACAATATAAACAGAAGATGTATCAATACAAACAGAAATAAAAACAATATAAACAGAAGATGTATCAATACAAACAGAAATAATAACAATATAAACAGAAGCTGTATCAATACAAACAAAAATAATAACAATATAAACAGAAACTGTATCAGTACAAACAGAAATAAAAACAATATAAACAGAAGATGTATCAATGCAAACAGAAATAAAAACAATATAAACAAAAGATGTATCAATACAAACAGAAATAATAACAATATAAACAGAAGCTGTATCAATACAAACAGAAATAATAGCAATATAAACAGAAGCTGTATCAATACAAACAGAAATAATAACAATATAAACAGAAAATGTATCAATACAAACAGAAATAATAACAATATAAACAGAAGATGTATCAATACAAACAGAAATAATAACAATATAAACAGAAGCTGTATCAATACAAACAGAAATAATAACAATATAAACAGGAGGCATAGCAATCTCAGTATATACGTTAACACAAGTAATACGAAGACAAACAGAGGTGACACAAAATGTACTGGGATCAACATTAACTTTCTTAAAGTCCCATTAACGCTCAAAATCAGTCATATTTTGTACACAAAATGAGTGACTTATCGAGAATTTATTATGTTTTAATAAATATTGATTACTGTGAAACAATAAGTTGACTTACACAATATGGAAAATGCTGGCTTTCATTTAGATGCTTTGTTTATATTTATACACACCGAGCTTCTTTTCGTCAAGTACCGTGTGTACGCGAGCGTGAAGTTATTCAAATACATCGGCGAGTACTAAATCCCGGTGTCCGCCGGTATCATTTTGGAACTATAGAAACTTTCGGTATCGCTGGTTTAACATACTGTATATTCCCTTTAATAGAGTAGATTTCATTATAACTAAGATTTTGTGGGTTGGTTTGTATTTCTTATTCACAAACATGGTGTTAGTTTTCTATTTAACTATGTACTACTTGTATATTACACTTTTTCATGAGTTAAATATCTGTTAAATCAAATGCTTCTTCCCGGCAGTTTATTAAACAGGATTGACAGAAATTAAAATATTCATTAAATATTTATCGACGGTGTCGAACCAAAACCTCGTCCCGCGCATTTCTGTCTTATCGCCATTTAAATAGCCAATCGCACTACTTATATGGCGACAAGACAGAAATGTGCGGAACGTCTAGCAGATGCGGTTGCTGCAAAAAAGTTTTCGCGCCAAAATTGAGTTACGGGGTTTTGGTTCGGCTACGTCGTTATACTGTAAATTTTAACCCAAAATGTCTAAGACCTGCCGTCCCGAAGCAGAAATTCAATAGACCGGGATGGTTCGGCATGTCCTCGCGATATTATGGAACCTTTCCGCATCATTCCACATCTTCGGGACGCCTTCTGTGAGACTTCGTAAACATTTAACCATCCCAAATGGTTTCCGAAGGCCATAAGCTCCCCGAAAACGCCGAAGGGATGAGTTCTACACACAGAAGCTACGCCGATCATGTTAAGATCACATGCCGAAAGGCGAAACGTTACCAAAGGCACTGTCCAGTTGATCGTGGAAGAAGTGATGCCGATTCATCAGCGTATATCCCGAATGACAGCGGAAGAGGTTCAGATAGTAGTTTGGCATCGTCTATAAATACATCGGTAACAATTTGGCAATCTATCGGCATCGATTCGTAAACCCTTCGGCATATTCCTCAATGTAACTGCAACCTTTCCGCACGATCTGGACACATACCGCACTTACTCTTAAACTGTCGACATTCAGTAACGATACAATCGGCTCTTTTGCATATGCTTCAGCATGCATATTGCGCGTATACCGCAACAATTCGTATACCGATTCGCGAATACTTCCTGAACAACCTCAATCACAAAGTACCGCCTATGTTTATTGATAAATGATCCCGAAGGGTTCCTGAAACGAGCATGTTGAACCGGCATCCCTTCCGCTTAGCGCCGGGGTCTAGTGGACGAAAGGTCTAAACATCATTACATCAACACTTTAATTCTATCTCAATACGTTCTTTTATAACCTAATGAAAACAATTTACCCTTTAATTCACCCGTTAAATATTACACTCGATTACCCTATACAATAAAGTGCAATAGGATACCGGCGATTACTAGTACCGGAGGATATCGGTATTTGACTTTCAGTTACATGCATAATACAAAATGTACTCGCATAAATTGGTCATCAATATATGTGTCCACGATCTATTACGAATATTTACGAACTGTCTTCGGAACGACCCGTCGATTTCAAACTGTAAACAAAGGAGTATTTTGCCTGGTGTACAAAATACTCCTTTGTTTACAAATTGGCGACTTGTGGAGATTATTATTCTAAGGATGAAAATCAACATAGATCAAATGTATGCTGATTCTATACCATTTAGGAAGCTTTATAACCTGTCAATGTTTCACGGTCTTATAAGTTAATAAAATATTGCTATTTCTGAGACTTTATGGGGCTTTAAACGCAAAACAAACAAAAAATTATTAAGCTCGATAAAGGCTCATTTAATACAGTTAAATACAGTTTATTTCGAAATACATTATGCATTATGCCTATGAGTATACAAATATACATACCATATGTACATGAAAACATAATTACATACATATTATGATGCAAACACAAGTTAGTGCCAACATATTTGTCAGAAAGTATCGTTTCTTTAAATAACACTAATTACAGTCTCCGTTCTGTAGCACGAAATGAGCTTGTTCCTTTGAAAGCTAGAACCAAATATCTTAAAGACGCATTTAGCTTTGCTAGCACACAAATATGGAATACGATTCCAATGAATATTAAAAATGTGGCTCGTTTAAAAGTATTCAAAAATAATTTTAAAAGACACTTGCTGTTTATACAGATGCAAACCTAACCTTATACAAGAAAAGTACTCTTATGCCATACTATTGTAAATACTATTGTAAATTTAGAATGTTTAAATCATCAATATGTTCCTATCAAATTGAAAGAGATATTATTAGTTGTATGTATGTTTTTCATAGTGTTTGTCGGCTGTACATGTACTTTTTTTATTTTTTTTATTTGTATTTGTGTCTTTTATTTGTACTGAATTGTGTTTATATATGTAAATTAGAAGGCCATGTTGTAAATAGGCTAGTAAGAAAAAATCTGTAGCGGCCTTAATAAAGAAGTTTAATCAACCAGCAAGATTACAGAACGGGACCGGTATATATTTGATCTACAAGGTTTAGGCTTTCATATTCTGCTGTCCGAGAAACTCTAAACATGTCTCGTTGCCATGGTAACGAAGGTTACATTGGGTCTCGTCGACAAAAGCAAAATATTCGTCGAAGTGAGAAAATTTTGAATTACTACCCACTAAAAGTAAACGTAAGCAAACTTATATCATTTTCTTGCAACATTTGTCAATGCTATATATTTATAACATTTTTCCAACCCTTTTTTCACATTTGTACGTTCTCATCCGTTGTCAATTACGTTACACGTGCGTAAATGATGTTTACCCGTATAATACATACATTATATTATGTGGGGTATTCCAAATTGGTCAAACTAAATCACTAAAACTATATGATGTTAGTAAGGAAGGTGGTCATTTATCGGATTGCTTTAACTTTGGGTTAATAATGTGTAGTTTACGTTACAATTGCTATAAAGTGTTAACAGATATAGCAGATGTGGTCAGTTTCAAGTCGAATTGATGAATGGCGGTAATGAAATTGCTTTGCTGAAAACAAAAAATATAATGTAAAATGACATATATTCGCTATATTAAAGTTTGATTAAGTAACTGTATCAGGTACAAGTAACGTAAAATACCTTGTATTTTCGTCAATGTAACATACATGTGCAGACAATCACATAGTTACCTAATGGTCTGGTGAAAATTGAGTAAAATTCAAGGGGTCTGCTATGAATGGCAACAAGACATGTTATATACCAAAATGTTTGGGAAGGTCTGCTGATTAAAAATAGTCGGGTGTCTTTCACGAAACAATATAGCGTTTTGCTTAATCCAAGATGGCCGCCATATATTATAATTCACGAATACATCGATCTACGAAAGTATATTATCTTATGTGATTTTCATTTATGTATTAACTGACAGGTATTCGCCTGGATATTATTCATTTGATGACGAACATTAACTGGACATGCTGTACTGACCACTTAAAGGTCAAGGTCAATGTCATTTCATGGACAAATCTTGAAAAATAGCTGAACATGGATATTTTCTCTCTAACTTTCATGTTTTAGCAAATGTTTTGAATTCAAGTTGGCATTATATCTGATAAAATAGTTTGTTAGAATATATTCCTAAATGGTTAGTTCAGTTTTCAATTCAAAATAATAAAACTAATATTATTATGCATGCATATGTTGACTGAGAAGGTATTCTTAGGTAACTGTATCCATAATTTAAAATTCTAAGTTTTCTAATATAAAGTTGTCATTTTAATGGTACATGCATAAATATGTGTTTGTATTATCAATACTCGTATCTACTCTATGATGTACAGTTAATGATCTTGAAACCAACCACAAGTTCAAGGTCACGTCAAGGTCAAATTATGAAAAACAGTGGGAAAATGGATATTTCACTCTTCTTTGCATGCTTTAGCCGATCATCTTGTATTCAAGTTGTTATTTAAAGCCATTAAATACGTTGTAGGCAGATATACTGTATTTATTAGTTCAATTTGTGATTTCAAATATAAAAGCAACTGACAGTATTATGCTTGAACATCTTGGACGAGGTGGTGTTCTTAGATAGCTGCTTCCATTTTTTAAAATTCTAAGTTTTTAAATATAAAGTTGCCGTTGTATTGGTATACTTAAATGTTCGTATGAACCTTATTCGTGAAAACTTTTACATGTACTATAAATCGAAGTGAAATTGACCACTCAATGGCAATGTCATTTCAATGTCAAACTACAAAACGTACATTAAGATTTGATAAGTAGTCGCAAATTATTCAATCATATACCATGCAGTATGTTGTAGATCTACATCATCTTTTGTTACATACATGTATGTGATAGCAGGTACTCTGACTGTTATTTATATCATTATATATTACTAGAAAAAGTGTTTTTAAGGTTAACATAAAAACCATAAAAAGTAGTGCGAAACATTATTTCTTGGAAGATCTTCTGTGCTAATAAAGCCGCGAATTGTTTTCCAAAGATACATGCATTTGAATGTCGATATGGGACATAATTGTTATTGTTAACTGTTAGAATACATGTATATTAGAAGTTTTATGGTGAATACCTGGATTCTTTTGCAATACTGAAAGTTGAAAGCTCTATGTCCTTCAAGATAAAAAAAATACCCTAAATAGAATAATTACATAAAATAACGTATATTCATACTAACGGTTTGGGTGCATTGTTTTGTCGCTGGATTTTACGGTTTTGTTTCTTGTGTTTGGTATTAAAACTAGGTCAAGTCGCAGCAACGCCTCATTTGGTCAGTTGCGGTCACCGATTTTGGCATAAGTTTGTTGAAACTATGTTATACAACTCTTTTAGGAACTCTCAAGTGGGAACTTTGACTTTGTACACTAGGTTATATGTGGGCATTGTTTAGTGTCTTTGTGTTACTAGTATTTGTCGTTGTTTATGTTTTCTATACTCGGCTGGTTAAGTTGAGTGCGATCTTCCCTGTCTAGTTTCATCATTTCCTTTTTAAAAACCTTGGCTAATATTTCCATATTTTTCAGTGATGTTTGCATAACATACCTTCTGTACTAAGAATTTCGTCCGTTAGGGCACTTCAGCCAAACAGAGACTAGTAAATTAGTAGTCACGAATGGAGAACCACAGCTTTATGAAACCACATATCAAGATATATACTAATCTATTAAGGTGGATTGGGAAACAAGTTTTGAATCATGACTACCCCAAACCACATTGTTCGCTGTATCCAATAGTGATGAGTACCTTGTATGATCTAATATTGCTGAACTCAGTGGTTGTGAGCACAAGTACACGCAGTACCCCCTCTGTACCCGGCATGGCTGTATGAAGTGATGTATAGTCCCCTTTATGGTCTGATAGTACCATACTTGTGGTTATGAGTGCCAATTTAGGCCTAATATGGCTGTGATTGGTAATGGCGGTAACCCGTAAGACCTGGTATGACTGTATTCGGTTGTTTTGAGAAACCATTAGGGAATACTGTATTGGCTGTATTGTAGTATTTAGAGCCCTATAGGAATGGTTTTAATGGACCATTAAGTACTATATTAGATATGAACTGTACACATGCTCTTAGATCCTGAAATAGGTGTACTCGGTGGTGATTATAACTAATTCAGGCTTGTTTTAGGGTATTCTGTCTTGATTGATACCACATAGGGTTTGTTTGGAAAGACTTGATGTGAGAGCATTTTACAGTTCAGTTTGGCTAAAATAATTGACAATAGGAACCCAATGAAATTGGATGGCTGTACTCTTTGATGGTAAGTAGACTCTGGAATTCCTGGAATCAATTTTTGAGCATGCCTTTTTAGCACCAGAGAATGAAAGTGTACTATCCATAACAATGTAAAAAAAATAATGTTTAATATACCCCGGTCATGTTGAAATTGTATAACTATCTTATCCCCGAAGTATCGAGACAACTTTCTTTGTAGAATTTTGGAAGTTTATGAAAAGTGTATGACCATCTTTCACATAAAACTGCATTTTATAGTTCGTTCATTGTTAAGGCCGCTGCTGTGTGCAATGTTTCTGTAATGTCATCCACAAAAGCGGCGGTCACAACTAGACGTACGAGCAAGTACATGATGTTTGTCTTGAAAAACGCAGATGGCACGTAGGAATCCGTACGTTGCGAGTACCAACTCCGTACGTTTTGTGAGTCCGAAGACACGACGCCGAATCTTTGGGCTGCGCCCTATCTGCGTTCGGTCTTCGTGTTCGTCCACGTACGTGCAACATGTATGCCTTCTATTGTCAATTTAGCACATACAGACAACGCTTTTGAGTGGTACGTGCAAGTACGATTATCTGACAAATGCACGGGGATAGTTCGCTGTAAGTACGTTGGACTTGCCATATGCGCAACGTACGAAAGGTCAGGGGAAACCGTACTCGTGTTTTGTGTCGACGTACTTGTTCCGTACTTTTGAAGAAAACAAAGTGACCGTAGCCTTTCAAATACATACGTGCTAAAACACGCAGGTCGGTTAGTGACCAGGCCTTAAGCTACTTAAATCTATTTCGATAGTGTCAGAAATCTCAAACATAGCATGATTGCCAGTGCTATTAGGCATGGTTTCATTTTCCAATAGGTGCTTGGCTATTAGTAGGCACATATGTATTGTGCACTGTGTAGCCCATAAAACACGTACCATAATACGGAGCTCTTCTGACAAACGTTTGTTCAGTATCAAGAAACAGTTGACACGTAGGAATACGTACGGAGTCAGTACGGCCGCCGTACGTTTTTCGGAGCACGCAGACACGACGCCGTCCTTTTCATGTATGCAGAACATTCGCTGCGTTCGACCTGCGTTCTGTCAACGTGTTCTTCCACGTTCGTGCGATGCCCGTGCAACGTGCGTGCCACTTACTTCCAACTTACAACGCAATACAACGTAGCGACCGCCGCAAAAAAAAACGTTACAGTTGATAAGATTACTGATTTAGATTCGTATTTCTGCTTTAAAGTAAAAATGAGCAGCGGTAATTAAACCAGAAAGTACATATAAGTATCCAAAATAACATAATTTGATATTTCAGACGTTATTAGCAAATAGAATTATGTTATTTCCTATTGTCATATATTTTCGCGACCTTATTTTGCCTATTTTGTAAATCGAAAGTAACATTACTGTACTTAACCCATCCTTGACTGATTCCCCTTAAATTCACGAGGACATGTTTTAATAATTATTTTATCGTGTATTTAGCTCTACAAACGAAAGACAACATTCATACATCTCCAATACAATACAAAATTGAACATTTTCCGCTCCTTAGTCATTTTCAAAGTTTTTTTACTCAAAAGATATAAAACAAATATTTATTTTTACATTTTCATATGATGAAGTAATAACTAGATTTTATGAAAATGTTTAGTTATTTTGGTTATTTTAGATAATAAGTTAAGTATGCTCATTTTATCAAAAATGCACGTGCATCACGTTTTCGTGTAAATACATTAGGAAGGAAAACAAAACTGCTTGATAAATATTTTTACATACATATAAATGAAATTTACAAAGTTTTAGCAACATATCTCTTCTTATTCGCGAGATATGACATTTTATAGTTTTCCAGACTTCGACTTGGCACCCGTTTCCATGGCAAAGTAACACATTTGGAAGTCCTCGGACAGAAGTTTTGGAATACACTTACTGATACCTTTCATAATATATAACTTTCCATCTGTAATCTTGCTGGTTGATTAAATCTTTTTTAGAACTTGATTTTTAACCTGCCTAAAATAAGTTTATACATGAAATGTATTAACTTAATGTGTATAACCTTCGTTAAATAAAGATATTATTATTATTATTATGTCAAGGTCAACAATAATTATATTGCTTATATAAAGAACAGTAAAAACCCGTAATTCACGACGCGTTTAAGAAATAATGATTTACGAAGACACTCCATGACGGGTCGAACATAAAAACTGATGTTAAATCAATAAAAATATTATTTTAGAGTTAGTTGAGGTTTACACAGTATATATAGCTTGGCCACATTGACATGAGCTTGACCTTTTGATTAGCATAATTTAACAGTCGATATATTGTCTACGTTTACAACATCGAGTGTATGTTTTCATAATCGGGGAGTATCACGAAGACGCTCGAGATGTAATACACACACACATTTGAAATACCGATATCGCACGATTTGCTTGCGGAAATTGATATATTCAAAGCAAGAACCTTGTAATATATTCTTGCATAAAGGTTAGGCTCACGTCAAAATAGCCAAGCTATACTGAGCGTCAATGTTCTGCAAATGAATTTTAAATTCAACATTTTTGAATTGTTAATTTGAAAGAATTTTTCACTTACACTGTCAGTTGGTGTATCAAAAATGTTTATTTTAATGGTCTTATTTATCCTCGCCACCGGATAATCCATATGGACGAGGCTCCCAGAAGAGGTTTAGTACTTTTAGTTTTTGGGGGATAGTGCATGATACAGAAGATGCCCAATTCCAGAAGCATCCCTGGTTCTTCTACATGCCAGTGTATAGCACCATACATGGGACCTCGGTTTTAAGTCTCATCCGAAAGACTATTAGTAATTTTAGTTTTCCAGCCCGGGATTCTTACCCACAACCCCGAAATCAGTAGTGACTACTAATCTCGCGCTCTACCGACTGAGCTAAGCGGGCTGGCTGTTTAAATGTTTATGTTCAGTTGTGCCTATATACGATGCCGTCCGTTACGATTGAATGACCACACCGTCATCAATGGTAAAACGTCTATTCAAGCAACAAAATTATGGTATTTAATTTCGACTAAATTTTCACTGACACTAGGTTTACAATAGGTCTGTGATATAAAATACACAATTAGATATGCAGCTAAATCAGAAAAGTACGCTTAAGTTGGTTGCAAAGATTGAATGATGGTGAACATACTCGTGCATTCCAAATACTTAAAGCTGTAGTTTCATTAAATATATTTCTGTCGGATAAAATTGACATATTTCGATCACAATGAGCCTATGGTATCATCTCCAACCAACATACCGTGTATTTGACGTATCAAGTGACAACAGGTCTAGGGTTAATGCCGCTGATAAAAACATGGAATGTTGCTATCATTCAAAGTCATTTTTGTAACTTATTTGTAGTCAGTTATGCAAAACATTATTATATTTTGCGTTTTTTTATGACCAAGCCGCTGTTTCACAAAAGCTAAAATTTCGTGCTGTACTCAATTACGACCTCAACTTGATTATGGTCAAATGGAGGTAAGGGTTCCCTCCCCTCCACTGTTAAGAAATAGTATATCGTCACGCGTAGTTTTTATTCGTCGGGTTGTCTCAAATATATACCGCCAATAGCATCATTTTGGATCAATTTATCTCTCAAAATAGATAATTGTCATCGACTTATATCAACTAACGTATCCCACTAGACACATGCATTTAAATACAGGATATTTGTATTTTACGATGTATGATCGTTTGACTAAGTGAATAGCTGACGTAATATTTTCACCAGGTGAATTACCAAATGAGCATACGCTGTAAAATGATAATATTCTTTTATATTTTATGCTTCAAAGCTTAAATTATAGAAATACACTACTATTAGTATAAATCTAAGATTTTTTTGCGTGACGTCTTTTTCCCGCCATACACGTGTCATCAAGTAGTTCTTCTGCAATGGCTTCAATTTCGTCTATGTTTTACATTCATTTACCGACAGTGTTCTCTTATTTGTTAAAGATCATTGAGAGAACAAGTGCAAATGCTTCATTTTTTATCTTTATGGCGGCGGGAAATTCTTTTTAAAAAATAGCCCGTTTGAGTGACAAAATCGCAAATGAAATTATCATCAGTGAAATAATCGGGCAATAATCCACCGTTATTTGGGGTTAAACCACCAATAAGCATAAAACAAGTCAACATAAACTAGTCAATTATTCAAAGTAAATAAACGCAAAAAGTAACGTTTGCAGAACTTTTGACGCTCAGTATATAATTACCTTTTGTTCCAGGGTCCTGTATAGTCAGATTTACCCCAGGGGTTCCTCAACCTGATCATTATCACGGGTATTAATCACGTGACTTCGTCTAGTATGAAGCACGTATAATGGCGGACATTTAGTCTCGGTAAGTACCTATTTTTCTTGATGTTATATGTCTTTCATCCTCTATAACGAAACTTCACATAGCCTATCATATGCGCATTGCTTTTTTACTAACGTTACAAGTTAGTTTGGGCTCCTTAGTTGAACAGATTATGAGAACACTCGTTGAATTTGATCCGGAGTTTCATCGCAAGACGCGTAAGTTGCACGTTAAGTGTAAATAGTTGACCAATTATGGAAAATAAAGGTTTCTGGACAAGAAATGTATAAAATCATAACTGTTGTTTGATTATATCACGAAAGAAGCATGTACCGAGTTTTTACGAGAATTTTTCGGCAGTATATTTACATTTTACGAAAGTAGTAAGAAACACGTTCGATTTTGTAAAGTAAATAACACGAACAAATATCGCCATGGTTCAGAACGTTCAGTTTTTTTGTTTTTAACATCATATATATTTTACATATTATACCAACCCATAATTTTATCTATGTATGTACTGCGTTCACAAAGTTTGACTTGAATGAATTTCAGTCACACTGTGAACAACAAATATCAACCATACAGAAAGAGCATTGAATTCAATGCATGTATGTTTACCTAATCAAATGATATCTTTGACTGATACTGTTGATCTGTACGTGTCCAGGCCTGATGCTCGATATTACGCATATTACGATCATATTTACATATCTACAACATTAATGCATATCACGAGAAGCACACTAGTCAATTTGTAAGCTAGCTTGTTTCCATTACTTTTACCAGGGATTCTTTATTTTAACAAGTCCTGCTTCAAAACAACCATAACACAAACAGCACAAAACAAGTACATGGTCAACATACATGTACCGCCCCATGTTAATGTTACATGTCAGTTTTATACAAATTGTGCTTACTTTTCAGATAATGACGAAGGCCATTAAAGTCACGCCTCATCATACAGAGGCCGAAACACATCTATTGGAAAATTAAGTCGTCAACTATATTCATTGGGGTAACGTAGGGAGTCGGAAGTGGATACACCGACTATTTTAATGGCCGTTTTGCGTCGAATCGGTAAGTAAATCTTGACTTTGCATTGCTTGGTAAGGCGTTTGAAATAAAAACAAACTGACCAAAGTACCCGGCTAGGTTTCTAGTTTGCGACCTATGGTTGTTTTCCCTCCAAGCACCTATAATTAAGCAAAACACTTGCGCAAAGTGCGGTTTTGGTTACAGATACCTTGATTATTGAATATTTTTATCTGTAATATTTCCTCTTTCTCCCGATTTTCATGGTTTACGGATTGTTTATGGACCTAGTTTCATTATTTTTATGATTATATATATCACCTATGATACCCCTGATTAGTGCCATTTGGGGCAAACACCCCTGACAAGTAAGAAATGTGGTATAATAAAAACTACATGCGACTTAATCATTAACTGAATACTAGTATTACGCGCAAATGATGAAAAACGTACATTGTGAATACTAGATAAGTTTATATACTGCAAAAACAGGAATATGTTTTGAAGCTATACACATATATCTACTTGCCATACACATTTAATCTGCCACTGTGTTAAATTTTAAATTATATATTCACAATGTTTATGGTTATTGTAACAGTGTTTTGTATTTGCAGAACAGCTCGTAGACTGATCACGTGATGTAGTTGATGCTGCCTACTAAGACCTGACAGTGAACACATACCTAAAATAGTGGATTCAATGATAGGACCAAGCATTTCAACGATTAAACAGTTGACAATGACATGGATGATGGAGTTCGCTATAAAAGTGTGAAATTCTATACTAACATGAGAAATATCAAATAAAACCCCTTAAAAATCCACTTTGTTTTGATAATAGCATGTACATGCTTGTGAGTGAGAACAGTTTACGGTGTCTACCCGTATTGGCACCCTCTCGACAGGAGAGGTACGAAAACCAACGATTTTGCTTAAGATACAGAAAGTCCTTGAACCAATCAGGCCTCTAAATGCTTTAAATATTGCAACTTGCATGAAATAACATTAAAAACAGCCTACTTTCCGTTTCGTTGTAGCACCGGAACCCTCTCTGTTCTGGCACCGGCACCCTCTCTGTGCTAAGCTTGAAGTCTTATTCCTGTTTTTGCATTATATAAACTTATCTAGTATTCACAATGTACGTTTTTTATCATTTGCGCGTAATATTCAGTTAATGATCAAGTCGCATGTTGTTTTTATTATACCACATTTCTTACTTGTCAGGGGTGTTTGCCCCAAATGGCACTAATTAAGGATATCATGGCGGATCTTTCGTGTGTTTTGCCACAATATATTATGGCATCGCAAATGTTTTTGCACATGCATACTTATAATAATGATATAAATAATGAAACTAGGCCCATAAACAATCCGTAAACCATGGAAAATGGGAGAAATACAAAATATTACAGATAAAAATATTCAATAAACAAGGTATCTGTAACCAAAACCGCACTTTGCGCGAGTGTTCTGCTTAATTATAGGTGCTTGGAGGGAAAACAACCATTGGTCGGAAACTAGAGACCTGGCAGGGTACTTTGGTCAGCTTGTTTTTATTTCAAACGCCTTACTAAGCAATGAAAAGTCAAGATTTACTTACCGATTCGACGTAAAACGGCCATTAAAATAGTTGATGTATCCACTTCCGACTCCATACGTTACCTCCATTGAATATAGTTGACGACTTAATTTTCCTATAGATGTGTTTTGGTCTCTGTATGGTGAGGCGTGACTTTGCCTTCGTCATTATCTGAAAAAGTAAGTACAATTTGTATGAAACTGACATGTAACATTTACATGGGGCGGTACATGTATGCTGACCGTGTACTTGTTTTGTGCTGTTTGTGTTATGGCTGTTTTGAAGCAGGACTTGTTAAAATAAAGAATCCCTGCTAAAAGTAATGGAAACAAGCTAGCTTATAAACCGACTAGTGTGCTTCACGTGATATGCATTAATGTTGTAGATAAGTAAATAATGATCGTAATATGCATACTATCGAGCATCAGGCATGGACACGTATAGATCAACAGTATCAGTCAAAGATATCATTTGATAAGGTATATACATACAAGCATTGAATTCAATGCTCTTTCTGTATGGTTGATATTTGTTAATCACAGTGTGACTGAAATTCATTCAAGTCAAACTTTGTGAACGCATGACATACATAGATAAAATTATGGGTTGGTATAATATGTAAAATATATATGATGTTAAAAACAAAAAAAACTAAACGTTCTGAACCATGGCGATATTTGTTCGTGTTATTTACTTTACAAAATCGAACGTGTTTCATACTACTTTCGTAAAATGTGAATATACTGCCGAAAAATTCTCGTAAAAACTCGGTACATGCTTCTCTCGTGATATAATCAAACAACAGTTATGATTTTATACATTTCTTGTCCCAGAAACCTTTATTTTCCATAATTGGTCAACTATTTACACTTGACGTGCAACTTACGCGTCTTGCGATGAAACTCCGGATCAAATTCAACGAGTGTTCTCATACTCTGTTCAACTTAGGAGACCAAACTAACTTGTAACGTTAGTAAAAAAGTAATGCGCATATGATAGGCGATGTGAAGTTTCGTTATATAGAGGATGGAAGACATATAACATCAAGAAAAATAGGTACTTACCGAGGCTTAATGTCCGCCATTATACGTGCTTCGGACTAGACGAAGTCATGTGATTACCACCACATGAATTTCAGCCATACAGAAAGAGCATTGAATTCAATGCATGTATGTTTACCTAATCAAATGATATCTTTGACTGATACTGCTGATTTATACGTATCCATGCCTGATGCTCGATAGTATGCATATTACGATCACTATTTACATAATTTATCTACAAAATTAATGCATGTCACGTGAAGCACACTAGTCAATTTGTAAGCTAGCTTGTTTCCATTACTTTTACCAGGGATTCTTTATTTTAAAAAGTCCTGCTTCAAAACAGCCATAACACAAACAGCACAAAACAAGTACATGGTCAACATACATGTACCGCCCAATGTAAATGTTACATGTCAGTTTCAAACAAATTGTACTTACTTTTTCAGATAATGACGAAGGCAAAGTCAAGCCTTACCATACAGAGGCCAAAACATCTATAGGAAAATTAAGTCGTCAACTATATTCAATGGGGTAACGTATGGAGTCGGAAGTGGATACACCGACTATTTTAATGGCCGTTTTACGTCGATTCGGTAAGTAAATCTTGACTTTTCATTGCTTAGCAAGGCGTTTGAAATAAAAACAAGCTGACCAAAGTAACCGGCCAGGTTTCTAGTTTGCGACCCATGGTTGTTTTCCATCCTAACCCTAAAAAAGCAATGCGCATATGATAGGCTATGTGAAGTTTCGATATCGAGGATGAAAGACATATAATATCAAGAAAAATAGGTACTTACCGAGGCTGAATGTCCGCCATTATACGTGCTTTAGATTAGACGAAGTCACGTGATTACCACCCGTGATTGTCTGAATACATGAATAGTTAATTTAATTGAATATAGTTCTTCACTGAAGCATCCTTATATTGTTTTACCTGATTTACCTGTTTACTTTATGTGGCACAGGTCCCAATACCGTGTTAGAGTTATAGCTTGGACTTCAAAACAAAAACATGAAAGCAAGCTTACTCTACATGTCACACATGTCCCGTTTTGTAATAAGCTTACTCTACATGTCACACATGTCCCGTTTTGTAACAAGCTTACTCTACATGTCACACATGTCCCGTTATGTAACAAGCTTACTCTACATGTCACACATGTCCCGTTATGTAACAAGCTTACTCTACATGTCACACATGTCCCGTTATGTAACAAGCTTACTCTACATGTCACACATGTCCCGTTATGTAACAAGCTTACTCTACATGTCACACATGTCCCGTTTTGTAATAAGCTTACTCTACATGTCACACATGTCCCGTTTTGTAACAAGCTTACTCTACATGTCACACATGTCCCGTTTTGTAATAAGCTTACTCTACATGTCACACATGTCCCGTTTTGTAACAAGCTTACTCTACATGTCACCATGTCCCGTTTTGTAATAAGCTTACTTTACATGTCACACATGTCCCGTTATGTAACAAGCTTACTTTACATGTCACACATGTCCCGTTTTGTAACAAGCTTACTTTACATGTCACACATGTCCCGTTTTGTAACAAACTTACTCTACATGTCACACATGTCCCGTTTTGTAACAAGCTTACTCTACATGTCACACATGTCCCGTTATGTAACAAGCTTACTCTACATGTCACACATGTCCCGTTTTGTAACAAGCTTACTCTACATGTCACACATGTCCCGTTTTGTAACAAGCTTACTTTACATGTCACACATGTCCCGTTATGTAACAAGCTTACTTTACATGTCACACATGTCCCGTTTTGTAACAAGCTTACTTTACATGTCACACATGTCCCGTTTTGTAACAAGCTTACTCTACATGTCACACATGTCCCGTTATGTAATAAGCTTACTCTACATGTCACATATGTCACTGTATAAGCATTCTAAGATTACCTCAGTACAACCAGTCACTGTATATAAGCTCTATACGATTACCTCAGCATATCCAGTCACTGTATATAAGCTCTATACGATTACCTCAGTATATCCAGTCACTGTATATAAGCTCTATACGATTACCTCAGTATATCCAGTCACTGTATATAAGCTCTATACGATTACCTCAGCATATCCAGTCACTGTATATAAGCTCTATACGATTACCTCAGTATATCCAGTCACTGTATATAAGCTCTATACGATTACCTCAGTATATCCAGTCACTGTATATAAGCTCTATACGATTACCTCAGCATATCCAGTCACTGTATAAGCTCTATTCGATTACCTCAGCATATCCAGTCACTGTATAAGCTCTATACGATTACCTCAGTATATCCAGTCACTGTATAAGCTCTACCAGATACCAGACCATTTGGAAACTGACCTTGTGGTACTCCGTGTCCCTGAAAATAATATCCGAGCAAAAGAGTGATATTTTCAAGTTAGGATATTATGACAGTAACGTCATCGTTTATGTGTACCCAAAAGATTAAAACCACTCCATAAACAGGTAGAGTTTAGTTTGGTATTGAACTGTTGGTAAAAGCTTTTATACTGGGTTCATACCGTGCATAAAAAGAAACGTAACGCCAACATCACTCGGCGTCAAATTCCGCGTGACTTCATCATGACGTCACAAGTGTCACGTCATGACGTTCCATTTCATTTTTTACATTCTAAGCCAATGTCTGTGCCATTGAAAGAGAAGATGAAGCAAATAATAAACAGAAAATGTGTTAATTCTTGACGAAGAACTTATTTTATTTCACTCATTTTCAAAGAAAAGTATTGATTTTTGAGATCACTCTAGTACAGGGTGATCATTAATATATGGTAACATAAATCACTTTTATAAATTGGTCAGTTTTTAAGATAATATTTGTAGTGATATGCCATTGTTTAACATATTCATTTAAGTTTTGTTCAGGACATAACTCATTTTCAAATGTAACATATTATTTTCTCAGCAGATGTTAAAAGCGTTTTTCTTAATTCTGAAAACCTGCCAAAATCAGCACCAATTGACGTCGTAAATTGCCAATTCATTCCTTGCATTTTACCCATTGGTACTTCCAATTTCACATTATATTGTAGTTTACAAATCAAGTAAATATATTAATTTTGTATAATACACACCTTCCTTCAGGCAATCTAATGATCAGAAATCCAAAAAATTTTAGGCCGGTTGGTGTAGGGAGCAATTATATATGTGGTCTTCAGCGAAATTATTCCGGATCGCAGAATATCCTGGAATCGCTGAAAATATGCGGCTTCATCAATGTCGTTATTGACATCAAGTATGCGTAGCATGTATTTATTATCCACATCTAATAAAAGCTTGGGCTCATTAGCTTTGAAATAAGGGTCAAACCACTTCTCTATCATTAAATCTGACAAAATGATTAAAATGATTTATGTAACCGTATATTAATGATCACACTAGTATATACATACAGCGATTGTTGCAGCTAGCAGGGTTGTTCTTGCCATGGAGGAATCGATTATTTTCTGCATCAGGTTAATGTTATCCCGGAATATAAAACTGTCTGTGATACCTCCGGTGATATCTTGTAGTGCCCAGTGTACCATAGAACCATGTATAGCTGCATACGATCCGTATAGTCTGTAACAACAAGGTACAAATACATGTAATAGTGTACCATAGAACCATGTATAGCTACATACGATCCATATAGTCTGTAATAACATGGTACAAATACATGTAATAGTGTACCATAGAACCATGTATAGCTACATACGATCCATATAGTCTGTAATAACAAGGTACAAATACATGTAACAGTACACCATAGAACCATGTATAGCTACATACGATCCATATAGTCTGTAATAACATGGTACAAATACATGTAACAGTGTACCATAGAACCATGTATAGCTACATACGATCCATATAGTCTGTAACAACAAGGTACAAATACATGTAACAGTGTACAATAGAACCATGTATAGCTGCATACGATCCGTATAGTCTGTAACAACATGGTACAAATACATGTAACAGTGTACCATAGAACCATGTATAGCTACATACATGTAACAGTGTACCATAGAACCATGTATAGCTACATACATGTAACAGTGTACCATAGAACCATGTATAGCTACATACATGTAACAGTGTACCATAGAACCATGTATAGCTACATACATGTAACAGTGTACCATAGAACCGTGTATAGCTACATACATGTAACAGTGTACCATAGAACCATGTATAGCTACATACATGTAACAGTGTACCATAGAACCATGTATAGCTACATACATGTAACAGTGTACCATAGAACCATGTATAGCTACATACATGTAACAGTGTACCATAGAACCATGTATAGCTACATACATGTAACAGTGTACCATAGAACCATGTATAGCTGCATACATGTAACAGTACACCATAGAACCATGTATAGCTACATACATGTAACAGTGTACCATAGAACCATGTATAGCTTCATACATGTAACAGTGTACCATAGAACCATGTATAGCTGCATACGATCCGTATAGTCTGTAACACCAAGATACAAATACATGTAACAGTGTACCATAGAACCATGTATAGCTACATACGATCCATATAGTCTGTAACAACAAGGTACAAATACATGTAACAGTGTACCATAGAACCATGTATAGCTGCATACGATCCGTATAGTCTGTAACAACAAGGTACAAATACATGTAACAGTGTACCATAGAACCATGTATAGCTGCATACGATCCGTATAGTCTGTAACAACAAGGTACAAATACATGTAACAGTGTACAATAGAACCATGTATAGCTGCATACATGTAACAGTGTACCATAGAACCATGTATAGCTGCATACGATCAGTATAGTCTGTAACAACATGGTACAAATGCATGTAACAGTGTACCATAGAACCATGTATAGCTGCATACATGTAACAGTGTACCATAGAACCATGTATAGCTGCATACGATCAGTATAGTCTGTAACAACAAGATACAAATACATGTAACAGTGTACCATAGAACCATGTATAGCTGCATACGATCCGTATAGTCTGTAACAACAGGATACAAATACATGTAACAGTGTACCATAGAACCATGTATAGCTACATACATGTAACAGTGTACCATAGAACCATGTATAGCTGCATACATGTAACAGTGTACCTTAGAACCATGTATAGCTACATACATGTAACAGTGTACCATAGAACCATGTATAGCTACATACATGTAACAGTGTACCATAGAACCATGTATAGCTACATACGATCAGTATAGTCTGTAACAACATGGTACAAATGCATGTAACAGTGTACCATAGAACCATGTATAGCTGCATACATGTAACAGTGTACCATAGAACCGTGTATAGCTGCATACATGTAACAGTGTACCATAGAACCATGTATAGCTACATACATGTAACAGTGTACCATAGAACCGTGTATAGCTACATACATGTTACAGTGTACCATAGAACCATGTATAGCTACATACATGTTACAGTGTACCATAGAACCATGTATAGCTACATACATGTAACAGTGTACCATAGAACCATGTATAGCTACAAACATGTAACAGTGTACCATAGAACCATGTATAGCTACATGCATGTAACAGTGTACCATAGAAAGTATAGCTACATACATGTAACAGTGTACCATAGAACCATGTATAGCTACATACGATCCTTATAACCTGTAACAACATGGTACAAATAAATACAAATCATTAATTTATAATTCGCATATTAACCCTCACCCGGGTGACGGTTAATTTGCCAATTTCAAATATTTAGAAGATAGCTACTGTCCTTATCCACTTCTGTCCTCTGGTACGGTGGTCGAGCGGATAGCCTGCTTGACTGCTGATCGAGAGGTCCCGGGTTCGATCCTCCGCCGGGGCACTTGATCATTTCTGAAACGCTTTTCTGTGTTTCCCACCCAACTAGAGATGAACTGGTTAGCAACCCAGAGGTAGTCTCGCGTGTATCGGTGCTATACACCGGACACGTTAAAGAACCGACGTGTCTCTTCGAACAGAGCTTGGGCACCGCGCCCGGATACCTTGTATCACACCACTGTCTCTTCCACCTGCTGTCCCTTCATCAAAAACACAGGACCCCATTGGAAATAAGTGCTTGCACTTTCATGGGTTATACTTGACCGAGAGGTTTAAATAATTACAACAATTACAACATTCTCAAACGCAAAATGCAGTGTCTGTCTGCGAGACAAAAAGTAGTAATACTTATCAGATATATCAATTTATATTGTGCGTGCGTGCGTGTGTGCGTGCGTGCGTGCGTGCGTGCGTGCGTGCGTGCTTACGAGCGTGCATACGAGCGTACGCGTGTGCGTGCGTGGGTGGGTGCATATCCTCTTATTTTCATGTTATACATGAATTGAGCGAATAAAAGGTTGTTGTTGTTGTTGCGTTTGTGTGTGTGTGTTAATATTATAGATGTCACCACTTCAAATGAATGACTTTCCCAGCTTACCCTATGATTCATAGAAATGAAAAATACTTTCGGTTATTTTTGTTTTCGAAGTGAAGCAAATTTTGTCTCCGCCGTATCGCCAATACATGCCAATAGTCACATGGTGTTGTTACACTGTTATTGCTGTTGCTATGGTTTTGTTTAAATTTTCTATTTTATTACATCGCAATAACAAATGATGTTACAGTGCACCCAGGATAATGTGATATTTACAAACAATGACCGGATTGGTCTACTGTTGCAAAAGTGTTTACTGTATAAACACATACGGTCAATTATATACCAAATGTACTAGAATAAAACTGATAAACCGTGCACGCTTGATTTTTGCACCTTTGTGGCGTATTTCAATATTAACCACCTTTTGATATCCTGGGCGCACTACAGTATATTTTGATGTTCTTACTTAGCATATGTCTTCTCGAACAGTGCCACCCAGAATTCATTAGGACCGGCGTTCCGTGTTAACAATATTTGACCTGAAATATAAATGTATGTCAAAGTTAAAGTCAAATGTTCACATTTTCAAACGGTCCATATATGGAAAGATTTGTAAATTTGTGAAAAACTGTTAG
This sequence comes from Spisula subtruncata, assembly GCA_963678985.1. Taxonomy (NCBI): domain Eukaryota; kingdom Metazoa; phylum Mollusca; class Bivalvia; order Venerida; family Mactridae; genus Spisula; species Spisula subtruncata. The sequence goes on from OY787661.1 coordinate 67,737,832, forward strand.
TGATAAAGAGGTGTGTGGCACGGTATAGTCTATTATGATAATCACATTGTATATCATAAGCTTTCAATGGATTAGGGTGATGTTTAGTATAAATATAAGTCACAAAAACAGTCAAATTATATTTTTATGTTCACTGTTTTGGAGCTAGTTCCAGCATCGTGCAGAAAAAGAAACGCAACGTCTACAGCACCGCGTGCTACCAAATATGCGCTACGTCATTCTGGCGTCATAATTGTCACGTCATGACATTCTAATTTTAGTAATTTTTTTCCATTTTATCCAATTACCGTGTATTTTTACGAGAAAATGAAACAAATAATAAACAGAACATTTGTTTAATTTTGTGAAAGATCGTATTTTATTTCACTCGTGGTCACAGAAGATAACAGTTTCACTCGTAGCTACTACATCACTCGTAAAATATTGCTTTTGTGATCACTCGGTAAATAAAATTCGATCTTTCACGAAAAGTCAACAAATATCCTCTATATAAACAAGACAACAACCAGTTACAGCAATAACTGATCGAGTTGATTTATAAACGATAGTATCCCAATAAGTCATACAGTGATTACATGTTACATATAGTCTAATTTTGCTCGATATAAGTCATTCAAGTCGAATAATATTGTATCCCAATAAGTCATACAGTGATAAGATGTTACATATAGTCTAATTTTGCTCGATATAAGTCATACAAATTGAATGATATTGTATCCCGATAAGTCATACAGTGATTGGAAGATACATGCAGTCTAATTTTGCTCGATATAAGTCATACAACTTGAATGATATTGTATCCCGATAAGTCATACAGTGATTGGAAGATACATGCCACATTGCTCGCATTTAATCATACAAATGGAACAACATTGTATCCCAATAAGTCATACAGTAATATGGTTTATATTAATGATTACCTTTCCTTGTAGGACAATAACAACCTCTATCCATTCACCATATCGCCAAAATCTGAACCTAAATATTCACGCATATTTCTCATCAAACGCTTGATCGTCTGGGAGGCATCTTTGTATTAACGCTGGTGCTAACGTCAGACAAGAGAACGCTGGTACCAGCCACGTGGCACCATAGATACCCGGCTGTACATCAAATAATCCAGGATTCTTAGAAATAAAACTCGGACGTTTTGATATCTCCTGAATAAAAACACAACCAACATCTATATGATAAATCATAAGTATGGAACGCCATAAAAGCCTTCTACATAAATACAAAAGCACCAGTAGGCAGGTATGGCGTTCCATATTTCTAGTATAAAATTAAATCCTGATTAAGGGCATTGCTACTTTTTCAGTTGAGTGGAAGGTTAAAAATCGCAGTTTCTTAAAAGTATCTCAAGCATCTAACTACCAGGATCAAAACGTATGCAAAAGCTTAAAATTGATGTGGTAGTACCTTTATGTCTTAAAATCAAGATAATTCTGATATTAAATACTAATTTACATTTATGATAAAAAGTATCGACGAAACTGCTGATGAGACCTTAGGATGATTATTTCCAAACACCAAATCTCAGGAATTGGTCACAATGTTTGTAAAACGTTGTTATATTCACTCGATCGTATCAAAACTGGTCAATTGTTTTAAACCGCATCCCGAACTTTTTAGAAGAAGGTTCTTTTGCATTTATTTTTTCAGGATATAGACTAGCAAATACAGAAAAAACAACCCTTAAACTGTTAACATATTTGATTATAAACATTTATTAAACACGTATTATCGCGATAACTACAGATAACGGATGCGAACGTTGATTCGTTTTGTAACCTAACATGAGTTCTACATTTCTGAAATCATTATAATTTAATTTTTAAAAATCTAACCAAGCAATCGTCAGGAAATTTGCTATAAAACTTATATAATTGGTACTGTGTCTCCTGCATATACAAAAACAGTATGTTGTCCATCGATTTTTCACGTTAAATATATTTCAGAAAAATACAATATTTTGTAATATAGGGCAACTTACTAAGTATGATTATAATAAAAAAAAATTAATTTTGATTCCTTACATGCGTAATTTAGTGTATGCCAAGTGTTATGCTTTTTGAACCAAAACTTTTTCGGTGAAATACATTTTTCAGTGTTTAAGGGTTGTCCCCTAAATCTAAGAATATCTCAAAAACAAGTCGAACAAAACTGTTTTTTTTTTCTAAATGATTATGTGTATACGCGTATTCAACGTGATTCTGGAGTCCAAAGGATATGAATACAATCGGCAATGAGGTGTCAGGAGTGATCAATTTACATTGTTTCATAAACCGACATCAAATTATTATCAACTAAATGTTTCCCAATTGATTGTATTTATAACAATGGTTGACTGGTAAGTGTGCTGGTTTGTGGTTAGGGTAGCCCAGCAGTTCCCGAGCGATTCCCGGTACATCATACTGCCATGATAAAATGACACTGATTCTGATCTTGCTAAAACGTGATGAAGTAAAATATACCTGGTGTGAGGGTAAGAAATACTGATGAGAATACCGCCATGAAACAAAAGCACCGCTTACGAGTGCTGGACGCTCGACTTTCTCATTTTTTGATAGTAACAAAGGCAGATAACTAAATAAATATAGGTAGCAGGATTATCAGCCTTGTCAGCAAGGACTCCTCTTGTGATGTAGGCTAATTATGCTACGTTCAACTGACACCTCTGATAGTCTTTAAGAAAATGACTCTGACAATAAACTTTACCAACACACACGCAGACAATTCCGACTAACGCAAAACTACGAAAAGTGGGTCTAAAATACGTTAGACCTAAATAAACAAAACAACTATCTTCCGGCAGTTTATTTATACATACATGGGGTCGTTTCCATTCAACTTCCTCTATGAAGGATTTGTAACGTATATGTAAGGCGGAGTCAGACGCTGGAAATGTGGGATCTTCGAACAGCACACGTCTACAACAGTAAAAAACATGAATGTGTGTATCAAACAGTACACGTCTACAATAGTAGAAAACATAGAAAACATGAATGTGTGTATCAAACAGTACACGTCTACAATAGTAGAAAACATAGAACATATGAATGTGTGTGTATCAAACAGTACACGTCTACAATAGTAGAAAACATGAATGTGTGTATCAAACAGTACACATCTACAATAGTAGAAAACATGAATGTGTGTATCAAACAGTACACGTCTACAATAGTAGATAATATAGAAAACATGAATGTGTGTATCAAACAGTACACGTCTACAATAGTAGATAATATAGAAAACATGAATGTGTGTATCAAACAGCACAAGTCTACAATAGTAGAAAACATGAATGTGTGTATCAAACAGTACACGTCTACAATAGTAGATAATATAGAAAACATCAATGTGTGTATCAAACAGCACAAAGCTACAATAGTAGAAAATATAGAAAACATTAATGTGTGTATCAAACAGTACACGTCTACAATAGTAGAAAACATAGAAAATATGAATGTGTGTATCAAACAGTACACGTCTACAATAGTAGAAAACATAGAAAATGTGAATGTGTGTATCAAACAGTACACGTCTACAATAGTAGAAAATATAGAAAACATGAATGTGTGTATCAAACAGTACACATCTACAATAGTAGAAAATATAGAAAATATGAATGGGTGTATCAAACAGTACACATCTACAATAGTAGAAAATATAGAAAATATGAATGTGTGTATCAAACAGCACACATCTACAATAGTAGAAAACATAGAAAACATGAATGTGTGTATCAAACAGCACACGTTTACAATAGTAGACAACATAGAAAACATGAATGTGTGTATCAAACAGCACACGTTTACAATAGTAGACAACATAGAAAACATGAATGTGTGTATCAAACAGCTCACGTCTACAATAGTAAAAATATAGAAATCATGAATGTGTGTATCAAACAGTTCACGTCTACAATAGTAGAAAACATAGAAAACATGAATGTGTGCATCAAACAGCACACGTCTACAATAGTAGAAAACATAGAAAATATGAATGTGTGTATCAAACAGCACACGTCTACAATAGTAGAAAATATGAATGTGTGTATCAAACAGTACACGTCTACAATAGTAGAAAACATGAATGTGTGTATCAAACAGTACACGTCTACAATAGTAGGAAACATGAATGTGTGTATCAAACAGTACACGTCTACAATAGTAGAAAACATGAATTTGTGTATCAAACAGCACACGTCAACAATATTAGAAAATATAGAAAACATAAATGTGTGTATCAACCAGCTCACGTCTACAATATTAGAAAACATAGAAAACATGAATGTGTGTATCAAACAGCACACGTCTACAACAGTAGAAAACATAGAAAACATAAATGTGTGTATCAAACAGTACACGTCTACAATAGTAGAAAACATGAATGTGTGTATCAAACAGCACACGCCAACAATATTAGAAAACATAGAAAACATAAATGTGTGTATCAACCAGCTCACGTCTACAATAGTAGAAAACATAGAAAACATAAATGTGTGTATCAAACAGTACACGTCAACAATATTAGAAAACATGAATGTGTGTATCAAACAGTACACGTCTACAATAGTAGAAAATATGAATGTGTGTATCAAACAGCACACGTCTACAATAGTAGAAAATATGAATGTGTGTATCAAACAGTACACGTCTACAATAGTAGAAAACATGAATGTGTGTATCAAACCGTACACTTCTACAATAGTAGAAAAAATGAATGTGTGTATCAAACAGTACACGTCTACAATAGTAGAAAACATGAATTTGTGTATCAAAAAGCACACGTCTACAATATTAGAAAACATAGAAAACATGAATGTGTGTATCAAACAGCACACGTCTACAACAGTAGAAAACATAGAAAACATAAATGAGTGTATCAAACAGTACACGTCTACAATAGTAGAAAACATGAATGTGTGTATCAAACAGCACACGTCAACAATATTAGAAAACATAGAAAACATAAATGTGTGTATCAACCAGCTCACGTCTACAATAGTAGAAAACATAGAAAACATAAATGTGTGTATCAAACAGCTCACGTCTACAATAGTGAAAACATAGAAAACATAAATGTGTGTATCAAACAGCACACGTCAACAATATTAGAAAACATAGAAAACATAAATGTGTGTATCAAACAGTCCACGTCTACAATAGTAGAAAACATAGAAAACATAAATGTGTCTATCAAACAGTACACGTCTACAATAGTAGAAAACATGAATGTGTGTATCAAACAGTACAAGTCTACAATAGTAGAAAACATGAATGTGTGTATCAAACAGCACACGTCAACAATATTAGAAAACATAGAAAACATGAATGTGTGTATCAAACAGCACACGTCAACAATATTAGAAAACATAGAAAACATGAATGTGTGTATCAAACAGCACACGTCTACAACAGTAGAAAACATGAATGTGTGTATCAAAAAGTACAAGTCTACAATAGTAGAAAACATGAATGTGTGTATCAAACAGCACACGTCAACAATATTAGAAAACTTAGAAAACATGAATGTGTGTATCAAACAGTACACATCTACAATAGTAGAAAACATAGAAAACATCAATGTGTGTGTCAAACAGCACACGTCAACAATATTAGAAAACATAGAAAACATGAATGTGTGTTTCAAACAGTACACGTCAACAATATTAGAAAACATAGAAAACATGAATGTGTGTATCAAACAGTACACGTCTACAATAGAAGAAAACATAGAAAACATGAATGTGTGTATCAAACAGTACACATCTACAATAGTAGAAAACATAGAAAACATGAATGTGTGTATCAAACAGTACACATCTACAATAGTAGAAAACATAGAAAACATGAATGTATGTATCAAACAGTACACATCTACAATAGTAGAAAACATAGAAAACATAAATGTGCGTATCAAACAGCACACGTCAACAATAGTAGAAAACATAGAAAACATGAATGTGTGTATCAAACAGCACACGTCAACAATATTAGAAAACATAGAAAACATGAATGTGTGTGTCAAACAGTACACGTCAACAATAGTAGAGACATAGAAAACATAAATGTGTGTATCAAACAGCACACGTCAACAATATTAGAAAACATAGAAAACATGAATGTGTGTATCAAACAGCACACGTCAACAATAGTAGAAAACATAGAAAACATGAATGTGTGTATCAAACAGTACACGTCTACAATAGTAGAAAACATGAATGTGTGTATCAAACAGTACACGTCAACAATATTAGAAAACATAGAAAACATGAATGTGTGTATCAAACAGCACACGTCAACAATATTAGAAAACATAGAAAACATGAATGTGTGTATCAAACAGTACAAGTCTACAATAGTAGAAAACATGAATGTGTGTATCAAACAGCACACTTCAACAATATTAGAAAACATAGAAAACATTAATGTGTGTATCAAACAGCACACGTCAACAATATTAGAAAACATAGAAAACATAAATGTGTGTATCAAACAGCACACGTCATTAATATTAGAAAACATAGAAAACATAAATGTGTGTATCAAACACAATATGTCTACAATAGTAGAAAACATGAATGTGTGTATCAAACAGTACACGTCTACAACAGTAGAAAATATGAATGTGTGTATCAAACAGTACACGTCTACAACAGTAGAAAACATGAATGTGTGTATCAAACAGTACACGTCTACAATAGTAGAAAACATAGAAAACATGAATGTGTGTATCAAACAGTACAAGTCTACAATAGTAGAAAACATGAATGTGTGTATCAAACAGCACACGTCTACAATAGTAAAAAACATGAATGTGTGTATCAAACAGTACACGTCTACAATAGTAGAAAACATAGAAAACATGAATGTGTGTATCAAACAGTACACGTCTACAATAGTAGAAAACATGAATGTGTGTATCAAACAGCACACGTCAACAATAGTAGAAAACATAGAAAACATGAATATGTGTATCAAACACTACACGTCTAAAATGGTAGAAAACATGAATGTGTGTATCAAACAGCACACGTCTACAATAGTAGAAAACATGAATGTGTGTATCAAACAGTACACGTCTACAATAGTAGAAAACATGAATGTGTGTATCAAACAGCACACGTCAACAATAGTAGAAAACATAGAAAACATGAATATGTGTATCAAACACTACACGTCTAAAATAGTAGAAAACATGAATGTGTGTATCAAACAGCACACGTCTACAATAGTAGAAAACATGAATGTGTGTATCAAACAGCACACGTCTACAATAGTAGAAAACATGAATGTGTGTATCAAACAGTTCACGTCTACAATAGTAGAAAACATGAATGTGTCTATCAAACAGCACACGTCTACAACTGTAGAAAACATGAATGTGTGTATCAAACAGTACACGTCTACAATAGTAGAAAATATAGAAAACATGAATGTGTGTATCAAACAGTACACGTCTACAATAGTAGAAAACATGAATGTGTGTACCAAACAGCACACGTCTACAATAGTAGAAAACATAGAAAATATGAATGTGTGTATCAAACAGTACACGTCTACAATAGTAGAAAATATAGAAAACATGAATGTGTGTATCAAACAGTACACGTCTACAATAGTAGAAAACATCGAAAATATGAATGTTTGTATCAAACAGCACACGTCTTCAATGATTGCATGTATAATCACATACTCATTGCAACATGTTGAATATGTATTAACATGAACTATATGGGCCTTATTCACCAAAATTGTAACACTAAAACGCAGATTTAACATTGAAAACATTTATAATCACTGCCATTTCCTTGCAATCAGATTTGATTGAACAGCGTGACACAAAAAAGTATGAGTTATAGATTTACATCGTAGGTGAATAAGGCCCCCAATAGACTCATCGGGTGGGACATTACTGACTTACATAGCCACTGCTCGGTCCCTTAATGCTTCATATGGCACACTGACTCACCTAGCCAATGTTCGTTCCATTAATGCTTCATATGTCACACTGACTTACCTAGCCAATGTTCGGTCCCTTAATGCATCATATGGCACACTGACTAACCTAGCCAATGCTCGGTACCTTAATGCATCATATGGCACACTGACTCACCTAGCCAATGCTCGGTCCCTTAATGCTTCATATGGCACACTGACTCACCTAGCCAATGTTCGTTCCATTAATGCTTCATATGGCACACAGACTCACCTAGCCAATGTTCGGTCCCTTAATGCATCATATGGCACACATACTTACCTAGCCAATGTTCGTTCCATTAATGCTTCATATGGCACACAGACTTACCTAGCCAATGTTCGGTCCCTTAATGCATCATATGGCACACAGACTTACCTAGCCAATGTTCGGTCCCTTAATGCATCATATGGCACACAGACTCACCTAGCCAATGTTCGGTCCCTCAATGCATCATATGGCACACAGACTTACCTAGCCAATGTTCGGTCCCTTAATGCATCATATGGCACACAGACTTACCTAGCCAATGTTCGTTCCATTAATGCTTCATATGTCACACAGACTTACCTAGCCAATGTTCGTTCCATTAATGCTTCATATGTCACACAGATTAACACCGGTTGCATCAGACTTGATAATTTAATTCTTGAGAACAGTGTATTTTATATTTGTTACGAGTTTTGAAACGATTTCTACAACGATGTGTAAAGTAAACTAAGATGATGCGGCAGGGTTAATGTATCCTTGAAGAAGAAAACTTTCACGAACTCTAAGCAACATAGTTCGTGTTCCACCAACAACAATGACCATTAAAGTTTTGAATACTTTGTGCGCGTTAACATTGTTCTGCACATGTCAAATGGCCAAAAACGGAGAAAGTTAAAGCTTTTCCATCTTTTCTAGAATACTGGTAATTGATATGGACTACATTCTGAAAAGTTGTTTAAAGTTCAGTCCAATTAGAATGAGCCCTCATACGTAAATCACTGGAAGATTCGCAGGCTTAGAATGAAAAGGACAAAAGTGCCAATTACAACCTTAAGTTATAAGACTAATGCATTATTTAAAATCTACGTCATAAGGCGCGTCTAATGAGCCTATTTTTATTAATATCGGAACTCGTCAAGTTTATCAAACTGAAGTTGAAAAAAGCTTGTTTTACCATAAGTAGCGAGAGATAGATTTGTTTTTCTTGATTTCTCAAAATATTGATTATTTAGTTACGATCTTTTCATTCTAAGCCGGCTTATTGGCTGTTTTGATTCGTATATATCGCAAGGACATCGTTAGTCTATGAGGATGACATTATCATTGATATCGCATGCTCACTATCATTTGGATAGTATTTTGAATAAGCGTGTTATAGATTTTTATCGTCTGTGTGACTCGTGTGATTATCTTAATAGAAGAAAGACAAAATAAAAGGGATTGTCAAAGAAATCAAATAGTTTTATATAGTATCGAACTATAATGGGAGCGCCATTGATAAATCTAAAACACGTGATACGGATAATACACAAGGGTGCTGTGGTAATATTACAAATCAACTTACAGCATCCTTGTTTATTATTAAAAAACGAACACTTTTTGTACAACAATTGAAACGAAGGTTCTTTCCCGTCAGATAGAATCACAATCTTCAACATAATATAACGCTGGGACGAGGCTTCGGTTTTTTATTCAATGTATTCTTGAAGATCGGATGTTTACACGTCAGTTAACGTCATCAAATGGTCAATTAATCCTATAATAACAGACGGGCATTATACTCACATTTGTGCTTTCAATCAAATACAACTTAAACAGGTTAAATGAAAAAAAAACCAGAGTAATTTGAAAGTACCGTAATATTGTGAAAACCGAACAAATCATACAGTCCAATCGGTGTTTTGTTTTCTAAATATAAGCAGTTTATCGAAATAATTGTAGCTGTTTTAAGGCAATTCTTATGATATGTTGCAATATCATTTTTAGAATTAATGCTGTTGGCAATAATACATTTTAAATTCTCTGACTTTGAGATCTATGATTGCAAGATTGACAGTCCTTTCCATTTCTTGTCGGCGTTTTGTTTATGATGGGATTACAGCAGAATATATTATATATATTATAACTCTATTATTCAACAGACATTGCTCTCAACATTCCCTTTGAGGATTCAAATGATGTACTAAAATAAATACCTACATCGCATTGGGGGTACATGCGTCGTATAATATTTGTCTCTGGGGAGCAGTATGAGAAATAGACTGTGACTTCAAGAACTTTCCTTTGATTTAACTCTGAATAATTTTAGTGTTTCTCAACACCTTGTGTTGTTTGTTAAATTATGTCTGCAAAACTTTCATTCTGGTGAAATTTTAATGCAGTCTGTATAGACGCCCTTAGGGTATTTACTCATCTATATTATATATGCAACTTGGACACGTGAGTACCTAGTGACATACATCATTCTTTCAGTTACAGACAAGAATAAGCACAAAGAAAGAATAATAAAAATCAGTCATGACGAAAGGAAGCGTTTAGCAGAAAGAGCAGAGAACAGGACAAAAAGAGCACACAAAAAAGAAAACAAAAGCAGACCACCAGAACTTCCAATCATCGGAAACGAAATGTCGCAAATGATCCCCTCTGATTTAAGTTCACCTCAACAGTCTATTAGACAAGTTCTTAACTTATACGGAATAGTTTAACTTTATACTCCGGCCACTTGTAAATTAAGACCAGAATTCATCATCACTGAGTATGGTATTATTATGGCGGATCCATTGTATACAGTTTGTACTTGCAATGTTGTTTTGTAAAGTATGTTGAATGAACCTGTGTATTGCTCGTTTTGCGCTATACAGAAACCGTTAAATATTATGGCGGATATGTTTATGGCGTAAAAATTTCAGACATTTGCGAATTTCGTTTCCGATGATTGGAAGAAATTCTCGGTCAAGACGTTAAACATGTATAATAAATCACATCAGAATCATCGAAATAACTTCGTTTGCAGTTTTAACCAACGAAATCATTTTCTTCCCTCGCCTTCCTCAAAATGTATTGTTTTTCACTGAAATGGTGACGGTGCCAGCACAGATGGGGTGCCGATACAGGGTTTTGCACAAAAAGGATGCCGGTACGGGTATGCACCGTGATACTGTGTTGGTCTATTGTGTTTATGGAAAGGCCAACTATGAGGTCAGTGTATGACAAGGTGACAAGGTCATTTATCGGACAAGGTCATATGTCGGACATTAGCTACACATAGCTAATGTTATATTGTTGTAAATGAAAACCGACTTAAAATAAAGATTGTATTGTATTGTATATAGGAAACAATTTATGTAATATAATATAATAATAAACAATGTTTCTTTACTCATATTGAACACACTCTCTCTCCTTTGTTTATTAGATGATTTTCGACCTCTTGATTTAATCTGACAGTAAATACTGATTAATACGAATTTCCTTCTTGTATGGAGTAGTAGTTGCAAACTGTTGATCCGGGTTCGATTCCCGGTCGGGCAGTTTAAATCCGTCATTGAAAGTTAAAAACCAATGACTAATGTCAGCAACACGTAGATGAGTCACTGGTCCTTACTGTAATACGAAATCATGTTGATTGGCAAAATCCATAGAACTGATGAGCCTGGAAATGAAGAGATTTGGACTACATGTATGCGTTTATCTGAGATTGGGTTGACTGAATCGTCAACGTAGTAATTGGTTTGTGTGTGTGTGTCTAACCTCTCATGACAAAAACAATATTTCTTGTCATGATTTGTCTCGTGTCAGTTAATTCTATAATGTGAAGGGTTTCGTGCGTTGGATATTCGTACACTCCTGTTAATTTCATATTTTCCATTTCACGGTGACGCCCATAACGTGATAAAAACGGACTTACAGATTATGCTTACTAGATAATGAGCCTATTGAATACTAAACAGTTCAAACATATTAATAATGTGTTTAAATCACCCATTCAAGGACATCATCGTGTTCTCCAAATCAAACAGAGAGCATAAAACAGAACCAGAAATAACAAGCATCTGTATGAATCACGTTTAATACCAGACCATCAAGTTTGCAACTTTATTTGCTAACATATATTTGAAATAATCTTGCATGTGTACTGATGGTCCCAATGCTAAAGTTCCATGATAACAATGATGAATGTGCAATTAAAATGCAAAACAAACTTCCGCTTAGTGAACAAAACCTAATAAACATGATACGTACAATATAAAGCAAGATCACAACAATTGTCGAGTAAGCATGTTTAGCCCTGTATTTTTTGCATGGTATTTTCCGAGTTCGTTAGGTATCCGTAATGGAGAATTGCTATCTTCTTCCGACTTCGAATTTCTACGATCTCACAAACAATTCGAGATCACAACACTTCCTCGAGCCTTCCGTAAGTTACAAAATCCGTTTGATGCTCGAACAAGTCTACGATGTTCATAATTTACCTAAATCAAGTCGTACGAAACTTACGTTGTACGGGAGTATTGCTTTACGCAGCCATGTTTGAGAATTACAATCCTGAACAGAATGGTATATCTAGTAGTCTCCTTAATGTAGAAATTATTGTCTAGAATGTGATTACCTTCTTATTACATATAATTATGGGAAAATGGTCGATATCATTTGGAAAGTCTTTTGAGTAAGTGTGATATAGGGATTTACCGTATGTGTGGCTCGTGTAAATATCTTGAAAATAAAAAGATGAAATGATAGTGATTGTCTGAGAAATGATATTTAATCCTATCATGATGGAAGAGTCTCATTGTTCAATTGCAAGATATTGTAATACAGTCATCATGTGTCCGCCCTTACTCTCTTGTTTTGTGATCGATGAATTCAGGATTAACAGTCTGTAACATGTCTTACCGGCGTTTGTTTATGATAGGATTACAGTGCAATAGAAATCTATAGACATCTCAACATTCCCTTTGAGGAATCAAATGATTTAATAAAGACGAATACCTACATTACATTGTGGTTTTCTGCGTCGTGTAATTGACGTCTCTAGGAAGCAGTATTAGAAAGGATTATGGTGACTTCAAAAACTTTCGTTTAATCTAACTCTGAATGATAAGTGTCTCTCTAGTGCAGTTTGTTCAATTTTGTCTGCTTTTTTCTGATAAAATTTTAATACAGTCTGTAAAGACGTCCTTTTGGTATTTAAGCATATATATTATATATATGGTATTATTATGAGTAGCGTGAACTTAGCACGTACATATACAGTCTGCACTCAGGTCTGCAAATGTATTTTGCAGACCTATGTCTGCAGTTTGCACTTAGGTCTGCAGATGAAATATTTGCAGACCCAGGTCTGCAGTCTGCACGTAGGTCTGCAAATGTAATATTTTGCAGACCTAGGTCTGCAGTCTGCACTTAGGTCTGCAAATTGTTGTATTTTGCAGACCCGGGTCTGCAGTCTGCACACAGGTCTACAAATGAAATATTTTGCAGACCTAGGTCTGCAGTCTGCACTCAGGTCTGCAAATGACTTTTTGTAGACCTAGCCCCTACTTCTACATTCCAGGTATACAGACTACAATTATTGTAGATCTATGTCTACAATCTACATCCAGGTCTGCGAATGAAACAATGTGTAGACCTAGCCCCTACTTCTACATTCCAGGTATACAGACTACAATTATTGTAGATCTATGTCTACAATCTACATCCAGGTCTGCGAATGAAACAATGTGTAGACCTAGCCCCTACTTCTACATTCCAGGTATACAGACTACAATTATTGTAGATCTATGTCTACAATCTACATCCAGGTCTGCGAATGAAACAATGTGTAGACCTAGCCCCTACTTCTACATTCCAGGTATACAGACTACAATTATTGTAGATCTATGTCTACAATCTACATCCAGGTCTGCGAATGAAACAATGTGTAGACCTAGCCCCTACTTCTACATTCCAGGTATACAGACTACAATTATTGTAGATCTATGTCTACAATCTACATACAGGTCTGCGAATGAAACAATGTGTAGACCTAGCCCCTACTTCTACATTCCAGGTATACAGACTACAATTATTGTAGATCTATGTCTACAATCTGCATCCAGGTCTGCAAATGAAACAATGTGTAGACCTAGCCCCTACTTCTACATTCCAGGTATACAGACTACAATTATTGTAGATATATGTCTACAATCTACATGCAGATGTGCTAATGAAATGTTTTGTAGACCTAGCACTTACATCTACATTATAGGTCTACAATCTGTAATTAACTGGTGCATAAGAGAAATGAACTTAAATATACTGATATTTTGGGATTTTGCTGATTTACACTAAGATTAATACGAAGTACAGTAAAGTGACGTACATAAGATCTGTTTTGTAATACTATTATTCTTAGTTATTTATGTAATATCTTAATAATTCAATCGGTCGAACTACATAAGGTTAACCACGTACATCTAATTTGAAACACCGACGAAAAGTATGTCCGGTCATAGAGCGTTTCCTTGAGTTGTTTTTATACAATATGGAGTCCATTCAACAATGTTCAACACATATAATTATTTGTGTTTTATACTTAAGGCACAAATATTTTTGGTTCACATCACCAAGCTCTTTCAAGTCGCGTTGGAAGAAGCTTAATTATATTCAACCAGTGCCGTACACAGACACGAATTTTAGCCGAGGCAGCCTTGGGGCTGGACATGACCGTAACTAGGAATTTTCCAAAGTGGTGCAAAATCGGGTCTTGATTGGTTGACTGGGTATTTACAGGAAGGGTCGTCCAAATTCGTTCTGCACATGCTATTTTGAATATTTACAATGTATTTTGCGAGCGAAGCGAGCTAGAAAAAGGGACTATTTGTTGAAGCTGACACAAATTTAATTTATGGCAAATATGCATTATTTGTCCGAGCCCACACACATTTTTTTCCACATGATATTATTAATGCTCATAAATTATTTGGCGAGCGAAGCGAGCAACAAAAATGCACCATTTGTATCAGCCCACACATTTCGTTCTCTACATGAACTTGAATGGTGATAAATTATTTGGCAAGCGAAGCGAGCCAGAAAAAAACTATTTGTACGAGCCACCACGAAATTCGTTGTCTACATGATATTATTAATGGGCATTAGTTATTTGGCGAGCGAAGCGAGGCAGAAAAAATGAAATATTTGTCAGCACAAACTCGCGTGGTGTGATTAATCCTTAAAGGTGCATGATTTGCCCTAGCTCACACAAACTCGTTCTCTAAATGGTATGATAAATCCTCACATTATTTACCCGAGCTGCATGCCACATGAATTCGTTCTCTACACGAACTTATGAAGCATTGATGTTATGTGACAAGCAATGAGAGCCAAAGAAAATGCACTGTTTCTCCAAGTTGCATGTCATGCAAACCAGTTATCTACATGATATTTCAAACGAGTAGTTATTTGGCAAGCGAAAAGATCATGATTTCTCTGAGGTTCAGTTAGCACAAACTACTCTCTACATGACATTCTTAAATATGTGTTCAATTCATTTGGCGAGCGAAGCGAGCCGAATTTATTTTCAAATGTAAAACATTGCACTTCTAACCAGGAACACTTAAATTGGTGTAAAAGGGGTACGTTTGCGCCCGATGCAATCCTTAGTTTTGACCATGTAGTGGTCCGGTGTATTTGTTAACCTAAAACGTTTCTGAAAGCACGCAATTAAACCACCGAATACACTTTCAAAATTAACAAAATTAGAAAAAGTAGAATAGCAAAGCGAGCTAGATAAACATTATTTATATTATTTTAACAACATGCCAAAACATATTCTGTATTTGATAGTATTCACTTAGATTTATCTATGAAGCCTTCTAATTGATAATAGTCACTGATACAGCTGTTGTGAAGGCGAAGCCAGCTAGAAAAAGCATTATTTTCTGAAGAGCACCATTGGCGACAGGATCGTTTTTCTATTCGAGAAACATTTCATCAGCATATCCTACGAACTCGAAGGCTGCACGTTTGTGTTAAGGGGAAGCTTGAGCGATTTGATTGCAAGTAAATTAAGGGATCAATGTCATGCTCTATGGGAATTTTAAAACAAATTCATCTGCTACATTATTTGGTCCCTTGTTTTGGTATTGAAACGGAACATCAAGAAAATTCATAGCAATTTTTAAACAAGAGCCCAAAGGAGAAAATACTTATATGTACATGCTTATACTCTTAAATGTGTAGCCCACCTCAATATTAAATTGATTGTAAACAGTACCATGCGAGCGTAGCGAGCGAAAATTGGCATATTAACTATTTTTACTCACAGAACATTGACCTGGATTGCGGCGATATTAAGGGGATGGTGTGCCGGTGCCACTTGCTTTCTATATACAATAAAGGGAAAGTGTCGGGTATATTACCATTAAGGTGCAAATCTAGTGCCTCAAGTTGCACAATGTATACTACCATTAAGGTGCAAATCTAGTGCCTCAAGTTGCACAATGTATACTACCATTTAGGTGCAACTCTAGTGCCTCAAGTTGCACTATGTATACTACCATTAAGGTGCAAGTCTAGTGCCTCAAGTTGCACTATGTATACTACCATTAAGGTGCAAATCTAGTGCCTCAAGTTGCACTATGTATACTACCATTAAGATGCAAATCTAGTGCCTCAAGTTGCACTATGTATACTACCATTAAGGTGCAAATCTAGTGCCTCAAGTTGCACAATGTATACTACCATTAAGATGCAAATCTAGTGCCTCAAGTTGCACAATGTATACTACCATTTAGGTGCAAGTCTAGTGCCTCAAGTTGCACTATGTATACTACCATTAAGGTGCAAATCTAGTGCCTCAAGATGCACAATGTATACTACCATTAAGGTGCAAATCTAGTGCCTCAAGTTGCACTCTTTGTTTATAACTTGCGACAGCTCGTAATATTTTTTATTATTCAGGCATTTTATTTTACATATAAGTTGAAGACGAATTTTCCACCAAAAGGTTAGGTGTGCAAATTTTAGGCGAGACAGCTGCTAACCTATTGCCTCAGAATAAATTGCCTCATTGTTTGTTACATGCGACAATTTGAGACATTTTATTTTAAATATATTCAGGGATATTTCATTACAAGTATATATTAATAACA
Organism: Spisula subtruncata; assembly: GCA_963678985.1. Classification (NCBI taxonomy): domain Eukaryota; kingdom Metazoa; phylum Mollusca; class Bivalvia; order Venerida; family Mactridae; genus Spisula; species Spisula subtruncata. Next base: position 67,754,937 of record OY787661.1, read on the forward strand.
AAAAAATGTTTGGTCCGCAAATTTTAGGCGAGGCAACTGCCTCGCCTGGCCTCAGTGTAGTTACGGCGCTGTCAACGTTGCTATGTCCAAAAGCTTTTATTCAATTACCTGACGTCATTGTGACACTATCGTATATAAAATATTTCATTTGCAGACCTGTGTGCAGACTGCAGACCTAATTCTGCAAAATACTACATTTGCAGACCTAAGTGCAGACTGCAGACCTGGCTCTGCAAAATATTTTATTTGCAGACCCGAGTGCAGACTGCAGACCTGGGTCTGCAAAGTATTTCATTTGCAGACCTAAGTGCAAACTGCAGATGTACGTGCCAAGTTCACGCTGCTTTTATTATGGAGGTTGTACTGTAAACATTTTGTACTTGTACGTTAATCATGTTGAATGTGCCAGCGCATTACTCGTTCGTTCGCTTTACAAAAACAGTTACATATCATTGCGGATATGTTTAGAAGAAATTTCAGAGATTTGGGACATTTCGTTTCCGATAATTGGAAGACATTCTCTGTCAACACGATATACAATGATGTACAAATAGAATAAAACACTTCAGAATAAGTTGATAGCAAGGTTGTGTAATGCAGGACAACACTACTTTTTTCACAAACTACAACCTTCATACGTTAATACAAATTCTTAGTCACTATACAAGTCGTAAGTTTCCCATATATGTACCTCGTTATTTAATATATCCCGAGTTACCATTTTGTCCTAAGTTTCCCAAATTGGTTCATCGCAAAAGGTTGTTTCGTGCAAAGCTTGAGTTTTCCATGCTAATCTACGTTTTTACATTGTTTCCTAGTTTTTCACACACATTCTTAGATTCCAAAACACTTTCCTAACTATAAAGACGGATACTGATACAGTAAGACCAATTGCCAGAATAAACACTGGAGGCATCCAGGCTTGACCATGTGCAAGTATTCCACTTAACTTGTATTACCGAGCTTCCCCTAAATGACGGAAATTCAAGCTCGATAAATACAACTTACATGTACGTGTTTATGTTATTTCTATGTTGTTTGTAAGTTAAAGAGCATGTCATAACCAAGATTGTTTGGTTATTTATAAGAACAAACGAACAAATACACGTCATGTAGCTCTGTCCGTAGAATAGACACATAGCGTTCGATTTTTGTCGAATTTAAGACCAGTAGTGTGAAGATGTGATCTAGATTTAACATTTAATTACATTTAATTACAGTTATTAAAGATTATCTAGGATTGGCCAGTTGCATTATTATATAGTCAGTGCATATAATGAAATCACCAACTTGTATACTTTAGAATACAATTATGCCCGGAATTACACAAATGATAACACAATCATAAGACGCAATGGCATCGGAAAATAACAGTTTGTAGTCACATGACCAATGCACCATCAAGTAGAAGTGATATTTGATGTTCTACCAAGCCCGAATTTGTCGCAGTGTATTAGAAGACATCGACTGATTAAGTTTCTACTTGACATCAACAATTTCTCGCAAAGGTAACCTCAAAAGGAAATAAATGCCAGAATACATTTTCATTGAAGTTTACAAATTAGTTTTTAACTTTTGAATTGGAAGTTTACTCGATAAGCACAGCTATTTTTTTCTTCGCTCACTAATTTTGTCAGATTTGCGAGAATGAACGGCGCACATTGGTATTCAGCTATAGTTTTTATCAACTTACAATGTTAATTATGCCAACCAAATATAGACCGTAGAAACGTGCTTGGTTAACACAAGAGTAACAAAAGATTTTGCACATACATGTGTATTTATTTTCTAAAAATGGTTAACGCAATAAACGCTTTTCGCGTCAAGTCAACAAAACAACGTCATTTGACGCAACGTTTAGAGGTACGAGTTCTGTGCGTTACGTCTGTAACACAACTTTAACACATATAATGCAACATATTATTGACTTATTTCACACCAATTTGATCGTCCGCTTGTGTGTTTTATCAACAACAACAATGTTTTCTTCCACACAATTCCTTATAGTTAACATCAATCCAAAATCAACATGGTGATGCAATTCTGTAAATCGTCATTTTATACAATGAAACAATTGAGTATTGATATCAACGTTGGTAGCGACGATGAAGGTGGTGCAAATGATGGCGATGTTGGTGCGTTTACGGACGTGGAAGTGGTGATTCTTTTAATGGTCATGATGATAACGATGGTAATGATTTTCTCTGATCGTAAATACGCGATTTCAGATTAAAAAAGGTATGAGGAAACACTTATTTGCTGCATGAAATGTTATAATGAAATATGGTATTCTATAAATTCAACTGTTTTATATTTGCATTATCCATGAAAACGTTTTTTTCAAAGCTCTGCGTATTTTTGTGTTTTTGAATGGATTCTTAGTGATTTGGATTATAATAAATGGATATAGGATGTGACAGTGAGTCAACTTTATCACAGTGAACCTGTATTTGAATTTTGAATAAACAGTAACGTGTAATTAATGTTTTTCCAAATGTTCTTTGTATAACTTTTGAAATATTGAATATTGTATACACGTGCAAGTGTCAAAGTTGAGATTTCGAGAAGTGCTCACCCTACCCATGATAAAAAATTCGTCACGCATGACCGAACACTGGACCGTTATCTAGGTTTCTGTTTGAAATCAACATTCATACCGGGTACAACAATGGGCGATATTGATCTAAGCCAATTATCCGATTTAGATCCGTCAAATATAACGGATCGTGATACAACAAGAGACGATGACGAGTCACGTGATAGATACGTTGTAGATAGTTGCTATGGTGACGATGATATTAGCGAGTATAACGGTAACGTCACTTTGGACGACATAAGGGATGACAACTTCCGGGTTGTAGAAGAATACCGGAAGTTGGTACAGCTATTTATGGACCTACCTTGTGACTTGTTTGTTAATCAAGTAGTGAAGGACTATAACTCCAACGAAATTGAACTGGAAAGGCTTCGCTCGTCATACTTCGACCATATGAAAGAGACTCAGGAAGACTTCCCATATAGCGAAGGGGCCGAGATAAAGCGGAGAGTATTTACACGCACCGGAGACCCACTTCCGATTCGTCTGGCAAAGGATATTCATACACTTATTGATGTCATCGAAGGCGGAGATTACAGCTTACTGAAACCGCTTATAAGCAAGGGGAAACTGCGTAAAACTTCGATGGCTCCGACTGAGAGGAAGCGGCTTGATTCCACTCCGCATGAACATACCTCTTGCCGAAATTGCGTCAGTGCATCTGAATTCAACCTACTTAAAGACTCAGTTGAATCTATGCAAGCAAACATTTTACTACTGAAACAAGCCCAGTTTGCAAATGATAAATTAAAAGTTGAACATATTGACTATACCAAAGCGTGTTTGTCTGCCATAAAAGAAGACGTTAAACTTTGTCACGATGATGTTTCTACCATATCAAAGAAAACTGAACATGCATTTAGACACCTAACTTCAACTCTCTGTCAGAGAATTATGGAGCTGGAGGACATATTACGATTGATGGAAAGTTTTATTGACGTGAATAATCTGGTTTCTATTTCAAAAGTGACAATCAACAATTCGGCTGAATGCCCAAACCCCAATCCTGACTTGGTGTGCAATAAGGATCAGATAGATAACGGATATTTAGATGCTGAACAACTTCCGGTCGAACCAGAAACAGTATTAAGGTCTCACCCAGTGCGAGAGGTGAGAAAACCATCTGAAAATGACAACCTACCAGTACACAAAATGAACAATCATAATGTCGATTATGTCAAACCAAAGGAAGAACCAATCAAACAACTAGGACAACCGATACCGGTCATTGTCACAGCTAGGCCTACTAATGATGACAATACATTTCAACACCAGAAGCGACGTCACACCGAACGGTTCGCTGTTCGCGGACTAAGCAAACACGTGAACCTAAATACATTGTGCTCAGTTATTGCAAGCAAGGGACCAACCGTTTCAAACATTCGAGTCTTTCCATTAAGACAGGACCCTGACCGTGTTTTACTACGACTGAATGTCTGGGCTGACGACAAAGCAGATAGGGTGCTATCCAAAAACTTCTGGCGCGATTATGTTATATGCGATCCATGGCGTCAACGCAAACCAATGCGAGATCTACCACCACGGATGAAATCGAACCAACATATTAAGCAGCATATGACAGCCCACAACAGCCGATATAACAGTGACTGTAACATTGACTGATTCCCACAATATACACGATATAATGTATACACCCAGAATGTTATCATTAGTTTGTATGTGTTTGTATTATTTTCACATTATCATGACAATGTGTGCTTTAAATATTATGACATGGAACATTACTGGCATTATGTCCAGTGCATCATACCTAGCTGACATACTACACGAAGGTGATATAGACATTTGTGGTATCTCAGAACACTGGTTATCATCTCATAATCTCCATTTTTTGGATTGTATCTCCAGTAACTATAGTTATCATGCTACATATGACAATAATGTAAACAATGTGTATAAATACAAGAATACCGCAAAAGGCGGGATAGCAATTTTGTGGAACAAAAAGTTGAACAATATGATAGTTCCATTAAGTATTGATGATGATAGAGTCGCTGGTATTCAGTTGCAAATAGTACCTAACACTTTTGTATATATATTTCAAGTGTATCTACCTTGCTCAAACCATTCTATTGATAGTTTTAGGAATTATATTGATTTGTTGTATGATTAATATAATACTTATTGTGACAAAGGCTTGACATTGTTTATGGGTGATTTCAATGCGAGACTGAATACCGAAATCAAATCCTCTCGGGATAAATTGTTGATTAACTTTTTAAACGATTGTAATCTGTCTGCTGTCAATATCTTACCTAGTTGTATAGGTCCAGCCGATACGTTCGTTTCTTATGACAACAATTATAGTACAATGATTGATTATATATGTTTGCCATATGAGTATGTTGATTTGATACTACATTGTGAAATTGCAAGTGATCATTGTTTAAATATGTCTAGACACCGGCCTATAATATGTTGCTTAAACACTGATATTGTATGTCAGGGTGGTTACTACGACGATGATGAAGTGAACTCGGTAAACTGGAAAAAATGTAAACCGCGGCAAATATGTGAATATCAACACTTATTACAATACGATGAGCAATTGAATGAAATTAAAACCCGTGAACTCCAGAAACGCGATTTAGATCAGGTTTACAAACTTGTGTGTGATAAACTGGTAAAACACGCGAATATGTCCCTGCCGAGGAAACGATTTCGCTCCTACCTTAAACCGTACTGGTCGACAGAACTTTCGAAATCACATGTTGTTATGGAACGATTGCGTGATGATTGGAAGAAGGCAGATCGTCCTAGATCAACAAATTCAAGTGAATTTAATAAATATAAAGACAGTAAAAAGAACTTCCGAAAACTGCATAGACGCACTGTCATTGCATATTTAGAGTCGTTGGACAGAAAAATCGACGAGGACGCTGAAAGGGACTCTGTGAGATTCTGGAAACAAGTCAGCGCCAGGAAGAGAACTTCGACCCGAACTAACGGCGCGAGTCTAATATTCAATGGAGAAGTGTACAGGGGCAAGGAAAGTCAAACAGAACAATGGGGACTATATTTTAGGGATCTTTACTCGCCATCTAATTCACCGAACTTTGACTCCGAGTGGGAGCGTAATGTAACCCTTAGTGTAACAGACACTCTGAACTCAATCGATCCTGACCCTCTAGCAGTAGTATCCGCAAGCGATGTGTATTCAATTATACGTTCCCTACCGAATGGAAAAGCAGGCAATACAGATGGCGTTGTGTATGAACATCTTAGACATTCTAAAGAAGCGATATCGCCAGTTTTATCAAAAATGTTTACGTGTATGCTGAGAAGTGGATACATTCCAAAAGCAATGAAAAAGGGAACTATCATAACTATGCATAAAGGCGGGAAAAAGCGCAAAGATGTACCAAGTAATTACCGCGCTATTACCCTATCATCAGTCATATTAAAACTTTATGAATCTGTAGTGTTACAACGATGTGAATCAAAACTTTTAAACAATATCAGCACACAACAAGGTGGATTCCAGAAAGGATTAGCCTGTATTATGTCATCTATTACCCTGCGCGAGTGTCTACATTTCGCGAGAGAAAACTCTTCAACGGTATACTTATGTTTTTTGGATGGTAGGCAGGCGTTCTACCACGTATGGCATTATGGGCTACTCTATAAACTTATACAATGTGATATTGATACCACTTCGTTAATCGCCATGAAAGAACTATTGATTGATTCCCGCAGCTGTGTTAAAAATCAGGGCCTAAAGTCAGAAGAGTTTCCGGTTCTACAAGGATGCCCACAGGGTCGAAAGTGTTCACCAATCATGTACCTTGTGTTTATTGATGGACTTATTAGACAATTAGAAAACAGTAACTTTGGCGTTTGTATGTTTGATCAAAGCTTGAATTCTCCGACTGTTGCAGACGACATGGTTCTCCTTTCATTTTCCAAGTCGGGTATGGACAAAATGTTAGATATATGTTGTCAATACTCAAGAAAATGGAGGTATTTTTATAATCCAGACAAGTGCAAAGTGTTAGTGTTTAACGAAAAAAGGTATACCATCATGGAACAACAATTTAATCTAGGCTTCGATAGAGTATATTCATGTGAAAATTATACTCACTTAGGTGTGATAACAGGCAACCAACTATCTACCAAAGGTGCGATGCGTGACGCGTGCAACAAACTGAGAGGTACTTATCTAAACGTTTTGAATTCAGGAATACACCCGAGCAAATTACACCCACTGACACTAAGAACAATCTACATATCAGCCATATTACCGAAAGCGCTATACGGTTGTGAAACTTGGAACTCATATTCAACAAAGGACATGCTTGTGATTGAACGCGCTCATAGATTTTGCCTGAAACATATCCAAGAAATACCTTCGTATATGCATGTAGATTACTCTCTCCTGTGTCTAGACGTGTTACCAATTGAAAACTACATTGATTATAGAAAACTTCTCTTATTTGGACAACTATGTCGTTTACCAGAGAAATACCTAGCGAAAATTATATTCACCCATCGACTCGTCCGCTTTATAAACGGTCAGCAACAACATCGAGGTTTTATACAAGACATTAATAGAATCTTAAACAAGTATAACCTTCAAGATGTTCTCGGCACATACGTTGAACACGGCGCGTTTCCGCCGAAATCTTCTTGGAAAAATACATTAAATAAAACAATATTTGTGCAAGTTAAAAGAACAATGATGAATAATTTAATGCTACAACATGAATGGCTATATCCTAGCATCTTAACACCGGGAAAGTGGTCAACCCTCTGGACCGTTTCAAGGAATAACCGATGTATGAAAATTGTCTGCAATACTCTATTAGTAACAGCGGGTCGCCTTATCTCCACACAGTTTGTTCAGCGCTGTAAATTCTGTGATTATTTAGTGAAAAACATAACGGAACATATAGTATGTTATTGCTCCTCTAAAGAGCCCGAGAGACTGACAGTATGGAAAGCCTTATTAAATATACAACTAAATGTGTATCTTAGAGTCATGAACTCTAACAGCATTATTCAATGTAGGCTCATATTGAGCATTTCTACTCAAAACAATGGTAGGAGTCTCAAGCATGTGAATCTTGCTAAATCAGTGTGCACACTTTTATATTAAGGGTGTGTCTGTAGTCTGGGCGACTGTGGCTTGTACTTAACAGTCTTATTTTTCGACTTTCGTTTAAGGCAACTTAGTATTAAGCTATTAAGAATGACACATCGAAAGTAATATATGTTATACCACTAACTGTATAAACATCGTTAATGTCCAGGTAATTGAATATTGTACTGTTATACATAATTCTGTATTTCTTTGTTAATAAGTAACTGTATTGTTATAACAATTATTCGTATCAATTGTATATACATGTAAAACATTTACTGCTGTAATGTCATTGCCTGTAAATATGTTATGATCTGTACAAATGTTCTGCTCTCCTTATTGGAGGAATAAAATATATCTATCTATCTATACAATTTAATTAATGACACATTTGTTTATTTGACATGTGCGCAACAGGCATAAACTGTAAAAGTGTCTTTCATTTGAATGCTATAAAGTTAAATTTGCTCGGATATGTAGATTTGAAATAATTACAATACGTGTCAACAACAGGTTGCATCACTCTCGATAATTAGATTCTTGAAAATAAAAACAGAGTATTATATATTTATTACGAGTTTTGTAATGGTTTCTACAACAATGTCTTTTGCGTGCGTTTACATTGTTCTGCACATGACAAATGGCCAAAGCGGAGAAATCTATCTCTTCTAGAATACTAGTAATTGATGAAATATTGACTGCATTATGAACTGTTGTTTATTGATCAGTCCAATTAGAAGAAATGCAATTAGCCCGTATGCATGTACTACTGGACAATTGACTGTTTTAATTCGTAGTTAGCTCAGGGACGTCGCTGGCCTATTCAAAGGACATTATGATAGACCTACTCCGGCGGCATGTTCAACAGGATAGCACTCGCCTAGATCTCGATGTAGTGCTATCCTAGTGCTAAATATACATCGTGAACGATATTTATCATTTGACTACATAGCGGTATGACTAAAATACGAAAAGAGGATTTTTGGCGCAACGAGGCGAAACGGGGATTAAAATTTGATATTGTAGGAATTAGTTATCATTTTTACAAATATCAATTCCAAATAAATGAATTGCGTATTTGGATGTAATTAACTTGTTCCTATCAATAAATAATGACACTGTTTTAAAATATGCTAATTTGAAGCCTCCTTTCGTCGACCGTAGACATTGAAATATCGGCGATCGAAAGGAACTTTACCTATCCACTCAGTTATGGCATAGCCTCCTTTCGCCAACTGTTGACTATACAATATCGGCGAAAGGAGCTTTATGATACTAATTTAATTATATACATGAGCCGTTCTCCGGGAAAACTGGGCTTATTGACATAACAAAAGTAGTTATGTCACGATATTTAGAAATAGGTCTAAAATGAGAAAAAAATCATGTTCACCGATTAAATCGTAAGTAGTTGGATACCCTAGTACTATCCAAACAAGTTAAATTTTCTGATAAATTATGATAAAATTACTTCCGTCGTTGCTGTGGTGAACAATTTCCGAAAACTACCCGAATTGAGAAAAACAAGGGGTTAGTGGTTAAAAATAGCGGCTACTTTTCCATTGAAGTAGACACTCACAATTTTTACGTGTTTTATTAAAATCAGAGTATTATTCTAAAATGTGACAAAAAAATTGAAAAGTTTACGTCAATAATTCACCATATACTGGGTTTATGAAAAGATTATTAACGTTACGTCAAATAACGTTCGAATGACGTTTGCGACGTCACTCAAAAACTGGTTAGTTTCAAAAGTCAGTAATTCCGTTAATGTATGCAATAATTCGTTCAAATTTTCAGAGAGTGTTCATAAGAGTCTCGTCCTTCTAACGATTTATTATCATGATTTTCGTATTCTTGTCAATAAGCCCGGTTTTCCTGGAAAACGGCTCATGTATATCTACTGGCCTCTTTTCGCCGTCGGTAAAATGTAAAATATCGGCGAAAGGAGCATTAATAATTAGCGTACCAACTTAGTTATACTCTATGCTCGTTTCACCAACCGTAAACCACGAACTATCGACGAAAGGAGCTTTATAGATCTAATACCTGCTTAGTTATATGATGGTCTTTATATGATTGTCTCCTTTCGCCGCCCGAAGGTAGCATGTAAATTGTCGGCGAAAGGAGCTTTATCATACATACTCAGTTATTTTATAGTCTCCTTTCGCCGACCGTAAACCATAAAATATCGGCGAAAGGAGCTTTAGCATACCAACTTATATATACCCAGCAAACATGCTTATATGGGTCCCATATGAGCTGTTTCTGAACAAGCCCATGTGTGTATGCCCATATTGGACCCATATGGGACCTATGTGGACATGCTATTATGGGTAATGCCCATATTGGACCTATATGGGACCTATGTGGACATGTCCATATGGGAAGTGCCCATATTGGACCAATATGGGACCATTATGGACAAGCCCATATCCCATATGGGCCGTTTCTGGGCAAGCCCATGTGGGTATGCCTATATTGGACCCATATGGGACCTATGTGGACAAGCCCATATGGGTTATGCCCATATTGGACCCATATGGGACCTATGTGAACATGACCATGTCCCATATGGGATGTTTCTGGGCAAACCCATGTGGGTATGCCCATATTGGACGCATATGGGACCTATATTCCTGGGCTACCCATATGGGCTTTCCGATCTGGTACACATACGGGTCCCATATGGGCTATTCCTGGGTAAGCTCATATGGGCTTTACCATCTGGTACACATATGGGTCCCATATGGGCTATTCCTGGGCAAGCCCATATGGGCTTTCCCATCTAGTACCCATCTGGCGTACCCATACGGATCTCATATTGGCTATTCCTGGACATTCCCATATGAGCTCTCCCATCTGGTACACATACGGGTCACATATGCGCTATTCCTTGGCAAGCACATATGGGCTTTCCCATCTAGTACCCATATGAGGTACCTATACGGGTCCCATATGGGCTATTCCTGAGCAAGCCCATATAGAACAAAAAAGTATTACTTCCCTTGAATTAAAATATTAGTAAATTTAATATAAAACTTCTTCTTACTATTATATTTACTTTCAGTACAAATAATAGTGTTTCATAAGTTCAAAGTAAATTGATATAGTATGTACATTTTTTTCTAAATTCTAAGCTGTTCAACTGCTCCTTCCTGCAAGGACACTATGTACGCATAGTAGTAGCAAACCAGAGGATAGAGTGGTGTTTGCTGAAAAATACAATTTCTGATTTACAATGTATCTGAAGTGCTCATACGAATATAGGCTGCCCATATGGGTCCCATTTCTGAATGAATATTGGCAGCCCAGATGGGACCCATATAGGCAGCCCAGGCGAATGTACATGTGGTAGCCCAGATGGGACCCATATGGGTCCCATATTGAATGCATATGGGTAGCCCAGATCACAAAGGCCCCTGTTGCACTTTCTATGTTGGTCCCATATAGGCAGCCCATATGGGTCCCATATAGGTGCCCACGTGAGACCCATATCGATTGCTTGCTTGGTAGTTACACTACAGCCTCCTTTCGCCGACGGTAGCATGTAAAATATCGACGACAGGAGCTTTATCATAAATACTTAGTTATTTTATAGACTCCTTTCGCAGACCGTAAACCATTAAATATCCGCGAAAGGAGCTTTAGCATATCAACTAACTTAGTTATACTATAGCCTCATTTCGCCGACGGGTGCCCGACAGTGAACTTGTAAACGTTGGTAGAATGTTGATTAAAATATTGGGGAAAGGAGCTTCATCTACAATAATAGCTGCTTTTTGCCGACGGTAAAATTCATCATAGTCAAATACGACCGTAAACCATGAAATATCGGCAAAAGAATGTTAGAATGTAAAATTCCACTGCAATGAGCGTTATCATTTATATTTCAACTAAGTTATATCATAGTGGTATATTTGCTAGATCGTTGGTTGTGATTTTTTTCTATGCTGAATGTGCACAAAATTGAATATATATATGTATAATAAAAATTCTAGATTTTCGCCACCATTGACCATGATATAACAGCGAAACGAGTTTTACCATATTAACTTAGTTATATTCTAGCCGACTTTAAATTTTAAAATTTTCAGCGAAGAGAGCTTAATTTATCTATCAAATAACTTATATTATGACCCCCATTCGCCGACTGTAAAAATCAGCGAAGGGAGCTTTATCATACCAACTTAATAATATGCTAGCCTCCTTCTCCCACCGTTGACTATGATATAACAGTGAAACTAGTTTTACGAGCAATAAGTAGCGCCTTGACACTCCTACTCAATCAACAAAGGTGTGATCCTTCGTCGGTGACTTATAACAATACCATCTCGATAATGAGTTTATTCAACAAACAGTCGGTGACTTGACACGTGGCTACATGTGATTATCTGTGGTTAATCTAATTATCGTCGATAAATAATCTGTTTAAAATAATGACACACAGTTTGCGAAAGTAATGTTTCATTTGTCAATCATTGATGAATGATTAGACGGGAGAATTTTATTTAGTTATTATTTTGATATGACCAGCACTATGCTATTTAATATGCATCATATTATGTACAATTCAGGGTTGCCATAAACCCACTTTTTCGTTTACAACCCTACCCAAATGGGTTTTAATGGGTTTTAAGGGGTTTTAAAGGGCAATAAGGGGTTTTAAAGGGTTTTATAAAAATAATTTTAGGGTTGAATTTTTTTCATTAATAATTTCGTAAAATTACATGAAGAATTGCCTTGAATAGCACCTTTGAAGGTGTCAGACAGTGTGGTCGGCGAAAGGAGGCTTCAAATTAGGTTAATTTAAAATATTGTCATTATTTATTGAGAGGAACAATCTAATGCAATCCAAATACACAATTTATTAATCCTCGTTTCGCTTCGTTGCGCCAAAAATTCTCCTTTCGTATTTTAGTCAAATCCCGCCCACATTGCTAGCTTGCTAGACTAGGCTAGCCCTCGCCGAGATCTCGATTTATCTTGTCGTTCATGAGCGAGAACTGCTAGATCTAGCCAAGAGCTAGGCTAGCTGAACACGCCACGGATCTCTTCTAATTTGTAGGTGCAAACTGATTTTTACCATTATAATCCCTATGTAACTTGAGTATTCATATCTCGGCGACAGAGATGGGGTCAGTCTGTTTTGTATATGAATGCAAAACCAGTATAACCAGACCAGACTTGTTTGTACCTACAGGCAAACTAAGAGGACACCCAACTTGCATCGAGTTTCGGATATCAACTATCGACTTCATTCTACAAGCATATGACGATACGGATAACACAATGATGGTCATCACAACAACATAGTGTAAAAGACGGGAGAATTAAACATATACTGCATATTTATACATGTAAACTATCGTACTACTATAGTTTCATGCATTAATAAGACTACATCCATGGAGGGTAAGATAAGGATAAATAGTGTCTGATGATAGAAGATAAAAGTATCGACAGATGGTGTCAGATAAGCTATGTAATCTGTCAGGCATCGATAGAAACTGATCTGCAATAGATATACAAACATTTACTGTTAACGTATACACTACAACAGCAAAATGAAAAAGAATATATCAAAGTTTAAAGTTTCTCCTGATAACAAATTATTTTACCAACTGGCAATGCACTGCTAATGTATAGAAATATTTTATCTAGCTGTGTGTGTTTATTTTACAATAAAAAAGTGAAGGGAGGTTAATTAGTGACTTTTACGTCTCAATTTTAAATTACTCACATATGACTTATTTATGATTTCAAAATCATTATAACGTCATCATTAGGTAACGCATGTTTTAAAACCGGTTTAGTTTGCGTTGGAGTGAATGTTAATTTCCTTACTGCAATGGGACGAGCTTTATAAATATCGAATAAAGCAATTCATTCCTCTACAGAACTAGATCTAGTTGTTCGTCGTCGAATTTTACATGCATAGAGGTAAAAAACCACTAAATGCATACGCGACCCAAAATCGGATACACTCAAATAGTCCTTTCAAAAACTTCCGTTTGGCTAGGAATGGTGATATTCCTTGACAAAATGGAACTAGAATCAACTAATTGGGATTAAATGCAGTGTATACATATAGGTGAAGTAGTGGAGCTGTTTTATCTTGAATATTTTAAGATTTTGAAGTAGCGTAGGATAAAACCAACATTGAAACCGTGCGCACTTCCGTAACAATTTGTCAACCGCATTTTTAACGAGTGCTTCTTACAAATTCTGCAATTGTGCAAATTAAATACGTATTTTTTTATCAATCATGGAATCTACTCACATAATATAGAGGCACTTCTTAGACTAAAAGATTGGTTATCAAAATATGAGCATCCATATGGACGTGGCAAATCGGAACACGGTCGGGGTTAAGATGGAAAATACTTTAATCATACTCTGTCCTACCGTGTATCTACTCCCACCGGTCGAGTACCTATTGAGGGTTCCGGTGCTACAACGAAACGAAAAGTAGGCTGTTTTTAATGTTATTTCATGAAAGTTGCAATATTTAAAGCATTTAGAGGCCTGATTGGTTCAAGGACTTTCTGTATCTTTGGCAAAATCGTTGGTTTTCCTACCTCTCCTGTCGAGAGGGTGCCAATACGGGTAGATACCGTGAACTGTTCTCACACACAAGCATGTACATGCTATTATCAAAACAAAGTGGATTTTTAAGGGGTTTTATTTGATATTTCTTATGTTAGTATAGAATTTCACATTTTCTATCGAACTTCATCATCCATGTCATTGTCAACTGTTTAATCGTTGAAATGCTTGGTCCTATCATTGAATCCACTGTTGTAGGTATGTCTTCATTGTCAGGTTTTAGTAGGCAGCATCAACTATATACATCACGTGATCAGTCTACGGGCTGTTTTGCAAATACAAAACACTCTTAGAATAACCATAAACATTGTAAATATATAATTTAAAATTTAACACAGTGGCAGATTAAATGTGTATGACAAGTAGATATATGTGTATGTGTATAGCTTGAAAACATATTTCTGTTTATGCATTATATAAACTTATCTAGTATTCACAATGTACGTTTTTTATCATTTGCGCCTAATATTCAGTTAAAGATCAAGTTGCACGTTGTTTTTATTGTACCACATTTCTTACTTGCCAGAGGTGTTCGCCCCGAACGGCACTAGTCAGGGGTATCATAGCGGATCTTCCGTGTGATTTGCCTCAATATATTATGGCATTGCAATTTTTTTTCACATGCATACTTATATTCATATAAATATTGAAACTAGGCCCATAAACAATCCATAAACCATGAAAATTGGGAGAAATAGGAAATATTACAGATAGAAATATTCAATAATCAAGGTATCTGTAACCAAAACGCACTTTGCGCGAGTGTTCTGCATAATTATAGGTGATTTGAGGGAAAACAACCATGGGTCGTAAACTAGAAACCTGGCCGGGTACTTTGGTCAGCTTGTTTTTATTTCAAACGCCTTACTAAGCAATGAAAAGTCAAGATTTACTTACCGAATCAACGTAAAACGACCATTAAAATAGTCGGTGTATCCACTTCCGACTCCATACTTTACCCCAATTGAATATAGTTGACGTCTTAATTTTCCTATAGATGTTTTTTGGCCTCTGTATGGCGAGGCGTGACTTTGTAACATTTACATTGGGCGGTACATGTATGTTGACCATGTACTTGTTTTGTGCTGTTTGTGTTATGGATGTTTTGAAAGCAGGGCTTGTTAAAATAAAGAATCCCTGGTAAAAGTAATGGAAACAATAGCTAGCTTACAAATTGACTAGTGTGCTTCACGTGATATGCATTAATGTTGTAGATATGTAAGTAATGATCGTAATATGCATACTATCGAGCATCAGGCATGGACACGTATAGATCTACAGTATCAGTCCAAGATATCATTTGATAAGGTAAACATGCATGCATTGAATTCAATGCTCTTTCTGTATGGTTGATATTTGTTGCTCATTTTCCATTCAAATCAAACTTTGTGAAGGCAGTACATACGTAGATAAACTTATGGGTTGGTATAATATGTTAAAAACATAAGATGTTAAAACAAAGAAACTGAACGTTCTGAACCATGGCGATATTTGTTCGTGTTATTTACTTTACAAAATCGAACGTGTTTTCATACTACTTTCGTAAAATGTAAATATACTGCCGAAAAATCCTCGTAAAAAAATCGGCACATGCTTCTTTCGTGATATAATCAAACAACAGTTATGATTTAATACATTTCTTGTCCCAGAAACCTTTATTTTCCATAATTGATCAACTATTAACACTTGACGTGCAACTTACGCGTCTTGCGATGAAACTCCGAATCAAATTCAACGAGTGTTCTCATAATCTGTTCAACATAGGAGACCAAACTAACTTGTAACGTTAGTAAAAAAGCAATGCGCATATGATAGGCGATGTGAAGTTTCGTTATATAGAGGATGGAAGACATATAACATCAAGAAAAATAGGTACTTACCGATGCTGAATGTCCGCCATTATACGTGCTTCAGACTAGACGAACTCACGTGATTACCACCCGTGATATTGCAGATATTGTATGGAGACAGTGACCTGATCCCGCACTGCCTTGTACATAATTGACCTGATATGGTACAGAGACAATAACCTGATCCTGCACTGCTTGGCACATAACAGACCTAGTATTGTATTGAGACAAAAACATGATCCCGCACTGCCTGGTACATTATTGACCTGATATGGTATGGAGACATTGACTTCATCCCGCATTGCTTGATACACTATAGAACTGATATTGTATGGAGACAATGATCTGATCCCACAATGTCTGTTGCATAATAAACCTGACAAGGTACAAATACAATGACCTGATCCTGTACTGTCTGGTAACATATTGCTGCTATTGTATGGAGAAAATGACCTGATCCGGCACTGCCTGGCAACATTATAGACCTGATATGGTATGGAGACAATAAACTGATCCTGATCTGCCTGGTAACATAAAAGACATGATATGGTACGGAGAAAATAACCTGATCCCGACCTGCCTGGTAACGTACTTCTGATATGGTACGGAGACAATCACCTGATCCTGCACTGCCTGGTATATTATTGACCTGATATGGTATGGAGACAATGACCTGATCCCGCATTGCCTTGTACATTATCGAAATGATATGGTATGGAGACATTGACCGGATCACGACCTGCCTGGTAACATAATAGTCATGATATGGTACGGGAACAATAACCTGATCCCGCATTGCCTGAAAAATTTAGAAATTACATGGTTAGGAGACAATAACCTGATCCTGCACTGCCTGGTACATTAAAGACCTGATATTGTACGGAGACAATGACCTGATCCCGCATTGCCTGAAAAATTTAGAAATTACATGGTTAGGAGACAATAACCTGATCCTGCACTGCCTGGTACAT
The DNA here is from genome assembly GCA_963678985.1 of Spisula subtruncata. Classification (NCBI taxonomy): domain Eukaryota; kingdom Metazoa; phylum Mollusca; class Bivalvia; order Venerida; family Mactridae; genus Spisula; species Spisula subtruncata. Next base: position 67,772,064 of record OY787661.1, read on the forward strand.
TATAGACCTGATGTTGTATGGAAACAATGACCCGATCCCAACCTGCCTGGTAACATTATAGTCATGCTAATAGTACGCAGAAATGACCTGATCCCCACCTGCCTGGTTCATTATAGATATGGTATGGTAAGGATACAATAACCTGATCCCACACTGCCTGGTACATTATAGACCTGATATGAGACGGAGACAATGATCCTGACCTGACAGGTAACATAATAGACCTGCAATGGTACGGACACTTTAACCAGATCCCGACCTGCCTGTTAACATTTTAGACATGATATGGTACGGAGACAATAACCTGATCCTGCACTGCCTGGTAAATTATTGACCTGCTATTGTATGGAGACAATGACCTGATCCTGCACTGCCTGGTACATTATTAACATGATATGGTGAGGAGACAATGACCTGACCCTGCACTGCCTGGTACATTATAGACCTCATAAGGTAAGGAGACAATGACCTGATCCTGCACTGCCTGGTACATTATAGACCTGATATTGTATGAAGACAATTACCGAATCCTGACCGGCCTGGTAACATTATAGTCATGATATGGTACGCAGAAATGACCTGATCCCCACCTGCCTGACAACATTATAGACTAGAAACGGTATGGAGACAATAACCTGATCCTGCACTGCCTGGTACATTATAGACATGATATCGTACAGAGACAATGACCTGATCCTGACCGGCAAGGTAACATTATTGACCTGATACGGTACGAACACAATAACCTGATCCCAAACTTCTTGGTATCATACTATGCATGATATGTAGTGGAGACAATGACCTGATCCTGCACTGCGTGGTAACATATTCCTGATATGGTACGGAGACAATAACCTGATCCCAATCTGCAAGGTAACATTATTGAGCTGATATTGTACGGAGACAATAACCTGATTCCGACCTGCCAGGTAGCATAATATTCCTGATATGTTACGGTGACAATGACCAGATTCCACACTGCCTGGTACATTATGGAACTGATATTGTATGCAGACAATGACCTTATCCTGCACTGCCGGGTAGCATATCCATGATATGGTACGAAGACAATAACCTGATCCCGCAATGATTGGTACCTTATTGACCTGAAATGGTACGGAGACAATGACCTGATCCCGCATTGCCTGGTACATAATAGACCTGATATGGTACGGAGACAATAACCTGATTCCGACCTGCATGGTACATTATAGAACTGATATTGTATGCGGACAATGACCTGATCCTGCACTGCCGGGTAACATCTTCATCATATGGTACGGAGACAATAACTTGATCCCGCAATGATTGGTACCTTATTGACCTGAAATGGTACGGAGACAATGACATGATCCCGCATAGCCTGGTACATAATAGACCTAATAATGTATGGAGACAATAACCTGATCCAACAATGCCTGATGCATTATAGACTAGATATGGTACAAAGATAACGACCTGATCCTGTACTGACTGGTAACATATTGCTGATATTGTATGGAGACAACGACCTGATCCCGCACTACCTTGTACATAATTGACCTGATATGGTATGGAGACAATAACCTGATCCTGCACTGCTTGGTACATAATAGACCTGATATTGTATTGAGACAAAAACATGATCCCGCATTGCCTGGTACATTATTGACCTGATATTGTACGGAGACATTGACCTCATCCTGCATTGCTTGGTACATTTTAGACCTGTAATTGTATGGAGACAATGGCCAGATCCCACACTGTCTGGTGCATAATAAACCTAATATGGTACAAATACAATGACCTGATCCTGACCTGCCTGGTAAAATCAAAGACATGGTATGGTACGGAGAAAATAACCTGATCCCGACCAGCCTGGTAACATACTTCTGATATAGTACAGAGACAATCACCTGATCCCGCATTTCCTGGTACATTATAGATCTGATATTGTATGGAGAGATTGACCATGACTCGACCTGCCGACAATATACAAATGATATGGTAAGGAGACAATGACCGGATCCCGCATTGCCTGGTACATTATAGACCTGAAACGGTACGGACACAATGACCTGATCCTGCACTGCACTGCCTGGTACATTATAGACCTGAAACGGTACAGATACAATTACCTGATCCCACACTGCCTGGTACATTATAGACCTGATACATAATAGACCTGATATGATGAGGAGACAATGACCAGATCCCGATCTGCCAGGTAACATTATAGAGCTGGTATGGTATTGAGACAATAACCTGATCCCGACCTGCCTTTTAACATTATAGACACGATTTCGTACGGAGACAATAGCCTGATCCTGACCTTATTGACCTGGTGTGGTTCGGATACAATAACCTGATCCCAATCTGCCTGGTAACATTATAGACATGATTTCGTACAGAGACAGTGACTTTATCCTGTTCTGCCAGGTAACATTATTGACCTGATATGGTACGGAGACTATAACCTGATCCCGCACTGCCTGGTGACATTATTGACCTGATATGGTATGGAGACAGTGACCTGATCCAGACCTGCCAAGTAACATTATTGACCTGATATTGTTCGGATACAATAACCTGATCCTGACCTGCTAAGTAACATTATTGACCCGATATTGTTTGGATACAATGACCTGGTCCCGCAATGCCTGGTAACATTATAGACCTGATATGGTAGGAAGACAATGACCTGATCCTGACCTGCCTGGTAACATTATAGTCATGATATGGTAAGGGGACAATAACCTGATCCCGCACTGCCTGATACATTATAGACCTGATATTGTACGGATACAATGACCCGATCACGCATTCCCTGAAAAATTTAGAAATGACATGGTTAGGAGACAATAACCTGATTCCGCACTGCCTGGTACCTTATTGACCTGATATGGTACGGAGACAATAACCTGATCATGAACTGCCTGGTACATTATAGACCTGATATGGTACGGAGACAATAACCTGATCATGAACTGCCTGGTACCTTATTGACCTGATATGGTACGGAGACAATAACCTGATCCTGCAATGCCTGGTACATTATAGACCTGATATTGTACGGAAACAATGACCGGATCCCAACCTGCCTGGTAACATTATAGTCATGCTAATAGTACGCAGAAATGACCTGATCCCCACCTGCCTGGTTCATTATAGATATGGTATGGTAAGGATACAATAACCTGATCCCGCACTGCCTGACAAGATTATAGACTAGAAACGGTATGGAGACAATAACCTGATCCTGCACTGCCTGGTACATTATAGACATGATATCGTACAATGACAATGACATGATCCTGACCGGCAAGGTAACATTATTGACCTGATATGGTACGAACACAATAACCTGATCCCAAACTTCCTGGTATCATACTATGCATGATAGGTAGTGGAGACAATGACCTGATCCTGCACTGCCTGGTACATTATTGATCTGATATTTTATGGAGACAATGACCTGATCCTGCACTGCGTGGTAATATATTCCTGATATGGTAGGGAGACAATAACCTGATCCCAATCTGCAAGGTAACATTATTGAGCTGATATTGTACGGAGACAATAACCTGATTCCGACCTGCCATGTAGCATAATATTCCTGATATGTTACGGTGACAATGACCTGATTCCACACTGCCTGGTACATTATAGACCTGATATTGTATTGAGACAATGACCTGATCCCACACTGTTTGTTGCATAATAAACCTGACAAGGTACAAATACAATGACCTGATCCTGTACTGTCTGGTAACATATTGCTGAAATTGTATGGAGACAATGACGTGATCTGGCACTGCCTGGCAACATTATAGACCTGATATGGTATGGAGACAATAACCTGATCTCAGCCTGCCTGGTAACATAATATACCCGATATGGTACGGAGACAATAACCTGATCCTGACCTGCCTGGTAACATAAAAGACATGATATGGTATGGAGAAAATAACCTGATCCCGACCTGCCTGGTAACGTACTTCTGATATGGTACGGAGACAATCACCTGATCCCGCACTGCCTGGTATATTATTGACCTGATATGGTACGGAGACAATGACCTGATCCCGCATTGCCTTGTACATTATCGAAATGATATGGTATGCAGACATTGACCGGATCACGACCTGCCTGGTAACATTATAGTCATGATATGGTAAGGGGACAATAACCTGATCCCGCACTGCCTGGTACATTATAGACCTGATATTGTACGGATACAATGACCTGAACACGCATTCCCTGAAAAATTTAGAAATGACATGGTTAGGAGACAATAACCTGATTCCGCACTGCCTAGTACCTTATTGACCTGATATGGTACGGAGACAATAACCTGATCATGAACTGCCTGGTACATTATAGACCTGATATGGTACAGAGACAATAACCTGATCATGAACTGCCTGGTACCTTATTGACCTGATATGGTATGGAGACAATAACCTGATCCTGCAATGCCTGGTACATTATAGACCTGATATTGTACGGAAACAATGACCCGATCCCAACCTGCCTGGTAACATTAAAGTCATGATAATAGTATGCAGAAATGACCTGATACACACCTGCCTGGTACATTATAGATATGATATGGTAAGGAGACAATAACCTGATCCAACACTGCGTGGTACATTACTGACCTGATACTGTATGGAGACAATGACCTGATCCCGCGTTGCCTGGTACATTAATGACCTGATATGGGATGGAGACAATGACCTTATCCCAACCTGACAGGTAACATTATAGACCTGCAATGGTACGGAGACTATAACCGGATCCTGACCTGCCTGTTAACATTTTAAACATGATATGGTACGGAGACAATAACCTGATCCTGCACTTCCTGGTACATCATAGACCTGATATTGTATGGAGACAATGACCTGATCCCGCACAGCCTGGTATATTATAGAACATACATTGTATGCAGACAATGACCTGATCCTGCACTGTCAGTCAACATATTCATGATATGGTACGCAGAAATGATCTGATCCCCACCTGCCTGACAACATTATAGACTTGATACGGTATGGAGACAATAACCTCATCTCACACTGCTTGGTACATTATAGACATGATATCGTACTGAGACAATGACCTGATCCTGACGGGCAAGGTAACATTACTGACCTGATATGGTACGGAGACAATAACCTTATCCCAAACTGCCTGGTATCATAATATTCATGATATGTAGTGAAGACAATGACCTGATCCTGCACTGCCAGATAACATATTCATGATATGGTACGGAGACAATGACCTGATCCCGCATTGCCTTGTACATTATCGAAATGATATGGTATGGAGACATTGACCAAAACCCGACCTGCCTGGTAACATAATAGTCATGATATGGTAAGGGTACAATAACCTGATCACGCACTGCCTGGTACATTATAGACCTGATATTGTACGAAGAAAATGACCTGATCATGCATTGCCTGAAAAATTTAGAAATGACATGGTTAGGAGACAATAACCTGATCCCGCACTGCCTGGTACCTTATTGACCTGATATGGTACGGAGACAATAACCTGATCCCGAACTGCATGGTACCTTATTGACCTGATATGGTACGGAGACAATAACCTGATCCTGCACTGCCTGGTACATTATAGACCTGATATTGTATGGAGACAATAACCTGATTCTGCACTGCCTGGTACATTAAAGACATGATATGGTAAGGAGACAATGACCTGATCCCGCACTGCCTAGTCATTATTGACATGATATGGTAATGAGACAATGACCTGATCCTGCACTGTTGGTACATTATAGACTTCATATGGTAAGGAGACAATGACCTGATCCCGCACTGCCTGGTACATTATAGACCTGATATTGTATGGAGACAATAACCAAATCCTGACCGGCCTGGTAACATTATAGTCATGATATGGTACGCACAAATGACCTGATCCCCACCTGCCTGACAACATTATAGACTTGATACGGTATGGAGACAATAACCTGATCCCGCACTGCCTGGTACATTATAGACATGATATCGTACAGAGACAATGACCTGATCCTGACCGGCAAGGTAACATTATTGACCTGATATGGTACGGAGACAATAACCCGATCATGAACTGCCTTGTACATTATTGATCAGATATTTCATGAAGACAATGACCTGATCCTGCACTGCCTGGTAGCATATTCCTGATATGGTACGGAGACAATAACCTGATCCAACAATGCCTGGTGCATTATAGACTAGATATGTTACAAAGACAACGACCTGATCCTGTACTGACTGGCAACATATTGCTGATATTGTATGGAGACAACGACCTGATCCCGCACTGCCTTGTACATAATTGACCTGATATGTTATGGAGACAATAACCTGATCCTGCACTGCTTGGTACATAATAGACCTGATATTGTATTGAGACAAAAACATGATCCCGCACTGCCTGGTACATTATTGACCTGATATTGTACGGAGACATTGACCTCATCCCGCATTGCTTGGTACATTTTAGACCTGAAATTGTATGGAGACAATGACCAGATCCCACTGTCTGGTGCATAATAAACCTGATATGGTACGAATACAATGACCTGATCCTGATCTGCCTGGTAAAATCAAAGACATGGTATGGTACGGAGAAAATAACCTGATCCTGACCAGCCTGGTAACGTACTTCTGATATAGTACAGAGACAATCACCTGATCCCGCACGTCCTGGTACATTATAGATCTGATATTGTATGGAGACATTGACCATGACCCGACCTGCCGACAATATACAAATGATATGGTAAGGAGACAATGACCTGATCCTGCATTGCCTGGTACATTATAGACCTGAAACGGTACGGAGACAATGACCTGATCCTGCACTGCACTGCCTGGTACATTATAGACCTGAAACGGTACAGAGACAATGACCTGATCCCGCACTGCCTGGTACATCATAGACCTGATATGGTGAGGAGACAATGACCAGATCCCAATCGGCCAGGTAACATTATAGACCTGGTATGGTATTGAGACAATAACCTGATCCCGACCTGTCAGGTAACATTATAGACATGATATGGTATGGAGACAATGACTTGATCCCGACCTGCAAGGAAGCATTATATGACTGATATGGTACTAAGACAATAACCTGATTACGCCCCGTTTGGTAAACTTATATTCCTGGTATGGTACGAAAAAACAATAACCTGATCCCAATCTGCCTGGTAACATTATAGACATGATTTCGTATGGAGACAATAGCCTGATCCTGACCTGCCAAGTAACATTATTGACCTAATATTGTTCGGATACAATAACCTGATCCCGCACTGCCTGGTAACATTATATGCCTGATATGGTATGCAGACAATAACCTGATCCCAATCTGCCTGGTAACATTATAGACATGATTTCTTACGGAGGCAGTGACTTTATCCTGTTCAGCCAGGTAACATTATTGACCTGATATTGTTTGGATACAATAACCTGATCCAGACCTGCCAAGTAACATTATAGACCTGATATGGTAGGAAGACAATGACCTGATCCTGACCTGGCTTGTAACATTATATTCCTGATATGGTATGGAGAAAATTACCTGATCCCGACCCACCTGGTAATATTATATGCCCGATATGGTATGCAGACCATAACCTGATCCCGACCTGCCTGGTAACATTATAGACCTGATATGGTAGGAAGACAATAACCTGATCCCGACCTGCCTGGTAACATAATATTTCTGATATGGTATGGAGACAATGACCTGATCCTGAAAATTGTTTTAAGGACTAAATTTGATCCTCATCAGTTGATTCTTTGTGATCTTAGGGCCTAATTCACAAAATGTTAAGTTATATGAACTCAAATTATCCATACATGTTCTAAATAAGACAAGGTTGAAGCACATTCATGTTGGGTAATTCTGTACATCAGGTAATATATTATGCACACATTTGAATGCATGCACACATTGCAGGGACGGTTTTCTCCAGTCCTAATGTGTTATTTTACAATCCGATCTTTTCCTTTGTTTGACTCAAAGTAAGAACAGAAAATGAAAAACAATGTTCAAGTTTTATATTATATTTTATTTCACGTTTGGTCAAATAGAATTAATTCTTAAACGTGTAATATCATCCACATATATACTGAGTACATCTAGAAATAAACACTGGGGTTACTGTCACTCTTTTTCAACCTTTTTATATGATTGACAACCAAACTACATTTACTTGATGATATTGTATTCCATGAACAATGCAACTGTTACATTGTTTTTATAAAGTGCTATCGATGCGATTGAACAGTGCCGTGTGTATAGTACGGCTATAAAGTAACGAAACACAAATTGGTAAAATCCTATTTTTTCAGAATCCTTGTTCGGAGTGAAAAGTTCACATATTGATTAATTATTGATTGATTACATATCCATGACGTCCAACAAGTTGTTTAGCAGTGTATCAATCAGTTGTGAACTTTGCCTGCAGATGGTAAAGGCGAAGTTATTGGTCCTGTCGGAGAGTTATTTCACATGGATGACCTAGACATGGGTGGATGTAAACGGTACCAAAGTGTTAGTAAAGTGTCTCCAGATGAAACATTGTCGATTAATGACAATTTAGCGGAAGTGGAACCTCCCATTTGACGCCCCCGTTATAGGCATCCGAATCGCCTGTTTTCGCCCATGTTCTGACCCTCCTGGCATTTTTATTCCGAAGCCTAGAACTTTTCTTTTGTGATTTTCTTTCCATTGGCAAACCTTATAAAGGATTCAAAGCAATTTACACGAAAAATTATCATGCGTGAATACGTGGAATTCGTGCGTTTTGTGATTTTCCTGATGCACAGGAGTTACGTAACCCGATCGATAAAATTTGGACAACAGCCAAGTTTCTACGTGATTGTACAATATTATTACATAAAGTTAAAAAATGTATGAACAATGGAAGTAAGAAAACTTCAAGGATGGAAATGTTGCGTTTCTAGATGTACTGAGCATATAAGTTTGTATAACTAGATAACAACAATGTGATTATCTTACATGTATAACTAAATGTTCACATAATCTTGCCACTGGCTTGTCTACTGTTGCAAAAGTGGTTACTTAAATAAACACATATGGTCAATTATCGTACCAGAATAACACTGACAAATTTACCAGCCTTGTGGCCTATTCAAAGTTTCCTGCCTTTCTTGTTTTCCTGTGAGCATTATAGTACAGTGCGCCCAGGATAATATGATATTAACAAACATTGACCGGATTGTCTTCTAAGTGGTAACTTAAATAAACACATACGGTCATTTATATATTAAAATAACACTGATAATTAATCTTTGGTTTTCCACCTATGTGGACTGTTTTAAATTTGCCCACCTTTCTTGTTATCCTGTGTACACTTTAATAACCTAAACAATGTCATGTAAATAAGACTATATAAGAACACATAGCTACAGTCAATAATGTTCAAATCGTCTTGTAAGAAAACAAACATGACTTAAGGTATAAAATAAACTGTAAAATATAAACTACTCATATTGATAAACAAGAGGGCCTGAAAGGCCCTAGGGCGCTCACCTGTTACACATTGGTCTAGGTATCAGTACAACCTACATTCTGACCATATAAATTTCATGAAGATTGGATCAAAACGGTGACCCCTGGAGTGAACACAATAGTTTGTCTAATATTTGACCTAGTGACCTAGTTTTTGACCCCACATGACCCAGTTTCAAACTTGGCCTAGATTTCATAAAGAACAACATTCTGACCGAGTTTCATGATGATTGGATCAAAACCACGACCTCTGGAGTGAACACAAGATTTTTCTAAGATTTGATCTAGTGACCTAATTTTTGACCCCACATGACCCAGTTTCAAACTTGGTCTAGACTCCATAGAGAACAACATTCTGACCAAGTTTCATTAAGATACAATCAAAATTGTGACCTCTGGTGTGAACACTAGGTTTTACTAAGATTTGACTTAGTGACCTAGTTTTTGACCTCACATGACCCAGTTTTGAACTTGGCCTAGATTTTATAGAGAACAACATTCTGACCCAGTTACAAGTAGATTGGAACAAAACCATGACCTCTGGTGTGAACACAAGGTTTTTCTAAGATTTGACCTAGTTTTTGACCCCACATGACCCAGTTTCATTGTTGGCCTAGACTTTATAGAGAACAACATTCTGTTCAAGTGTCATGATGATTGGATCAAAACGGTGACCTCTGCAGTGAACACAAGGTTTTTCTAAGATTTGACCTAGTGACCTAGTTTTTGACCCGGCATGACCCAGTTTTCAAACTTGTCCTAGATTGCATAGAGAACAACATTCTGACCAAGTTTCATGAAGATTGAGTCCAATTGGTGACCTCTAGGGTGTACACAAGGTTTTTATAAGCTTTGACCTAGTGACCTAGTTTTTGACCACGCATGACCCAGTTTCGAACTTGTCCTAGATTTTATGGAGAACCACATTCTGACCAAGTTTCATGAATATTGGAACACATTGGTTACATCTAGAGCGTACACAAGATTTTTCTAAGATTTGACCTAGTGACCTAGTTTTGACCCCACATGACCCAGTTTCGAACTTGGCCAAGACTTCATGGAGAACAACATTCTGGTCAAGTTTTATGAAGATTGGATCAAAACTGTTGCCTCTAGAGTGTACACAAGCCAATTGTTGACGGACGACGGACGGACGAAGAGTGATCACAAAAGCTCACCTTGTCACAATGTGACAGGTGAGCTAAAAACAGTAAACTAAAAACTTTCAATAAATACAGGAAATATATCTGAGAACAGTTTGTGTCTTCCAATGGGTAAAGTTCACCAAGAAATATCGACAACAAAAATTGTGTTTACTTTATTCCTTTGTACTGATTTATATAATTTTATTACTAATAGGGGAGAATTGTGTGGGTGGCAGAATAGCCCAATCTCACAGTAAGTAATGTGTCCAGAATTAGAGCCAAAGTCAAACTAACTATTGAAATATTGAATATTATCAATAAAATAAATTCACTTATTATCAACGGTCAGTGATATATGATTTCCCTCTGTCAGAAACACAGTGAGTAATGGGTCCAAGATTGGAAATATTGAAACTTATCAGTGAAATAAATTGAGTATCATTCACAGCTTATCAATGACCAGTGATATAATCTCACTCTGTCAGAAACTCCTGTGATTCTATCAACAAACTCTGTAAATGTTGAGGTCAACCATATACAAGTTCAATAAAATATGAGCAACTTATTTATACATGAACGGAAACATGCCAAGTAGATAATCATTTTCTTGATGAGATCATTGATAGCGAGTTGATTTAGATACTGATGCAAACATCTAAAAAAGTTAAGTTTTTATTTTTTAGGGTGAAAATGTTTATTTGTATTCATCAATGATTGTTTTATTATAAGTTGGTTATTATTGTAGATCTATTACATGAATATAAATTATATCTGCAGTACAAATTATTTATTTAGCTGAACAATGAAGTCACATATTCTGAATAGAAATCTATATCATGTAGCCTTGAACCTCATGCAGCCAGTGTATCAAACGAAATTGACAAAATAAATATAAGTCACTAACTCCTCGACACATATTTGGTTGGAAACTGCTAAAATGACCTTTAATCTTTAATAAAACTGCAAAATCACATCAAATGACCTTTGGAATCGGAAAAAACAAATGTAAACTAACACCATGTAAAATTTCAGGAAAGGGAAATAACCCCATCCATCCGGTGCAACAATAACTTTTTCCAAGTAAATTTGATCCAGTTTGTTGACAAGTTGATTTTTTCCCGCCAAAAGTTGCACACGACACTTTTTATCAATGGATGACGTCATAGCTGTCAAAATTATGTTTGATAAATAAACAAGCGAGCATTGAATACATGCATGTAAAACATTGCCGATTAAATAAGGATTTGCTCGTAGTGAAGGCATGGTGTAAGTTTTTGTTGTGATTTCATTCAGAAATTGGTCCATTTCGTATTTATTTATTTAATTTACTCGTCAGTTATTGTAAACAATCCTGCAGGCAATGTCACGAGAAAAAGAATCTACAATATCATGAGAAAATTCATACACCGGTACCGTGGATACACCGGCTTCATGTGGATCCACTATACCAACATCCCAAAAAAGGTAAAAAACATTTTTTTCAGAATTTTACATTAAAAATGAACTCATTGTGTAGGAAATTGTCTAATTAAGAAAATGAATACCAACTTGACATGTTTCACTTCAGGAACAAAAAAGTTACAAGCATTTTTGTTCGCAAACATTTGCTGATTTTACTGACTTGTTCATCATAATTTGGTGATAAATTCATAGTTTTACTTGAAATGTTTATGGAAACATAAGTAAACATTTACTGACAACTTGTTGTTTCAAAGTGTAACCAGTAATCATCTTTATATGTTATATTGACTGTTGGTATTGATGTAAGATAATTATACATATCATCCACAGAGTCCTCCACTGACAGTTTCCTGTGGGTGTCTCCATCAACTGATGTGATAGTACACGAATCTAACTCAACCTTTATCACAGATTTCTTGTTGACAAAACTTTCAATGAAACATTGAAACCATTGACGACTCATTGTGACAAGCCACAGCTTTATCTCCACTGGTATCATATCACAATGTAGTTGTAATAAACTATCAGAAGGAAACTTCATATTGTGCAGTGTTAGCAACTTTAAACAAGGCAGATAGTTTACAACAGTCGTCAATGATCTCAATGTTTCATCATCTAACATGTCCCCTCCATCGATATCAAGATGTTCAAGTTGTGAATCCATCAAACATTTAAATACATTAATATAATCATAAACAATTCTCTCAGATAATGGATACAATGTGACAGACTTTATACTGGACTTGTTGACATCTGTACATGATATATTAACCATGTATAGATATAATGAACAGAGTTTAGAATGATGTTTAAGGTTCAGAGACAATGTACAGTTACTATCATAAACCCGGTGTTGATCACATTTCACATAAGACAATTTTATATGTTCAAAGTGAACATTATCAGAGAGAAATGTCACCAGATCATGTAATTGTTCATGTTGTACTGTAACACGACACAGAGATAATGAAGTTAGTTGATGGAGACTTCTCACAGGAAGTTCTACTGGTAACACTGTGTCTAGGTCACTAAATTCAATACCAACAGTATGTAGAGTGGATTGATTATTTAACATGCACTTGATGAACTTTACAACATCCTCAGACAACACGTCCCCAACATGTAAACACTGCAGATTATTCATCCCATCAAATTCATCATAATATTCACCTTCAACAGAATATACAGATTTAACACATGTTGTATTTAACAGTAAAATTCTTCTCAAAATATCATCATCAGAGTTTCCATCAAAAATAAAATCTTCAAGTTTGAAATGAACATTGTGATCATTAGATCTGCTGCATTCAACAAAACACCTGACTATTGTAGTTTGTAGCAAATTAAATTGTTTCTTGCATAAATTTTGATATTTATAATAATGAAAGATTGAATATTTCCTCCATAAATTTAAATGATGTGGTAATAATGTATACATATTTTCAAGTAAAACACTTAATTTTTGAGACGATAACCCGGCAAGAAACTGGAAAAAGTTTCCGTATTGTAATACATCATCTATAGATTTCCATTCCGTAACAATGCTTTCTAGTTTGTTGCTAGAGTCAAATGATGAAACATACAATGCACCAAAGAATTCTATGTAACTTTTGTGTACAAAGGAAAGTTTTTGTTTGGGGTCTTCAAAAAAACCTATAACCTTATTCTTTGATAGAATTCCTACTTTAAAGACAAACTCCATTTCATTCTCAGTAAACAAATATGGTGATGCCATTAACTGTCTCTTGGTAAATACCAGGGTTGATGCATTAACATCTTGTTTAAATAGTGAGTTGAATGCAAGTAAACATACTTTCTGTAATAAGGAAACATGTTCATGTATATAATCAAGATGTGAAAAACAGTCTGGAAGTTTATGCTCACATACTGTTGATGAAGGAAGTTCCATTTTTCTCTCTGTTCTTTTAAACAACATTTCTAGGATTTTACCGTACAGCAATGATTTTGAAAAATGAGACAGTTTTTGGTTAAACCACCAAACTACAATGAGATGAGAAGATACCATTGGTAAACATAAATGGTCATAAAGTTCACATTGCTTAATTTCTTGTAAGAATTGTTCAGGATTTTTGTTATCATTGTTTTTCTTGTTCATATATTCCACCACTTTCTCAACATACTTCTTTGCAGAGATTCCGTGAATTCCTGTCATCTCCACTTGATGATCAATGTCCTTTCCTGATGAAAGTCTCACATTTTCAAGTTTGTACGGCCGACACATTGTAAGAAATACACATTTCTCCGATTCTATTCCTTTAGGCGTCTTAGCGTCATATTTACCGCTCGTTTTTGGAGTCCATTCATCAAAGCCATCTAACACGATTAGAGAAATTTGCTGATTAAGAATACGTTTAATCAATTGATACATAGATGTCTTTTCCTCCTCACATTCCGTGTAAAACAACTGGTCAACAATCATCATTATCATATCTCTACTATCAGTAGCACCTAAAGACACATGAAATAAAAAGTCAAATTTCTCCAAATACTTTATATCTTTCTTTGTATCTTCATCATTTCCAGTATAGTTACCCAACTTTGACAAACTCCATAACAAACACATACGCCTACACAATGATGTTTTACCTACACCAGCATCACCAGTGATATACACACGCTTAAATGTTTCATCGTTCTTACAGAATATTTCTTTATAAGATGAAATTGTCTCAGTTTTGTCCTTGTTTAGGTCTTTATCATAAACTGTATGATGCAGTGTTGGTTTCTGATACAAACATATGAGTTCTTCATTATCATCTTCAATGAATGGAGAAACTTGTAACAAACAACAATCACGTTGATAGATGGCTATCAGCTTTTCTTGAATATCTGAAAGTATCATATTCAATACTTCACAAAAATCATAAAATGTATGTACATTATCGAAGCTGTGTGTAATTCAATATAATCTTATATACATAATTCATGTTGTAGTGGAACATACAGCGTAAGTAAACTTCCAACTCCATGGTATACAAGTGAACGTGCAGATGATTTACTTTCTGACAGACGATGGAACAAGTGTTTGTTTGTACTTCACAATGTGAACAGTTTAAATTATATTGAAAACTTAAGTAAAATACAAACAATTCAAGAGTTTATCCTCCCAGTCGTATAGGTAAACTACAGTACTTTCAAGTTTAAACGAGAAACGTTGTAAATATACTTTGTCGGGCAGGTAAACGATGTTTATCTAGGTTTAACTTGGCACACCTGAGTTAACAGTATTCACCCCTATTCTTACACCCCTATTCTTACGAATGGGATAGTTCCCTCGTTAGTATTGCTTATTGAAACAACTAGTCAATAAACTAACTGCCTTGGTCAGTCAAGTAAAAACGGGCATAGTCAATGGGCTACATACATGTATGGACATAGTCAATAAACTAACTGCCATGGTCAGTCAAGTGAAAATGGGCAAAGTCAATGGGCTACATACATGTATGGACATAGTCAATAAACTAACTGCCATGGTTAGTCAAGTGAAAACGGGCAAAGTCAATGGGCTACATACATGTATGGACATAGTCAATAAACTAACTGCCATGGTCACTCAAGTGAAAACGGGCAAAGTCAATGGGCTACATACATGTATGGACATAGTCAATAAACTAACTGCCATGGTCAGTCAAGTGAAAACGGGCATAGTCAATGGGCTACATACATATATGGACATAGTCAATAAACTAACTGCCATGGTCAGTCAAGTAAAAATGGGCAAAGTCAATGGGCTACATACATGTATGGACATAGTCAATAAACTAACTGCCATGGTCAGTCAAGTGAAAACGGGCATAGTCAATGGGCTACATACATGTATGGACATAGTCAATAAACTAACTGCCATGGTCAGTCAAGTGAAAACGGGCAAAGTCAATGGGCTACATACATGTATGGACATAGTCAATAAACTAACTGCCATGGTCAGTCAAGTGAAAATGGGCTAAGTCAATGGGCTACATACATGTATGGACATAGCCAATAAACTAACTGCCATGGTCAGTCAAGTGAAAATGGGCATAGTCAATGCGCTACATACATGTATGGACATAGCCAATAAACTAACTGCCAGGTTTATTGATGCATCATCAATAGTTTTTAAAATGTAATCTCAAGTATACGCTTAACACAATGAGAGCTATCTACGCCATGGAAACCCCAACTTAATTACTAATATATCAGTTTCCTATTTGCTTGAAAAGGTGAATGTATCTCACTGAAATATTGTGGAAATTATTGCACATATCACATAACCTAAATCAAACGAGTATCTAATTATATATCAAAATTCCGAATATTTACCGGTATACTCAACAGGGTTGAATAGTTTCTTTGTGTGATCAACATGGTCCAATTTTCTCTTCACATCGACAATATCCTGTTGAACAGTAGCGACATCACTCTGGACATCAGCTACGTCATGTTTAACAGTAGCGACATCACTCTGGACATCAGCTACGTCATGTTTAACTGTAGCGACATCACTCTGGACATCAACTACGTCATGTTTAACAGTAGCGACATCACTCTGGATATCAACTATGTCATGTTTAACTGTAGCGACATCACTCTGGACATCAACTACGTCATGTTTAACAGTAGCGACATCACTCTGGGCTTTATCGATCTTATCTTCAAGCAGGCGATCACTGTCGGCCCAATCATTTAAAGTCTTTGTAAGTTGTTTCTCCAACTCTTCGTCAAGTGCAGTATGTTCGGCTTTGTTGATGTCATATTGTAAGTTTGCTATTCCAGCCACATTGTTGAGACGTAGAAGTATCTGTAATTAAAATATGGTTCAAATAGAACATTATTCAACATGATATTTCAAAATAATATATTATAAATGTACACTCGAATTCAATACATAAAAGTTAAGATTCCAAAATCTGTTGAACAGCTAAAATTTACTACACTTTAAAAAAATGATAATCAGCATTATAGGGTTGTTTTAGAAGATATGAGAAAAGTCCTATTATTTCTGGAACACCCCTCGTATGTTGTTAGAAAGCATCTTAAAATATACTAGTAATCAAAATATATTTACTGCTGTCAATTCTTTCCACTTATCATCAAAGTCAGTTTCAGATATCATCACTGTATCACTGTGCATCAACTGAAGTAAAAATATATCAAGTGTTCATAATACTGATACTCTATAAGCAATGAGGTAGACAAAGTCAACAAACCACTATATCAAGTGTTCCTGTCAGCCATCAATAGATGAACAAACCACTATATCAAGTGTTCCTGAGGGTCATCAATAGATGAACACACCACTATATCAAGTGTTCCTGAAGGTCATCAATAGATGAACACACCACTATATCAAGTGTTCCCATGGAACACCAATATATCAACACACCACTATATCAAGTGTTCCTGAGGGTCATCAATAGATCAACACTCCACTATATATATCAAGTGTTCCTGAGGGTCATCAATAGATCAACACTCCACTATATCAAGTGCTCCTAAGGGTCATCAATATATCAACACTCCACTATATCAAGTGTTCCTGAGGGTCATCAATATATCAACACTCCACTATATCAAGTGTTCCTGAGGGTCATCAATAGATGAACACACCACTATATCAAGTGTAGTGTTCCTGAGGGTCATCAATAGATGAACACTCCACTATATCAAGTGTTCCCGAGGGTCATCAATAGATAAACACTCCACTATATCAAGTGTTCCTGAGGGTCATCAATAGATGAACACACCACTATATCAAGTGTTCCTGAGGGTCATCAATAGATGAACACACCACTATATCAAGTGTTCCTGAGGGTCATCAATAGATGAACACACCACTATATCAAGTGTTCCTGAGGGTCATCAATAGATGAACACACCACTATATCAAGTGTAGTGTTCCTGAGGGTCATCAATAGATGAACACTCCACTATATCAAGTGTTCCCGAGGGTCATCAATAGATGAACACTCCACTATATCAAGTGTTCCTGAGGGTCATCAATAGATGAACACACCACTATATCAAGTGTTCCTGAGGGTCATCAATAGATGAACACACCACTATATCAAGTGTAGTGTTCCTGAGGGTCATCAATAGATGAACACTCCACTATATCAAGTGTTCCTGAGGGTCATCAATAGATGAACACTCCACTATATCAAGTGTTCCTGTGGAGCATCAATATATCAACACACCACTATATCAAGTGTTCCTAGTGAACATCAATATATCAACACACCCCTATATCAAGTGTTCCTGTGGGTCATCAATAGATCAACACACCACTATATCAAGTGTTCCTGTGGAACATCAATATATCAACACACCACTATATCAAGTGTTCCTGTGGAACATCAATAGATCAACACACCACTATATCAAGTGTTCCTGGTGAACATCAATAGATCAACACACCACTATATCAAGTGTTCCTGTGGAACATCAATAGATCAACACACCACTATATCAAGTGTTCCTGGTGAACATCAATATATCAACACACCACTATATCAAGTGCTCCTGAGGGTCATCAATAGATGAACACACCACTACATCAAGTGTTCCTGTGGAACATCAATATATCAACACACCACTATATCAAGTGTTCCTGTGGAACATCAATAGATCAACACACCACTATATCAAGTGTTCCTGTGGGTCATCAATAGATCAACACATCACTATATCAAGTGTTCCTGTGGAACATCAATAGATCAACACACCACTATATCAAGTGTTCCTGTGGAACATCAATATATCAACCCATCACTATATCAAGTGTTCCTGTGGTATATCAATAGATCAACACACCACTATATCAAGTGTTCTTGTGGTATATCAATAGATCAACACTCCACTATATCAAGTGTTCCTGTGGTATATCAATAGATCAACACATCACTATATCAAGTGTTCCTGGTGAACATCAATATATCAACACACCACTATATCAAGTGTTCCTGTGGAACATCAATATATCAACCCATCACTATATCAAGTGTTCCTGTGGTATATCAATAGATCAACACATCACTATATCAAGTGTTCCTGGTGAACATCAATATATCAACACACCACTATATCAAGTGTTCCTTAGGTATATCAATAGATCAACACACCACTATATCAAGTGTTCCTGTGGAACATCAATATATCAACCCATCACTATATCAAGTGTTCCTGTGGAACATCAATATATCAACCCATCACTATATCAAGTGTTCCTGTGGTATATCAATATATCAACACACCACTATATCAAGTGTTCCTGTGGAACATCAATAGATCAACACACCACTATATCAAGTGTTCCTGTGGAACATCAATAGATCAACACACCACTATATCAAGTGTTCCAGTGGAACATCAATATATCAACACATCACTATATCAAGTGTTCCTGGTGAACATCAATATATCAACACATCACTATATCAAGTGTTCCTGGTGAACATCAATATATCAACACATCACTATATCAAGTGTTCCTGTGGAACATCAATATATCAACACACCACTATATCAAATGTTCCTGTGGGCCATCAATATATCAACACACCACTATATCAAGTGTTCCTAGTGAACATCAATAGATCAACACTCCACTATATCAAGTGTTCCTGTGGGCCATCAATAGATCAACACATCACTATATCAAGTGTTCCTGGTGAACATCAATAGATCAACACTCCACTATATCAAGTGTTCCTGTGGGCCATCAATAGATCAACACATCACTATATCATGTGTTCCTGTGGGCCATCAATAGATCAACACATCACTATATCAAGTGTTCCTGTGGGCCATCAATAGATCAACACATCACTATATCAAGTGTTCCTGTGGGCCATCAATAGATCAACACACCACTATATCAAGTGTTCCTGGTGAACATCAATATATCAACACACCACTACATCAAGTGTTCCTGTGGGCCATCAATAGATCAACACACCACAATATCAAGTGTTCCTGTGGGCCATCAATATATCAACACACCACAATATCAAGTGTTCCTGTGGAACATCAATAGATCAACACACCAGTATATCAAGTGTTCCTGTGGGCCATCAATATATCAACACACCACTATATCAAGTGTTCCTGTGGAATATCAATAGATGAACACACCTCTATATCAAGTGTTCCTGTGGGTCATTAATATATCAACACACCACTATACCAAGTGTTCCTGAGGTTCATCAATATATCAACACACCACTATATCAAGTGTTCCTGTGGGCCATCAATATATCAACACACCACTATATCAAGTGTTCCTGTGGGCCATCAATATATCAACACACCACTATACCAAATGTTCCTGTGGGTCATCAATATATCAACACACCACTATACCAAATGTTCCTGTGGGTCATCAATATATCAACACACCACTATACCAAGTGTTCCTGAGGTTCATCAATATATCAACACACCACTATACCAAATGTTCCTGTGGGTCATCAATATATCAACACACCACTATATCAAGTGTTCCTGTGGGCCATCAATAGATGAACACACCACTATATCAAGTGTTCCTGTGGGCCATCAATATATCAACACACCACTATATCAAGTGTTCCTGTGGGCCATCAATAGATGAACACACCACTATATCAAGTGTTCCTGTGGGTCATTAATATATCAACACACCACTATATCAAGTGTTCCTGTGGGCCATCAATAGATGAACACACCACTATATCAAGTGTTCCTGTGGAATATCAATATATCAACACACCACTATATCAAATGTTCCTGTGGGCCATCAATATATCAACACACCACTATATCAAGTGTTCCTGTGGGCCATCAATAGATGAACAGACCACTATATCAAGTGTTCCTGTGGAACATCAATATATCAACACACCACTATATCAAATGTTTCTGTTGGCCATCAATATATTAACACACCACTATATCAAGTGTTCCTGTGGGCCATCAATATATCAACACACCACTATATCAAATGTTCCTGTGGGCCATCAATATATCAACACACCACTATATCAAGTGTTCCTGTGGGCCATCAATAGATGAACACACCACTATATCAAATGTTCCTGTGGGTCATCAATAGATCAACACACCACTATATCAAGTGTTCCTGTGGAACATCAATATATCAACACACCACTATATCAAGTGTTCCTGTGGAACATCAATAGATCAACACACCACTATATCAAGTGTTCCTGTGGAACATCAATATATCAACACACCACTATATCAAGTGTTCCTGTGGAACATCAATAGATCAACACACCACTATATCAAGTGTTCCTGTGGAACATCAATATATCAACACACCATTATATCAAGTGTTCCTGTGGAACATCAATAGATCAACACACCACTATATCAAGTGTTCCTGTGGAACATCAATAGATCAACACACCACTATATCAAGTGTTCCTGTGGAACATCAATATATCAACACACCACTATATCAAGTGTTCCTGTGGAACATTAATGGATCAACACACCACTATATCAAGTGTTCCTGAGGGTCATCAATAGATCAACACACCACTATATCAAGTGTTCCTGTGGGCCATCAATAGATCAACACATCACTATATCAAGTGTTCCTGGTGAACATCAATATATCAACACACCCCTATATCAAGTGTTCCTGTGGGTCATCAATAGATCAACACACCACTATATCAAGTGTTCCTGTGGAACATTAATAGATCAACACACCACTATATCAAGTGTTCCTGAGGGTCATCAATAGATCAACACACCACTATATCAAGTGTTCCTGTGGGCCATCAATAGATCAACACATCACTATATCAAGTGTTCCTGTGGGCCATCAATAGATCAACACATCACTATATCAAGTGTTCCTGTGGAACATCAATAGATCAACACACCACTACACTTGGTGACACTTATAACTGTGCACTTAGACAAATCCCACTATCTCAGTACTTTGTGAATATAACTTTTTGAAATTTGCACTGTATGTAGCTATAAGATGTGTGGTCATGGTTTATAATATTTCATTTTCATAATACACCATATTAAAGATACGCTAGTAATTAATTACGGGATGCATAAAAATGCGAAGTCACGAAATCTGCTCCGGCTTAAAACGCGCTGTTTTCCAATCAGCCAAATACATGTCTTATCAGGCATTAGAACTAGAAAACCTTGTCGTATTTGGTGTCGTTTTCTAATGACAATCCCAGAGATAGTTTACTGATGAACATCATGTTCATGGACCAGGGCACTGTTTTATCAAAGCATTTACGCTAGCGTAAACCTAAGTTTTCCTAAAATATTGAGTATGTCGATAATATTTGTGTAAATACGTTTTACAAAGATATTTGAGTTCACTTTCTGTCGTAAGTTTTGGCTTATTTCTACGCCAAGGCTTGGCTACCCTAAATGGCAAATATGAACGCAAGTGAAGAGTTTTTAACACGCATTGTTGATTTTTGACCGTCGCATGTTATTTTAGACCGTCGTTTGTTGTTTTAGACCGTCACTTGTTGTTTTAGACCGTGAATAATCATCAAATCTTAGCGACCATTTATGTATATTTATTCATTCTGGTACCCGTTATATTGGTTATATTGTGTCCCGACTTACGTTCAATCTTCAATATTTTTGCATAAATGTATAAAATCGATCGTTTAGTAAAACCCACTAACGGATTATCGTAAGGTAGATATCTATGTGTAAATTTACGTGATATTTACGCATTGTTAACTAGTAAAACAGTGCCCAGGAATTTAATGGAAATGACAATGTGTAGTTTTATTTCCCGCTGTTTCACCATTTTCTCGTGCAACTCGTTAAAATGCTATTTTAAAAGTACAACGGGCGATGTTCACTGAACTGTGCAATTTAAATATTGGATTATGCTGTGTGTCGACTAACAAAGAAATACAGAAAATTTTGTTACAAAATATTCACAAACAAAAACGTTATTAGGAATTAAAAACTGCACAGTTATAAGTGACTCCAAGTGTATATCAAGTGTTCCTATGGATCATTAATAGATCAACACACCACTATATCAAGTATTCCTGAGGAACAGTTTTAGCATGTGTGAAAATTTAATCAACATTTCCAAAGAACTTGTGCAAGAATAGTCCAGTCATTTTAACTTTTAACCTCAAACTAATTGCAAAATATTCAATTTCATGTTAATATGATGCGTAAAGCAGTGTACAAAATGTCCTAAGTGAATATGCGTTTGAGATATACTCAAATATATTTAAATGTCACATATTTCCGCGATATTCGTGACTTTTGATGTAAATAAATCTTAATCTTAATTTGTATCAGTAATTGATTGTTAAATTGTTCTTAGAGGTCGCAATTTCGGCCCGATCGTTATAAAACTTGGTAGCAATGACCATCACAACATAATCTAGGTCCAGTAAGATTTGGGGTTAACCGGTGCCAAAATCAAAGTCTCTAGGTCAATTCATATCTTATCAGAGGGCCAGATTGGTTAAGGTATCAATACGACTTACATTCTGACCATATTTAATTATTTGACATAGTGGCCTAGTTTTCAACCCAACATGACCCTTTTCGAACTTTGCCAAGATTTCATGGAGAACAACATTCTGACCAAGATTCATAAAAATTGAGTCAAATCCGTGACCTCTGGAGTGAACACAAGGTTTTCCAAAGATTTTACATAGTGACCTAGTTGTTGGCCTCACATGACCCAGTTTCGAATTTGGCCTATAATTTATAGAGAACAACATTCTGACAAATTTTCATGAAAATTGGATCAAAATAGTGACCTATGTAGTGAACACAAGGTATTTCTAAGATTTGACCTGGTGACCTAGTGTTTGACCCAGTTTCGAACTTGGTCTAGATTTTAGAGACAGCAACATTTCGACCAAGTTTCATGTTGATTGGATCAAAACTGTTGCCTCTAGAGTGAACACAAGCAAATTGTTGAAAGACGGACGGACGACGGACGAAGAGTGATCACAAAAGCTCTATGACAGATATCGTCACCTGGGGTCGCAATTTCCACCTTACACTTGTGAAATTCTACTTTCCCAGCATTTACAGACATGAACAAGAAGGAAGGCATTATAACGGTTACTGATAAAGTGATACCTACATGATTTCTACATTGACGAAGTCTTGTTATATCTGCTTCCTCTGATAAGTCTGTAGCTAAAGGTTGCGTCCATACAACATCAGACGGAGTTTTGAGACCACATACATTTCTAAGTAAACATGACAACAAGGTTATGTCAAAATTGGATGTGTTTGGTTTGTTATCCAAAGGAGGAAGTAGCTTTGCCTGTTCAGATGTTAGTGTCGGCCTACCCTTCTTAGGTTTGATCAATAATTGAAGTGCTGTACTTTGGTTTGTATTTGTTGCTAAGTAGCTGATGAAATCATGACCAACTTTAACATCGAACAGTTTCCTCAGGACACGTGTTCCAATCTCTACAAGGAGGTACTGGTACCTAAAGTTGTATTTTTCTGAAAAAAAAGTAATAACATTTTATCAATGTTGACACACCTTCAAGAATAATGAGCACTGGTTGGTCAATACTGACACACCTTCAAGAATAGTGAACACTCATTAGTCAATATTGACACACCTTTAAGTATAGTGAATACTCATTGGTCTACACTTTACAAAACAACTTGAATGAACTTCTTCCTCCTTCAGTAAAAGTACATTGCCATATGTGGTGAAACATTCTAGTTTCTAGTGAAAATTGGTTAAAAAGCCGATTTTTTATAATTTGCAAAGGGCCATAACTCTTTATAAACTTATTTATTCTTTTAAATTCTTTTAAGGCATTGTTCCTCTGATCATTCCCTTCAAAATGATATGCAACATCACATAGTTTTTACAAGTTTAGAAAAATATGAAATAATCCGAAAGTGGATCTAAGACCCTCTTGGGTCAAAAGTTCTAGTCTGAAGGGCAAGGTGTTCCCATCGACCAATTTAGCTGAAATTTTGTATATATGCATTGTTTGAGGAGGGTCACAGTTGGGCAAAAAAGGTTTTTGAACGGAGAAAATTTTCAAAAAATGAAACACCCTAGGCAATATTGACGAACGAGTGTTCACTATACTTGAATGGGTGTCAATATTGACCATTGAGTGTTCACTATTCTTGAAGGGGTGTCAATATTGATCTATGATTATCACTATTCATGAAGGTGTGTCAATATTGATACAATGTGTTTTGAATAAATCATAAACGTGGCTTTTTATACAACAAACATAATTTTGTTAAATAATCATGTGAACAAATATCAATTGATCACTTTGTTGATTAAAAACTAGAATGTTTCACCACATATGGCAATGTACTTTTACAGAAGGAGGAAGAAGTTCATTCAAGTTGTTTTGTAAAGTGTAGACCAATGAGTGTTCACTATACTTAAAGAATGTTTAAGGAGTGTATATAATAACACTATAATAAGGATTTAATAAGGATTTGAACAAGCAACATCCCTTTAAATAACATTATATGAAACCAGTTTAATGATAACTTACTAACAACCATGTTGAAAGTAGATGTTACATATTCACCAGCACATTGAACACCTCAACTTTGTATTCTCCAGAAACTTCCTCTATCACATCATTGATGCTAATAGTGACACTACCTTTACATGAAGAAATCCTGATGCGATCATCTTGTGAGAGTCGGATATTATCCTTCTCTACATTGACCGCAACATGAACATCCCCGCCAATATCATGGTAGGACATGAGGCAACCTTAAACACTTAGTGCCTCTAGAGATGGTAGGACATGAGGCAACTTTAAACACTTAGTGCCACTAGTGATGGTAGGACATGAGACAACCTTAAACAATTAGTGCCACAAGAGATGGTACGACATGAGGCAACCATAAACACTTAGTACCACTAGAGATGGTACAACATGAGGTAACCTTAAACACTTAGTGCCACTAGAGATGGTACGACATGAGGCAACCTTAAACACTCAGTGCCACTAGAGAAGGTACGACATGAGGCAACCATAAACACTTAGTGCACATAGAGATGGCACGACATGAGACAACCTTAATTACTTAGTGCCGCTAGAGATGGTACGACATGAGACAACCTTAAACACTTAGTGCCGCTAGAGATGGTACGACATGAGACAACCTTAAACACTTTGTGCTGCTAGAGATGGTACGACGTGAGACAACCTTAAACACTTAGCGCCACTAGAGATGGTACAACATGAGGCAACCTTAAACACATAGTGCCACTAGAGATGGTACGACATGAGACAACCTTAAACACTTAGTGCCACTAGAGATGGTACAACATGAGACAACCTTAAACACTTAGTACCACTAGAGATGGTACGACATGAGACAACCTTAAACACTTAGTGCCACTAGAGATGGTATGACATGAGACAAACTTAAAAACTTAGTGCCACTAGAGATGGTATGACATGAGACAACCTTAAACACTTAGTACCACTAGAGATGGTACAACATGAGACAACCTTAAACACTTAGTGCCACTAGAGATGGTATGACATGAGACAAACTTAAACACTTAGTGCCACTAGAGATGGTACAACATGAGACAACCTTAAACACTTAGTGCCACAAGAGATGGTATGACATGAGGCAACCTTAAACACTTAGTGCCACTAGAGATGTTATGAGACAACCTTAAACACTTAGTGCCACTAGAGATGGTACAACATGAGGCAACATTAAACACATAGTGCCACTTGAGATGGTACGACATGAGACAACCTTAAACACTTAGTGCCACTAGAGATGGTACGTCATGAGGCAATCTTAAACACTTAGTGCCGCTAGATGGTAGGACAAGAGACAACCTTAAACACTTAGTGCCACTAGAGACGAGATGGTACGACATGAGGCAACCTTAAACACTTAGTGCCCCTAGAGACGAGATGGTATGACATGAGACAACCTTAAACACTTAGTGCCTCTAGAGATGGTATGACATGAGACAGCCATAAACACTTATTGCCACTAGAGACGAGATGGTACGACATGAGGCCACCTTAAACACTTAGTGCCACTAGAGATGGTACGACATGACGCAGCCTTAAACACTTAGTGCCACTAGAGATGGTACGACATGACGCAACCTTAAACACTTAGTGCCGCTAGAGATGGTACCACATGAGGCAACCTTAAACACTTAGTCCTGCTAGAGATGGTACAACATGAGACAACCTTAAACACTTAGTGCCACTAGAGATGGTACGACATGAGACAACCTTAAACACTTAGTGCCGCTAGAGATGGTACAACATGAGACAACCTTAAACACTTAGTGCCACTAAAGATGGTACAACATGAGACAACCTTAAACACTTAGTGCCACTAGAGATGGTACAACATGAGACAACCTTAAACACTTAGTGCCGCTAGAGATGGTACAACATGAGACAACCTTAAACACTTAGTGCCGCTAGATGGTAGGACAAGAGACAACCTTAAACACTTAGTGCCACTAGAGACAAGATGGTACAACATGAGACAACCTTAAACACTTAGTGCCGCTAGATGGTAGGACAAGAGACAACCTTAAACACTTAGTGCCCCTAGAGATGGTACAACATGAGGCAACCTTAAACACTTAGTGCAACTAGAGACGGTACAACATGAGGCAACCTTAAACAATAAGTGCCACTAGAGACATGAGACAACCTTAAACACTTAGTGCCACTAGAGATGGTACGACATGAGGCAACCTTAAACACTTAGTGCCACTAGAGATGGTACAACATGAGGCAACCTTAAACACTTAGTGCCACTAGAGATGGTACAACATGAGACAACCTTAAACAATAAGAGCCACTAGAGACATGAGACAACCTTAAACACTTAGTGCCACTAGAGATGGTACGACATAAGGCAACCTTAAACACTTAGTGCTACTATAGATGAGATTGTACGACATGAGACAACCTTAAGCACTTACTGCCACTAGAGACAGTACGACATGAGGCAACCTTAAACACTTAGTGCCACTAGAGACGGTACAACATGAGGCAACCATCAACACTTAGTGCCGCTAGAGATTGTACGACAAGAAGCAACTTTAAACACTTAGTGTCACTAGAGATGGTACGACACGAGGCAACCTTAAACACTTAGTGCCGTTAGAGATGGTACGACATGAGACAACCTTAAACACTTAGTGCCACTAGAGATGGTACGACATGAGACAACCTTAAACACTAAGTGCCACTAGAGATGGTATGACATGAGGCAACCTTAAACACAAAGTCCAGCTAGAGATAGTACGACATGAGACAACCTTAAACACTTAGTGCCACTAGAGATGGTATTACATGAGGCAACCTTAAACACTTAGTGCCACTAGAGATGCTACGACATGAGGCAAACTTAAACACTTAGTGCCACTAGAGACGGTACGACATGAGGCAACCATAAACACTTAGTGCCGCTAGAGATGGTACGACATGAGGCAACCTTAAACACTAAGTGCCACTAGAGACGGTACGACACGAGGCAACCTTAAACACTTAGTGCCGTTAGAGATGGTACGACATGAGACAACCTTAAACACTAAGTGCCACTAGGGATGGTACGACATGAGACAACCTTAAACACTAAGTGCCACTAGAGATGGTATGACATGAGGCAACCTTAAACACAAAGTCCTGCTAGAGATAGTATGACATGAGACAACCTTAAACACTTAGTGCCACTAGAGATGGTAGGAGATGAGGCAACCTTAAACACTTAGTGCCACTAGAGATGGTACGACATGAGACAAGCTTAAACACTTGGCGCCACAAGAGATGTTACGACATAAGGCAACATTAAACCCTTAGTGCCACTGGAGATGGTACGACACGAGGCAACATTAAACATTTAGTGCCGCTAGAGATGGTACAACATGAGGCAACTTAAAAAACTTAGTGTCACTAGAGATGGTACGACACGAGGCAACCTTTAACAGTTTGTGCCACTAGAGATGGTACGACACGAGCAGCCTTAAACACTAAGTGCCACAAGAGATGGTACTACACGAGGTAAGCTTAAACACTTAGTGCCATTAGAGACGGTACGACATGAGGCAACCTTTAACACTTAGTGCCACTAGAGATGGTACGTAATGAGGCAATCTTAAACACTTAGTGCCGCTAGATGGTAGGACAAGAGACAACCTTAAACACTTAGTGCCACTAGAGACGAGATGGTACGACATGAGGCAACCTTAAACACTTAGTGCCCCTAGAGACGAGATGGTATGACATGAGACAACCTTAAACACTTAGTGCCTCTAGAGATGGTACGACATGAGACAGCCATAAACACTTATTGCCACTAGAGATGGTACGACATGACGCAGCCTTAAACACATAGTGCCACTAGAGATGGTACGACATGACGCAACCTTAAACACTTAGTGCCACTAGAGATGGTACGACATGACGCAACCTTAAACACTTAGTGCCACTAGAGATGGTACGACATGACGCAACCTTAAACACTTAGTGCCACTAGAGATGGTACGACATGACGCAACCTTAAACACTTAGTGCCACTAGAGATGGTACGACATGACGCAACCTTAAACACTTAGTGCCACTAGAGATGGTACGACATGAGACAACCTTAAACACTAAGTGCCACTAGATATGGTACAACATGAGACAACCTTAAACACTAAGTGCCACTAGATATGGTACAACATGAGGCAACCTTAAACACTTAGTGCCACTAGAGATGAGATTGTACGACATGAGACAACCTTAAACACTTACTGCCACTAGAGATGGTACGACATAAGACAACCTTCAACACTTAGTGCCACTAGAGATGGTACAACATGAGGTAACCTTAAACACTTAGTCCTGCTAGAGATGGTACGACATGAGACAACCTTAAACACTTACTGCCACTAGAGATGGTACGACATAAGACAACCTTAAACCCTTAGTGCCACTAGAGATGGTACGACATGAGGCAACCTTAAACACTTAGTGCCACTAGAGATGGTACAACATGAGGTAACCTTCAACACTTAGTATCACTAGAGATGGTACAACATGAGACAACCTTAAACACTTAGTGCCACTAGAGATGGTAGGTGATGAGGCAACCTTAAACACTTAGTGCCACTAGAGATGGTACGACATGAGACAACCTTAAACACTTAGTGCCATTAGAGATGGTACAACATGAGGTAAACTTAAACACTTAGTGTCACTAGAGATGGTACAACATGAGACAACCTTAAACACTTAGTGCCACTAGAGACATGAGACAACCTTAAACACTTAGTGCCACTAGAGATGGTACGACATGAGACAACCTTAAACACTTAGTGCCACTAGAGATGGTACGACATGAGGCAACCTTAAACACTTAGTGCCACTAGACATGGTACGACATGAGACAACCTTAAACACTTAGTGCCACTAGAGATGGTACGACATGAGGCAACCTTAAACACTTAGTGCCACTAGAGATGGTACGACATGAGGCAACCTTAAACACTTCGTGTCACTAGAAATGGTACAACATGAGGTAACCTTAAACACTTACTCCCACTAGAGATGGTACGACATAAGACAACCTTAAACACTTAGTGCCACTAGAGATGGTACAACATGAGGTAACCTTAAACACTTAGTCCTGCTAGAGATGGTACGACATGAGACAACCTTAAACACTTACTGCCACTAGAGATGGTACGACATAAGACAACCTTTAACACTTGGAGCCACTAGAGATGGTACGACATGAGGCAACCTTAAACACTTAGTGCCACTAGAGATGGTACAACATGAGGTAACCTTAAACACTTAGTATCACTAGAGATGGTACAACATGAGACAACCTTAAACACTTAGTACCACTAGAGATGGTAGGTGATGAGGCAACCTTAAACACTTAGTGCCACTAGAGATGGTACGACATGAGACAACCTCAAACACTTAGTGCCACTAGAGATGGTACAACATGAGGTAACCTTAAACACTTAGTGTCACTAGAGATGGTACAACATGAGACAACCTTAAACACTTAGTGCCACTAGAGACATGAGACAACCTTAAACACTTAGTGCCACTAGAGATGGTACGACATGAGACAACCTTAAACACTTAGTGCCACTAGAGATGGTACGACATGAGGCAACCTTAAACACTTAGTGCCACTAGAGATGGTACGACATGAGACAACCTTAAACACTTAGTGCCACTATAGATGGTACGACATGAGGCAACCTTAAACACTTAGTGTCACTAGAGATGGTACAACATGAAGTAACCTTAAACACTTAGTGCCACTAGAGATGGTAGGTGATGAGGCAACCTTAAACACTAGTGCCACTAGAGATGGTACGACATGAGACAACCTTAAACACTTAGTGCCACTAGAGATGGTAGGTGATGAGGCAACCTTAAACACTTAGTGCCACTAGAGATGGTAGGTGATGAGGCAACCTTAAACACTTAGTGCCACTTGAGATGGTACAACATGAGACAACCTTAAACACTTAGTGCCAATAGAGATGGTAGGTGATGGGGCAACCTTAAACACTTAGTGCCACTAGAGATGGTAGGTGATGAGGCAACCTTAAACACTTAGTGTCACTAGAGATGGTACAACATGAGGCAACCTTAAACACGTAGTGCCACTAGAGATGGTACGACATGAGGCAACCTTAAACACTAAGTGCCACTAGAGATGGTACGACTTGAGGCAACCTTAAACACTTAGTGCCACTAGAGATGGTACAACATGAGGTAACCTTAAACACTTAGTGCCACTAGAGATGGTACGACATGAGACAACTTTAAACACTTAGTGCCACTAGAGATGGTACGACATGAGACAACCTTAAACACTTAGTGCCACTAGAGATGGTACGACATGAGACAACCTTAAACACTTAGTGCCACTAGAGATGGTACGACATGAGACAACCTTAAACACTTAGTGCCACTAGAGATGGTAGGAGATGAGGCAACCTTAAACACTTAGTGCCACTAGAGATGGTACGAGATGAGGCAACCGTAAACACTTAGTGCCACTAGAGATGGTACGACATGAGGCAACCTTAAACACTTAGTGCCACTAGAGATGGTACAACATGAGGCAACCTTAAACACTTAGTGCCACTAGAGATGGTACAACATGAGACAACCTTAAACACTTAGTGCCACTAGAGATGGTACGACATGAGACAACCTTAAACACTTAGTGCCACTAGAGATGGTACGAGATGAGACAACCTTAAACACTTACTGCCACTAGAGATGGTACGACATGAGGCAACCTTAAACACTTAGTGCCACTAGAGATGGTACGACATGAGGTAACCTTAAACACTTAGTGCCACTAGAGATGGTACAACATGAGGTAACCTTAAACACTTAGTATCACTAGAGATGGTACAACATGAGACAACCTTAAACACTTAGTGCCACTAGAGATGGTAGGTGATGAGGCAACCTTAAACACTTAGTGCCACTAGAGATGGTACGACATGAGACAACCTTAAACACTTAGTGCCACTAGAGATGGTACGACATGAGGCAACCTTAAACACTTAGTGCCACTAGAGATGGTACAACATGAGGTAACCTCAAACACTTAGTGCCACTAGAGATGGTACGAGATGAGGCAACCTTAAACACTTAGTGCCACTAGAGATGGTACAACATGAGGTAACCTTAAACACTTAGTGTCACTAGAGATGGTACAACATGAGACAACCTTAAACACTTAGTGCCAATAGAGATGGTAGGTGATGAGGCAACCTTAAACACTTAGTGCCACTAGAGATGGTAGGTGATGAGGCAACCTTAAACACTTAGTGTCACTAGAGATGGTACAACATGAGGCAACCTTAAACACTTAGTGCCACTAGAGATGGTAGGTGATGAGGCAACCTTAAACACTTAGTGCCACTAGAGATTGTACGACATGAGACAACCTTAAACACTTAGTGGCACTAGAGATGGTACAACATGAGGTAACCTTAAACACTTAGTGTCACTAGAGATGGTACAACATGAGACAACCTTAAACACTTAGTGCCACTAGAGACATGAGACAACCTTAAACACTTAGTGCCACTAGAGATGGTACGACATGAGACAACCTTAAACACTTAGTGCCACTAGAGATGGTACGACATGAGACAACCTTTAACACTTAGTGCCACTAGAGATGGTACGACATGAGACAACCTTAAACACTTAGTGCCACTAGAGATGGTACAACATGAGGTAACCTTAAGCACTTAGTGCCACTAGAGATGGTACAACATGAGGTAACCTTAAGCACTTAGTGCCACTAGAGATGGTACAACATGAGGCAACCTTAAACACTTAGTCCTGCTAGAGATGGTACGAGATGAGACAACCTTAAACACTTAGTGCCTCTAGAGATGGTATGACATAAGACAACCTTAAACACTTACTGCCACTAGAGATGGTACAACATGAGGTAACCTTAAACTCTTAGTGCCACTAGAGATGGTATGACATGAGACAACCTTAAACACTTAGTGCCACTAGAGATGGTACGACATGAGGCAACCTTAAACACTTAGTGCCACTAGAGATGGTACGACATGAGACAACCTTAAACACTTAGTGCCACTTGAGATGGTACGACATGAGGCAACCTTAAACACTTAGTGCCACTAGAGATGGTACGACATGAGACAACCTTAAACACTTAGTGCCACTAGAGATGGTACGAGATGAGACAACCTTAAACACTTAGTGGCACTAGAGATGGTACGAGATGAGACAACCTTAAACACTTAGTGCCACTAGAGATGGTTCGAGATGAGGCAACCTTAAACACTTAGTGCCACTAGAGATGGTACGAGATGAGGCAACCTTAAACACTTAGTGCCACTAGAGATGGTACGACATGAGGCAACCTTAAACACTTAGTGCCACTGGAGATGGTATGACATGAGGCAACCTTAAACACTTAGTACTACTAGAGACTTTATACCATCCCAGATCAATATGTTTTGCAAATTCTAAATTGAACATGTTGAAAATAACTTTAATATGTCAACTGATATACTCACCAACAGGGCCGGGGTTCTGCTCTATACCCGCAATTATCAATAGTGTCTGTATAAAATGCACAACTCCT
Source organism: Spisula subtruncata (assembly GCA_963678985.1). Lineage (NCBI taxonomy): Eukaryota > Metazoa > Mollusca > Bivalvia > Venerida > Mactridae > Spisula > Spisula subtruncata. The sequence goes on from OY787661.1 coordinate 67,806,359, forward strand.
AATAACTTCACTAATAGACAGACATCTAGCGTAACTGCCATCTCACCTACATCACTACATGAGGCGAAACATCGGACACGATGCGGTGATGTCTCTATGCCAATACTGAATACTGAAACATAATACAACAATCCAACTTTACAGTTTGCCATATCATTCATTCATTACAAGTCAAGCAACTTTATAGATTGCCATATCATTCATTCATTACAAGATAAGCAACTTTATAGTTTGCCATATCATTCATTCATTACAAGTCAAGCAACTTTATAGTTGGCCATATCATTCATTCATTACAAAACAAGCAACTTTATAGTTTGTCATATCATTCATTCATCACAAGTCAGGCAACTTTATAGTTTGCCATATCATTCATTCATCACAAGTCAAGAAACTTTTTAGTTTGCCATATCATTAATTCATTACAAGTCAAGCAACTTCATAGTTTGCCATATCATTCATTCATCACAAGGCAAGCAACTATATAGTTTGTCATATCATTCATTCATTACAAGTCAAGCAACTTTATAGTTTGCCATATCATTCATTCATTACAAGTCAAGCAACTTTATAGTTTGCCATATCATTCATTCATTACAAGTCAAGCAACTTTATAGTTTGCCATACCATTCATTCATCACAAGTCAAGCAACTATATAGTTTGTCATATCATTCATTCATTACAAGTCAAGCAACTTTATAGTTTGCCATATCATTCATTCATCACAAGTCAAGCAACTTTTTAGTTTGTCATATCATTCATTCATTACAAGTCAAGCAACTTAATAGTTTGTCATATCATTAATTCATTACAAGTCAAGCAACTTTATAGTTTGCCATATCATTAATTCATTACAAGTCAAGTAAAATAGTATATAAGGCATCGACACTAAAATGTTCACTCCAGTCCCTAATTAGTTGTTGTCCTTGTGATGTGATGTTGTCCTTGTGGTGTGATGATGTACTAATCGTATGTTGTTGTCCTTGTGGTGTGATGTTGTCCTTGTGGTGTGTTGTTGTCCTTGTGGTGTGTTGTTGTCCTTGTGATGTGTTGTTGTCCTTGTGGTGTGATGATGTACTAATCGTATGTTGTTGTCCTTGTGGTGTGTTGTTGTCCTTGTGGTGTGTTGTTGTCCTTGTGATGTGTTGTTGTCCTTGTGGTGTGTTGTTGTCCTTGTGATGTGTTGTTGTCCTTGTGGTGTGTTGTTGTCCTTGTGGTGTGTTGTTGTCCTTGTGGTGTGTTGTTGTCCTTGTGATGTGTTGTTGTCCTTGTGGTGTGATGATGTACTAATCGTATGTTGTTGTCCTTGTGGTGTGTTGTTGTCCTTGTGGTGTGGTGTTGTCATTGTGTTTTGTTGTTGTCCATGTGATGTGATGTTTTCTTGTGGTGTGATGTTGTCCTTGTGGTGAAATAATGTCCTTGAAGTGTGGTGTTTTCCTTGTGGTATGTTGTTATCTTTGTGATGTGATGTTGTCCTTGTGGTGTGATGTTGTCCTTGTGGTGTGATGTTGTCCTTGTGGTGTGATGTTGTCCTTGTGGTGTGTTGTTGTCCTTGTGGTGTGTTGTTGTCCTTGTGGTGTGATGTTGTCCTTGTGATGTGATGTTGTCCTTGTGGTGTGATGTTGTCCTTGTGGTGTGATGTTGTCCTTGTGGTGTTTTGTTGTCCTTGTGGTGTGTTGTTGTCCTTGTGGTGTGTTGTTGTCTTGTGGTGTGTTGTTGTCCTTGTGGTGTGTTGTTGTCCTTGTGGTGTGATGTTGTCCCTGTGGCGTGTTGTTGTCCTTGTGGTGTGTTGTTGTCCTTGTGGTGTGTTGTTTTCCTTGTGGTGTGATGTTGTCCCTGTGGCGTGTTGTTGTCTTGTGGTGTGTTGTTGTCTTGTGGTGTGTTGTTGTCTTGTGGTGTGTTGTTTTCCTTGTGGTGTGATGTTGTCCCTGTGGCGTGTTGTTGTCCTTGTGGTGTGTTGTTTTCCTTGTGGTGTGATGTTGTCCCTGTGGCGTGTTGTTGTCTTGTGGTGTGTTGTTGTCCTTGTGGTGTGTTGTTTTCCTTGTGGTGTGATGTTGTCCCTGTGGCGTGTTGTTGTCCTTGTGGTGTGTTGTTGTCCTTGTGGTGTGATGTTGTCCTTGTGGTGTGATGTTGTCCCTGTGGCGTGTTGTTGTCCTTGTGGTGTGTTGATGTCCTTGTGGTGTGATGTTGTCTTGTGGTGTGATGTTGTCCTTGTAGTGTGGTGTTTTCCTTGTGGTATGTTGTTAGCTTTGTGGTGTGATGTTGTCCTTGTGGTGTGATGTTGTCCTTGTGGTGTGTTGATGTCCTTGTGGTGTGATGTGATGTTGTCCTTGTGGTGTGGTGTAATGTTGTCCTTGTGGTGTGATGTGATGTTGTCCTTGTGGTGTGGTGTGATGTTGTCCTTGTGGTGTGATGTTGTCCTTGTGGTGTGATGTTGTCCTTGTGGTGTGATGTTGTCCTTGTGGTGTGATGTTGTCCTTGTGGTGTGATGTTGTCCTTGTGGTGTGATGTTGTCCTTGTGGTGTGGTGTGATGTTGTCCTTGTGGTGTGATGTGATGTTGTCCTTGTGGTGTGATGTGATGTTGTCCTTGTGGTGTGGTGTGATGTTGTCCTTGTGGTGTGATGTGATGTTGTCCCTGTGGTGTGATGATGTCCTTGTGGTGTGATGTGATGTTGTCCTTGTGGTGTGGTGTGATGTTGTCCTTGTGGTGTGATGTTGTCCTTGTGGTGTGATGGTGTCCTTGTGGTGTGATGTTGTCCTTGTGGTGTGGTGTTGTCCATGTGGTGTGGTGTGATGTTGTCCTTGTGGTGTGGCGTGGTGTTGTTCGTGTGGTGTGGTGTTGTCCTTGTAATGCTTTTGTTAGAACTTATTTACTTACCCATAGTTCCTGGAGCTGGTTCAATGCCGAACAATGCTAACAATACCCGGATTACAAATGCAACTCTGACACATTTGACAAGTATGTTGAAGTCAACAAATGACGGTATGTTGCCTGCACCTCTCCTCGACGAGAAACATCCTACACGTGACCGGTACGTCGGCATATCAACACCCATAACTGAACCTGAAATTAGATAGATTTGAATACATCTTTGCAGAAGTTCAAATAACGAAGTTTGTTTGTTTATGAATATATTTAAATATGTCGTGCCAAAGCACTTGCAATAGGTTATGTTGCCATGTCCATCCCCTTTAACTGTTTTGGCTTGTCCAGTTTGCTGGGGAAGTAAGTATTATAGTTAGGTCACTGTGTATGGTGTTTGTAAACTAGGTCAAGTCGTATTTATGTCTCATTTGGTCACTTGGGTCACCGTGATGGCATATATTTGTGAAACTAGGTCATCGTGCATCGGGGACTTCGGCTGCGTTTCATTCGGTCACTTGGGATCACTGATTTCATAGTGAATTGGGTGTGGGCATTATTCCGTGAAGTTGTGTTACTATTTTCTGTTTTCAGCTAGTTAAGTCGAGTAATGCCTTCAATATCCAATTTCATTATTTCTTTTTTGGATATTCTTCGTTTCCCCTTCACAAGCTATTAGTGCACAAGCCAATTGGTATACACTAACAAGTTAAACATTTGTAACTTTGAAAGAGAATGATATTTCACTGAGAGTACGACCGAAAATGTGTCATAAAGAAGACATGCAAAACCAAAACAAACTTTCTCATGTTACTTAGAACCCTACATGCTACATGTATAAGATAATGAACATGTTTAATTATTATTCAATGTCCCACGGCTTCATTATATCACACCTAGTCTATTCAATGTCCCACGGCTTCATTATACCATGCCTAGTCTATTCAATGTCCCACGGCTTCATTATACCATGCCTAGTCTATTCAATGTCCCACGGCTTCATTATACCATGCCTAGTCTATTCAATGTCCCACGGCGTCATTATACCATGCCTAGTCTATTCAATGTCCCACGATGTCATTATATCACGCCTAGTCTATTCAGTGTCCCACGATGTCATTATATCACGCCTAGTCTATTCAATGTCCCACGATGTCATTATATCACGCCTAGTCTATTCAGTGTCCCACGATGTCATTATATCACGCCTAGTCTATTCAATGTCCCACGATGTCATTAGATCACGCCTAGTCTATTTAATGTCCCACGATGTCATTAGATCATGCCTAGTCTATTCAATGTCCCACGATGTCATTAGATCATGCCTAGTCTATTCAGTGTCCCACGATGTCATTAGATCATGCCTAGTCTATTCAGTGTCCCACGGCTTCATTATATCACGCCTAGTCTATTCAATGTCCCACGGCTTCATTATATCACGCATAGTCTATTCAATGTCCCACGGCTTCATTATATCACGCATAGTCTATTCAATGTCCCACAGCTTCATTGAATAACACCTAGTCTATTCAATGTTCCAAGACTTCATTATATCACGCATAGTCTATTCAATGGCCCACGGCTTCATTAGATCACGCCTAGTCTATTCAATGTCTCACGGCTTCATTATATCACGCCTAGTCTATTCAATGCCCCATGGCGTCATTATATCACGCCGAGTCTATTCAGTGTCCCACGGCTACATTATATCACGCCTAGTCTATTCAATGCCCCATGGCGTCATTATATCACGCCTAGTCTATTCAGTGTCCCACGGCTACATTAGATCACGCCAAGTCTATTCAGTGTCTCACGGCTACATTAAATCACGCCTAGTCTATTCAATGTCTCACGGCTACATTATATCACGCCTAGTCTATTCAATGTCCCACGGCTACATTAGATCACGCCTAGTCTATTCAATGTCTCACGGCCACATTAGATCACGCCTAGTCTATTCAATGTCTCACGGCTACATTATATCACGCCTAGTCTATCTATGTCCCACGGCTACATTAGATCACGCCTAGTCTAATCAATGTCTCACGGCTACATTAGATCACGCCTAGTCTATTCAATGTCCAACGGCTACATTAGATCACGCCTAGTCTATTCAATGTCCAACGGCTACAACAGATCACGTCTAGTCTATTCAATGTCCAACGGCTACATTAGATCACGCCTAGTCTATTCAATGTCTCACAGCTACATTATACAGGGTGGCCACAGAAAATGAAAAATGAAATTCCCTGATTATTCCCTGATTTTTCCCTGACTAAAAGGTTATTTTCCATGATTTGTGCGGTGTTTGGGTGTTTGCGACCATGGTTTAGTAAAGGCTGTTTTATTATTTAACATAAAACCTAATGGCAATATAGGATATGGTGCAAACTTTATCTTACTATTTCTTTTTGCAGCTACCTAATAAGATGTTTATATAAATTACACTTAATTTGCGAGCGCAGCGAGCACAAAAATCCACATTTCATACTTTTTCACCGAAACAAATGGCAAATTAACTATTGCAAGACTATTTGATTTCTCCAATTTTGTAAAATTCCCTGATAATTCCCTGATTTTTGCCCAATTTTGAAATTCCCTGATTTTTACCTGCAGGGAATTTATTTTGGGCATTTTCCCTGTTTTCCAGAGTCTGTGGCCACCCTGTTATATCACGCCTAGTCTATTCAATGTCCCACGGCTACATTAGATCACGCCTAGTCTATTCAATGTCCCACGGCTACATTAGATCACGCCTAGTCTATTCAATGTCCCACGGCTACTTTATATCACGCCTAGTCTATTCAATGTCCCACGGCTACATTAGATCACGCCAAGTCTATTCAATGTCTCACGGCTACATTAGATCACGCCAAGTCTATTCAATGTCTCACGGCTACATTAGATCACGCCTAGTCTATTCAATGTCCCACGGCTACATTATATCACGCCTAGTCTATTCAATGTCCAACGGCTACATTAGATCACGCCTAGTCTATTCAATGTATACTTCTAATCTTCATTGTGACAAAGTAATTCATTAAATCTTTCAAAATTTGTGATTCAGATTTCCTGTATAAACAGACATTCTTGCACATTAGTTATTGCAACATAGTAAATAACATACATGTTTGTGTTACAAATGACCATGTTTTTAATTTTAACTAGACATTTATGCCCTCGGGCAAATTATTTCGAGCCTATATAGGCGCACATTGAAAAAAATGCACTGACTTAAATGTGCTAAGTTACAGCTAATGCCAGCATGCATAAAGAATAAATTATTCCTACAAACTTCAATTTGACCTTTGACCTTTGAGAAAAGAACCAGGGGTTGCTCAGGACACTCGGATTAATAGAGGTTGACATTCATGGCAATTTCAAGCAAGATTGGTCAATGCAGGACAAAATAATCTCCAGACAAGCTTCTTTAGAAATTTGACCTGCAACTGTGACCTTGACCTTTGATATAAGAACTTGAAGGTTGAGCATGACACTCAAGCTTATCGAGGTGAACATTCAAGCCAAATGTAAGACATATTGGTCAATGTACGACAAAGTTATGGTCTGGACAAGCTTCAATTTGACCTTCAACTGTGACCTTGACCTTTGAGATATGAACCCCTGGGTATGTCATGAACCTCTGTCTCATGAAGGTGAACATTCATGCCAAATATAAGAAAGAGAACATTCATGCCAAATATAAGAAAGATTGGTCAATACATGAGTGAAATACTTGTTATTTAACAAGAGGGCCTGAAAGGCCCTAGGTTGCTCACCTGTTGCACATTGATCTAGGTATCAGTACAACCTACATTCTGACCATTCTGAAGATTGGATCAAAACGGTGACCCTGGAGTGAACACAATATTTTTCTAAGATTTGACCTAGTGACCTAGTTTTTGACCCCACATGACCCAGTTTCAAACTTGGCATAGATTTCATAAAGAACAACATTCTGACCAAGTTTCATGATGATAGGATCAAAACCACGACCTCTGGAGTGAACACAAGGGTTTTCCAAGAGTTGATCAAGTGACCTAGTTTTTGACCCCACATGACCCAGTTTCAAACTAGGTCTAGATTCCATAGAGAACAACATTCTGACCAAGTTTCATGAAGATACGATCAAAATTGTGACCTCTGGTGTGAACACTAGGTTTTTCTAAGATTTGACCTAGTGGCCTAGTTTTTGACCCAACATGACACAGTTTCAAACTTGGCATAGAGCTCATTGAGAACAACATTCTGATCAAGTTTCATGATGATTGGATCAAAACCACGACCTCTGGAGTGAACACAAGGTTTTTCTAAGATTTGACCTAGTGACCTAGTTTTTGCCCTCACATGACTCAGTTTTGGACTTGTCCTAGTTTGCATAGAGAACAACATTCTGACCAAGTTTCATGAAGAATGAATCAAAACAACAACCTCTGGTGTGAACACTAGGTTTTTCTAAGATTTGATCTAGTGACCTAGTTTTTTACCCCACATGAACCAGTTTCATTCTTGGCCTAGATTTCATAGAGAACAACATTCTGACTAAGTTTCATGAAGATTGGAACAAATTGGTGACATCTAGAGTGTACACAAGATTTTTCTAAGATTTGACCTAATGACATAGTTTATGACCCCACATGACCCAGTTTCGAACTTGGCCTAGACTTCATGGAGAACAACATTTTGATTAAGTTTCTTGAAGATTGGATCAAAGCTGTTGCTAGAGTGTACACAAGCCAATTGTTGACGGACGACGACGGACCAAGAGTGATCACAAAAGCTCACCTTGTCACTATGTGACAGGTGAGCTAAAAAGTGTCAATGCATGAGTGAGATACAGCCCGGACAAGGTCTATAATGGTCATTTTTACTTTTGACCGCTAAGTGTGACCTTGACCTTTGAGCTAGAGATCTGCATCTTGCGCACTGCACACTGCCTCGTGGTTTTTAACAATTATGCCAAGAATTTTAAAAAAAGTCAATGCATGAGTGAGATATAGCCCGGACAAGGTCTATAATGGTCATTTTTTACCTTTGACCTGTTAGTGTGACCTTGACCTTTGAGCTAGAGACCTGGATCTTGCGCACTGCACACTGCCTCATGGTATTTAACAATTATACCAAGTTATTTTATAAAGTGTCAATGCATAAGGGAGATACAGCACAGACAAGGATCTGGACGGACACACTAACTAACTAACTCACTCACTAACTAACGTACATACATGCAACCGCCATCGTGGCGACTATGTCGAGCTCACGGCTGGGCTCGACAATAAAACTATTAGTTATATTCACGGGATTAAAATGCAATTATTAAAATCAATATATAAATGTACATGCATTTCCGTATCCGTGTTCCTTATATTATTCACATGAAAACAATGCAGCATGTTATTTATTAACATCGCAGTAAAACTTCTTAATTCAAATTCCACATATTTCAGACTAGTCTGTCTAACATACCCTATGTTTAGATAGACAACTCCTCAATCTACTCTTTTCTCATGAAATTATTTCCCTTTGCACCCTCAAACATAGGGTCTGTTCAACTTGGTGTTTCAATATCGCCTATATTGTGGCGATTGAACTTATCCTAAGGTCAAACAATTACAGCTGATAATGATCTTGTTATGTGAGTTGGTCAGCCTAGAATATTTATGGTTCTTGACCAGTACTTTAAACATTATGCCCAGCTGTGATAAACCCTCAATTTCTAGGGAATTTCTAGATGTTACAAGATAAGAGAAAGAAACTTTGCATAGTAGCGAGTGTTGTATAATCTACAAGATGAAAGAAAGAATTATCAGGCCCAGAATACAATTTAACTCAAACTTAAAACAGTTATGTTATTTGATTGATACAATATATTATCTGGTCGGGTGGCTTTTTACTCCTTTTTAGCTCATCATAGACTTGGTAAGATATACAATGAAATGGACTCCCGATGCTACAGAAAACGTATTCGCATGAATTTGTACACAGGGGTTGTAGGTTATAAACATAAAAGTATCAATAAATATTAATCATTTTGTACAATGCATGATTACTGACAACTGTTTAAATAATTTTTAAAACAGTCCGTGGAACAGATATAATAATGAGAATTTAAAATAAGTGTTTTTTCCTATAAAATGATTTTTTATATGGACTTCGCGCACGGTGTTGCGTCGTGGAAGCGTCACACGGAAAACGTAAAATTTAACGTCAAAATATTCGAGCAGTCATTTTCATCGCGTTGTCTTGAAAAAACTACTAAAGTTCATATTTATATATTTTATTTGGTAATTTTACATCAGAAATATTGGTACGTACCAATAAATAAAAATGGTATTATATAATTCAAATTTATTAGTTAAGATGTTTTGACAAAAAGATTTGGGCCATAGAATAAGCATACTGCCAAGGGAGATGATTCCGGACAGGAAAAGCTTCCGGACAAACGGTCGTAGACAGTTTATTTAGTTAAATAATTCATTGATATTGGTATCAAATCACTCAAGTGCGTATTTAAAGGAAATCTGGAAGAAGAAAAAAATCAAAGTCAACAAATAGTTACTCATATACGGAAAATATCGTCTGCTGTTGTGATTTTGACATCAGCACCGCCGGGGGGTAAACAAATTTAGTGCGCATGCGCAATATAGCGCGTGCACAGCGCGAGCGGCAATGATTTTATGATGTTCAATTATTTAGTTCGAAATTCCGTAACGAGATCGTGGCCGAGTGGTTGAGCAGCTCGATTAGTAATTATCATATACTTAGGTCCAGCGATCGAATCACGGCGGCGCCAAATTTTTATTTTTATTTTTTCTTCCAGCATTTACTTTAGCGCAATAGACGGAAATTTGTCCTCATTATCTGTTGAGAATTTTTTTTTTGATATCTTGTAAATAAATCTGAAAAACTTTTTCCACATTTTGTTTCGATTTTCGGCCGGTAAACAAGATACGGTACGGATTGGAATTTAACCTGTCACGAGCGCCCCCTGGGTTGAAAACATGTGCGTCACGTGTTGTCATGTCGTAAATATTGACATATTTTTGCATGATTGTGAAGAAGGAACCCTGTTCTAAATATTTCCTGGTAATATGTTTCTAAATATTCGTCGCAGAATGTTCGAAGCAGACTGTCCGGTATATCTACGGTAATGTCGTTGAAAATAGCACAAAAGTGACCCTTTTCAGGCCCCAATATTTTGCTGTTCACGTGACGTCATTTTTCGGGAAACCTATTTTTAGCAAAGATCCTGAACCAAGGTATTTGTAAACACAAAACAATCTGAGAAAAAATCTATTTTTAACTTCAGGGGAAGCTTTTAATGCGATTTCTGTCCGGAACCTTCTCCTTTGCCAGTATGGTGTAAAATAAATTTGTAATAATCTATTGTAAAAAATATAAATGGTGAAGAAATAGTTTTCTGTACTTTCTCTGAGTTTCTATTTTTCCTGACGAATAAAAACATGAAACTGGTATCTCGACTCACACATGTGTTGACCGTATGGTCATTTGATTCTTATCTCATTCTGTAGGAGAAATTTGTTGAAGTGTTAAATACTTGTGGTCAGGAAGCTAATGGTGTAACGGTTGCGCTAGGATATCAGATTACAAGAGGCTTACAGAGTTTACCAGACTAGATAATCAAGCCCAAAATAAAATCTAGCGAAAATTGAAAAATGTTATGCTATTTGATTGATAAAATATATTATCTAGTCGGGTGGCCAGACTAATTTCAGACATGTACTGCAACTTAACTTTATTTGTTCAAAAACATACTTTAGGATTACAAAATATTGCATTTTTTAATGTACATCACAAAATGTGTATTTATGGTTGTATTTTGAACAACACATGCTTTCAAAAGGCTTCGTTGATTTATTTATTTTGAAAATACAATAACTTTATTTATCACATAACCTGCGGTCTGGGAGTACATTAAAGCCGTGTCGGAAATATCGTAATGCACTCCAAGCCCATTCATTAAACATTTAAATTAGCTTGACGTTGATTGGTTGGTTGGATCTGGATGACGTAACGTAAGCCAATCCGTGCCTTGCATTGACCCGTGACGTCAGTATAATACAAACGTCGGCATGAGGTCGCGCGCAGTGTAACGCTAAAATTTGAATGAAACCTATGTATAGTGCACATCAGCGTTTTGAACATTAACGAGCGTTCTCTAAGGTTTTATGATAAATAGAATCTTACATTCGTTTTAATTACATACGAGTTTAATTAAACGAGCGGACAAAACTATATGACAATGAGCACTCATGCAAGATCCTCTTAGACTATTAGTCAAACATTCGAGCGCTAAATCGGTATTCACATAACCCTACTTGAGTATAGCTGGAGTCACTGTCAAGTGACCGTTTCGCCCACTCGAGAAATCCCCACTCAGTCGAGTCAACTCCAGCGACACTTACCGTTGTGAATACCAATTTCTAGTTAGGTGGGACGCCCACTCAAACGCACGGACGAAACGATCATTAAAATCGGATTATCTCAGTGAGTGAGAGTGGAGGGACGGTCGAGTAGAGGATGTATCATGTAAATATGGCCCAGAGACGCCTTTTCTTTTGTATGAAAAATGTGGGTCTTCTTAAAAAATGTTTATTGAAGGCAGAACAACTAATGTTTGAAATAATGTTCCACAAATCCGTTTGTAAGTAGTATTCTTCAATTATTAACTCAAAAATATTTAATTAATTGAGTTTTAAGTCGATATAACCCGATTTAATCAGGTATGTGGCGTATTTATTACAAACCAATAACCATCTGGTTCATCAGGCCCACCATATCCTAAAATATTTTAGATTTATTAAAAGTAGTCTTACACACATACATGTTAGTCAAACAATCTAGACTTAGTGAGTAGCTCACTTTGAGGAGGTTAAAGTCAGAAATTATAAAAACATCTCCTAGCAGACAGCCCCTTGTCTAACATACATGTATCATTGATTGCAATTCATGTTGATGTATTTTATTTGTTCAAAATAAATGCATTTAAACCATTTCAATTTTTTAAAAAGGGCTGGCATGACCTTGATCAAATCTCTGACAACTGATTTGTCTATCGAGCAAAAAAAGATGTAAGTTAGCTGCACTGAATCAGAGTTTCACAAAAACTCGCCTTACAAAATTATTGATATTTAGAATCTTATTGGAAATGTAGGGGTCTGGGGAGGCATGGTCTCACGGGAAAACTTTCGAAACGAGGGATCAATCTGTGCATTCTGGTGGTCTGAGATACCTTATTTGCTAGTAAATAGGTCATGCTTTTCTACAAAACCAGGCTAATTTAGGTCTTTAAAGTCTACAGTGTTTCATTCATTGCGGAGTGATCGAGTATATATATAGGCGTACTTGTAGCATCAAATTTTGGGTATGTGGATGTACTGTATGGTTCTATGTCTTACTCTTGTGTGGGTGGCTAGGCGCTGTGGCCATAGATGTGTTGCTTTGGATTGTCCTTATGCACCTAAATAAGAAGGGGTTTAAATTGTAAGGGTTATTTAAAATGGAAGTTAGTGTTGCAATAGCAATTTAAAACTGGTGCAAACTTTGACTCGCAATTTCTTTTTCTCAAATGCAAAACTCTTTCAACAGGCGTGTGTCCCTTCTTTTATAGGTTACAAACCACTAAATGCCTCCGCGAACCAAAATAGGATACACTCAAATAGTCCCTAAATAAACTTGTGATTGTGTTTAAATGGTAGTATTCTTTGACAAGGTGGAACTAGAATCATCTAATTGGGTTTACAGGCATTGTATACATGTATGTGATGTATTGAAACTGTTTTATTTTACATATTTTGTGATTTTGGCCAAAATACCAAAGCGAAAGTAGGGTAGGGTAAAACCCGGATTTGGTCGGCCCGCGCGCCTGTAAAAATATGTTCACCGCGTTGGACGGACAAAATTTTTCTTATATGATACGTGACCCCCTGTTTTTTTTGTATTTTCTTAAAGCTGGTAGCCCCTTCTTTTCATTGATATATGTCTGCCACCTGGCCATAGACTTTAACATGTATCAACCTGGGACTGACTATTGTAACTTTACATTGAGCTAAAGAACAAATTTATTTAGTGGTTTGTGACCTTAAGAAATGACCCAAAAAATTAAAATGTATATTTTCAATATTTTGACTTTAAATGTTTAGAAATACATTTTTCTGTGGGTATTATTCCATTTTTCAGTGAAATTTGTCTCAAAATGTGAAAAAATTGTGTTTTGGGGTGAAAATTTAAGAAAAAAATGAAGATTTTTCCTCCACAAAATGACATTTTCATACCAATTTTGACCTTATTTAGGTATCAGACCTGGGTTATTGTGTATATATATGAGGAATAGTCACATAATTAAGCACCCAACATAAAATAATTGCCCAATGTAAGGTTTATACAAAACTGCAACTGTTTAATTTGCCAGTATTCATACAATATGGCCAGCAGAATCCAAGAAATTGCGTTAAAGGCGCTTACTCTCTTTTGTCAAAATTTTGAGAAATCATGTCATTTCAGTCTGGAAAGTCATCATTTGGAGTTGTATATACATAGTAGTTGTCAAATAAGTGTTTAAATCAATCAAAATGGGGGAAAAGGGTTGTCTTAAGGTTACAAACCACTAAATGCCTCCGCGAACCAAAATAGGATACACTCAAATAGTCCCTAAATAAACTTGTGATTGTGTTTAAATGGTAGTATTCTTTGGCAAGGTGGAACTAGAATCATCTAATTGGGTTTACAGGCATTGTATACATGTATGTGATGTATTGAAACTGTTTTATTTTACATATTTTGTGATTTTGGCCAAAATACCAAAGCGAAAGTAGGGTAGGGTAAAACCCGGATTTGGTCGGCCCGCGCGCCTGTAAAAATATGTTCACCGCGTTGGACGGACAAAATTTTTCTTATATGATACGTGACCCCCTGTTTTTTTTGTATTTTCTTAAAGCTGGTAGCCCCTTCTTTTCATTGATATATGTCTGCCACCTGGCCATAGACTTTAACATGTATCAACCTGGGACTGACTATTGTAACTTTACATTGAGCTAAAGAACAAATTTATTTAGTGGTTTGTGACCTATAGATAAAAGTTAATTTTGTGAGCGTTGAGTGAGCACGAAAATATCACATTAAATATTTTTCACAAAGAATTAAATGCCAATTACATATTACTAGTCTATTTCACACAAAAAATCGTTACTTTGGCGATTTTAGGGGGGCGTATGCCGGTTCCCCTCCCCCCCCTTGGATCCGCCTATGTTTAATTGCACTCGATATAAAAACTTCCGTAATTCTAGACAGTCCAAGCTAGGAGGTACCTTAAATCTAGCCACCGCCTTAATTCATTGAAGAAAAATACACACTTTTTTATCTTCAAATTAACCTTTAGTGTATTAGTGATCACCCTGTATTTACAAATAGATGTATGTAATGCACGTCTTATGAGCCTATTTTCATGAAAATCAGAACTCGTCATATTGACCTAACTGAAGTTTTAACAGGTTTCTTTATAGTAGATCTAGATCTATATATAGTAATAACTAAAGAGTAATTTTTGGACATTTTTTTCTTGTTTTCTCAAAATTCTCAAAATATCGATTTTGTACTGACAACCTTCTCATTCTAACTTCTAAGACAGGAAAATGCAGACAATATAAGTGTTCACTTACCTACAGTAGAGGAACGAGGATTAACCAGATATCACATACTCGCTCGTTATCCCAAACACAAATGACATGATGAAAAATATTTGAAAGAAAAACGTGACTTGATCTAAATTTAGTAAAACTTGGGTTAAACCAAATCTATAAATAACTACAAGATACAAGATACAAGATACAAGAAGATTTATTTTACGTCGGATATATATAAACATATAACATTAGCTAATAGCTATTTTCCGACAAACAGAGGTAAATAATATAACATATAGAAAAACAGCTACAAAATTAGAATTACATGTATAAGATTATCACATATAACAAATTCCATCTTTAATAAATAATAATAATAATAATAAATAAAAAATTTCAAGCATGCAGGATTAAGGAATAGCATAAGAACATATTTCATGCATATATAAGAATTAAGTATAGCACATAAAACAATAAATAGTAGATCACAGGCAATCATGATATACATAGTAAATCTCATGCACGATAAAGAATAACATAGTTATTACATAGCAAAGAGTAAGCATACAAGGAGCAGCAAGCCAAATTATAAAAGTTAGTTCAAGCAATAAAAATTGATACACAAGCAAACAATATATAGCACATTCAAGCAATAAAACTGAACACAAGCATAATTAAAACACAATTCAAGCATATAACTGAACACAACGCAAAATTATAAAACACATATCAAGCATTAAAATCTGATCACAAGCAAAATTATAAAAAGAACACAGTTCAAGCAATAAAAAATCTGAACACAAATCAAAATTATAAGGCATAGTTAAAGCAATAAAACTGAACACATATTAAGCAGTAAAAAGCTATGTACACATGGCACATTTGCATTTGGGGCCTGTCCAGGTGCGCAACAGTCTGACAAATTCTTTGTAGTTATCTACAGTCCTTATATCATTTGGCAGACTGTTCCACACCCTGACTGCCTCAAATCTAAATGATTTTTTGCCATACCTTACAGTCTTCACTCTTGGTACTTCTAATGTATTTACATGTCTGAAATTGTAAGAGGAGTCTTTTTTAGTGATAAGTGGGTTCAAGTATTCTGGTGATATATCATGTATGATTTTAAAGGTTTCGATAGCTATGTTTCTTATTCTGTTTAGGTGGAGAGTTGTCATATTTACTTTGTTTAGGAGGGTTTCATAAGAAGCAGTGTAGTCATTAAAGACAATTTTTAGGGCCCTGTATTGTATTTTTTCAATTTTTTCCGTATTACTTTTGCTACAAAAATGCCAAATGAGGGGACAATAATTAAAATTGGATCTAATGAAGGTTTTGAAGATAATAAGTCTGGTATCTAGTTTAAGGAATTTACTAAGTCTCTGGAGAACATTTAATTGTCGAGCTGCTTTTCAACAAAGGTTTGTAACCTGGCTATCAAAGTTTAGTTGGTAATCTAGTTCAATACCTAAAAGTTTTACTTCATTATCACATTGAATTTCATTGTTATTTAATTTGAAGGATTTTATTTCTCTGTTTGCTTTCGATCCTACACAGATTGCTTGAAACTTTTCCGGATTGGCTTGCATTTGATTTGTATCAAACCAGTCTATTAGTGATTTGCTTTCTGTTTCTAAGGTTTCTTTAAAAATGTTTATGTTTGAATGGGTAAAAGATAGTGTGTTGTCATCTGCATAATTGTATAAAGTGGACTTATGTACAAAGTAAAAGATGTCATTAATGAAAATATTAAAAATAAGAGGTCCTAGTATAGATCCCTGTGGAACACCTTTAATTATTTCTAACCATTCACTAGTGTTGTTTGTAATCTTGACTCTTTGTTTCCTTTCACTTAAGTAGCTTTCCATTAATTTACATGCGTCTTCTGTTAGTCCGTAGGCTTTTAGTTTCATAATGATTAGGTTGTGTGGTAGGCAATCAAAGGCCTTTGACAGGGAAACTGGGAAATCCGGTCTTTAAATAGAACTTCTGGTTTCCCTACGATTAGTTGGTATCCAGTGATTTTTTTACCCCTGCGTCCTGCGTCCTAGACGCAAAAAAAATACAGAGAGGCCGCAAAGTTTAAGAATATGTGCATTCCCGGGACGCATGCTATTTACAAGTAGCGAGTCCGCTCATTGTCGCATTGACCCCTCTTCCGGACTTAATTATGTCACTGATAGCCATCAATATACAGATCCATTGATTGTCCTGGATTATAGACCAGTTTATTGCCCCATTCACACCTATGGATACATCCTACTCAGCTGGAGACATAATTAGCAGACGAACTTTTGTTTTTCTTGATTGTCAATTTTTGAACGGTGTTGCGTGTAATTTTTACAAGCGTGAGAAACACTCTGTTACACGTTTGCAACAATACGTAACGGCCTCCGTTGCTTTAGATCTTTAATTATTAAAGTCAACTATGTTTAAACTTTTGATATCTATTTGTTTGCAACGTCAATTACTGATGACAGGACTCGTACATGTGTGCTTGATGGCATCAAAACGAAAAGAAGAAAAGAATTCAATGGGGGGGGGGGGGCAGACAATTAATTGAAAAACTTTCAATTTTTTTTTTAAACTTCAGAATCATTCACAAAATCTAAGAAATATGTAGGAGAAGTCTGACCATAGCCTTGAAGGTTATGCAACACAACCCCTAAATTTCAATAGAAATACCTCACATAAGAGAGAAGATTTCGGTGATTAATGACTCCCTACTGGCCTAGAGTAAATGCCAGCATTTTATAGCTTTTGTAACTGATATTTAAAAGGTTAACCCAGGTCAGCAAGGTCAGTCTTCAAGTAGATACTCAGATAATGTACTAAAAGGCCACCTTTGAACTTGTTAAATGTTAATTGACTCATCAATATAAATTAATAAAACACACAGTCACTGTATAGATTTGTTTTGTTTTGCCCCTCCAAATAATTGGGGGGTGTAGATTTAAATGAATTTTATTACACATATTGTCTAACACACCAAATTTAGTAAGAAAACAAGAGGAGCCATCTTACTGATCTACAATTTCAACAAATATAGCAGTGAGCGTATAAACAGAAAAGCTGTTGATCTGGGCTGGTATTCATCAAGCCATAGCTATAGACAGATACGTAGTAAAAAATGAAGCATTCTAATTTCTAATGAAAAACTTGCTCAAATAAATTATTACTAAATAAAAACACCATCATAATCAGTCTCACAAAATTTACTTTTATTTAGAAAGAAAAACACAGGAGAAGCAATCTTGTAGGTCTACAAATCCAAATTTTCTAGGGGGAGGTCCCCCAAACACCCCTGGGCCACCCCCTCCCGCAACCTCCCCCACTCGTCACTGGGCGACTTGATAGTGCCCTTATAGGGCCCAGCACCCTGCCCTTCTTCAATCCTAGCTAGAGCTCTGTTATGTTTTGATGCTAAGAAAGTCAATACTTTTCTCAATACTTAGGACTCACACTTTTGGTTTGGGACTCATAGATGTTTAGGCCAGCGAGTCCTAGGACTCACACATGTTAAATTGTAAATAAATCACTGGGTATCATATATTATTTGATAATGCTCTTCTGTGCAAATATTTCAACATTTTCGTTTTACTCTTTATCAACGATACAGACGACAGTAAACGGTGTCTATGTAAATAAAGACATTTAAATGTATTTGAGTGATTCAGGGTCAACTCTAGTCTGGAGTTCCCTCCCCTTGATGCTACACTATCTGGCCCTATAACGAACTCGGCCCGATTACCACCCAAATACAAACTGTAGTAAATGTATTGTTATACTTGATATACTGAACTGAATGACTGTTATATTATGAGAAATTACACCCATGAAATTCACAAGAAGTACACACGGGAGTCTTTCTCTGTTAGTTTTTGTCAACTCATTTTAATGGTTATTACTATCCGACCAACGATTTTTGACAGTGACACCATATTGTAAACAGTCTATAAATAAGCAGGGTATATCCCCAAAAAAATTGAGGATCATACTATACAGAAGTATGTCCTTACCAATTCATATATGCTCAGTACATCTAGAAACGCAACGTTTTCATCCTTAAGTTTTTCTTACTTCCATTGTTCGTACATGTTTTTATTTTGTGTAACAATATTGTATAATCGCGTAGAAACATGTTTATTGTCAAAATTTTATTGATCGGGCTATGTAACTCCCGTGCGTCAAGAAAATCACCAAACGCACGAATTCCTCGTGCATCATTTACGCATGATAAAATTTGGTGTAAATTGCTTCGAATCCTTTGTAAGTTTTGTCAATGGAAAGAAAATCACAAAAGAAAAAATCTAGGCGTGGAAATAAAAATGCCAGGATGGTCTGAACCTGGGCGAAATTGGGCGATTGTGGATGCCAATTACGGGGACGTCAAACAGGAGGTTCCACTTCGGCTAAATTGTCATGAACCGACAATATTTCATTTTGAGACACTTTACCAGCACTTTGGCACCGTTTACAACCACCCATGTCCAGGTCATCCATGTGAAATAACTCTCCGACAGGACCAGTAACTCCACATGCACCATCTCGAGACAAAGTTCAAAACTGATTCATACACTTCTAAGCAACTTGTTAGACGTCAACAATATGTAATCAATCAATAATTAATCAATATTTGAATTTTTCACTTAGAACAGCAAATCTGAAAAAAAATAGGTTTTTACCCATTTGTGTTACGTTACTTTTTAGCCGCACTATACACACAAGCACTGTTTCATTGCATCGATAGCACTTTATGAAAACAATGTTACTGTACATTACATTGTTCATGGACTAAACTATTATCAAGTAAATACAGTTTGGTTGTCAATCATAAACAGTTTGAAAAAGTGTTGACAGTGACCCCAGTGTTGCGTTTCTAGATGTACTCAGTATATTTTAAGCATTGCATAGTTCTGTGGATGTGTTTGTTGACTCATTCAGGAGATCTAAGTTCAAAACTAGTGATAGCAGGGATCACGCTGTCAGTCGACTATGTCAGCTTTTGTTAGTCGACTATGTCAGCATTTACGGGTAGTTTTATCAAAATGTATCCTAATAAAATTTGTCGATAAAATTATAATCCAAGGAAATTAATCAGGGTAACTTGTATTTCATCTTCCATCAAACTGACAAGTCTCATAAATTCTCGTATTCACACTTCAACTTGGACCCATATAATCTCACTTTAGCCCTCAGGGAATATCATGCAGACCACCACTAATCCCATTAAAGGTCTTATTACTGATAGTTTGTTGTGATAACATCTTTTAATCCCCCATTTATTGGTGTAATAAAACTGTCAACAACAAGCGTGAAACAGGTCTAATTTAGGTATTGATGAATGTGAAACAGGGTCTAAAACACCGACGAATCTGAGCCATCTGAGCGTGTGGGCTGCAGACAAAATTAATCGCCATTTACAGGGTGGACATACCACGTGGTGTGTGACGTAATTTTTTGCTAAGACGACAAGAAGAAAACTGTCAACAAAACGAGAAAAACAGCCGTAAGTATTTTATTCGTTGATCAATTTTCACGAGACTAGCCCCACGCTCAAGCCCACAAAGAATACTATGCATGTCACTGAATGATTTGGCACAAAACCCAACAGTTTTTCCCCGAAAGTGGCTCAACGGTTAGAAATGGACACAATCTGAAAAGCAAAGACGACAAAAAAATATTTATTTTATCATTCATAGCTCTTTTGAGCATAATAATGCAAAATGCGTACTGCTGACATGTATAACAATGTATTAGAAACAACCTGTTAACATAATTAAGCATTATATGGTCCATTTCATGAAATATTTTGTGAAATACATAATTCGTCTGAAAATGCTAAGACGACAAGAATGGAAAGACGACAAGAAGATTTATAACTGAAAATTTAAAACTGATATTAACCCCTAAATCTATAGCATGGTTAACAGTACTGTCAATACATGTATTGAAATAAGTAGAACACGCACTGAAGTTAAACCATGCCTACCTGAACATTTTTTTTCTTAACTATTTTTGCATTGGCAATCTATATCTTAATCCTTACATAAGAAAACTTGTGATGTCTGCGTGGTTTTTCTATTTGTTGTAGCATGTACACAGTCTAAAATAGCAGCCACTGTATAAAGTTAATGTACTGTTCTGCTGCAGTTAAACGATCCACTGACGTAAAAGATGAAGTATTTGCATACAAAATATATAGTCGATTCAATAAGTGATAAGTTAATGAGATAACTATCCCATTCGAAAGAATAGCAGTGAATACCGTTAACTCGGGTATATCTAGTCAAACATAGATAAACGATCGCGAAGTATATTTCCTGGACGATAGTATATTTTCAACGCGCCTCATTTATCTTTGAAAATACTGTCCATTTCTTGGTTTCTTTCTGTCGCTTTAAATACAAGTATTGTAAAACTTAAATGCAACTTTCGATTTGCGTAATTCGTTATTCGTGTAAAGCTAGTTTGCGATAGAAAAAAATCGTGTTTATGTAACATTTCTGAAAATCTATTCATCAGATTTTGGTAAACAATTACACAGAACTACAATAACTTCCTACCTACTCACATTCCGAATTCCACTTGGGTGTAGGACCCGGGGGCGGGCCTCCCCAATGTCTGGACAGTCTGCAAAATATATATCCCCCCCACATAATTCAGACGAAAAGTATAATTTACGGCCTAATATATCTCGTAATAGGCAATGTGCCTCCTGTTCTTGGTGAAAACGTATACAATTGTTTTTGGCTAGCTTCGCTCGCAACGTAACTTCATTATATCAAAATACCTAAACACCCATTGTTTACTAAAATACACTCGTGCCATTAATTGTTCTCATAACGTCCCTCAACCCTCCTATATGCCTTTGAGAGTTTGTCAATTACAATGTATATATATAGGTAAAGCCTTTGAAACAAACGTTTTCACAATCAGCTTCAATCTCAAAATCAGGCGATTTAAATATTGTGCAAGCACTGAATTTGGTTTAATCTAAGAACTTTCCTGTATTTAGTAATAAAACAGGTCCTTCTTTAATAAAAAATAAGGTATCTCAGAAGGCCCAGAATGTACCAGATTGATCCATTGTTTAGAAAAAATTTCCGGGGCAACATGCCCCCGGACCCCGTATACTTGAACTGGTTAACTTTCAGTTACCGCCAAATTGCCACAGAACCATAAACTCACAGATAGTATATATAGATATAGTAAGAAGTGGGAACGTTTAGAGTACAATGCATGTAACAAGTGTATTTTTTGCAAGCAACGGGTTTGACACATGTTGATATTTTCATATAATCCGACCAAAATAAAAAAATTACCTCCCCCCCGTTTTAGTCACATATTAAAAGACATTTATTCTTTATTATATATTGACATTACATGTACATGGACAGTTTACGCAGGGACGTAATCTGGTATTCCATTGATGATTTATTATTTAACCGTTACACTCCGTGATCGTCGGTATTGACATTACTGTTATGAAGACTAGACTTAGGAGGCCCGTATGATTCAGGTTATTTCGGTGTGTCGCTTGTAAACAATGTACAGCAATAACATGTGCTTCGTCAGATTCACAGACGGGCCTCGCGTGTGTTATATTAAGTAGGTTGCAAATACGTAAATATACCGTTAGTCGTATCACATGGCCGTAAAATTGGCTGTTGCAAGTATCAAGTCTTCTAACTTGATATTTCATACACAACTACAAATATGTTACATAGAACTTATGAACAAAAGTATTTTAACTGTATTCTTATGTTGCTGAAATTTTACTGTGTATTAGGTAGACAAATTTCATTTATTCGTGCAAAATTTCATACATGTAGGTTTCGTAATTACAGAGAAATGTTTAAACAACAGGATTTTTTGCTATCGCAAACTAGCTTTACAAAATCAAAATTTTGAGAAAACAAGAAAAATGTCTGACAATCACTCTCTTCTTTTTGGTAAAACAAGCTTTTTCAAAATTAGTTTGGTCAAGATAACAAGTTCCGATTTCCATGGCAATAGGCTCATAAGAAGCGCCTCAACTTGTAGATTTGAAATATGCATTAGTCATACGACCTTCTCTTTCTAAGCCAGCGATATTGCGGTATTGCAATAAAAGCAGCAAATTAAGCATGTAATGTAACACGTGATGAATTCTTCTAGACCTAAATGACCATGAACGGGAATCACTTCACTTACTATACTAATCAGACTGAATTAAGGAGTTTATACCAGGGTTAAATTTTGAGTTATAAATCTTCTTGTCGTCTTTCCATTCTTGTCGTCTTAGCATTTTCAGACGAATTATGTATTTCACAAAATATTTCATGAAAATGACCATATAATGCTTAATTATGTTAACAGGTTGTTTCTAATACATTGTTATACATGTCGGCAGTATGCATTTTGCATCATTTTGCTCAAAAGAACTATGAATGATAAAATAAATATTTTCTTGTCGTCTTTGCTTTTCAGATTTTGTCCATGTCTAACCGTTGAGCCACTTTCGGGAAAAAACTGTAGGGTTTTGTGCCAAATCATTCAGTGACATGCATATTATTCTTTCTGGGCTTGAGCGTGGGGCTAGTCTCGTGAAAATTGATCAACGAATAAAATACTTACGGCTGTTTTTCTCGTTTTGTTGACAGTTTTCTTCTTGTCGTCTTAACAAAAAATTACGTCACACATCACGTGGTATGTCCACCCTGATTTAGAGTTAGTAACATGTGATTCATTTAATATCTGTCAAATGATGACTGCTTGGAGTAAACAATGACCAAATAATTCAATCAAACTTATTTTTCACGGCCTACCAGACTTCTTGATAACCAAAGTTGACTAGTATCCGGACATCTTGGTATATCATTTAACGAATACATGGACTTTGAAATTACGGCTAAGGCTGTTGCCCAGAGTGCCAATCAAGCGTTAGGCCTTGTCATTGCTAAATGTAAGCTCCTAGGTGGTGTTCCATACAATGTATTTTCTAAGCTCTACGACTCAATAGTTTGGCCAGTTATAGGTTATGGCGCCGCTATATGGGGTCATAACAACTTTTCCTGTATAAATGCCGTACAGAATAGATCGATGAGGTATTTTCTTGGTGTTGGTAAATATACCCCCAACGCAGCTGTCATTGGTGAAATGGCATGGAGACCCTCGTCTGTCCGACAGTGGAGTTGTATTTCTAACTTCTGGTGTAGATTGGGTAATATGGACGTTTCTAGGCTTAATAAGCGCATAGCACTCTGGGCAAACAGGCTAGCGGGTACAGCTTGTAAAAACTGGTTTTATTCTGTTAAGCACAAGTTATCGTCACTTGGTTTAACTGATCATATTGACATTGCTTTGCCAATTCCTAAATTAAGTTTTAAGAAATCAGTTGAAGAGAGTATGTTGAATCTTTTTCAAACTGATTGGCTCCATTCAATACAAAATGTATCTAGTACAAACATAGGTGGCAGTATCAGTGTTTGGAAAAGAACAAATCCGTCACTGAGCTAATACACTACATGGACCGTATATATATATCGATTGTCTATCTAACTCCCTGTACACTATAAGGTATAAAGCGTAGTATATGTCTATGTCCAAAGATTGTGGAACATTGCATCTTACAATAGGCTTGGTTCCCAACAATTATTACGATACTGTGAGCGCAGCGGGTAACCAGTGCATATATAAAATGACCTTGAGCGAAGTTAAATAACGAAAGAAACACTGTTTTGCTGTTTCGCCGTTATAAGATATAATTGAACGAGATTTTCGGTAAGAATGAATATCTTATAGTTTATTTGAATGACTTGAATAGCAATTTTTCTTCAGCGCCCGTATTTTATGTTGAAACAACGAGATGAAATGTTCCACAATCTTTGGCATATAGACATATAGTACGCTTTATACCTTGATAACGTTAGTATATTAGTTCAGTATGGACATTTTTTTATATTATTTTATTTCATTTAATCGTTTGCGGACCAAACACTGATACTGCCACCTGTGAGTACAAATGGAAGGGGTAGAAATAAACTCCGTATAGTGCGTTAGCGACTAAGCTGGACCCCCATAAACCTTAAATATCTTAAAAAGCAATTATGCGATTTTATTGAAATTTGGCAGAGTTAATTCAATT
This sequence comes from Spisula subtruncata, assembly GCA_963678985.1. Taxonomy (NCBI): domain Eukaryota; kingdom Metazoa; phylum Mollusca; class Bivalvia; order Venerida; family Mactridae; genus Spisula; species Spisula subtruncata. The sequence continues at coordinate 67,830,995 of OY787661.1, forward strand.
ACCTTTACCAACTATGTGTTTAAATTTCAGATTTTTTTACTGTCAAATTAATGTTTTTCCAATTGGGTCTAATGTATTAGTTTTGGTATTTCAATCAAAAAATAGACAGGGAGTAAAATAAGCTATTACGATCAGCTAGTTAAGATTATGCTATTGTATTATGTAACAACTATAACGGTATAATTTTATAACTTTGACTTACATTTGTCCGATCATCAATGTTTATATAGTTGAGGCCCATCTTCTGATTGGAAAGATCATTTATACAAACAAGAAATACATTGTTTTTCTTTCAAATATTGCTACGAAGTTGCTTCAGTTATACAAACTAAGATAAACGTTCGTGTATGGGCCTCATTATATATTTTCAACAGTCACTGTTGTGTAACTAAATGTACAGTTATACTGGACCAAATTGTTGACCTTTGCTGCTCTGGTCACTTCCAATACCCATACGTATTTACCCTGTTTTAGACTCATAATTTTGCATTAGGCATCTATGCAAAGTACACTTTTCTGTGGACCGAAAATTCCGTTTTATTTTATGAGAGTTGGTAAGGGTGTTTTACGAAGACATACCCATTTTTGTTCTTATCGGCATTGTACTTTTTAAGATATTTAAGGTTTATGGGGGTCCAGCTTAGTAGCTAACGCACTATACATACCGTTTATTTAAAAACACATTTACTGTTGAACCTTATTGTACCATGATTTTATCTTTTTGTCATAGGTCAGCATTTAGTAAATTTAGATGTGGTGTAGCCCCCATCCGACTCGAAACTGGAAGATACGAAAACTTGCCAATCAGCGAAAGGAAATGTCCGTTTTGTAATTCCGTAGAGGATGAATGTCATGTTATTTTAGATTGTAATTTATATAATGATATTAGGGTGAAAATGCTGGCAAAAGCAATAGCAATCTGTAATACATTTGAAAATCTGCCAAATACTGATAAACTTGTCATTTTATTTACACATCCAGCTCTGATTAGGTTATGTGCCAAAACCTGCTTTGATATTTTAAAACGTAGATCATTTTACCTTTGTAAATAATGTAACTTATTTATTTATTCATATTTCCTGTTTTACAGATCCTATGTAGCAATTGTTATTCAGTTTATTTTCGATCTGATCGAAGGTGATAAATTTATTTTAAAACGTTTCGTAACTTTACACATTAGTGTGATTTTGATTTTCAGTGTTTTATTTGATAGATATTTTAGGGCAGTTTTTATAATTAGAATAACAATGGTTACATAGATTTATATTGTAAATGTTTAATGCAATTGTGATTTGATAGTCTCTTATAATTCTTTAAGAATGGCTTCGTACTGTGATATATGTTTTGTAAATTGTATAGTTTATGTGTACAGAGATGAGACTTAAATAAAGATATATTTATGCTAAAATCGGATGCTCGTCATTTGCAAAATAAGTGCATTATTTTTAACACAACTTTAAATAAAACTACCCATTTTAAAAGGTTGGAATTAATGAAATTTGCTGTGTTCAAGCATTGTTGAGGTTTCACTTAGTTTTTTGAGCAGTAAGTATGGGTCAATTGAAAAGTTTATTTCATTTTGCTTTGGTTTATTGACATATTGAAACACTAAATTAATATCTTTTCTTACAGTAAATTAGTAATAAAAGCATTGCAACTTCTTTATATCAAATATTTTGCTGATACAAAGGTATTCTGACTTCAAATCTTTAGAAAGTTATCAATCAACAAGAAATGACAATTTGATTAAAATTTGAGATAGCCAATAATCTATTACACTTTTTTTCTTGTATTATATACGAGAAAAATATACAGTAAAGTCGCCTCTTATCGACACCTTAAGCATCGGCACATACAAAGGCGTGAAGTTTGCTCGCTAACAATTCGTAATCTGATGTTTTTTGTAACACAAGTTTTCATTGGTCGAGTTTCTGAACATGATGCTCCTACAGCTATGTATTGACCAATAGTTTGTTACTTTATTAACAGCAGTAGAATAACCGTAGAAAATATTTTCCCCCAATTTCGACACCCATCCCCTAATATCGACACCTTAGCAAATAATTTAGAAAATATTCACAGTCCTGCAAAAGAAAGAAGAAACACTTGAATACTCATTTCAAAAATCAAATACAGCACAATCGCTAGATTTTCCAATTAGATACTCAACATCAAATGAGATTGAGCTTACGAGAATGGATTCTAACATTCATCTACATCTACATGCCTGTACATGTATATGTTATGGACAAATACAAAAAATGTATATTGCTTTCTATTGATGATCTTTATCAGGCTTAGTAAAGTCCGCTCGAGTTGTTGTTTCATCTGAATGAGTTAAACATGTTTTCTATGACACAATACAACGCGAGTATCCAGTAGTTCTTAGACAAACTCTCCCGTCATACGGTTTGGAAACATATTTTCCATGGCGATCTATAACACACAACCAATACCGCTAATGACGTAATATTGTTAATTGATAAGTAATATGAGTCCTTTATTCATAACAAAATTGAGGTCTAAAAAGGTATGTGGAAATCGGACAGGGAAGTGGGCACTCAACTTAACCAGCCGAGCCCAGAAAGCAGTAACAACACAACTTCACTGAGCATGCCCGTATATTTACAAGTCAAAGAAATAATTAAAATAGTTTAACTGGTAGCATTAATTCAAGTTTACAACTGGATTCAAGTCTCAAAATACTCTCTCTTGACTTTTCATTCGGAGGAATTGCAACCAATAGCCAACGTCTAAAAGTGTGCTGCTCAAGTGACATAATGATTCTCCCTTGACATATCTTGAAACTCGTCTAACAGAACTTCATCGTGTTAATTATATTTAAAAATGCTTCCATGTCCGAGAGCATGTCACAAACATAAACTGTACACATGTACAGCGGTCATCTAGAGATCGTGTAATTGCCTAATAGCTCTAAATTATTGTAACGACCAAGTAATCGCCATGGGTTGATTGGAAAGAGATAAAATTCATTGACCCGACCAGCACAAGCTTGAGCTTGTTCCAGAAAATAAGCCAGTCGGACGTTCGTGGCCTCAGAACGACAATGAGCATTATATTTAAACTTTAAAAAAGTGCACAAATCATTACTTTACAAGAATCGTGGGAGAATAGAGTTAGAATAGTCTGCAGAGTGTAAATGCTGAGGGGTACATCTTTTATACTATATAAATTATAGAGATTCGGCTATAATATTGAACTATAGCAACGCGCCGGTCATTAATTTGAGGTTTATTAAAAGTTTTGTTGCTAAAAGTATCAAAGTTAATACAAAGTCCATTCTTTATCTTTATGTCATAATATTTTCCACAGGAAACATCGCTCAGTAATAGGGAAAAGTGAATTTGATGCACTCGAAGCGTGATTGTCTATATTTAGATATATTTCAACAGTAAACAGTAATTTATATTCACCTCGGCAAAATACATGCAGCTGATATATAGAACGGCTGCAAATACATGCAGCCTTTGGAGAGGCAATACATCTGCTGAAAATACATACAGACTCTTCAATACAGCAGCTGCACATACATGCAAATCAGCTCAGGACTAACAAAAATCCACATGAAACCCAATAAACAACGTTAAAAACACTGGTCAACAGTTAGAAAGCTATGTATATAATTAATAAATTCAACTGCGTGAAACTATACCTGAGCTAGAAAGGCTATTTCAATTCCATCGACTGACTCTAATGATGCAGTCTCTGACACTCCTCAAATATTTGGGGTAACCAATATCAATTGACAAGTGAACACCGTCAGCTGCAAACATCGAAAGCTGACCATTCCACTTACCCCTATGCTTCCAATAATAAAGTTTCAATTCAGTGGTTCTTAATAATGTTTGAATTGCCACATTGGCACGAATAACACGAAAATTGTAACTGTCATAAGGCACGTTATTCCTGGGCAACAATTGCAAAATAACAACTTTTCGAACATGAAGTCCTTCAATCAAATATGACGCATAGCTGACAATGTCAAGTGCAAACTGTTCTGGTGAATAACACTGACGTGATAAATCGTTTGATCCAATATCAATTAAAACTAAGTCAAAATTCAGTAATTTGTCATCAACCGAATGAAGCCGCCTGCGTTGTTCAAGCTTTAGTCCGAGTCATAGTCCACCGAACCCATAACAAGTAAATTTATAACTCTGTAAAGTAGTCCCAAAGTGACCTCATCCCGTCGCTCTAAATAATCATGGAATCTGCGTACAAAGCTATGTCCCATAAGAATTACATTGGTAGCCATTACATTATTTCAATATCTATTAATTAACATGTATGCTGTTGTCTCGTATCTCCGTGCTCCTTAACAGTTTCAGCGACGCATGCGCACTAGCCCATACAAGTTTTAAAATTGTTTGCACCGTTTTAGGAAGAAAAAATGTTAATTCAACTTTTAAGAAAAAGGAAATTTAAAAATGATCACGAAACTCGTAAAATCATAACTGTCGATGCTCAGAATCCTGGTAACTGTTTCCCATAAAACGGGATGCAAAAATATTTAACAATTAACAGTTCAAAAATATCAGTTGGAATAATTACTAGGTGTATCGTTCCTGGTCGTCAAGGTGACAGTTATGGTTTGTCGTCCAAAATAATTATTACTATTATTATACCATATTTATATAGCCCTTTGTTCATGTATACACACGTTCAAAAGTGCTGTACAATCATGACTAACACATGGTTAAAACAGTATATAATGTACATAAAATATAAAAGTAGGACCTACTAAACCCAGTTGGCGGGGGCTCTACCTAACCCAGTAGACGGGGCTCTACTTAACGCAGTAGGCGGGCTTCTACTTAACCCAGTAGACAGGGCCCTACTAAACCTAGTAGTAGGGATCTATAAAAGACAGTTGACGGAGCTCTATTTAACCCAGCAGGCGGGGCTCCACCTCACCCAGCAGACGGGGCCCTACTAAACTTAATAGTAGGGATCTACCAATAGGTGGATGGGGCTTAAAGTCCTGGGAACATGTTGGTCGTTGGGCCCAATGATAGGGCGCCAAGTTTATGGGAACATACACAGTCAGCATGAATAAGCTCTATTAAAATAGTGCGTTTTCAGCGCTTTCTTGAAGGACGGTAGTGTTTTACTGTCTCTGAGCGCTGTTGGCAGTGCATTCCAGAGTTTGGGTGCAGCAGCTAATGGCCTCAATTGTTGTAGGATATTTGTTGGATGACTAATTTGGCTAATTTCACCAAAATGACTGCGTAGATCATATACAAGAGTTGAATTTAACTAAGCACGGTTTTCATGAGAAGGCACGAAGGTATAAAGGTTTATGTTTACAAACGTAACAATCGGAACACCTCGCACCGTTACGCTGCAATAACTTTGGCCGGAACCTCAATTCTGCAAACTTTGGCCTAGTGCTAATGTTATACCCTGCGATTGCTACACGGTATGCTACACTATGTTTCACAAACTTGGGTGCTAAATAGCGGCTCTTAGATGTGCATAGCTTTTTGCGACACGATTCTTTGTCGCTGTTTGGTGACCGATTTAGAGCATTTTAATTCAATATACAGTTAAAGCACACCACGCATGCCTTCATAAATACCTTTCCTATCGTTCAATACCAATATTTGCAAGAGCACTAACCTCACTGATGCACAAATTAATCCAGTTTCACTTCCACTGCCAAATTACTGAAATTTCCAGAATGTTGACAAACAACAAGGGAAGTTTATTTTCCCATTGGAAACCCCGATTACATTGCGGACGAAAGTTTATCTGTTAAGCATCCCCATGGCAATGCAAAGGGCGAAAATCCTTTTTTAGAACAAAGCCGTCCGTAATCAAAGACTTGCAAGCTCGGCCGGATATTGAAAAAGCGAACAAAATTTATAAAGACCTAGTACGCGAAAATACTGAAGGACATGATGCTGTTTCGAAACCGAGAAATGTAAAACAGGTTCACAACGTTCGCGCAATACAAAAGGAAGAAACGCGTCTAACACGAGACGCCATTTATAATACGCATGAACTCGCATATGAGGGTAATTTCATTCATTATATTTCTACATATCCAGACTTAACCATCGTCGCTGGTAGCCAAGAACTCAGTGCGCGAAAACACTCCCCTTTTTCAAATTGGATGCTGGCGCCACTTGAGACAGGATGTCCAGCGGTGGTTGACAGACAATCTACCTAAAACGGAGAGAAACACTTACGTGAATGATCTGTATGATATACTTAGATCTAGTGAAGCTAAGATATGTAAGTCACTTGTAATAACAAAGAAAGCCAAATGGGACCCCCAGTTCAACAAATATTTCGAAAAACAAATTGAACCAAAATTAGAATTATTTTGTATGTGGGCAATATCAGGTTAATGTCGGGTCGATAGTTTAAATGGGGTAACAACGAATCAATCAGAAGGGTTTAACTTTTTATTAAAAGATTTTCAGAATTGGAAGGAAGTGCCTTTGGACTGCCTATTGATGTCCCTTAAACTCATCCAGGGATTTCATATTGAAGAGTGTCGACGTGGAAAGGTAGGGCTAGGAAACTACACTATAAAAATTAGGTCACAAACCACCAAATAGAGTTGTTCTTTAACTCAATGTAAAGTGACCTAGGTCAGCCAAAAAAATGTCAACTTTTTGTCCATGGGGCCCTCGCAAAATCTTTTAATCAATAGAAATAGCATTCAGCTTGAAGAAAATGAAAAAAAGTAGGGGGTCATGTATCATATAAGAAAAATTTGGTTCGTCAAACGCGGTGAACAGATTTTCTCACATGTATGGATTTACTCACTGTCCGTTAGCCCCAACCTTACTTTCACTTTCATATTTAAGCCAGAATACAAAATATGCATACAAAGCATTTAACACCAATTTCATGATTCTGATGCTGATTTGTCAAGACGTACCCCCATTTCCAGTCGCTTTAAAGTTTTTTAACGGACTATTTGACTGTATCTGAATTTGGTCCGCGTAGGCATTTAGTGGTTATTTACCTAAAAACGCAATATAAAAATTTTCAATTAGATCTGGAACAGTTTGAGTCAAGAAACTAAGTGTGTCACCCAAAAGACATAGTCAATTCTATAAAAAATAAAGAATTTTTGCCACATGCATTTGACGAACCAGAAAATGAACATGCAACGAATAGTAGAGTACTAAGGGCAAAAGAATTGGTGGCTAAGGACATGATTTCATTTTCATCTAGGCTCGGGGCTTTTACAGTCATGGACTCAAGTGCAATGCATGTAGTGAAAGTTCATCCAAATGAGTCATGTTCATGCCCTGTTCAAAAATCATGCATATACCACTTAGGGGTTAAGTTGGGACTTAGAATGCCTCTGTCAACAAATGATCTGCAGCCACAAAACGTGGTAGTTATTAGAAAACAGGTCCGTCAACCTAAGCGACAAAAACCAGGACGAAAACGACCAAGACCCGGGGATATATCTGCTAACGAAGCCACAAAGAAGCTTTACATGGAACAAGAAGCAGATCCGGAACAGCACATGGAATGTCCGGAACTGCACTTGGAAAGCCCGGAACAGCACGTGGAATGCCCGGAACAGCGCATGGAATGCCCGGAACAGCACTTGGAGGTAAAGAACCACTAAATGCCTCCGCGGACCAAGTGGTGATACACTCAAGTAGTCCTTAAAAAACTTTGGTTTGCCTGTAAATGGAGATATTTCTTGACAAATGTGGAGTTGAATGATGGAATTGAGTTTAAATGGTTGGTAAATATGCATGTGGTATAGTAAAACTGTAACATTAGTATTATTCCACTATTTTGTTCTTGATACCAAAGTGAAAGTAGACTAGGGTAAAACCCAGAACTCATAAATCCGGACATGCGTAAAAACGGATAGACCGTGTTTGAAGGACAAAAACTTTCTTAGAAGATACATGACCCCCCTTTTTTATTGCATTACTTTGAAGCTTAAATGCCCCTCTTTACAATGATATATGTGGTCCAGGTGGCCATAGACTAAAAACAGTTGAAAATTGGGGCCTACTATGGCCAATTTACATTGAGCTATAGAGCAAATCTATTTGGTGGTTTCTAACCTAAAGAAGGGCAAAATTCTATTAAATTCATGTTTTCATTTTTTTGCATTCAAATGTATGGAAATGCATCCCAGATAGGGTTTTGACCACTTTTATCTGTTTGAATTGTCTAAAAAAGTGAAAATTTGGATTTTTATCATGAAAATCTAGAAAATTTCAGATTTTTTTCTTCTAAAATTGACATTTTTATGCCACAATTGACCTTATTTTAGTGTCAGACAGGGGTAATTGTGATTAAATATGAAGAATAGACACATTATTAGGCATCTAAAGCATAATTAGTGTTCAGTGAAACAGTTTTTCACAAATACAACCCAATTTAAAATCACTATTCATAATATTTTGCAGGTGCTGGCCAAATTTCTCCTTAAAGGCGCATATGCGTGTTTGTCATTTTTTCTAGAATTCATGCACAATTTGTCTAGAATTGATTGTTGTGTGCTGCATATACATAGTAGTATTGAAAAAAGTGCAAAAATCACTTTAATAAGTAAAACTAGGCTGTCTTAAGGTAAAGAACCACTAAATGCCTCCGCGGACCAAGTGGTGATACACTCAAGTAGTCCTTAAAAAACTTTGGTTTGCCTGTAAATGGAGATATTTCTTGACAAATGTGGAGTTGAATGATGGAATTGAGTTTAAATGGTTGGTAAATATGCATGTGGTATAGTAAAACTGTAACATTAGTATTATTCCACTATTTTGTTCTTGATACCAAAGTGAAAGTAGACCAGGGTAAAACCCAGAACTCATAAATCAGGACATGCGTAAAAACGGATAGACCGTGTTTGAAGGACAAAAACTTTCTTAGAAGATACATGACCCCCCTTTTTTATTGCATTACTTTGAAGCTTAAATGCCCCTCTTTACAATGATATATGTGGTCCAGGTGGCCATAGACTAAAAACAGTTGAAAATTGGGGCCTACTATGGCCAATTTACATTGAGCTATAGAGCAAATCTATTTGGTGGTTTCTAACCTGGAATGCCCGGAACAGCACATGGAATGCCCGGAACAGCACGTGCAAAGCACGGAACAGCACATGGAATGCCCGGAACAGCACGTGCAAAGCACGGAACAGCACTTGGAATGCCCGGAACAGCACATGGAATGCCCGGAACAGCACGTGCAAAGCACGGAACAGCACGTGGAAAGCCCGGAACTGAACATAGAACATCAAGACATTACGACAGAGGATGTAAAATCCAGCAATTGTCTGAATTGTTGAGAGAACTTTCAAGACGGACCGATTTCTCATTTGATATAAATAATATAACATCTTCCACTCCGAAAACACTGCAACAAAACATACGTTACAGCCAAGAGGTATGGGTCCATGCTGACAGGATAAAGCTTTTTCATAATCTAAATACAACCGAACAAAAAATGTTAAGGTCAAAAGAATGGTTGAATGATGTGGTAATTGACAGTGCTATGAACTTGCTTCAATACCAATTTCCAGATTTGGAAGGGTTTCAGTGCTGTCAATTAGCACATCAGTTAGATTTCGACAGGCATGATAAATTATTTATCCAAATAATTAATAGATCACTAAGTGACGGGGGATCCCATTGGCTAACAGTTAGCAATATAAATTGCATGGCTAACACAATTACCGTTTATGACTCAGCTTTCAACAACATGCCACATAAACAAGAACTGGTGGTAGCAAGTTTAATTTCTGTAGAATCAAATATTTTAAAAGTACAGTTTTCAAATGTTGCAAGTCAAACAAATGGACATGACTGTGGGCTGTATGCCATAGCGAATGCCACAGCTTTGGCACATGGAAAGGATCCGGCAACTCAAATGTATTTACCACGTCTAATGCGTGAGCATTTGTACAACTGTTTAGAAAAGAAAAATCTGACGTTATTCCCCATCGTTCAAAACATAAGAAGACAAAAGAGTATGAAAAACTTTATATCTATTGAATTGTTCTGTGTGTGTAACATGCCAGACACAAGAACAATTTATGTGTTTTGTGACAGTTGTGCCAATGAATATCACCCAGAGTGTGTAAAATTCGACAAAACTATAAATGAATCAACAGAATTTATTTGCCCAAAATGTACAGAAATATTAACAACTGAAAGTATCACAATGTCCGTTTTATATCTATGAATCAAATACGGAACGGAATAGAAATACTGTTCCTTGTTCCATATCCCTGTTCCGTATTCTATTCCGTTCCGTGTTCCATATCCCTGTTCCGTATTCTATTCCGTTCCGTGTTCCATATCCCTGTTCCGTATTCTATTCCGTTCCGTGTTCCTGTTCCGTTCCGTGTTCCGTTCCGGGTTTTAGTAACGACCACAATATGGCGAATTTTTATTAGACGAAAAAAGTGGCTAAAACCCGGTATCCGGAACATAAAATCCGGAACGATAATCAAGAACGACTACTCTGTACAGATTAATTATTTCGTCTAAGACACGTGCGTCTACATTGGATAACCAAAATGGGGTCAACTGAAATTGATTCACGGCGGCTGTCAGAAAAACGTTTTATCTAATATTGGTTGTGTAAAGGTATATTTAATGATGGTAGTTTATGAATGAAATAAGCGTTACTATGACCATGTTAGCTGTTTAATACAGAATAGGTGGTTTAGTTTGCAAATTACACTTTGCTATGGAGAGCTATTAATAGAGCTATAAAACTCAGTACAGGAGCATATTCATACCGCGAGTATCTGAGTTTTACTAGTAGAACTAACTTTGGCCGGGACCTCAATTCTGCCAACTTTGGCCGGAACCTCAATTCTGCAAACTTTGGCCGGGACCTCAGCCCGGCAGCTTATCTATTTATAGCACAATTTGTCACTGTCCAAGACAACTGCGAAACTCTAAGGGCGTATTTGTTCGGAAAAATCTGGTTTCAGTTTTCGGTTTAAGTTTGGTTCTTGAAACATTAAAACTTGAACTAGTTTGTACAGTTTGGATGTTCAGAAACAAACGGAAGGTTTGTCAAAAGGTTTTGCAAACAAACATGGCTGATCATGTATTTTACATGGATCTGTTCGATATTTTAAATGCAGATGAAGACGATTCAAACACATGTATTTTACAGTTACAAGCTTCTAAGCTACATAGCCATCCGCACACCAACAAACTTTCCTGAAAACTACATAAATAGGAAGTCGTTCTCTTCAGTAGTTTTGCAAGCTGTATGTGACAGCACTTTAAAGTTCACCGATGTTTACTGTGGTTGGCCAGGATCGGTCCACGATTCAAGAGTCCTAAAGAACTCGCCTTTAGTTGAAAGAATAACTGAGAACTGCCAGGAGGTGTTTCCAAACAATACACATGTGCTTGATGATGCCGCATATGGACTTGAACCGTGGATGATGGTCCCCTTCAGAGACTATGGAAATTTGAGCAAGGCTCAAAGGAAGTACAACTACGTGCACAGTTCCACTAGGATGTGTATCGAGCGTGCATTTTGGGGATTGAAAGGGCGGTTCAGAAGACTTAAATTCATTGACTTGCAAGACATCTCGTGTATTGTTGATGTGGTTCTCAGCTGTTGCGCTCTGCATCAGCTGTGCAAGGAGGTTGATAAGGATATTGCCGACTACATTGAAGAAGGCATGGAAGACAATGAAGAAGTGAACGACTTCAGGAACTTCCTGAACTGGGCGTTAATGTAGGCAGCAGTAATCTCTATCCAGAACTTACCAAGCTCTTTTAAAACTTTCAATTCATTCATATTAATGTTCAGAGCTCTGAAGAATATTATTATTGTAATAGGAATAACTTTATTATCTTGTGTGGGCCTATTAAAGTAATAACAGTAACGTATGTGTTTTTTTATTCAATTTTATTCAATGTAGAAAATGAACAGTACATGTACAAGATTGTAATGATGGTCCTTTATCGCTCACCAGTATTACCAGAACCCATTAAACAAGAGCCTTTGTAAGGCCAAACAAAAAAATATGTGTGGTTCAGGTGACCCGATCGACTCTAACGATTTTATTTAAAAAATAAAATTCATTTTTCCCCCAATGGTCATAGGGACTCATTTGCTCATTTGGCAATAATTTCGGCCATTTCACCCTAGCTTAGGCCCTGATTTTTGCTGACTCAAAAATGAAATAAAATAAAAATATTTTCCAACCTACCGGCCCTTACTTTTTCAGCTATGTCACCTGAACCACACAAATTTTTTTAGGCCGAAGTTTCTTTTAATTGAAGAACAAACAAATCGGCCTTTGACATTGGGGATACAGACCTGAGTAGTGTGCATGATGCACGATGGGGAACATTTGTGCCGAGTTCATATTTCAAAATCAACAAACAAATGACAAAGTTACGGAGTGGACACGAATACCCCATTTTTTGTATCTTTGACCAAAAGTTTGACCTTGTATGTTTGGCACATTTGAACAAGTCTAAATTCAAAATTAGGTCAATGTCAATGCATGGTCCTTGTGTATGACACATCGTCTCTCTCATGATGGTGAACAAGTTAGCCAAAATAAAGAAAAATTGTTTGTTTAAGGCAACCGTCTGAAAAAAGTTAGTAAGGGTAGTCTTTTTTTGGTCAAAGTACCTAAAATAAGCATTTTTTTCCATTTTTGATTATTATTTTGAAAAAAAAAACACTCTAGGGTCGGGGGGTCTAGGAGGGGTCGAGTTGCCCTAAACAAACAATTTTTTTGGCCTTATTTGAAAATCCACCAAGGAATGACAAAGTTATGGAGTGGACACTAATTCCGGACAGATGGATTGTCCAATTATAATATGCCTCCTATAACGTGTTCGAATACGGTTTCTCTGTATTCTCGCACGATCACAGGAATGTCTGCTGGGTATATTCTTTTTTCAAGTTCTTTCGCACTTTGCTGGCTGGAAGCTAGGAAGGATTTCAGGACATCCTTGCCACAATGTCTATGATAGCGTTCTAGGACAAGGGAGCAGATAGGCCCCACTGGGATGTGATCACCTGAAAACACATACATTTTGTTATTGGTGTATACTTACATTATCTAATCAATAACAACCCAACAGAAGCACCCCAATAGTCACAAAACATATGCATTGATTAGCGGTGTAACTATTCACTGACTTCACAATTTGGTATTCTCTGCCGGTCTAGTGTTACGGCGGTCGTGGGTTCGAGCCCCCACCGGGCTGCAGCTTTTCCCTGGATTCACTTTAGTTACATTTACAATATACGGCCCAGCAAGGACACAGTTACTTTTTGTGGGGGGGGGGGAATCATGCCCCTCACATCTCTAGATACCAATCACTCCATCTTATATCTGTACAGTTTGGGTTGCGAGTAGGCTCTGCTCTTGCTCTTAGGACCCCCTATATCTGTATATCAGTCTATGGATTGCACCCATCTGACCCACATAAATTACAATTTGAAAGTTTAAAATTTAGATCTTCTCAATGACAATGTATGTACTGCAGTCTGAAGAAAACTTGGTGGTTCGATGTAGTTCTAGTACGAATCAGGCATTGGACCTTCCAACATCACATAAGTATTCTACATATATTTAAAATCTTCTAATGTAAATAGTCAAGAAGTAATTCACCTCTTTTTGTCAAATCACCAATCCATTCTTCAAGTTCAATTTGCTCATTAGCATCGTTTTGAGCAGAAAGCAGCAGTGACAGCTTCAATGCGTTTTCTGCCGCCATTTTTATTCAAAAGTGTAGCTATATTCGGATAGTTCAAACCTGCGAAACCACCTCCTGGTGTGGTTCCAATAGTTTGTAATATAGGTTTCAGTTTTTGACAAATAAACAGCTTATCTGGTTTTAGTTTTAAAATAGTTTTGAGAAATAAACGGATAGTTCGATAAACCGGTTTCAAACCAAACCGTGTTTAGGCGAAACAAATACGCCCTTATTAAACAAGGTTTAGGCCTAAACAACAAATTCTACGCAAATTTCTACATAACGGTAAATGCATAAGCAAGAAAAGTACCAATACTAGTACATCAATACAATAAAGTATTTAGCTCAATCAAACCTCGTTTTTCTTCAAAAACGTTCAAAATCCACAAATTTGTTCCTGGCAAAACAAAGCGAGTTCCCTCTTTTGCATTACCGAAGCGACTTTCCGGAATGCGGGAGATCTCAACGTTATCCCAAGATTAGCGAGAGTAGGGGGCGACTCAACTATTTTTAACTGTGTTAAATTGCCTTTGGCTAGGTGTCGATATTGGGGAAACTGTGTATTTATATCATGTAAAATCAGGAACTATCTAAATCCTTATAATTACATTGTTCCGGGTAAAATGGACACCTCGTAATTTTCATGAACTAAAGGTGATATGCATCTACAAGACAAATGCAATACTGCATTAACGCCATGTTGACACAAAAATGATGTTAAATAGAATAGAAACTCGATTTTGGAGGATGTAAAGGGTTGAGAGAAAAACAGTGTTTCTTACTCAACTTGGTAAATTTTACTGAAAAATATATCCGTCAAGAAAAACTCTCGTTAATGGCCTTCAAAAGTGTTGTTATTGACATTATTCATGATGTCGTCACAAACTCTATCGTTTACTATGACATGTGCGTTGTTTAAGGCAATTGAATTCCAATTAGGCGAGAGTGTCGATAATAGGGAGGTGTCGACATTAGGTGACTTTACAGTCTACCCTTTGATAAGTTGATGAGATATTTATTTTGAAAATAAAGTTTTTGGCCTTATTATTATAAAAATTAAACCCCCGGAACACGTATGGGATAGCTGTGGGCTTCTTTTAATTATTCAAAGATTCCCTACTATAATTTAAAACTTGTTCTTGGCTATTAAATTGAGCTATTTGAAGATGAGTGAAATGCAAAGGTGTTTTTTTACTCAAGCAGCATTCTGTACACATAGTTTGTATGCGATTGCAAAAAAATAAAATTAAAATAAGCTCTGCTGACGGGGTTCGAACTCTGTATGTTTTAGTTACTAATACTGCACCGTTGATCTTCTGGGCCACAATTTCATGCAGACTATAGATAAAGAAATAAACACATTTTTGCAGACGATATATAAAGGAAACATTTGATTGTAAACACAAGATAACGTCACTGCCATGTATCCCTGGTCGGACTGTAATATACTTATAGTACACAAAAACATTTAAATATCTTTATTTACATAAGTCTACACCGTTTACTGCCGACTGTATCGTTGACATACTGGTTGCTAGGCAGCAACTAATACACTGTTGCTGATAATTAGGTCTGTGCAGCCACCGGGTGCTCATTATTACTTGAGATATCTTAATTATTCTTCAAGATACACTTAATAATTGTAATAATAATGTAACCTTTAAAACCATGCGCAAACCATTGCATTTACAACATACGCAATCTCCATGTCGCTGCACGAACGCGTGCCCCTTAGTGATATTCGTTGGTTGCTTAGCGAATTAGCTTGGAGACACTTATAACTGTGCACTTAGACAAATCCCACTATTTCAGTACCTTGCCATTATATCTTGTTGAAATGTGAACTGTATGTGGTTATAAGATGTGTGGTCATGGTTTATAATATTTCATTTCATGATGCACAATATTAAAGAAAAGCTAGCACTTAATTACGTGGTGCATAAAATTGCGAATTCACGAAATCTGCACCGGCTTAAAACGCGCAGTTTTCAAATTAGCCAAAAACATGTCTTATTAGGCATTTGGGCTAGAAAACTTTGTCGTATTTGGTGTCATATTTGAATGACAATCCCAGTGATAGTTTACCGATGAATAACTTGCCACTCGTATGCATTAATGTTAAATGCCGACAAGTCATTGCAGAAAAATGACGTCGTCAAATTGCAACAATGAATGGACAGATGGTCATGTGGAAAATGGCTACAAATACCTGTCGTGGTTCCATGATTGCATAACACATAAGTTTACTTATCGGAATGCCAATTAGATGTTTTTAAAACAAATATATTGTAAAACATCGTGACGCCAGTTTTGATTAACAGACATCATGGCGTCAATTAAGTTACACATATTCGTTTGTGTGTTTTGGTGTTTATAGTCCAGTCATTTTAACTTTTAACCTCAAACTAATTGCAAAACAAACAGTTTTGAGTTTATATGGTGCGTAAAGCTATCCTTAGCAATGTACAAAATGTCCTAATTGAATATTCGTGGGACTTTTTGAGATATTTACAAATATATTGAATTGTCACATGTTTTCGCGATATTTGTCACTTTTGATGTAAATAAATCTTGACTTGTACCAGTAACTTATTTTTACATCGTGCTTAGAGGTCGCAATTTTAGTTTGATTTTTATGAAACTTGGCAGCAATGATCATCGAAATCTAATCTAGGTAAAATGAAAGTTTGAGTTAACCGGAGCCAAAATCTAGGTCACTAGGTCAAAATAAAGAAAAAACAAGATATAGTCACCAGGGGTCGCAATTTCGACCTTACACTTGTGAAGTTTAGTCACAATGATCACCTTACAAAACTCAAGGTCATGTATGAAATTGGATTAACCTGAGTTAAAAACTAGGTCACTAGGCCAAATTATAGAACAAATCTTTAGAAGGCGCCCTTTTTACCTAATCTTTATGAAACCATGTCACATGGATTATGAAGACAAAATGTAGGTCAAATTCAATATTAACTTATCATGAGTTAAAACTAGGTCACTAGGTCAAAAATTAGACAAACCTTCATGCGCCAAAAAGTCGCATCAATTATTTTCACCTATTGACCTAATTTTGACCCAAATTATTCAATAGCATACTTGTCTTAGATGTTTTGAGATGAGCATTGTGAACAAGTTGCATAAATATGAGACCAAAATTGTGAATTGTGTAACTTTACAACGTTTTCCTTTGATTTTAACTGGCGACCTACTTTTTGACCCCGGATGACCCAATTTATAACTTTGACCTAGATTTTGTTGATATTATTATTGTGACCAAGTTTCATAAATATAAGGTCTACATTATGACCTCTAGCGTCTACACAAGGTTTTGCTACAATTTGACCTAGTGACCTAGATTTTTATCCTTGATCATTCATTTTATACCTAGGCCTAAATTTTGTTCAGATGATCACTCTGACCAAGTTTCATAATCATAAAGTCAAAATTGTGAATACAAATGCAATTGTGGACGAACAGACAAAGAGAACAATCACTATTTCTGCCGAATCGATAAATTCGTGTACATTTTGTATATTGACATTATTGTATACTGTCCAAACACAAAAATCCTTTTTCCATTAGACAAACATGTATACAACACATGATATGTGTTAATTTTAAACAAATTGGATTAATATTAAAGAAATGAGTAAAACTTTTGTTTCCCCTTCCAAGTGCTAGTTTGAGTCATTTTGTCGACATTTGAATGGGTAGTATACCAACACGTAGACTGGCATATATATGAAAAGTAAATTGTCTGATGATAAAATCAATATTTGTATTCGATAGAAGAAGGTTGTATCTTTCAGAAAATACAAGCTTTAAGGTGCAATTAGTAAATATTTATCGACTTACATGGGAATTATTAGAACTTAAAATTTCCCATGTAGTATGAAATAAAGAAAATGCTGAAATTGCTACCAAAAGTGACCTTAAACATGTCGATTTTTTTGTATTTTCCCCACTGAACTCGCATATTTGACGTTTTGTCTGTAGTTGATAATAGTCTGTAGATGATGAAAATGCAAAGAAACTCTGTTTTGCAATTTGTTTGAGGTTGACCATATTTTTAAGCTTCAATGACTGGACTATTATGGGCCGGAAATTTAATGGAAATGATAATGTGTAGTTTTATTTCCCGCTGTTTTACCATTTTCTCGTGCAATTCGTTAAAATGTTGTTTTAAAAGTACAACGGACGATGTTCCCTGAACCGTTCAATTTGAATCTTGGATTATGTTGTGTGTCGACTAACATAGAAATACACAAAATTTCGTTAAAAAATATTCACAAACAAAACAGTTATAAGGAATGAAAAAATAGCACAGTTATAAGTGGCTCCAAGTGTATTAACCAGCACAGCCTTTTTCAAAAGATCCACAAGGGGTAATCTTTGACGAGGATTAGTAAAACGTATATCTCCAAGTACACCTTGAAGGCTTAAGTTAGTAACGATCAGTTATTTTTGACTGACTCTCGTATTATGGTAAAAACACCCAGTATGTTTTAGTCATTTATTGGGGGTAGCATAAAACATAACTACCAACCAGTTAACCGATTCTAACAAAGGCATTATAAGTTACATTTATGTATTGCATAAAACTTTACCGATAGAGGTACAGCTCTTTAAAATTAAACGAGAATCGTTTGTGATAATTATCGAGTCGTCTGTCAGGTAAACCATTTGTATATTGTGTAACTATGTATACCTGAGTTAACGGTGAAGCCCGCTATTCTTTCAAATGAGATAGGTCCCTAATTAGTATTACTTATTGAATCTACTATACGAGTCGAAACTTGATATTATATATAAAACGTATCTGTAGCATAAAGCTTGTATATAGATCGTTATTAAATGACTATTAATTATTAGCCCTATAACACAGCATTGACCTAGTCTAATAATACGCATGCTTCCACTATATCAGGACCAAAATATCTATATCAGTTATCGGCCCGGGCCGAAAAAGTGTTATAAAATCTGATTGGCTAATAGACAGGGCCGAAAAGTGATATTAATATTGGCCCTCCCTTTAAGCAATCTGATTGGCTAACAGACAGGGCCAAAAAGTGATATAGATTTTCAGCTGAAAATATGAAGAATCGAATTTTACTCACTCAAATTACTGAACGGAAACATGTCATATGGGTATTCATTTTCTTAGTTAGATCATTTGCTACAAGTTCGAATATATTTGGATGCAAAAATCTGAAAAAAATGTTTTTCCGCAGTTTTTATGTCGGTCTAGTTTGATGTGCTAACGTTGCATGCAAAGACAAATTTAAAAATAATTGATACTCATTTAATAAAATTGCCAATAAATGGGTGATTTGATATTAACCCTGTTATTTGTCCTCGGGACAGACGTATTGTCCCGCGGCCTACGGCCTCGGGCCAATACGACTGCCCTCGAACAAATAACAGGGCAAATATCAAATCACCCATTTATTAACACATAATATAGCTTTGCTAATTTGACACGAGCCTCGAACCCGCCATTAGCATAATTTCATGGAAGACTGAATGTCTAAGTTTGACTTCGGCTGTATTCGTATTGATTATAACGGGGATACACGTGATTGATAGTATTGTATCGAATTGTTTAAATTGACTTCTAGTGCTATAGTCGGTATGCAAGTCGCAAACCCCCCAAAAATAGTACGCACAAAATATTTTTGCATAAAATGGTCCTTTGACATGTACCTACAAAGAACTGAATGATACAACATTGTCGTCATTGAGCATTTTGAAATATTCAAGATGACCACCAAGAATTGTTTAAATTGACTTCTATAGGTTACTACAGAAGTTAACGTATACTTGTCTCAGTCGGTAACACACTGTGCGATTTCAATCTTGAGGTCTAGGGTTCGAATCCAGTTATTGACTTTCGAAATTTGTTTAATATATTTTTTACTTTTCGTATCTTCTATACTACATGTATGATTACGTTTGCTATTGATTTGTTGGGTTTATATACATTTAGAGCCGAGATATCGACTGTTCTGGTTGTCAGACATTTGCGAACTGATTGAAGTGAACCAAGTGAATACACACACAATTCAATCACTGTACATGCTTTTTGAAGCATGGTTTTCATGATTTTCGTGTCTTTGTGTTTTAACTCAATACACAAAATAAAATAAAACATTTACAAATTAATAAAAAGTTTTTACCAGAGTTCGAACCCACAAACCCTAGCCAGCAGAATTGCTCGCTAACCACTCAACTACAGGGACCGATGTGTACTGTTCAGTTCAAACTTAGAGTAACATTTCACAGCAGAAAAAATGTTCCAAATTAACTCGAAGTTTATTGAAATCGAACGAAACTCGCACGGAAATTTATATAGTCAGCGTTATCGATGTATAATATATTCATAGCAAATCTATTCCAGCAGGTAAACGAGTCCAAACTTGATCGTACTGAACTTTCTAACTCAGGTTTTCAAATATGTACATATCATGGTTTAATATCAAGTTTTACTACAATAATTTATCCCTTTTTCTGAGTATAGATTAAATATTAATATACTTTATACAAAATCAAATAAATAGTAAATAATAAGACAACAATCACAATTAGTTAATATATGTCTTACCTGTATAAAGCCCAGCTAAATGATTGAAGTATTGCGTCTAATTATATTCCTCACAAAAGAATTATTGCAAAATACTTTAGCAAACAGTATTGAATACAGAATGTTCTAAATAACCACAGAGGCGTGCAAACTTACCCATTATATCCGCGCAGTATACAGTGTATAGAATCACGTGATCAAATTATTTGAAATTTTAAAGGGGGAACGGGATATATTATTGGCCAATTTTGAGCTTCCGACAGGCCGCAAACAGTCAAGCGGATTTCTTGAAAATAGCAAATAAGACAAGAAAGTATTTATGTGTCAGTCTCAGGGCCTATGCAACATAAATAGAAAGTAACTTCAAATTGCAAGGCTAACCCCTAGGGTTGTGGAGTTATGGCCCTTTGTTTTTGCCCCTACACCTCCAAATTTTAGTCAAAAAAATACAAAAGTGACCAATTTCACCCCACACACAGTATTTTTAAACCCAATGCAATCCTATTTTTGGTCCCATTTTACATAAATAGCATGCATGAGCTAGGTTAATTCAGCAAGAAAAGTGTCTCCCATACATGCCGATTTTTTGCTATTTGCTGTCAAAGTTTTTCGCGGTTTCTAACGACGCTCAATGTGAACTTCCGCCAGTGGTGATAACCTCCATTTTGAAGAGCTACAAATCCTTCAGAGCCAACTGATATTTAGCTTCTATGATTTTTCAAAATATTAAACACCTTCTTTGTACAAAATAAATACAGAATTGTGTCTTTAAAATACCAATTTAATTGTTGGTGCCCATAAATAAGCCCTACACTGAAGATTTGATATTTTGATCCCCATCACCCCAATATATCCCCTGCCACCTAAACATTTGCGATTTCGTCCGCTAACTATTACAACGATCTTTGTTGGCGTGCATTTTACATTATTTTCCCTTTGTTGTTTGTTAAATGGCATTTCATTTATTTATGATAATACATTTCAGCTGTCATAGTTTGATTTAATTATTTTTATTCATTTTTGTTTGGGTATTTTGTTAGTTTGTTATTGTGTTCACTCACCGTACGTCATCCGTCTAGCCGTCTGTACGTCCGTCCGTCCACACTTTCAAACGATATCTCCTCTCAAACCGTTTGGCCAATTTTAATGAAATTTTGCCAGGTTGTACGTAGCATTGGAAGATTTAATAACTGCTCAAATTATGGCCCTGGGGTGAAAATTGGCCCCGCTCCGGGGGGGTCACAGTTTTAGAAAGACTTATATAGGGAAAACATATAAAAAATCTTCTTGTCTAAAAGTTCAATGCCTAAAGCTTTGATATTTGGTATGCAGCATCATCTAGTGGTCCCTACCAAGATTGCCCAAATTATGCCCATGGGGTCAAAAGTGGCCCGCCCCGGGGATCACCAGTTTTACATAGACTTACCGTGTGGTTATGGAGAGTGATTGCCCGCACTTCCTGTTTTCTCTTGCCAGAACAAACAGGGAGACAGTGTTTTTGAGGTTTGGAGGTGCTGATTATTACTTGAGATATCTTAATTATTCTTCAAGATACACTTAATAATTGTAATAATCATGTAACCTTTAAAACCATGCGCAAACCATTGCATTTACAACATACGCAATCTCCATGCCCCTTAGTGATATTCGTTGGTTGCTTAGCGAATTTATGTATTAGCCTGCACTTGGATACACTTATAACTGTGCACTTAGACAAATCCCACTATTTCAGTACCTTGTCATTATATATTGTTGAAATGTGAACTGTATGTGGTTATAATATAATATATGTGTGGTCATGGTTTATAATATTTCATTTCATTATACACACTATTAAAGAAAAGCTAGCAATTAATTACGTGGTGCATAAAATTGCGAATTCACAAAATCTGCACCGGCTTAAAACGCGCAGTTTTCCAATCAGCCAAAAACATGTCTTATTAGGCATTTGGGCTAGAAAACTTTGTTGTATTTGGTGTCATATTTGAATGACAATTCCAGTGATAGTTTACCGATGAATATCTTGCCACTCGTATGCATTAATGTTAAATGCCGACAAGTCATTGCAGAAAAATGACGTCGTCAAATTGCAACAATGAATGGACAGATGGTCATGTGGAAAATGGCTACAAATACCTGTCGTGGTTCCATGATTGCATAACACATAAGTTTACTTATCGGAATGCCAATTAGATGTTTTTCAAACAAATATATTGTAAAACATCATGACGCCAGTTTTGATTAACAGACGTCATGGCGTCAATTAAGTTACACATATTCTTTTGTGTGTTTTGGTGTTTATGAGCCGGAAATTTAATGGAAATGATAATGTGTAGTTTTATTTCCCGCTGTTTCTCCATTTTATCGTGCAATTCGTTAAAATGTTGTTTTAAAAGTACAACGGGCGATGTTCCCTGAACTGTTCAATTTGAATATTGGATTATGTTGTGTGTCGACTAACATAGAAATACACAAAATTTCGTTAAAAAATATTCACAAACAAAAAAATTATTAGGAATTAAAAACAGCACAGTTATAAGTCAGTGTGTAGAATCACATGATCAAATGAATGCGGTTGTACGCTCAAAACATTTGCGATTTCGTCTGCTAACGGTGAGTTTTTTCTTGATTATAACGATCGTGCATTTAATATGGTTATATTATATAGCCTTAATTTCATTCCGTACGACAAGTACCGAGTTCGCTCTATCTTTAGCTGTTTTTAATTGATGCTCGACCAAATTATTACACTCGGTTGGAAACTGCATTTGGTCGAGCATCAATTAAAAACAGTTAAAGATAGAGCGAACTCGGTACTTGTCCGGTATTCTTACATATACGGAGTGTATAGAAAGTTTTCGCAAGGAGGTGTGTTGACACATTTTCATAGATCGAAGTTACTTTGCGAGCGAAGCGAGAAAAAAAGTTTTTTTTCAGTAAAAAGTAATATAAAAATGTTCACGTATGCTCTTTGCACTGAATCATAGTTTTACAAAAACTCGCTTTACAAAATTAATGATATAGTAGGGGGTTCGGGGAGGCATGCTATGACGGGAAAATTTCAAAACGAGGGTCAATCTGGTGTGTTCTTGTGGTCTGAGATACCTAATTGGCTAGTAAATAGGGCATGCTTTATTACAAAAATCAGACTAATTTAAGTCTTTAAAGTCTACAGTGTTTCATTCATTGCAGAGTTATGCAGTATATAGGCGTACTTGTTGCATCATTTTTTTGTGGATGTACCCCGTCTTTCATATATTAAAGCTAATTTTGCGAGCGCAGCGAGCACGGAGTTTTCACATTTTAATATTTTAATACCTTTTCACAAAGATTTAAAGGCAAGTTACATATAACTAGACTATTTCAGTCAAATAAAAATCGTTACTTTGGGGATTTTAGGGGGGCGGACCCGGCGTACGCCCCCCCTTGGATCTGCCTATGAAACACATATAGCAAAAGGGACAGGCATACAGGGGAGTCAATGTAGATTCATACATGAGCTTTAACACGAATGGTAGTAAAATAATAGTTAGTGTTTACGACAGGTGGTCAGGTATATCAGGTACCCATTGAAGCAGGTTTAACTGCATGCATGTTTGCATTGCAGTTATGTAAATAACCAGGGAAATCTTGCATTTATAAACATACCAGTTCATAAAAACTTGAGAAGATAACCAGGCCTATGTAGTTTATCTGTTCGTCACGTAAGCCTCTTTATGTAGATATGAACATGAATTACAAATCTTGCAAAAATATTGCAAACCTTGAACATAGTGTACGAAGCGGAAGTTTTAAGTTCACGTTCTAGTTATTTGATATAGATACTTCAGATAATAGGCCGCGCGTATTTGTAAATCATTTCACAACAAGGTTGTTTTGCATTATCCGGGCCCGGTTATTCACTCGTAAAATCAGTCTTGCAACAGGTAGTTCAACGTCATTGGTAATTGAGCAAAGAATACAATGTATATTGAATATAATATTTCAACGAATGTCGGGGCGGGCTGGTCTGGATTATGTTTTACAAGTTTATATACATGTATGCCGCATATGGTATACGTGCACGCAAACAAAGGCATACATTTATAAATGGACCAAATTTCTCAGGCGGAAACCCGTGCATTTAAAACCAATATCAATCTAGTAAACAAAACAGCATAGACCAATTCCCTCTATTAATATTAACGTTACAAATAAATGAAAACACAACATTGGGTGTTAAGTCCACCATACGCAGCATTCAGCTCTAGCGTGTTTTTATTGGAATTGAGTGGTGCTTATCTGCAGTATGAAGTGTCTTTTTATAAGTGTAAACGCAGAAGCTTCCGATGTTTCGGTGCATACAAGCTGATCTTCAATAAATACGTAAAGCCTGTCTCATTGAAGCAGGTGATTATTTAATACAGGTTCTGTAGTTTTTAAGTCATTAACAGTATTACTAATTAGGCTTACTATTGTGTGGTAAGCTTATGGCAGGTGCCATGGCTGAACTTATACAACTCTGGCTATATATTGTAGAACGAAGTAGAATGTAGTAGTTTATTATTAATGTGCATGACGGTATTTGGCTACAATTGTAGACGTTAAAAATCATTGCATATAGAACAATAATATTGCACGGCGTTTGGGTTTTCCTAACATATTCAAAACAAACTGGTCGGGGCTATCAGGTAACATTGCTTTAACATTTTGTCACAACCGTGTACTGCAGCTTTGTGACGTTCGTTCACAACAATGGTACGTGTCTCTTGATCTTAATGTAATCGGTATTTTGTGATCGTTTTGGATCAGAGTCAAATTATCAAACTTTAATACACAATACAAAATGAACAAATACTTACGACAATGAAAAAGTATTAATAAACACATACATAATGTACTGATCAACAAGTCAGGAGAATAAAGTTCTCTATTTTTGAACTCATTCAAGGCATTGTGAGTGTTATATACATGTACAGTATGTACAACGTACGGCTGGGTCCTACTTTAACTTATATTATAATTGGTAAATAATTGATATATCTTCCGCAACTCAAGTGTTTTAAACTATATTTATAAGTACTTATGTACGCACCGTGTTGATTGTCTGATGGCAAGTATGTGCTGATGTAGCTAGTACCCAAACTTAAGTTTAGTATTCATGAAAGAGCCCGATTACAAACACATCATCACAATATTATTATGATAACAACAACATGCGTGCACGCACCAATATCATCAATACAAACAGTACATTAATATTACAGAATTCAATATATAATAAACTTGTACCCTAAACATTGCATGGTGATTTCTATATGAATTGCCATTTAAAGCGTTTTAACAAACAAATCATTTCCAAAATGTCATGGAAACGATACAACGCGCTCGATGAATTAACTCTATTTATGGGACCGAAAATAAAAGTTACTGAACTTGTTAAAACCAGGAACAATTGATAATATCAAATATCAAGTTTATTAGCAAATCGGCATGCCTTTGGCCATTAACAAAACATATATACAAGGTCACATATACATAAATATAAACACAAAGCATACAAAATAACAAAACACAATTTATCAAATCAAACATACAAGTTACATACAAAATTTAATATTTAAGAAGCAGGTAAAATGTTAAGCTTTTCTTGTCTTAAAGGTAAAGAATGGTGTATAAATTTTGCTTTATTTCGTATGGTCCTATTTTTCTGACTTGAAAGCAAAATCTTTGTAATGATGGGAATGATACATTTATACAATATTTGTTTCTTAATTCGTGAAATAATGGACAGTAGGAGATAAAATGGTATTCAGATTCTAAAACGTTTTGATTACAGCATTTACAAAGTCTATCAATTCTATCTACATTAGTAGTATCTACCAGTTTCAATTTCCAATGTGTGTGAACTAAGTCTTAATCTTGTTAAATCTATTCGAATTTTATCATTTTGTATAATATCCAGATATTTTTCATATTTAAATTCACTTTGAAACAATCTATAATAATAAAGTTTCGGTTGGTTTGTAACAGTTGCATTCCATTCCTGTATGTATTGATCCTTAAGACGCTGTTTAAACAAAGGCATAAAATTAGTTTCTACATTAAACGTATCCCATATATAACCAAAACCGAGATTATCCAATAATGATTTAACTGCAAAAGCCCATGTATTATTATGAACAATATGTATATTTTGTGCCTGATCAATAAAAAAAGGAATGAACAGGGTTGCTTGGATATTTCATTATTTTAGTCCAATATTTAAGTGCTCGTTCCTTACATATAATAGATAGTGGATATCTTCCTAATTCACCTAAAACCGCTACATTTGATGTTTGGGATTTTACTCCGAGCAAGTATTTACAAAACTTAAGATGCAGTCTGTCAATGTCTTTATAGTTATATATACCCCATATTTCACAACCGTATAATATAATAGGAACTATAAGAGAGTCGAACAAAGATAATTTGGTTTTAACATCGATATTAAGTCTACTGAAAGTTGACAACAAACTATAATATGCTCTTAATGCTTGTTCATACAATGTTTGCACTGCATGTTTTAGACTCCCTGTATAGTGAAATTTAATTCCTAAATATGTAAAAGAGTCAACAATACCGATATCTTCGCCATTTAGAGTCCATACAAAGTTTTGCCTTGATTTTCGTTTTTGAAATACACATACTTTTGTTTTGTTAACGTTAATTTTTAAACCCCATTTACTAGAATATGCATGAACATTGTCTAATAAACGTTGAAGGCTATTTGGATCAGTAGTAAAGAGAGCAATATCATCAGCGAATAGTAGCATATATAAAGATAAAAGTTCAATGTCTTTATTACAATAGATTCTACTTTTTAAGTAAATATTACTGATAAAAAACTTACGTTATGATGTAATAATTCCCGCAGGACTTTGCAAACAAATATTTCACAAACTTCACGAGTTGTTATGAACTAGATCTTGTAAAGTTATGTTTCAACCGGACTGAAATCCGCTGATAAAGGAGACGTCTCGTGGCAATCGTCGATAACTTCCACGAATGCGCTGTACTTGTGTAGCTTTGTATTGTTCGTTTTCCGAGAATGCTATTTATAGCACTGGGATAAAATAATTTTCCAAAATGGCTATAAATAGCATTGACACACATTTTGTATTTTCCGAAAATGCGTTTGTAGAATATCAAGTTTAATTAAGTCGATCACGACATGGTGTAACTAATTAGAAATCCCTAAACCAGTTTTTACTTGCTTAAGTATAAAACTTATGCGTTCTGCTCAAAAGCTCTCAAATGTGTGACTTTAAATGCTCAGTTGTAGTTTGACCTTCTTTTCCCATGGATTTAACAACCATGTTTTAGAATCTCGAATATCAGTACAAATGGACGACTGAATTGTACACAATACATGTAATATGCTTTACTACAACTAACATAGTATAAAACGTTTTAAATGTGTTATTTAATAAAATTATTAATATTGTAGTTTTGGCATAACAAGGAATGTAAACAAATAATTAGTATCTAAAATACAAAGTCAATTAAAGGGAAGTCATCTAAAATCAGTGTCGATATTTAATATAGGTTGAGTTGGTTCCCCTGAATAAAAACATTCCATTTATTTTGTTGCCTATTTAGCAAGCATGGCCTGACCCCGATACCTTTAAAGTGACAAAACACAACCAGGTCAATCCCACAATATGAGGCTCACAGATAAGACTGGGGGGGGGGCAGCTGTAAGGACTCTTTAAATAAGCCTTTGATAAATTAGTATTACTATAATTACAATACAAACTTCCAACCCTGGCTACTGGAATCTTTTAAATACAAGTTAATAAAAGTTGTTTTTAAAAATCCATTTAAAAGGACATGTCCTTTCTGAAAGAGTGTGTCCAAGTGTCCAAGAATGTAATTGGACAGTTTTATCGTATTATTACGTCTATTCGTCAATAGGGTCATGTCTTATTAGTTGTATGATATAATAAGAATATTGTTATATGATAAAACACAACCTTCTTATCATTTGAAGCAAGTGCATGGACTTAACTTAAGCATAAAATGGTTGTATAATCAATGATTCATTGGTCAGATAATGGCAATGCAATCTAGGTTTTGGATATTTTAATGTGACAATGTGTTGTACCGGGTATATTTAATTACAAATGGAAATTCTACCATTTCCTGAAGACAAGGGTGACTCCTAAAACAATTCCAATAGTACATCTACTTTAACGTGAGGAATCTTAATATCATGGTTAAAATGTTAAAATCTAAACACCAACTTAAGAAGTTAAAAGAAAAGAATGTTTTAGGGTTGTGTGGTATTTTGTATTATGTTGTCACAAAAGCACTAACAGAAAATATTGATATGTGGGTGACAAAGCATGTTTGCCTGACTACAGACATTTTCTCAAGGGGATCTTGCATTTTCTTCCCAGCAGAGGTTAGACAACTTATTTTGCTCAGTCGGTCAAAGAAGCTATTGTTCTTATTAAATAGTACAGACCACATTCTAAACCCTGTAGAATTTATGTACATTTTTAATATCACAACATGTAAAAATCAGGCGATATGGTTCTTGGAGATAGGATTAGCTTGTTACATTAATTGTTTCATGTAGTACATACAATCCAAACTTAATAGGTACAGATCTATACAATAACAAGTTATTTTTACCAAACAAACACTGATTATTCCTTGCATTTATTCAAGTTGTGTGACAAATAGTCACTGCACTTAAAAGCAATACTCTGTACACGATACAGCAATACTCCGTACACCAGTGAGCAACTATATAGCAATACTCTGTACACTAACACCTGTATTTATTCTCACAATGCACCGCTATTTGCGATTAGTTTCGAATACTACATTTACAATACAATCTTTGTAACAGGAATGACAATTCGCTCGATTCAAGTTGTGTATTTTAACGAAGAATATAAACAAAAGCATCTTATTTTGACAGATCGAGGTTACTTTTTGAGTAACGATTCGAGTTTGGTCTTTTAATCACCCTTTAAGAAATTCCTGGCAATTTACCCGTTACACAGACTAGGAAAATTTATGGACGAGATACGTTTGTATAAAATATATATGAAATACACACAGAAAGACTAAACATCGTCTCTGAAGTTAGCCAGCAGAATTGCTCGCTAACCACTCGACTACAGGGGCCGATGTGTACTGTCCAGGTAAAACTTAGTTAGAGAAACATTTCACAGCAGAAAAAATGTTCCAAATTAACCCGAAGTTAACTGAAATCGCACGGAAATTTATATAGTCAGCGCAGGGATACAGACTAACCTAAAAATTTTGGTAGCCACCTGGGCCCCTAACTTTTAGAATCCAGGGGCCCAGCTGAAAACTTAGGGGCCCAACTTAACGAAAACATTTTTGGGAAGGGGCCTAAGCCTGCCATTTTGGGAAATTCAAGCCCGATTGTCGGCCAAATTGGGAAAAGGAAGTCTAACTCAAGATACATCAAAACAGAAACTGCAGTACACATACATTTTCAATTATCCAGGGCTTTCATGTTTTCAAGTTAAGAAGACCTCACTTTTCATGAACAAGAGTCCTATTATAGCACACAACTGTCACCTTCAGTTTCTCTCAGTAATTTATCATTCTTTCTTTAAAGTTCTTTTTAAAAAAAGTATTATAACTTTGTATGAGCTGTTTATTAATTTTACGATTTTTGTCCCTAATATTACAATCTGAACATATTTTCGGCCCGGATACGAACGGTACGGTGGGTAGCCATTCTGCATAACAAAATGGAGGTCGTCATGGTGTCATTTTCCACGCTCGTAGATAACAAATGCAATATTGCTTCCGATATGTCGAACTCAAAATTACCTTTAAAAAAAGTCGACAGTTGTTCGTTTAATTGATTAGTAATGTCTAGCCAATTTCCTAACCAAAACAAATACACAGTATTGGGCCCAACACTTTTTCTGGTGTATATAAACGATATAGAAGAATCAGTTAACAGTGTCATTCGTATGTTTGCTGATGATACAAAGTTATTCTACTTGGCTAACTCTGTTGGTGAAACCGATATTATACAATCAGACAGTGAAAAGATGGAGGAATGGAGTCAGAAGTGGCTGATTCGTTTCAATGTAGATAAGTGTGCTACAATTCATTACGGGCATAATAATCCTAACGTTACGTATAACCTCACGGTGGATGGAACAGATACATAAATTAAGAACAGCCAGCATGAACACGATTTGGGAGTTGAATTTGACCAGGACTTGAAATTTAGAACGCACATGAGCAACTGTATAAACAAAGCTAATGGAAAAATTGGACTAATGAGGAGAACATTTCTGCGCATACGCAAGAAGTCATTTCGGAAGTTATACAAAACAATCATCCGTCCTAACCTTGAATACTGTAATATTGTTTGGTATCCGAGGTTTATCAAAGATATTGAAGCTCTGGAGCGTGTTAAAAAAACTAGCAACAAAGTTAGTTCCCCAAGTCAGACATTTATCTTACAATGAGCGACTCAAGGAATTAAATATTCCTAGTTTATCTTATCGGCGCTTTAGAGGGGACATGATTGAAGTTTATAAGCTGTTAAATGGGAAAGAAGATATTGAATTCGAAACTTTCTTTGAATTGAACATAAATTCACAAAGAGGCCATAAACACAAACTTAAGAAGAAATCGTGTAAGAAGGAAGTGCGCAAACATTTCTTTTCCATGAGAGTTATTTCACCATGGAATCAACTGCCCGAATCAGTGGTTGATGCACCGACTCTCAACACATTCAAGAATCGTATCGACAAGTTTATGGAGGATAAGAAGTTTGCAGTCAAACCGGAAGATAATAACTGGGTAGGAGAAAGAGAGGGGGCTATAGAAGATCGATGATCTTGCGGCCCTTACCGGATATGTATATGTATGTATGTATGTAGGTAGTCTGGATAACCTGCCCCTTGTCACTTCGTTGGGTCAGGCACACGTTATTAATGGCTGCGCCCAGTACCAAACTATAAACAATGTAGGTTGAGTGATTTTTTGATTAAGAAGTTCAAATTTTAAAGATGTGTTTGGTTAAGCATACATAACATGCCAGTAATATTGAATCTTCTTGGTTTTCACGGTAAACCTCAATATTTGGTGATATATGTCTACAGTACATTTCGGATAATACGGAATTTCGGATACTATTTTGTATCTCGTTGCTGAAGCATTGTTTGTTTGGTGCTACAAGTGTTTCAAAACTATTTGTATCAAGTATGAACAACTGTACAGTTCAGGGTCCATTTAGCCTTGCAACTGTTTGATATTTCCATACTTTTCAGAGTATCATCAGAGATTCTGATCGATCACAGATACAAAACCAGTAGGCGTTCAGAATGAGAGGCGGGTCCATGAGAGGATTCTAGCAATGTTTTGTGTAGATCGCATGTACAGTAAAAGTTGTCAAAGTCCTCTAACTAATCCTACTGTTTTGTGTTGGTATATAACAAGAGATGATGTTTCTAAGGTTTATTTAGTAAAACTGCCTAACGTACACAGTAATATCCAAGTGGTCTGTTACAATGGGCAGTATGTGTTAGTTGTAGCATTACAAGTACTTAGCTCTGCTTGGTTAGCAAGCTAAGGGTAATGAAACACCTACTACTATTAAAACAAGCAAGATGTTTGCAATTGTCTGTCGGTTAGTGAACAGTACAAGGTGTGAGTTTTGAGATTGCTGCATTTTTCCACCCTATGATATATGATAATTAGTAGCACTTTAGTCCAAAGCTGGCAACAATGAGTTGGGTGGTACCCAATGAGACCCCTGCTTCTAGCAGATAATACTTCAAATTCTGTCTGTGGATTATATTGTATACTGATGACAGATTAGAAGGGGGACCAGTAACCATGGACAGTTCATAATAGGGGTGCAAGAATATGACATAACCAGTTTTGCAATATATAGCAATACAGTGAAATAATGAAAAACACAATAAAACTAAATCCATTAACTCAGGTTTTAACCCATTACCATTGTACAAGGTAGTTCATTCATATAGTGTAATAATAACCAGTAGATGGCTTATTAGTACCAACAGGCAGCTGTCAGTTTTACACACAGTACAAATATAGGTTTATCGGAAAATTGCAAATATTCTTATGATTTGTTATTCTAAAGGATGAATCAGTCTTTGTTGGTTAAAAAACACAAAACGTTTAGTCAGCATTTATTTACTTAAATGGATCATTATACGCTCAATTATTGAAGAAAATATCACAGTACATAATGGCCCGACCCTGTATCGCAATACACTGGTTTATTGTTGTACCACTAGAATTGATACAGGGTCACTCAAATAGAATTTGAAAGACTCTTGATTGATATAAAAAGGAAAATGACTGAACTATTATTTTCAAATTGGTCTATGCATACAACTCTATCTTTATTATTGGCTATTTTATTTTAAATTGAATTATGCCACATGATACAATATGGTTGAAAAAAATTCTACATTGTAGAAAAATATTAGTGTCAAACATCATGAGGAACTAGTTTAAGTTGGCATCACCCACAAATTAATTCATGAAAACTGAGTTTATAAAGAGGCTTGTTTTATTTACAATAACACATTTTTGCATTTTTCAGTCTGTGATGTTAACTTTTTGAACAAGTTAGCCAGAAGAGCTATAGTCTCCCAAATTTTGATAGCCTGAGCTATTTGTAATAGTCTGAAGCCCTAATAACCAATTAATAGATTGAAAAGATTTAAATTGATTCAGATTCAAGCTTAACCACTATTATTAGTCTTAGGCTATCATTAACACTGATTAAATACCTGTTCTAAGAATATAACATGTCAAGTGTTAGTTATAACATTCTAAAAAAGTCTAAAATAATAACTGAATAAATCATGACCATTTGGCATATCAATTCTTTGAAACATAATTTGACTTAATTTATCACAAATTATCAATACCTTGTTACTCAAAATTCCATTTTAAAAACTGCTCAACTACTAAAATAGATTTGCTTAAAAATACCCAGATCAGAGATTTCAGACAAATCCTTTAGAGGAAATGAAGTAAATTCAATACAATGTACTAGTTTTTATCATCACTGCCCTTTGTTATAGTATATTTTCATGTTTCATTGGTGGAAAACAAGTATGAATCTGCTAATCAGTATTATTTGATATGCCACTTACTAACAATACCTGACTCCAGGTTATACAAATCAAGCAAAATTATTAATATCAAGCATTTAATCTGCCTTGCTCACATTGTTTATGCAACACATATTTAAAAGTCAAGGTACATGCTTTGATAAATGAACAGAGTGGAAATTAACAACACCAAGCCATTATAAATAATACATGTACAGCAATCTTTATCACACAACATTACTGTTTTTAATCAGTGACTGTTTTCATGCTGCAAAGAACTGTTATAAAGAATTCCATGACTTAAGTGTTTTTCCTATTTTCCTGTAGGTAGAACAACGACCAGTAGAACTTCAGCAAGAATGGGTTCTTCCACAAAACACCAGGTTTTCAAGTATGTCACACCATTTAAAGATACATAAACTGCAAAGTTACATAAAATGCAGAAATCTGTGTTGCTAAGCACATTGCCTTTATTAAATCATTCTGATTACTGAGGTTCTATATCATACAACAGTTCTAAAAGAATCTCTCCTTTAATGGTGATGTCATTATTTTACTGGCAAGTTCACTGGTCAACACTGGAGGTCACTGAAATAACAGAAAAAACATACTAGTTAGCAAATGCTTCTTTTAAAAAAGAAATGACTCTTAGTTAAAAATGTTTACACAGGCTACCTCACCCGGTGAATCACAAACTTAAAAATATGTCAAGTTTACCAACTGTATGATTGACAACTAACAAAGTAATTAAATATGAAATTCACAAGTTTACAATTTTCCATAAAGTTTCCTGGGTTTCTACAAATAGCCAGTACACCCCAACTTCTTGTTTATGTTGTTAGTAACCTGCAACTAACCCACTAGAAACAGAGTTGGTTGGCAAAAATTGCCAGTGTCAGTCCTGTCAGCACTTGAACCACCAACGATTGATACACAAGCTTGTGGCTCTATTGAATGAGCTAGGCAGGTCACTGAGTTGTCAAAAAAAAATTTCTGTAATATTGCTATACTTATACACACCAGCAAGTCCAGCATGTCTGGCTTTGACTTTGGGCTGTTGTGGTGTGGTTCCAGGAGATACTATTCTTTTATGTTACTCCTTTTGCTGGTGTTTTAACTCTACAAGGGCTACTTTAGGAATGACCTGGACTGGTTCTATACATTATAATCTGGAAACTAGCCATTCTTTCTTGCTTCTTTCCAGGGATGATTTTCTGAAATGTAAATTGTGTTTTATTTATTTATACATGTGTATATATAGTTTTGAACGACAGACATTTCGATGAAAAATATTTACATACAGTGCTGTATCGTTTTGATGTCGAAGAAATCTTGAATTGGACGTTTGGTATGATTTTTTTGAAAATTAAGTTCTTTATCCGAAATTGAAGTAATGACTGTTCTATCCGAATTCATTTCCACTTCATTGATAAGTCAGATTATGAGAATCCGTCCGATTATCGTGTAAAGAATACGTTTAATCAATACAATGACATGGTATTTCGAATGAAAAACGCTGGTTTTCTATATGATCAATATTTAAAAAAAATCACTTACCTCATATAGTACATTGTATTCCGCCATTATTGACGGTTGCCTGACGTACTAAAATACTATAGTACGACGGGAACCAGACTAGTATGTAGGAAGTACACCGGTAACTACCAGAAACGTTAAAGAGGTTAAGAAAATGAACCCAAAGAAAATTAAATGCTGAGAAGGAGCTTTTCTTACGAAAATATCAGATCGTGGCCGCCGATTTCTGGTCGCCACTTGGGCGATTTACTTTTAATTCTCAATCGCCCAGGGGATATTTCACTTGCCTTGGGCGACTGGGCGAGTGTTAGTCTGGATCTCTGCAGCGTTATCGATGTATAATATATTCATAGCAAATCTATACCAGCAGGTATACGAGTCCAAACTTGATAGTTACACACCGTACTGAACTTTCTAACTCAGGTTTTCAAATATGTACATATCATGGTTTAGTATCAAGTTTTACTACAATGATTTATACCTTTTTCTGAGTATAGATTAAATATTAATATACTTTATACAAAATCAAATAAATAGTAAATAATAAGACAACAATCACAATTAGTTAATATATGTCTTACCTGTATAAAGCCCAGCTAAATGATTGAAGTATTGCGTCTAATTATATTTATTGCAAAATATTTTAGCAAACAGTATTGAATATCAGAATGTTCTAAATAACCACAGAGGCGTGCAAACTTACACATTATATCCGCGCAGTATACAGTGTGTAGAATCACGTGATCAAATGACTTGAAATTCTAAACATTTGCGATTTCATCCGCTAACTATTATAGCGATCTTTGTTGGCGTGCATTTTACAATTATTTTCCCTTTGTTGTTTGTTATATAGCATTTCATTTATTTATGATAATACATTTCAGCTGTCATAGTTTGATTTAATTATTTTTATTCATTTTTGTTTAGGTATTTTGTTAGTTTGTTATTGTGTTCACTCACCGTCCGTCGTCCGTATAGCCGTCTGTACGCCCGTCCGTCCACACTTTCAAACGACATCTCCTCTCAAACCATTTGGCCAATTTTAATGAAATTTTGTCAGGTTGTACGTAGCATTGGGGGAATTAGTAACTGCTCAAATTATGGTCCTGGGGTGTAAATTGGCCCCGCTCCAGGGGTCACAGTTTTAGAAAGACTTATATAGGGAAAACATATAAAAAATCTTCTTGTCTAAAAGTTCAATGCCTAGAGTTTTGATATTTGGTATGTAGCATCATCTAATGGTCCCCTACCAAGATTGCCCAAATTATGCCCCTTGTGTCAAAATTGGCCCCGCCCTGGGGGTCACCAGTTTTACATAGACTCACCGTGTGGGTATGGACAGAGAGTGACCGCACTTCCTGTTTTCTGTTGCCAGAACAAACAGGGAGACAGTGCTTTTGAGGTTTGGAGGTATGATGTAAACTACTTATTGAGGGAGAAGGTAAATCCTTTCCATATTGTAATAAAAGCAATCAGAAGGTTACTCAGCGGTAAGGCTACATGTGTGTTGCTAAATTTAGGAGAGTTAGCCTCGTGTCATGATATCTTGTCAGATTTAGACGGTATCTGTGGAAATTTAAGATTGAGTGAGAAATTAAAAGAGATATTCTACGTATACACTTGTTAAATGTTATAAGTACACCAACATGTAATGCATATATCTTTTTTATTATACATGCTATCATGTTTATTTTTGCGTGCCTTCATGCGAGTAGTATAGCAGCAATATCCGATAATTCGATGATTATAATTTGCCCGTTGCGAGCAGTGAACTGTGAATTGTCAAATTATGCAAAATGCACGTGCACAACGACAATGATTTTCGCACGAAGTCTCAAAATGTAACATACACATTGTCCATCAATACCCACACTAGGAAAACACAAAACCGGAAGGATTACGATGACAGACCGTACAAGAGAGGTTTGTGAAACATACACGTCTCATGACAGTAAATAGCCTAGTGTAGCTAAGGTCACCACGTCATTGACCTTTGACCTATCAACCTCAAAAATAGAAGGAGCTTACATCTGATGATTAGCAACCTTTCTGTAAAGTTTTACAAACTAAGATCCTATATTTCTTATGGTGTGGACCAGTGAGTATTGTGTGTTCAAATGTCATGTTGAGTTTGAAGTTTGATCCAAATGACCTTAAAATTAAGACAGACTGTCTGTGGAGGATGAATAGTCTCCACTTAAAATATTAATAATTTAAAAATTCACGATTCACTGCTCGCAGCAGGCAAATTACAATCATTGAATTATCGGATATTGCTGCTATACTTCTCACATGAAGTCATGCAAAAAATGAACATGATATCATGTATAATAAAAAAGATATACGCATTACATGTTGGTGTACTTATAACATTTAACAAGTGTATATGTGGATATTTATCAACATTTTACTAGAAAGAATTTCATCACAATACAGTTGGTCTCCTAAGGATAATTATATACTTTTGT
This sequence comes from Spisula subtruncata, assembly GCA_963678985.1. Taxonomy (NCBI): domain Eukaryota; kingdom Metazoa; phylum Mollusca; class Bivalvia; order Venerida; family Mactridae; genus Spisula; species Spisula subtruncata. Next base: position 67,868,409 of record OY787661.1, read on the forward strand.
TTATACTACTAAGTAAAAAGGCGTGTCTACCATTGGTCATGTGTGATCAAAGGTGATGAATACATGATTCCGTACCTCTACATGTAGTTGTTTAGTCTATTGTCATATTTTCACATAGATATTGTATTTATTGTTGATTGATATACATTAAACTTATAAAGTATATATTGTATATGTACTCCAAGCTCATTATTAGAATTTGTTTTAATCAATAAATATGTATTATAGCATAAAAACGGTGATTTTGCTCATACTTAAACGGGGGGAAAAGGTACGTTATTGTAAAGATTCTCGCGCACACGCGCTGTTGGTGTTCAGTTTTAAGTATGCTCATTTCAGGACCAAGCCGACGAAAATAAACGATTTACAGCGTTATATGAACTGTTATTCACATTCTAATTGTAACTACTAATCAATTTTCTATAATAGTAAAATAATAAACGTAAACAAACCCTCAATGTCGCTGTTTTCTTGATATTTGCCGATACCGGAAGTCGACGCTCATTACAAAAACTTATGAAAAAAAATATGACGTAAAATTTGCTAAGCGACGTCGCGTTTGATTTCTCGACGTGGCCCAAAATGTCCCGCCAAAATGTCATAACTTTTTAAAACATACTAATAAAGTGTTGTTTTAAGCTATAATAGCGTTTACGCATGCTTTTTCGTGCTATTACTTCTGCAGAGTCCCTCGGGAGTGTTGGTACCCTTGCCCTGACGGGCTTGGGCACCAACCGTCCCTCGGAACTCTGCAGATGTAACAGTACAAAACAATATGCGTTAACCCTACATAAATGAAAGTAAATTGTTTATTGTTACTTTATACCAGGAGCTTTTCAATATATATTCATAGAGAAGGTCCTGTTTATACAGGCTCATATATTATTGAAATAAAAAACAAACTTAAGCTCTAATTATAAATTATGCCAATTTATAGTGAACAAATTATAATGCAACGCTATACAATGAACAAAGTACATTTCTGCAGTGAGAGAAGACCAAAGGAGACAGCAAGCATGTCTAGCCAATTTAAAGTTCAGCCTTCCGTGGAAATTAACATCAAGACACAGATGCAGTATTTGATATCGGTATGCTCTGCTCATGATTTACAAGCGATTACATTTAAAATCTCTTCTCTTCCTGGAAAAGTACAGGGTTGACATTCAGGGGCGTTGACATCCACAGTTATAGGATTGATTGTATTCATTGAAAATTGTGCACATAATCATCTTTGACGGAAGACTGCCCCTAAAGAAACATGAGAGTATCCATAACAATTGGATCACTTATTCTTACTGTGCCCGTTGGCTCTTGATGTTCTTATTCTTCTTCCATATACTGAGCTGGGCACTTAATAAGCTTCGAGTGTTTGGTCACCTCACTTGAAGAAGGATATAAAGAGAATTGAGGATATACAACGAAGAGCGACTAAATTGATCCCATCACTTAGTCAGCTTTCCTATGAGCAACGTTTACGCGAGTTAGGTCTGGTAACACTTGAGTATAGAAGAGATCGTGCGGACATGATACAAATTTTCAAATCCATTCATAATCTGGACAATTTGAAATGGGACAAGCTGTTCAACTTGTCACAGGCGGAGTTACGTGGACATTACTTGAAGTTTGAGCCCACATTATGTCTTCACAATGTAAGGCTTTTCACATTTAGTCAGAGGTCCATACCATACTGGAACAAACTTAGTGAAAAGACTATATCAGCTAATACAGTTAACCAGTTTAAGTCGCTACTGAACTGTGAGAAATGGAATGATAAGAAATTTAAACCAAGTGTGTATTAATTTAACCAGAGACATGATATATAGTTAAATGTACAAGAGATGAGATAATTAACGAAGACCTTCACTAAAGGGGCCATGACAGCATTAGCTAAATTGTCGGCCCGAATATTCAGGTATTCAGGTATTATTTAGCTCAAATGTTCTTCTCGTTATAGTACAGGGCCCACTCTGGAGCATCGACCATACTTGTGATATATACAAGCGAACGTGAGGCACGTGAACAAAGGTAACAGTTAAAAACAGATACAATCCTGAAGTACCTCTAGTGGAGACTGACCAGTCCCGCCTTAAAGCTGTCCAAGGTCTTGGACATGACGATGGCTTCCGGTAACTGGTTGCACAGTCTGATAGATGACGGGAAGAAGGAGTGTCTGTAGGTTAAAAAAAAGTTAAGTTACCAATTTTCTAGGGCTCTTTTCAGCTGTTAGGCCGCTCAAGCATCCTTTGACATTTTAACTCCCCTGGTCATTGGGCTACATATGGAAACCTACACTCGTGTCTCCCTGTGGAGACTATTTCTCTCCTGTGGTGTGGCAGCCAACATCGATCTGCGGCGCCCAGGAATAGACACTGCCCTTACAGGTACCATTTTACACCATGGTGGAGTGGAGCTGTGGGTCTTGCTCAGAGATTTTAACCAGTGGTCCAGAGGATTATCGAACACTGGACCTCTCGATCCCGAAGCGCGCGCCCTACCTCTAGGCCACCGCTCCCCACAGGTGTCTGTCCGACAGTATGGTTAGAAGTACCTAAGTGTTTGGCCTCTGTTGTTGAGGGCTGTTGGATGGAAGAGCACATGTGCAGGGATTTCGACCAGACTGTGTGTAATTCTGTATACAAGTATCAGTTTGGCTTCATCCCTTCCCTGTTCGATTGTACGGTCCTGCAAAAAACCTTATAACTGTTTTCCTAATGAGTAATGTAAAAATTACACCATGTGCCCGTGCCAAGATATGAGAAAATTTCCGATTTGGTAATGTAAATTTAATTTATTTAATTATATAGTTAATAATATTATGTGATTTTTGTAATTAAGAAATTTAATTAAAAAAACAGCTAGCGTAAATAATCATAAGGAAATGAACTTACCTCATAATAGATACAATAGTCATCACAATTATCACAATTATCCAAACACACTTAATAGGATACTTCATTTTGAAGTCACTTTGACAGTATGGTCACTGACCTCTGACTTCGAGGGAAAAGAAAAATGTGTCATACAATGAATATAGATGTGCTACTCTAACTCTTTCAAATTGACTCCTCGGTACTTTTGCTATAAAAAAATATGTTGTGCATTAGAACTACAGCAACTAGTCTAAATCAAGCGAAAAATAAATAACTATCTGGAAAAAAAACAAAGAAGAGAACATGAACATATAACAAATAAAGGGATATAAAAAATAAACTGTACAAACATAGAAAGGTAAAGATGAGAGAACAAAGTCAGAAAGAAATGGTTAGTAAATATATAACTCACTGTCATTATTAGTATCAATTTTCAGCATTTTATACCTGGAAAAGGAAATAGTTTTAACTCAAGACGGAATCATGCAAACATGCAACAATAAACTAGCAAAAATCACATTGTTCTACATTTCAAACATTCATGACTGTACACATGCAACATAAATCACTATAGTCACATGCAATACCACTGGTACATGACTGTACACATGCAACATAAATCACTATAGTCACATGCAATACCACTGGTACATGACTGTACACATGCAACATAAATCACTATAGTCACATGCAATACCACTGGTACATGACTGTACACATGCAACATAAATCACTATAGTCACATGCAATACCACTGATACGTAACATGTACTGTTTATGAATGTTATTAGTGTGATGTTTTTATATTGATATTTATATAAATGATATTACTTATACTGGTACTGTTTGATCATGTACCTTGGACACAACTATGAAATGGCTGAGTCATGTAGAAGAACCATACATTTTTTACACAGTTAAACATAGAACTCTCCTAAATATTGCCATAGAAACATGCAATGGATATGGACATTGTATATTGAACGCCCCTATACACCTATTTTCGATATGCACTTATACTGTAGCTAAGAAACATACACTTGTTTTTTATATGGGTTCAAAGAAAAGCCCTATCAGTATTAACAGCCTGTCCATTTAAGTAAATGAATAGTACTTATATGTTAAAACAGTTAAAGTGATTATCATAAGAGTGATGAGATTCGAGGTTACAGCGCAAACAATACAACAATACAAAATCTACATTCTAAGCTGTTTATGTCTGGGGGTATTGAATCAACAAGAATTCAGTATACTTTTCACAAATGCAACTTCTGAGGTGATGATCTGGTTCCTAAATTCAAGAAACTGAAAGAAAGCAAAACATCCAAATACATGATTGTAGGAACCTTAGTATCTACATTCAACTCAAAGTTTCTGAACTGAAATAATTATACATATAAATAAATACTTACATGTCAATAACATCTTCATCTTCTAGATAAATATCAAAACCATTCTCTATAGTTAACTTCATCTACAAGGCAATATACACACACTAAAACTACAATCATTTTATAATCAGGACTTTTATAAATGTGACTCTTGAAAACGCATTTTTCCTGATTTTGAGTGAACGAATGCATCATACGTTGCGCACTTGGCAAGTAAGTTAAACGCACGAACAACTTGCTTACAGCGATTATAGACTACTGCTCCTCGGTATGGGGATTCAAAAACTTTCAACAAATTGACAATATTCAAAATCGCGCAATGAGGTATTTCCTAGGAGTTCATCGATTCACACCGGTTCTCGCGATGACTGGTGACACCGGATGGCTACCAAGCATGTATAGGCGCTGGGGAAACATGTTACGTATGTGGAATAGACTAGTCGTAATGAACGATAATCGTATCACCAAGAAAGCTTTTAACATGGACTATCACAAACTGAGTAACAATTGGTCATGTGAAATTAAACACGTTATGACAACGCTTGGATTGTCTAATCATTTTGACAATAAGTCAACTATAAGTCTATCACATGCACGAACCTTACTTGTTAATCACTACTCTGTTATATGGTCACTGAATATTCAAAATGTACCCAAACTGCGAACATACCGTATCTTCAAGACTGAATTCAAGTGCGAGAATTATGTAAAATTAAATATGTCTAAACGTGAACGGTCAATTTAGGTAAGGGATTTAACCTCTAAGAATTGAAACCGGTTGATAATGTATGTGCTTTTTATTTACGATCATTTATACATTAATTCTTTCTATGCTGAATATTGTGTTTTGTATATTATACATGTTATAACAAAATGTGTACTGTAAAATTGTGGTGATAATATATATGCTTGTTATGCACAATAAGAACCGTATTATACAGGACAATTTCTAATTTGGGGTTATGTATAACATACACCTTTACAGTGTTTTAAATGTCATACAATCATTACATATCATGTACGAGTCATTTTGGAAATTGTCAATCGAATGTCATATTATACATGTATAAATTGTATATTTAATCACAAATAAATATATATAAAATAATTATATTTTCAAATTTCATCTCTTTAGTCAGAATGTTTGCCACAGTATACTGTTAATTCTATCGAATATTACCTTTACCTCTGTTTTATCGTTCATCGTCATTGCAGTACTCTACATATTGAGTATTATACATGTAATTTGCAATACATTTAAAAATATTTATTTATATATATCATATGAAATTATGCTCAACTACATCATTATTATTTAATAAAATTAATGTTCTTATTCGGAATTTAAATACTCCTATGCTATGGTGACTTATAGGCCCATTGGGCCGGGTGCTTCTTTATTTTTGTATTGTAATTATGTTTGTTTGTAAATATATATGCACATGTCACGTTAATAACAATTTACTTACTTAATATTTGCACGGTCTTAATTTTTTAATCACTTTAGCTTTCTAACCCATACACTATTTATTGGTATTTAAAGGTGTCATAATCCAATTATCTAATCACGATAACGGGTTTATCGTTAAATGCTTCCAACTACCAAGTTATGCTAGCGTGTCAAAGTTGTTGAATGCAATACACGGGTAAAGCTGATTGATTTAACACTACAGACGCATCAATATGAAATAAAATCGACCAGGTCAGTTCAAACTCCCCAGATCAAACGACTTCGGACATATCTCTGAATGTGGTTATTCGGGAACTGCCAGAGTCTAGGAACGAGAACATTAGTAGCAAAGTGAATGCGTTAATTAAAGATGGCATTAAGATTAGTGATGTCACTTGCGTTAGTGCTGAACGCAAACCGTCAAATAGTGCCCGACCGGGTGTAGTAATTGCTCGCTTTAAGTGTCACGACGATAAGCGAAAGGTCATGATGGGTAAAGATCAGCTTAGAAAGCGTAAGCAATATGAAAAAGTATTCATCAACCATGATCTTACTCATGCCGAACGACTGATGAGTAACAACTTCAAGACCATTCTCGGCGCTCTTAAGCAATCCAATTTAACCATTCGTGGCTCAAGAGTGGTTCATAAGGCCAACGCGACAAACAAAAGGAACGACAACCATAGTCGTGATAGTCACCATGGTCAAGACAGTGGTAATTCACAGAACAGTGATTCAGGTTGGAACAGGGTTGGTGGTCGTGGTCGCCACGGTGGTGGTAATCGTGGTAGTAATAGTGGTGGTAATCGCGGTGGTAATCGTCAGCAAAATCGTCGTACTAGATAATTGTCAGCGGGGTTTTGGAATGTCCGTGGATGGAATTCTGACATTAATTCTGACAATCATCAGTTACGTTCTGCCTGTGCCAACTTTAGTGGATGTGACATTCTTGCCATAGCAGAAACTCATCTTTTATATGACAATGTTTTACATGTAAACGGTTTCACGTGGTTTGGTTTAAACCGTGTTAACATTCATAGACATGCAAAAAACGGCTCCGGTGGAGTCGGTTTTTTAGTTCGTAATGATATATGTAATGAATATGATATTACTGTTTTAGATAGTCCATTTGAAGGTATTTTATGGTTGAAAATGTGTCGCAAAGTTGATAATTTTGTCTTGCTGCCTTGTGTCTGTTATTTACCACCTGAAAATTCGTCCAGATTGATTGATGTTAATACATTTTATGATAATTTGTTAACAGATGTTTATAAATACCAGAACGATGGCCTGATTTTTTTGTGTGGTGATTTCAATAGCAGATGCGGTCAGCTGGACGATTTTATTAGTGGTGTAGATCAGATACCTGCACGCAATGTTGTTGATTTTAAAACAAATGCATATGGTGAAATTTTTATTGATTTTCTTATAAATGTAAACATGTGTATCTTGAATGGTCGAAATTTCACCAACAATGATTTTACATCTGTATCAGTGAAAGGCGCCTCTGTTGTTGACTATTGTGTAACATGTTATGACGACTTGTCTCTTTTTAAAGAGTTTTCAGTGGTTACAACGACTGATCTCATCAATCAAGTCGGGATTATTAATAGTTTGGTGTGTAGTAATATACCTGATCATTCTTTGATAAAGTGGAATATTGATGTTGGCTCTATGTCTACATGTTTACAAAACCATGATACTGTTCATTGTTCTTATGCTAAATTTGATTGTTCAAATATACCAGAATCGTTTTTACTTAGTAATGATGTTATTACTGAAGTCTGTAAAACCATTGATGATATTGAGCAGGGTATGCGAACTCAAACCGATATTGATATCGCATATGATTCGTGGTGTACGATTTTAAAAGATAACATGTTCAGTTCTATTCCGTATAAAACTATTACTCCTGGTGCTAAGAATAAGTCATTTAGACCCGGTAAACCCTGGTGGAATGCTACTGTATCTGCACTATGGTCTTCGGTATCAGTAGCGGAAAGGAAATGGTTGTCTTGTTCCAACACTTGTTTAAAGAAAAAGTTTAAATCAGATTATTCTATCATTCGTAAACAATTTGACCGTGAAGTCCAGAAAGCAAAGAGATTTTACTGGTATTCTATGCAAAATGATTTATTACATGAGTGTAATGTTGACCAAACTAAATTTTGGAAATCCGTCGGAAAAATCGGTGTTTGTAAAGCCAAGGTTAGGCAAATTCCTATGGAGGTTAAAATGCCGGATGGTTCAGTTTCCCAGTCAGTTCCGGACATCCTCAACAAGTGGAAAAGTGATTTCAGTTCACTATTAAACAAATCTCACCAGTCTGACTCTGTCAACATAGATGATGATGATGTCCGTACTGGTCATATTCATGAGTCTTTTAATGACAATATTTCTATATTTGAAGTTAAAAAAGCAGTTGATGATGCTAAACATGGTAAGGCATGTGGTGTTGATGGCATTCCGAATGAAGTTTTGCAAAATGACACTTCAGTTTTATTTTTACACACATTGTTTAATGCTTGTTTCATTAGTGGTTATGTACCATCAGTTTGGGGGAAGTCGATCATAAACCCGATCCCTAAATCATCTACTACTGATCCGAGAGACCCTCTTGCTTATAGAGGCATTTCACTGGCCTCATCTATGTACAAAATTTATTGTAGCGTACTTAATTCTAGACTCAGTGTATGGACAGAAAATAATGGCAAAATCGTAGATGAACAAAATGGCTTTCGCAAGAATCGTAGTACTATCGATCATATTTCATCATTGTCTAGTATTTTGGATTGTAGAAAAAAACGCAGATTATCTACCTTTTGTGCATTTATTGATTTTAGCAAAGCTTATGATTTTATAAATAGGGACAAGCTTTGGAACCGACTAAAAGCTTCTGGTATTACTGGAAATATGTTTCGAGCTATAAGGAATCTTTATTCGTCAGTTTCGTCATGTGTCAGGGTGAATCATTTCAAGACAGAATGGTTTGACATTCATTGCGGATTAAGACAAGGCTGTGTCTTATCACCTATTCTGTTCAATTTGTACATTAATGATCTTGCCATATATTTGAAGTCGTTCAACATTGGATTAACTATTGATGACTGTTGTGTATGTATTCTTATGTATGCAGATGATATTGTTTTATTAGCTGAAACCAGTACAGATCTTCAAGTTCTGTTGAATGCTCTAAATGACTGGTGCTCGTTGAATGACATGGCTATAAACAGCACAAAAAGTAATGTTGTACATTTCCGACCGAAGTCTCTTGTAAAAACCGATATGATTTTTAAATGCGGTGATAATTTGTTAAATGTTGTTGATAAATATACATATCTTGGTATATTATTTAACGAATACATGGACTTTGAAATTACGGCTAAGGCTGTTGCCCAGAGTGCCAATCGAGCGTTAGGCCTTGTCATTGCTAAATGTAAGCTCCTAGGTGGTGTTCCATACAATGTATTTTCTAAGCTCTACGACTCAATAGTTTGGCCAGTTATAGGTTATGGCGCCGCTATATGGGGTCATAACAACTTTTCCTGTATAAATGCCGTACAGAATAGAGCGATGAGGTATTTTCTTGGTGTTGGTAAATATACCCCCAACGCAGCTGTCATTGGTGAAGTGGCATGGAGACCCTCGTCTGTCCGACAGTGGAGTTGTATTTCTAACTTCTGGTGTAGATTGGGTAATATGGACGTTTCTAGGCTTAATAAGCGCATAGCACTCTGGGCAAACAGGCTAGCGGGTACAGCTTGTAAAAACTGGTTTTATTCTGTTAAGCACAAGTTATCGTCACTTGGTTTAACTGATCATATTGACATTGCTTTGCCAATTCCTAAATTAAGTTTTAAGAAATCAGTTGAAGAGAGTATGTTGAATCTTTTTCAAATTGATTGGCTCCATTCAATACAAAATGTATCTAGTACAAATGGAAGGGGTAGAAATAAACTCCGTACATACCGTTTATTTAAAAACACATTTACTGTTGAACCTTATTGTACCATGATTTTATCTTTTTGTCATAGGTCAGCATTTAGTAAATTTAGATGTGGTGTAGCCCCCATCCGACTCGAAACTGGAAGATACGAAAACTTGCCAATCAGCGAAAGGAAATGTCCGTTTTGTAATTCCGTAGAGGATGAATGTCATGTTATTTTAGATTGTAATTTATATAATGATATTAGGGTGAAAATGCTGGCAAAAGCAATAGCAATCTGTGATACATTTGAAAATCTGCCAAATACTGATAAACTTGTCATTTTATTTACACATCCAGCTCTGATTAGGTTATGTGCCAAAACCTGCTTTGATATTTTAAAACGTAGATCATTTTACCTTTGTAAATAATGTAACTTATTTATTTATTCATATTTCCTGTTTTACAGATCCTATGTAGCAATTGTTATTCAGTTTATTTTCGATCTGATCGAAGGTGATAAATTTATTTTAAAACGTTTCGTAACTATACACATTAGTGTGATTTTGATTTTCAGTGTTTTATTTGATAGATATTTTAGGGCAGTTTTTATAATTAGAATAACAATGGTTACATAGATTTATATTGTAAATGTTTAATGAAAATGTGATTTGATAGTCTCTTATAATTCTTTTAGAATGGCTTCGTACTGTGATATATGTTTTGTAAATTGTATAGTTTATGTGTACAGAGATGAGACTTAAATAAAGATATATATATATATATGTAAGTAATAATTGTTAGCTGTTTTTTAAATTACATTTCTTAATTACAAAAATCACATACAATAATTAACTATATAATTAAATAAAATAAATTAAATTTATATTACCACATCGGAAATTTTCTCTGTATGTATTAAGCTGCAAATCGGAAATTTTCTCACTATCAAGCTACAAATCTGATTATTGTTTATTATCAAGATATGTTCGTTCAATAAACCAGTTTAATGACACGCCCAAGCATTAAGCCACCATATTGTATTTCCGATTTGCAGACCAACATTTCCGATTCAGATTTCAGATTCAGATTTAATTCGGACTCTTGTAAACCTTTTTATATTTTATATCTTGTTTATTATTAAGATATGTTCGTTCCACACAATAAAGCATTTTAATGACACGCTCAAGCATATTAAACTACTATAGATGGTATTTTGTATTTCCGATTTGCATACCAAAATTTCCGATTCAGATTTCCGATTCAGATTTTCCTATTCAGATTTCCGATTCAGATTTAATTCGAATTTTTGTAAACATTTTTGTATTTTATATCTTGTTTATTATTAAGATATGTTCGTTCGATAAAGCATTTTAATGACACGCTCAAGCATTAAGCCACTAGCAGTATATATTGTATTTTGCATCCTAAAATTTCCGATTCAGATTTAATTTGGATTTTTTAAACCTTTGTATATTTATACCTTGATTATTATTAAGATACGTTAGTTTGACACAATAAAGTAGTTTAATAGCACGCTCAAGCATATTTAACTACTATATACTGTATTTTGTATTTCCGATTTGCATTTTAAAATTTCCGATTCAGAATTTTCCGATTCAGATTTCCGCTGCGCATATTAGTGAGACCCTTCAAGATAAACAACAAGAGTAAGCTCCCTTGGTAAATTTGATTAAATTTAATTTCAAGTTATGGACACTCTCGGTCAGAAGACGAAATACAATGTACAAGAGCATATTAAGAAATATCAATTAACACATGCTTGATTAGAAATGATTCGTAGTAAAATAATTAACTAAAAATGAATACTACAAAAAAAAGAGAATTTGAAAAAAGATATTTGAGCGGATTGGATCCCGTGATCAGAGATGGTTTCAATTTTGTTAGGAACTTCAGTAATCTATTCTGACACAAACATTGGTGAAACAACACTAGGTAACCGAAATACACCAATAATCAGTTCTGTTTGGGTTAGGTGTTTGAATGTTTTTTTTTCTAATTACAACGAAATTAGTAAATGTTTATATTATTATATGTCATTTTTTATTTGATGATCTAAATTATGAAATGTGTTAAAATACAATTTGTTTACACATTGTTATATGTACAATGTCCAAATACATAATCTGGCATATATAATTTTGGTCAATTATATAGTGGGCTTTAACCCCATCCATTTTACATTTAATGAAGCAAAATGGTTAGGGGTATAATAACCCGAAACTCCGGACCAAATTCAACGAGTGTTCTCGTAATCTGGGGAGCGAGGTAGGGCGCAAACTAAACCCGATATCTGAAATTGTATTATTGCATTCCTTTAAAACTACTCTCCCTGAGATTATATACACATTTTGACTCACATTTGAAATACATTAAAAGTGTGTTTTGGGGGTATAGTCATAGCGCACTAGGAAATTACTAAACCATCATTTTTTGCAGTAGCATAATTTCGCATCGCAAATATGATGTAAACTTTTATGAAATGGAAAAGATACAAATGGAGATTTAAAAGGATTTTGTAACATTACCACACCTCCTGTCTTCAAAAAGTCAGTAACATCAAAGACGTCCAACACGTCCGTGTTAGACGTATTTGGTAACATTACCCGTACAGTGACTAAAGAGAGTGGTTTTAAGCAAATTCGTGAAGTGCGAACTACCCGTGTCGCAGATTTTAGAAAAGTTACTTCTATTTTTTTTCAAAACTTTGTCACGGTAGGACATGGTATTCATCCGTCTACCCGTAGGCACCGGGAACTTGTATTGCCGGTCCGTACATGAAATATCCTCATTGCTATATTCGCATTTTGACCAAGATTCGGGTCATTTTCAAGGCTGTTCCTGTCCTCAACAAACGTTATTTTCTATTTACATTTTTACTGGTCTATATGAGTTTGAACCATCTATTTACGCACTATCAATTTCGTTTTTAAAATTCATGCACTATATTATACATAGCGCGACGCTTTAGATAGGCTCATTTTTGGCTTACTTTAATCAAGTTTTGTCAGCCATGATTATCCCTAGTGTCTACGAGTAGCACCTTTTAACTTCCTCTTAAATTGCGAAACAAGACAAAAACCTATATGAAATTTGTACCAATGTAAAGCTAATGAATGGATTTATCGATTTTTGTAAACCGTAAACCGTCCGGCGGAACAAGCTTCACGTGCAATACAATATCGAACAGCCCTCGTAGTATGGAATAAAAAGGTTATTTAATTTAATTTATAATATGGACAGAAATTAAAGAGAACTGATATAACATAATTTATGTTGGATATTTGATACAAGGATTATGAAAGATTATATAACTGGATTCTTATAAGATAAAAGTAAATGGCTCAAAAGGACATTGATAACACCGCTTAATAAATGGAATTAACATCACCATAAATTTGCCCAAAAAATTAAAGATCTTAGTGACATATAACATCCTCATTTAATGATGAAGCCAGCAAAACTATTAACCAAAGGCTATATATTATATTATATAAGAGCGGCCTTATGTCCCACAGGGGACGAAGAGGATAGGTAGGTAGGTATATATTATATAATGTTCAACCAAAGTAACTATAGAATTTGCCTTTTTAAAAGTTGTGATTACTTTGTACAAGACCAAGTCTCTGCTGCAAATAGTGACACCACAGCACGATGCTAAACAACATACAGCTTCCAATACAAACAGCTCTTTCTCATGGAATTGTTAATGATATTGCGCTTCTTCTTCTTCTTCTTCTTCAATGTAATTTGCAGGGCACACTCTGTGGCATTATCGCAAATGTTAGAGACAGAGGTGAGATACAAGGAATCCGGGTGCGAAACGCTAGCTCGTTCTTCAGCGTGGTTTTGCAATGGTAACTTGGGAATGACACTAAGCCTTCTTAAATGTCACAATATGGATAAATCTAGGCTTAAATGTCACAATGTGAGTAATTTTAGGCTTAAATATCACAATGTGGATAATTCTAGGCTTAAATGTCACAATGTGGATAAATATAGGCTTGAATTTCACAATGTGAGTAATTTTAGGCTTAAATATCACAGTGTGGATAATTCTAGGCTTAAATGTCACAATGTGGATAAATCTAGGCTTAAATTTCACAATGTGGATAATTCTAGGCGACAGTATACCAGCAACAGTTTTAAATGTATTTCTGACTACATGTAGTCGATAATAAATTCTTGTGATTTAACTTTTAGTTTTTCAGAATGACAAATTTGATATTTCAACGAAGTAAAAACATGTAAAAATGTACATATAATATGACTGCATATACTACGAGATTATTATGTTTGGGGAAATTTTGAAGAAAAAATCCAGAATTAGGAGGGCTTAAAATTAAAAAAAAAATAGAGAAAAAATACAAAAAGGCCCACTTCTTAATGTGCTTATCAACTTTATTCTTCGCAATAGCTACGTGTATCATTTCTTCCAATCTCTTTCTCTCGGATATTATATTTTTAAACATAAAATGTTCGGTGTTTCGTTTACATTCTTGCATTTGAAGATAAACTATTTTGCCAAAAGTAAAAGGAAGTTAATAGTTGTACTTTTATTTGCAGAGTAGTAGTTGCAAAAAGAGATAATTTCGAAACTAATTTGACTTTAGTATTACATTTTTGGTCAATAAACAGTCCAACGTCTCTCAAAAACATTTAAATGCATGTATCTTGACATTCCCAGAACATGTGTGGAATCGAGTCATTACACACAGAGCAGAAACCTCAAAGACTTGATAAGTCGATTATAAATTCTTGCGTTGCCTATAATATACTTCATTACACACATCATTATTTTTGTTTGAATGATTAACAATCGCCATTTTAGGATAAAACTTGTTGAAAACATACATCTGTTTCTAATTATATGCTTTAGCTTAGTTAAAAAAATATACTATTGTATTTTAGGTATTTGCTTAGTTGTGACAATTAATGCTCATCTTTCGTTATCATTTTCAATGTTCCTGCAACATCTACATGTTGCGTGTTCGTTGTATTAATGTTGAAGTTTCGTTGCAACATAGTGGATGCATGATGAAAAGCTTATACAACTGGATTTCAACGTTTATTTAAACGTTGATGTAGCGTTATTTCAACGTTGATACAACGTTATTTCAACGTTGATGCAACGTTATTTCAACGTTAATGCAACGTTAATGCATCTTTGCATCTTCGTTGTATTAACAATGAAGTTTCGTTGCGACATAGCGGTCGCATATGAAACAAATATCGAGAGATCAGTGCAAAACTATGGTAACTGCCTCAATTGTATGGGAACATACCATAGTTTTGCACTACGCACTCGATATAAACCGTATTTCAAAGTTGTCTGACAACGTTAATGCTATGTTGTATACATAAACGTTGCTGTGCCTGCTAGGAGGGAGACCCGAACGTGGTTTTCCATAGGTAACCGTGACGTCACTGAATTTGGCATATGCTCAGCATAAAGCACATCATACATGGTATTTGTAAACCAGTTCAAGTCGCGGATATGCCTTGTTTGATCCCTTGGGATACCGTTTTGGCATATATTTGTGAAACTAGGACGTCCTGCATGGAGAAATAGGCCGGCTCTTGGCTACGTTTAAATCGGACACTTGAGTTCTTTAAGTTGTGTGTGGGCATTGCTCCGTGTAGTTGTGGTGTAACTGTTATGTAGTATTTTAGGTGGCTGCAATCATGTGAGTCAACATATGTGCTCGGCCGATTTCCCCATTTTATTCTATTATGTATGATAAGGATTAGCAAAACCAGACATGTATTCAAATGTAATACGAAACATGTGATCCGTCGAGCTGTAGTTCTACTGTGTGATGTGTTGTGTATTTGAGACAATACATACATTGGTATACAGTAAATATCCTTATATCCGGCTATGTATGGTGTATATGACAGTAGTTAACCTTGCTGTTTGACTGGCCACTCCCATAACTGCTCACTGGCCAAGTCAGACAGTAAATAACGCCACGTAGAATCTAAAACACGGATACACTGTATCACCCCCACTATCTCTTCTACTATCCGTCCATTCAACAAATAAAGACAGGACATCAAACTATGTGGGCTTGAGTTAAATAATCCTTGCTTGAAATTAAACAGTCGGTAATTCTGTGGTTGAAATCGACGACATTTCGTGCATGTGATGTTGTGTAGGCTTGCATGTGATGTTCTGCAGGCTTGCATGTGATGTTGTGTAGGCTTGCATGTGATGTTGTGTAGGCTTGCAAGTGATGTTGTGTAGGCTTGCAAGTGATGTTGTGTAGGCTTGCAAGTGATGTTGTGTAGGCTTGCAAGTGATGTTGTGTAGGCTTGCATGTGATTTTGTGTAGGCTTTCGTGTAATGTTGTGTAGGCTTGCATGTGATGTTGTGTAGGCTTGCATGTGATGTTGTGTAGGCTTGCATGTGATGTTGTGTAGGCTTGCATGTGATGTTGTGTAGGCTTGCATGTGATGTTGTGTAGGCTTGCATGTGATGTTGTGTAGGCTTGCATGTGATGTTGTGTAGGCTTGCATGTGATGTTGTGTAGGCTTGCATGTGATGTTGTGTAGGCTTGCATGTGATGTTGTGTAGGCTTGCAAGTGATGTTGTGTAGGCTTGCGTGTGATGTTGTGTAGGCTTGCATGTGATGTTGTGTAGGCTTGCAAGTGATGTTGTGTAGGCTTGCATGTGATTTTGGGTAGGCTTGCAAGTGATGTTGTGCAGGCTTGCATGTGATGTTTTGCAGACTTGCATGTGATGTTGTGTAGGCTTGCATGTGATGTTGTGCAGGCTTGCATGTGATGTTGTGCAGACTTGCATGTGATGTTGTGTAGGCTCGCGTGTGATGTTGTGTAGGCTTGCATGTGATGTTGTTTAGGCTTGCATGTGATGTTGTGTAGGCTTGCAAGTGATGTTGTGTAGGCTTGCAAGTGATGTTGTGTAGGCTTGCAAGTGATGTTGTGTAGGCTTGCAAGTGATGTTGTGCAGGCTTGCATGTGATGTTGTGTAGGCTTGCATGTGATGTTGTGCAGGCTTGCATGTGATGTTGTGTAGGCTTGCAATGACAAGAATATAAAAGTACCATTTTCTGCTTATATGATGACCTTTGGTCCTATACAGAATACTAAATGTAAGCATTTAAGTACATACACTCGCCCACACATCACAGACAGTCCTCAAAAATCTTATCTTTCCTGTATGATAATTGTATCCTGTTCGGTCACGTGGTCACACAGCTATATATATATATAAGACATCGTTATCACGGATACAAACATTGTCTACTACAACAGAATGTTCATACGGATTGTTGTTGTTGTTCTAATCGTCTCCTTTGGAGTGGTAAGGAGCGGTACGTAAGTTGTTTATGTTTGTCTTGCATTTGGGCGTTTTGTTTGTATGAGTTTTACTTCTGCGTATTCCATTTCAAAGTAAAAAGAACACGGTTCATTTAGGATTAAATTGAATTAGAAGTAAATTACTTAAACTGTGGTGTACCTTTATTCCCGTGTATTGTTTCCAGTTACGGTTTATGTCTGATTGATACGGTGTGGTGTCGAGCAGTTAACTTTTCCTTTGTAGTTGTAAATTCCGAACTTATTTTTGATGACTGTTGCTTTCACTGTGTCTAGTTATTATTACATGCTGATATTGCTGCCTGAACATTGTCCCAGAAATCAAATATTGGATTCACATCCTGGGATCGAACAAGCCACTCCAAGCAAACAGTTGATGAATTCTGTAGGTGCACATTGGTCACACGAGCCCTATGTAGACGAGCATAATAGTCCCTTAAATGAAATTAGGGACACTATCATCAACATCTTGGCAAACATAATCGTCCAAGACATAATTGATGTACATAACGGATGTTATTGACCCGTGTTTAGAACAGTGCAGGTCAGTCCTTCATTGGACGCTGATTCCAGCCAAAACCATTAATGAACCCCTACAAAATCGATCATGCACGGCTTTAAAACATAGCAAACTGCTCTAGTCTCATTCTCCAGACTCTGGTCCGCCTATCTGTGAAATCGACACAGACCCTGTAAATGTAAGAAAAAGGACAGGATCAAGTCTTGGATCATCCATGTGACATGGTCTATGACCCATTGCTGACGTTCTCTCACTTGAGGCAGTTGACGAGGGATGCGAATTACTGATCTTCCAACGGTTAAACCTGCATCGAGGAGATGATTACTTGCAGTTTGGGTGGATATTCTTACCCAAGTGGCATTCCCGAAGTTGTTTCGAATATTTGATCCGGTATGGTTTCAGTGAGAATGGGCTGTCCTGTGACTCTTGTGTTTACCACTTTTGGCCTCCATATGCAGAAGCACGACCTTGCATCCTTCAAACGACGCTCTCTGTCACAATTAGTATATGGATTATCTGTCTTTGATTGAACCATGCTTCAAGCATTCTGCTGTCTCTATTCATTCCCCTGCTTTAAACATTCTAATGTCTCTATTCATTCATCTGCTTTAAACATTCTGACGTCTCTATTCATTCCCCTGCTTTAAACATTCTGAAGTCTCTATTCATTCCCCTGCTTTAAACATTCTGATGTCTCTATTCATTCATCTGCATGAAACATTCTGTTGTCTCTATTCATTCATCGGCTTTAAACATTCTGATGTCTGTATTCATTCCCCTGCTTTAAACATTCTGATGTCTCTATTCATTCATCTGCTTTAAATATTCTGATGTCTCTATTCATTCCCCTGCTTTAAACATTCTGATGTCTCTATTCATTCATCTGCATGAAACATTCTGTTGTCTCTATTCATTCATCTGCTTTAAACATTCTGATGTCTGTATTCATTCCCCTGCTTTAAACATTCTGATGTCTCTATTCATTCCCCTGCTTTGATCATTCTGATGTCTCTATTCATTCCCCTGCTTTAAACATTCTGAAGTCTCTATTCATTCCCTGCTTTAAACATTCTGATGTCTCTATTCATTCATCTGCTTTGAACATTCTGATGTCTCTATTCATTCATCTGCTTTAAACATTCTGATGTCTCTATTCATTCATCTGCTTTAAACATTCTGATGTCTCTATTCATTCATCTGCTTTAAACATTCTGATGTCTCTATTCATTTATCTGCTTTGAACATTCTGATGTATCTATTGATTAAATCTGCACTCAAACGCCTCCTAACACGTTCATTCGCCATGGTATCTTGTATTTACTTACTTACTTACTTACTTACTATTGTTTAGCACGAGGGTAAATTTGCTGTCAAACCAAGTGCTCAGTAAAGACATGAACTCGTGGGGCTATGCACTTCAAACACCCGTTTACCTTTGCTGCTTGTTAGCAGTACCATGGCAGGCTTTATATATCTCTAATTTTGAGTACTATATCTATAAGGCTACATACTAATATACTAACTAAGTTAAGCACATTGTGGTTATATTTTAGGTCCTATTACTTCAATGACGACGACTACAGATCCGCCAACCTTAAGTAAGAACTGTCTAGAATATATTTATCAGATTATTTGAATCATTTTGATGAATTATCCCATCTCTGTTGGCTACTTCTATATAGCCTTATTTTGTAGTTCAAAAGTGTTGTTGGTTTATTGTTGGTTACACAATTCTCAATGAGGTGCACAAACGAGCTAGTCTTTGGTGTTCATAGTCCACTTCTAGGTGGATCAAACAATTCGTTTAAAAGTCTGAGTTGTATCTTTGAGAAACAATCAATACCGTTGTGATAGAGGACATGGTCGAATATTAGTAAAAAATATGGCAGGTTCGGACCTATTCAATTGTGGTAATTTCTGATGAGACTTTGTACCAATTATTTTATCGTCTGATAATAGCTACAAAGTTACGGTTAGGACAAACACAATTGTAATAATTATGTTTTATCTTTAAATTTTAAGATTGATGACCATATCTTCCTTTACAGCGAAGAATAGGATAACTAGGTCAAGTTGCAACAGCGCTCGATTTGGAAACTAACGAGTTCAGCGTTTGACATATCTTTGTGTACATTTGTAACTAGGGTTTCTAGCAGCTTTTTACAGCTTGTGTTATAAGTTTTTTTTGCGTTCGGTTTTGTATAGGTAATAATGTATTGTGATGCTGTTATTTGTTCTGTGCTCGGCTGGTTTAGTTGAGTGCTACCTTCTTTATCGGATTGCATCATCTCTTTGGATGATGTATTTATGATATCAATCGCCAACTTGGGACTTTCCTTTTCCGTAGCGCTGTCTTAATTATGCAATTTATTATTCATAGAAATAAACGGACTAATTTGAATGCATAGATGTTTGGTCCACATGTATTGTTTGGTCCACATGTATTGTTTGGTCCACATGTATTGTTTGGTCCACATGCATTGTTTGGTCCACATGTATTGTTTGGTCCACATGTATTGTTTGGTCCACATGTATTGTTTGGTCCACATGCATTGTTTGGTCCACATGTATTGTTTGGTCCACATGCATTGTTTGGTCCACATGTATTGTTTGGTCCACATGCATTGTTTGGTCCACATGTATTGTTTGGTCCATATGTATTGTTTGGTCCACATGCATTGTTTGGTCCACATGTATTGTTTGGTCCACATGCATTGTTTGGTCCACATGCATTGTTTGGTCCACATGCATTGTTTGGTCCACATGCATTGTTTGGTCCACATGCATTGTTTGGTCCACATGCATTGTTTGGTCCACATGCATTGTTTGAATTGTTTTAGGTACTAGTACATTGACGACCACGACGACGGATCCAACCATTCCAGGTAAGAACATGAACAATGTAGTACTCTATGTAATGCTATATGTAATGATCTATGCAATGTTCGATGTAATGATCTATGTAATGATCTATGTGATGATCTATGTAATGCTCTATGTAATGCTCTATGTAATGCTCTATGTAATGCTCTATGTAATGCTCTATGTAATGATCTATGTAATGCTATATGTAATGATCTATTTAATGCTCTATGTAATGCTATATGTAATGATCTATGTAATGCTCTATGTAATGATCTATGTAATGCTATATGTTATGATCTATGTAATGTCTATGTAATGATCTATGTAATGCTATATGTAATGCTCTATGTAATGATCTATTAATTGCTCTATGTAATGCTCTATGTAATGCTCTATGTAATGCTCTATGTAATGATCTATGTAATGATCTATGTAATGATCTATGTAATGCTCTATGTAATGCTCTATGTAATGATCTATGTAATGATCTATGTAATGCTATATGTAATGCTATATGTAATGATCTATGTATTGCTCTATGTAATGGTCTATGTAATGCTATATGTAATGCTATATGTAATGATCTATGTCGTACTCTATGTAATGATCTATGTAATGCTATATGTAATGCTATATATAATGCTATATGTAATGATCTATGTAATGCTCTATGTAATGATCTATGTCGTACTCTATGTAATGATCTATGTCGTACTCTATGTAATGATCTATGTAATGCTATATGTAATGATCTATGTAATGCTATATGTAATGATCTATGTAATGCTATATGTAATGATCTATGTCGTAATCTATGTAATGATCTATGTAATGCTATATGTAATGATCTATGTAATGATCTATGTCGTACTCTATGTAATGATATATGTAATGATCTATATCGTACTCTATGTAATGATCTATGTCGTACTCTATGTAATGATCTATGTAATGCTATATGTAAAGATCTATGTAATGTTCTATGTACTGCTCTGTGTAATGCTCTATGTATTGCTCTATGTAACGCTCTTTTTCTTATACATTTATATATCACAAAAAAGCTACCGAACCGCCCAGTAAAGGTACATTTTTCATAGGACCCACCAAAGGTTTTCTGAATCTGTATCATAAAAGTACGATGCAATTCCAGCAACATCTAACGTAAATAATAATGAAAATAATAATATCACTAATACTACTACTACTGCTACTACTACTACGACTATAATTTCCTACGGATGACAGGATCATTCCGGCAGTCGAGTCGGATCATCTCTAACTTCATCTTTAATCCAGCGCACAATGTCATAAACCTTTGGAGAAGTCGCTATACGATTTGGCAGGATAAAATTATTTACACTGCAATGCATTGTAATAAAAGAATACACTATATTGATAAGTATTTTCTTCACTTGTTTCACATTGATTCAGATTACACACCAGAGTCTACTACCTCACAGGGTGCATGTGTAGACAAACTTGACACCTGTGGCTTGCTTGATCCTACTTTCTACTGTGTTGGAGATTACTTCAATTGGGCAAAAGAAAATTGTGGAACGACATGCAGCTTATGTGGCGGTAAGTTACTGTATGCTATATCCATTACCAAATAAACACAAAACTTGCACCTGAACAATTATAAAACTAGGTCATAGCCCGCTGACAATCAGCAACATTATTGCACACTGACAATATGTAACATCACATTCACAACATTTAACATCATCGTACACTGACAACACGTAACATCATCGTACACTGACAACATGTAACATCATCGTAAACTGACAACACGTAACATCATTGCACCCTCACAACATGTAACATCATCGTACAACATGTAACATCATCGTACACTGACAACAAGTAACATCATCGTGCACTGACAACACGTAACGCCATTGTACACTGACAACATGTAACGTCAATGTTCAATGACAACATGTGACATCATCGTACAACATGTAACATCATCGTACACTGACAACATATAACGTCATCGTACACTGACAACATGTAACGTCATTGTACACTGACAACATATAACGTCATTGTGCACTGACAACATGTAACATCATTGTACACTGACACCATGTTATCATCATTGTACACGGACACCATGTAACGTCATCGTTCACTGACGGCATGTAACGTCTTTGTACACTACCACCATATAACGTCATTATACACTGACAATTTGTAACATCACTGTACACTGACACCATGTAACGTCATTGTTCACTGACAACATATAACGTCATTGTACACTGACAACATGTAATGTGATTAATTCAAACATATCGGTGCAATATCCGACAGAATAAATAAACAAGGATAGCTACACACCACAAGGACAGCTACACACCACAAGGACAGCTACACACCACAAGGATAGCTACCCACCACAAGGATAGCTACACATCACAATGACAGCTACACACCACAAGGACAGCTACACATCACAAGGACAGCTACACACCACAAGGACAGCTACACACCACAAGGACAGCTACACATCACAAGGACAGCTACTCACCACAAGGACAGCTACACACCACAAGGATAGCTACTCACCACAAGGACAGCTACACATCACAAGGACAGCTACTCCTCACAAGGACAGCTACACATCACAAGGACAGCTAATCATCACAAGGACAGCTACACATCACAAGGACAGCTACACATCACAAGGACAGCTACACATCACAAGGACAGCTACTCCTCACAAGGACAGCTACACACCACAAGGATAGCTACTAACCACATGGACAATCAATCAAGCATCAACAAATCAAAACAATATACATTTTCATTAATTGATGCGAGCATGGGATAATTTACTTACTTACTTAGGCCCTTTGCTCCGCTGGGGAGCATAGGCCATTGACGAATTCCCTCCATCTGACTCTGTTTCGATAATGGGATAATGTGTTGTTTGTATAATATTGAAGCTGATTAATACTCACTTGTTTATTTGAATGAATTAAGTTTTCGAGCATTAACATAACTAGTTAACATTTGACTGAATGCATGTTTAAAATAATCAATACGCCTTACAAGAAGACATGTAGAATATAATTATACAGCCAATGCTAATGTTTGACACTTATATTTCAGTCACTACTACTACACTCGATCCCCTTGCTCCAGGTATAGACTTTTATATGTATTTATATTGCACTGTTTCCTAACATTGCGCCTTCCATATAACATACTTTACTGGTGTGTATGATTGTTTATTATTAATGTAGGCAGTGTATGATTGTTTGTTATTAATATAGGCTGTGTATGGTTGTTTGTTATTAATGTAGGCAGTGCATGATTGTTTGTTGTTAATGTAGGCAGTGTATGGTTGTTTGTTATTAATGTAGGCAGTGCATGATTGTTTGTTGTTAATGTAGGCAGTGTATGGTTGTTTGTTATTAATGTAGGCAGTGAATGGTTGTTTGTTATTAATGTAGGCAGTGTATGGTTGTTTGTTATTAATGTAGGCAGTGTATGAGTGTGTGTTATTAATGTAGGCAGTGTATGATTGTGTGTTGTTAATGCAGTTTGTGTATGATTGTTTGTTATAAATACAGGCTGTGTATGATTGTGTGTTATTAATGTAGGCATTGTATGATTGTTTGTTATAAATGCAGGCTGTGTATGATTGTGTTATTGATGTAGGCTGTGTATGATTGTTTGTTATAAATACAGGCTGTGTATGATTGTGTGTTATGATGTAGGCTGTGTATGATTGTTTTTGTATAAATGCAGACTGTGTATGGTTGTTTGTTATAAATGCAGGCTGTGTATGATTGTGTGTTATTAATGTAGGCTGTATATGATTGTTTGTTATTAATGTAGCCAGTGTATGAGTGTGTGTTATTAATGTAGGCTGTGTATGATTGTTTGTTATTAATGTAGGCAGTCTATGATTGTTTGTTATAAATGCAGACTGTTTATGATTGTGCGTTATTAATGTAGGCAGTGTATGATTGTTTGTTATAAATGCAGGCTGTGTATGATTGTTTGTTATTGATGTGGGCTGTGTATGAATGTTTGTTATAAATGCAGGCAGTGTATGATTGTTTGTTATAAATGCAGGCTGTGTATGATTGTTTGTTATAAATGCAGGCTGTGTATGATTGTGTGTTATTGATGTAGGCAACGTATAATTGTTTGTTATAAATGCAGGCTGTGTATGATTGTTTGTAATTGATGTAGGCTGTATATGATTGTTTGTTATAAATGCAGGCTGTGTATGTAACGTCATCGTACACTGACAACATGTATCGTCATTATACACTAGCAACATCTAACCTCATTGTTCACTGACAACATGTCACGTCATTGTACACTGACAACATGTAACATCATCGTACAACATGTAACGCCATAGTTCAATGACAACATGTAACGTCATTGTATACTGACAACATGTAACATCATTAGATACTGACAACATGTAACATCATTGTATACTGACAACATGTAACGTCATTGTATACTGACAACATGTAACGTCATTGTACACTGGCAACATGTAACGTCATTGTATACTGACAACATGTAACGTCAATGTACACTGACAACATGTAACATCATTGTATACTGACAACATGTAACGTCATTGTACACTGGCAACATGTAACGTCATTGTATACTGACAACATGTAAAATCATTGTATACTGACAACATGTCACGTCAATGTACACTGACAACATGTCACGTCAATGTACACTGACAACATGTAACATCATTGGATACTGACAACATGTAACATCATTGTATACTGACAACATGTCACGTCAATGTACACTGACAACATGTCATGTCATTGTACACTGAAAAATATAACGTCATTGTACACTGAAACATGTAACGTAATTGTACACTGACAACATGTAATGTGATTAATTCAAACATATCGGTTCAATATCCGACAGATAGGAAAAAAGAAACAACGATAGCTACACATCACAAGGACAGCTACACATCACAAGGACAGCTACACACCACAAGGACAGTTACACATCACAAGGACAGCTACACATCACAAGGACAGCTACACATCACAAGGATAGCTACACATCACAATGACTTCTACACACCACAAGGACAGCTACTCACCACGAGGACAGCTACTCACCACAAGGACAGCTACACACCACCAGGACAGCTATACACCACAAGGACAGCTACACATCACAAGGACAGCTACACACCATAAGGACAGCTACTCACCATAAGGACAGCTATACACCATAAGGACAGCTACATACCACAATGACAGCTACACACCACAAGGACAGCTACACATCATAAGGACAGCTACATATCACAAGGACAGCTACTCACCACAAGGACAGCTACACATCACAAGGACAGCTACACACCACAAGGACAGCTATACACCACAAGGACAGCTACACACCATAAGGACAGCTACATACCACAAGGACAGCTACACATCACAAGGACAGCTGCTCACCACAAGGACAGCTACACACAATAAGGATAGCTACTCACCGCATGGACAATCAATCAAGCATCAACAAATCAAAACAATATACATTTTCATTAATTGATGCGAGCATGGGAT
Organism: Spisula subtruncata; assembly: GCA_963678985.1. Classification (NCBI taxonomy): domain Eukaryota; kingdom Metazoa; phylum Mollusca; class Bivalvia; order Venerida; family Mactridae; genus Spisula; species Spisula subtruncata. The sequence goes on from OY787661.1 coordinate 67,894,383, forward strand.
AATTTACTTACTTACTTAGGCCCTTTGCTCCGCTGGGGAGCATAGGCCATTGACGAATATCCTCCATCTGACTCTGTTTCGATAATTGGATAATGTGTTGTTTGTATAATGTTGAAGCTGATCAATACTCACTTGTTTATTTGAATAAATTAAGTTTTCGAGCATTAACATAAATAGTTAACATTTGACTGAATGCATGTTTAAAATAATCAATACGCCTTACAAGAAGACATGTAGAATATAATTATACAGCCAATGCTAATGTTTGACACTTATATTTCAGTCACTACTACTACACTCGATCCCCTTGCTCCAGGTATGAACTTTTATATGTAGTTATATTGCACTGTTTATTAACATTGCGCCTTCCATATAACATACTTTACTGATGTGTATGATTGTGTGTTATTAATGTAGGCAGTGTATGATTGTTTGTTATTAATGTAGACTGTGTATGGTTGTTTGTTATTAATATAGGCAGCGTATGATTGTTTGTTATTAATGTAGGCAGAGTATGGTTGTTTGTTATTGATGTAGGCAGCGTATGATTGTTTGTTATTAATGTAGGCAGAGTATGATTGTTTGTTATTAATGTAGACTGTGTATGATTGTTTGTTATTAATATAGGCAGTGTATGATTGTTTGTTATTAATATAGACAGCGTATGATTGTGTGTTATTAATGTAGACATCGTATGGTTGCTTGTTATTAATGTAGACAGCGTATGATTGTGTGTTATTAATGTAGACAGCGTATGGTTGCTTGTTATTAATGTAGACAGCGTATGATTGTGTGTTATTAATGTAGACAGCGTATGGTTGCTGGTTATTAATGTAGACAGCGTATGGTTGCTTGTTATTAATGTAGACAGCGTATGATTTACCAGGCAATGAATGTACTATATTTGGTTTAAAAACCGTTTCATGAATACTGTATGTCTAAGCAGTCAACAGGCTGAAATACATGGAATCAGATATACACAATTCGACATTTGAGTAGAAGTCACACTTTGGCATCATGACTAGTAAAACAACCTTTATTTATGTATTCATTCAAGTTAACAAGAAACATTATGTGATCAAAAGTTACATCTTCAAGTTTCATAAATATAGATATACACACCTTTGTTGATTTAATAAGTAACACTTATGATAAATTTGTCCCGTTTAAAAGAATAGGGGGCGTCTGACTGTAATTAACACAAGATAAACTGTTTCTCTGACGGACGAGCTGATGTTTCTAACTGTTATTATTCAACTTTGAACAGACTGCAGCATAAAGATACAAATTCATAAACAACACTAAGTTAGTTATTTAGAAATGTTATTATGGTCAAACGTGCATCATAACAACATATTTTGCTACTGGTTTTTTACAAACGCTTTTACTTAATCTGACAAGTGTTGGTCCAAGCATCCAAACAATGCTAGAATACCACATTGTATACTATTTTAACTCTATCAGGCTATGATAACACAGCATTATATACATACATAATGCCAGTAAATGGCATGAGAAAGTTAGAGCAGTCGGAGCACTCTCAAGATTTCCAAAACCTGTATAAAAAATTTACCTGCCAAACTTTTTCACTTTTATAGTTCTGGTTCATTGTTTCTCTTCAGTGTGTGAGTACAAAGATGCGAACTATACACAGGGAGAGACATGGTATGACGGTTGTGATTATAATTGTACATGTGAAGATGCTTCCATTGGATATTACAAATGCAGAAACAGAAACAGGTATGATGTCCTCCTTTTATATTACACAAATAACGTGATATTCCATGTAATAACAAATGACGGAACAATGTTTTCCAACACGTGTGATACCAGATCCGCGAAATATTAACGCCGCCGGCTTATATTCGTAAAAATAATTCTGACGTTGTTTTGACTCTGTCACTATGGTTATGAGATAAAATAATCCGTTTAGGGTCATGTGTTTATGGTTAGGGACCGGTTTACTACTTCATCATGTAAACCGATTCCGATAACATAGATTTCATAGATAATCAAATTCAATGTGAATAGGGGAAATGTATTTTAACAAGAGCTCCGCGGTCGGAGACATATGCCCCCCCCCAAACAGGGCCTTGACACAGATTTTTGTGCAACAAAACTGATCATGAGTATTAATCTTATTAGGTAAGGGAGACATAGTCACTGGTTGCTTTTTTGTCAACACAGTAACATATTATGTACTTCTGTTTAATCATTGTTATAGTGAATGAGTTGAGAATATTATAGTTTTATGACTGATGGTTCTCTTATCTATAATTTTAACAAAGAGTTTGACCTCTAAGTGTGATGCACTTCATGGCATGTTTTGACAGTTTATACCCAACAATGTGTCAGTAACAGCAGTTGGTGAGTTATCGGAAAGACATTGACCTAGTGACCCCAATTTCAATAGGGGTCATCTAGTGTCCAAGGCGAATGTACCTGTGAAGTATCAGGCCCATCGGTCAATCCGTTGACGAGTTATCGATCGGAAACTAATTTTCACACTCAATGTCGCAGTGATCTTGACCTTTGACCTAGTGATCCCAGTTTCAATAGGGGCGGATGGACGGACGGACGGACGGGACGGGACAGGACAGGACGGACGGACGGACGGACGGACGGACGGACAGAGTTGAACATGTGGGTTATTCTTGCTCAGTGGTTCAGACGAGGGATGAACCCGGGAACTCCCGATCCCGAGGCGCGTACACTACCTATACTATCGCTCCCCACATTGCATTGATATTTTGTAAAGAAGTATTAGGAGTGAGAAGGCAAACACAGAATAACTTTATTTATGGTAGAAGGACATTTTCATGTAGGTACTCAGTAAATGTAATTAGGTATTACTATTAACAATTAGGTATTGGTTAAAGATAACGATAATGCAACCTGTTAAATATGTAATAATTGTTTATGATAGAAAATTATATAATTGTTAACCTCTCAAAATGTTAATATTTATAGACGATTAGCTATGTATGTTTTAAAGCTTTTGGAATTTGAAATCAGTATTATATGTACTATGGATAAAGTGTTTTGTTGGTACCTCTCCCGCTGTATGTGAAATATTGACTAGTATCTTTAATAATTAATGAATAAGTTAACCAGAATTAGTAATCATTATGCATGTTTTGACCGCTGACTATATTTATGTTTGGAGATATACATAATACACTGTGTAAACTCGTGTGATATTCTGATATATTTCTACTGTTCTTTATATTAGCAATATATTGATTGTTGACCTTGTAATATTTATGTAATTACGTTTTCATGTCGTGTAAAATTTAACAGATTTTAACATGTCTTTCTTTGAACAAATCAGAAACCGACATAAATATGAACTTGAGACAGTGTTGAACATAATCAAACCAACACGATTTTTCATTAAGATGTAATTGCTTACGTTCCTCAAATGCAGCATAAAGTAGGTCACTGACATTACCGGAGGAAATGCGTTTACAATACTTAACTAAATTATATATAGATCTAACATCTACATACATGGGAAAGTTTCCAATCTGACCACACACAGCTTCATTAGTTGCTTTTTTTAACACCGAGAACATTTTTCATAGAATTTGAAAGCAAATTATCACAGAACATATTTTCAAAATATCTTAAAGTGTATAGAGCTATACCGCAAAATATTTTTTTTAAGTTTCAAAAACCGAAAAACAATTATGCTTTCGAATCCATTAGATCATTTTTCGCTTCAATTTAACAGAAACTCTGTGATTAATTTGACATGCTAACTGTCTATTTTCATATGAAAGTGTTCTAGAACACCCTATGAAACTATGAGAATCGTCTATTTTTCGACGATTGAATCAAAGTACACGGAACCCATCCAAAGTTTTAATTTTCAATTTAGGTAGTCTAGTATCATAATAAAAACGATGCAAGTAATTATTTTGACATTGAATAACTGTTAGAATATAGCTCTATACCCTTTAATATAAAATACTGGTGGAATTGCAGTTGTCTACAAAACTTCATTAAATATTCAACTTCATACTTCTCTCACTGTTCATACTATTCTCTGCGTCTAGCTGTTGTGTATAGACCACCACCAACTTGTAAAAATGGCCTAAAAACTAGTACTTTTCTGGAAAATGAGTGACCATCCTTTCTGGCCAAACTTGTAACAACAGAAAGTCACATCATAGTTGTTGGGGATTTGAACATCCACCCAGACAATCTATTGAATTTAAACACTGTGAAGTTCACAAGTATTCTTGAATCTTGCGGCCTGCGACAGCACGTCACTAGGGCAACCCACGTGGCTGGTCACACATTGGATGTGGTAATCACAAGAGACAATGACACTTCTGTCTCACATGTAGAAATATCTGATCCCGGTCTACCTGACAACAGTGGAAAGACATCTCGTGATCATTTTGCAGTAGTATTTAAAGCTTGCGCTGATTAATCTGCTCCTATAAGAAAAACAGCAAATCTAAGAAAGACATTGAATCCTCAGATATTTTGAACAGTGGGCTGCACATATCAGATGTTGATGAACTAGTCGAGGTATATACCCATGGGCTTTCATCACTTATTGACAAGCATGCACCCCTTAAATCTAGAACAATAGTTTTAAGACCCCCCTGTCCATGGTACACTGATGATCTACATGACGCCAAACATCTGAGTCGAAATTTTGAGCAAAAATGGCGAAAATCTAAATTGACAATAGATAATGAAATATAAAGGAATCAATGTTCGGTAGTCAACAAAATGTTGAAATATCCTGTTACACAGATAAGGTAGAGTCCTGTGGGCGTGATCTGAAAGGGTTATTCAAGATAACTAATCATCTGAAAGGTGAAGAAAAAGAAGTTGTGTTGCCAACTGGTAAACCTGCTAAAATGCTTGCACAGGATTTCAGCGATTTCTTCATTTTGGTTGATGTATGCTGCTCAGTTGAACAATCCATATCTTGTAGCTCCCCCCCCCACTCAATCAATGAATCTGATATGTAACTCTGATAAACTCAATCCTCTTCGCGCTTTATGTCTCCCATTTTTCCTCCTTCTAACTGGTGTCCACCTCATGGCCACTTTTGGAATGGCTACGTCTTTCATCCTGATGACATATCCACTTTAACGCCATCTTCTACGCTAGATCTGTACTGGAAGTGCTGTGGTAGCGGTGATACGGTGAAGATTTACATTGGAGATGATGATCTGCCAAAAAGATCCTAATAATTCGTCTAAGGCATATTCTTTGGAAAACATCAAGCTTACTGCTGATAGACTGGGTGACCTTTTATGACTCTGAGCCATACAACAAAACAGCCAGTACATTGGTCTTGAACATCATCAACTTAGTTGATGTCTTGAGTTGGGAGGCAGTCCTGATTTTATGTAAGGCAGCAAATGAAATACAAGACAATACAATCTTTATTTTAAGTCGGATTTCATTTACAACAAAAAAAATCTTAGCTATGTATAGCTATTGTCCGACATTTATAACAAACATAAAGTATTAACAAACATTGACATATCTGTACAAATTATTTCAGCATACATTTATTAAACCTTGCAATATATATTACTTTTAACATGTATAACATGTATATATTATATTTAACTAAATATGTATTTAAAATAGGATATCATACATGTAAGCAAGTAACAAGGTGGTTACAATATTACAAGTACAATTTCACAAAGAAAGCATAAAAGTAAATGCAAATGCGCCTCGGGCTTTTGTTATCCGGCTGTTGACATCTTTTACGGAGTTGCCATCATTTGTCACTTTGCTTCCCAGGGTTACTTCTCAATTGCACTGTTGTTGATGGATGTCTGAGTGAGCCGTCCGTGCATTGATTTTCATGAATTTGGTCTTCCTGGCATTGATGTTGAGCCCAATCTTCATACCTTGTGATGCGATTTTCTCTGACTAGGCTTGAATGTCTTGGTAGCGCAGTACTAAGAGTAATGTCACCAGCAAGATCAAGGTCTTCCAGGGATTCTGTGAAGGTCCTGGAGACTTTCCATTTTCTAGCCTTCTGATAGCTGCTCTGACCTGTTCTGTAGGTGGCTGTATGCCAATGTTGCGGACCTCCTCTGATGGTGGAATGTTTGCCTCGGTAGAAGGGTCATCTCGGTTGAGGACAGCTTTAAATGTTGTTTACAGCGTTTGAGCTTCTCATCATCGCTAGTTATGACTTCCCCTTCATGGCTCTTCACAACTGTATCAGTGGATGTAAACCTCCTGTCAGTGTTTTTGGTAATCCTGTTCAGAGTGCCCATGTCCTGTCTTGATGCCGCGCATTCTACATTGGTAGCCAGGTCTTCAAAGAACTATCTTTTGTCTTTGTTGGCATGCCTCTTCACATCTTTATACAGCACTCTGTAGGCATCCTTCACGTGTTGCTTTAGTCGCACTGACTTTGCTCGAACAAGCTTTTTCTTTACTTCTTTTCTTTCGTCTATTTTATCCATTTAGTCTATTTTATCCATTTACTCCTGGATATCTATTCTTCTTATTTCCTGATTTCCTGCGTTTATGTCCTAAAATCGTTTGTCCAGCATCTAGAATCCTCTGATTGAACATATAAATGTCCATTTCCTGTTGGTCTTCAATCAAATTGAACATATTCCGCAGCTCTAGCTTAAAACTTCCTTTGATCAGTGGACCTTTTAGCTTCTCAACATATAGACGAGGCTTCCTATTTCTGTATTCTTCTTCACTATTCTCAATTGGAGTCTCATTGAAGCTATAACGAGTGTGTGATCACTTCCTACGTCTGTTCCCCTCATTGCTACATGTAGCTTATCTTGCAGAGTCCCCATGCAACGTCTGTTAATGATGACATGGTCGATTTGGTTGTTTTATGTTAGCGTCTGGAGATTCTATGTCCACTTGTGTATGTCTTTGTGGGAGAACATGGTGTCCCTCAATGACTAAGTTGTTTTCTTCACACAGTTTAAACAGTCTCTTGCCATTGTTGTTTCTGATACCCAACCCTTGTGTGCCCATAGTGGATTCCCGTCCTGTATTGTCTAGAACTACTGTAGCACTGAGGTCTCCGAGAACAGGAAGAACATCATGAACTGAAGTGGCTTCAACCGTCTTCTGTAGCATGTCGTAGAATACGTCCTTCTCATCATCCTCTGACACTTCTGTAGCATGTCGTAGAATACGTCCTTCTCATCATCCTCTGACACTTCTGTAGCATGTCGTAGAATACGTCCTTCTCATCATCCTCTGACACTTCTGTAGCATGTCGTAGAATACGTCCTTCTCATCATCCTCTGACACTTCTGTAGCATGTCGTAGAATACGTCCTTCTCATCATCCTCTGACACTTCTGTAGCATGTCGTAGAATACGTCCTTCTTATCATCCTCTGACACTTCTGTTGGATATATAGCAGACAATTACTGTTTTGTTAGTATATACATACTTTTATAATAACTATTTAGACTTGGTTATTGGAAGTTGATAAAATACGTAGAACTTTATACGAGTGTTTGGGACTTATACTTCATACCTTGAAATACAATAGACGATATAGTTTATAATATACTGGTCTATAGTTTATAATATACTGGTCTATAGTTAATAATAGACTGGGATATTCGCAACAGTACATCACTACACCTGGAACTAAGAATATACCATATATATTATGACACTTAACGTATATGTACATCTATATATTATCTGGTGATACATGATGCCACATAAAGTCTGACATAAGTGTGTTAGGTGGTGGTGTGTAGCCTTCAGAACTTTGAATAAGTGCATTTAATGTTTGTAAGTACCAAATACATCTTCAAATTGTACGTTTACATGGTGGTACTGTTTTCCCTATGTGACATAATGTATGTGTGTGTGTACTTGGTGGTTTGGAGTACCCAATGATTGTGTGTATTTGATGGTGGTAAGCAAAACACCATAAGGTATTGAATTGATGTATTGAGAAATCATGTGCAAAGAAAATGTGGTACTCACAGTCTCACAACATCCCAATATTCCTATTCAATGCCTTATGTGGTTCTCACAACCATCAACTACTCTCATTAAATGCCCCATGTGGTACTCACAGTCGCCCAATATGCTCATTCAATTCCAAAGGTAGTACTCACATCCGCACAATACCCCCTTTCAGTGCCCAATGCAGTACTCATAACCCCCAAATACCTTCAGTCAATGCCCTATGCGGTACTCACAATCATCCAATATCCTTATTCAGTGCACCACGTGGTCCTCACAACCGCCTAATATCCTCATGCAAAGCCCCATGTGGTACTCACAACCACACAATACCCTCATTCAGTGCCCAATGTTGTACTCACAACCGCCCAATAGCATAATTCAGTGCCCAATGTTGAACAACCGCTCAATACCCTAATTCAGTGACCATGTGTTAGTCATATACGACCAATACTACTATTCAATCCCCTTTGTTGTACTCACAGTCACCCAATACTCCCTTCTATTGCCATATGTGATACTCACTAACACCAAATACACAAATTCAGTGCCATATTTGGTATTTCTAATACACACAGTTCTTTGCTTATTGGACCTTCTCCGCCATGCGGGATAATAATTCTGAACCAAACGTACCCAATCAAGGTCCTATATGACATTTACAACTTCTAGTATACCCATATCAGACCTTTTTCGGTACACACATACACTATATGCAGAAATGTACATCAATTCAATTCCCTGTGGGGCACTCACCAAAACCAAATACACCCATTCAATGTCATGTGGGGTAATAACCTGCACCAAATACTACACCAATTAAAGTGAGCTTTCCACCACCATATACTTTGTACATCCATTTGATGCTCTTTCTGGTAACAGCCTGCATCAAATACACCCACCAAAGGCCCTATAGAGAACTATCTACCACATAATAAACACATCTTAAGCTGTTTGGGATGCCAGCAAACACCCACCAATTACATACTATTACATGTATGTCCTATTGAGTGAGTACTTATTATAGGTACTCACTTCAACAATTACACCCATTCAATGTATTGTGTGGTACTTTGAACTACCAAGTATATGCATTCACACTCATTATAAACTGTATTATGTCAGATCAGGTACTCACAAACACAAAAGAAGGAGGTATAGGGACTAAAGTACCACTAAATACATCTGCTCAAAGTCACAAGGGGTATATTCCACCACGTAATACCCTATTACAGGTCAAAATGGGGAAAATAACCATCTAGAAATAAACAAGTGTAGTATTTGCCTATCCTATGGGGTTCATCATCACTCATTACACACATTCAGCGCCCTGTGTCTCACCACTATTTAATACGCCCATTTCAGGTCATATTGGTTCCACCACAACTGAAGATACATATCTAGTATCCAAAAGGCTATACACTATTACCCAATACACCAATTTAGGCTGTATCTGGCATCATGTACCACCAAACATTACACATGGGGTATGATCAACCATCAAATGCATGTATACCCAATGTCATATGTAGTTATCTCACCACTATCTGTATATAATGCATGTACACCAATTTCAGACCTAATGCGGTAACAACCTACAACAAATATACCAATTCAATTTGTTACTGCACCACCATCTAATAAAAGCACCCGGTCAAGGACCTACATTATCGTGCGGCACTAATCACCACCAGTAATACTATTTTTCAAGCATTGATCTTGAAATGACCTTGCAACTAACTTCAAAATGGCGCGTATAGTATGATTATTGGATACATAGCAGCAAATGAGTAGGGAGCAAGTATACATTTATGACACAGCATCATAGTAATTTCAACATATGATATGAGGATTGATCATTTATGGCGGCCATCTTGGATTTCCTGCTCCACATTACCCCTTACGAAACGTATGATAGCAAGTCTATACATCATATTGAAATCACACAAGGACATTGTGGTAGTTAATTATCAGTTCATGTTCTACTTTTGTAGCCATTTTACCTGAAAAATTGCTACCATGTATTTGAAGTCTGCTAAATGCTATGCAAGTGTTGTTTTATAGTATGGGGGCCATTTTGGACGCCATCTTGGATTTTTATTGGGGATTTCATAAATAAACATCAGTTTTGAATGCCAATGTACATGTTTTATGATAATTAACTTTTTTAAAAAACATTATCAACATTATTAAACATTATTTAAAAATGTATGAGTACACATTTCTTGCATGAAACTGGTGAGTGGGGCAATTAATGCATGTGGTACAAATTAGACAGTATGTCTTCATTACTTGAGCCCCAAAATTATTCCAAAAGAGTTTTATTCATACTATTGAATGTAAACCTGCATTTCAATGGTCAATTTGGATAAATACTATTCAAATGGCAAAGATAATAGATGAAATTGCATTTTAAATCATTCTAAGGTTGATTTCATTTCAAACAATGGCTGCCATGTTGGACGCCATCTTGGATTTTTTTGAAAGATTATAGACACACACTACCATCAATGCATACTTATTTGCATTTATGATACCCTTCATTGTGGCAGAGTAATTCATTGAATCTTTCAAAATACGCGATTCAGATTTCCTGTATAAAATTGGTGGGTGGGGTAAGAAAATCATAATATATAACCTACTAAACGGTATATCTCCATTTTATGAAGTCCAAAGTGTTTCAAATTAGTTTTATTTGATCAAGCGAACATGACACTATGTTAAATTAAGTGGTTAGGATATCTGATGAATATGAATTTTATACAAATAAAAACGTTATCTAGTAAAATGGTGTTTTTTATGTTATTTCTGGTGTTTTTACTGAAAAAATGACCTTGAAATTGACCTCAGAATATTCTGAACAGGGTATATTTATAAAGACATTGGTTTTGTCTATCATATATAATGAAAATATTTTCATAGAATATTATCATATTCTTGCTATTTTCAAATGTTTATACAGAGAGGTAGTTATCAAAAACGACGGCCATCTTGGACGCCATCTTGGATGTCTCGGAACGCCACCACCTTTGGCAATTTATGCCGGTAGTCTCAGATACTAAATACTTTCCCGAACATTTTGGTATATGACATGTCTTGTTAGCTTACCGTGCAGACCCCAACTTATTTTTCCTGGGATTGTCACCCTACCATATCTAGCTATCTACATCACGGCTTCTTAACGATCGTAACTACTCGAGTATTTCCGGGATTAATCCGGAAGCTCACGCGGATGTACGTAGTGCAGAAATCGTCGACAATTTCCACACAGGCGATGTGGTCACTCGCATGCGTGATGCGGATTATAAGAAAATAAACTAATACATACCCATCGCATATGTGACTATGACGTTATAAAGAACATAAATACAGAACACGTGCTAAGTTTATTTATGTGCAAGATGTTTAATCAGTGCTGCAAATTCCATTTTTAACATGTTAACACAGCCGTTCTGACTTTGCTGAAAACCGTTTGAATAAAGGCGACGTTATATTTATGTCAGATAGATGATTCGTCTAAGAATTGTCCGAGGTGCGCCGATTGGGATTCTTAAAACACCGGTCACCTCTTCAAGACCGGATTTTGTACCATTTCATAAATCCTAGTTACGGACATGGATTGCCTATATTTTATAACACAGGGGATTGACACATAATTTTTTTTGGTTCAATATAGCCTTATATCAGTATATATAGTAAAGGGACACGTCGACTGTGTGTTAGTGGTCTTTTATTTCAACGCAGTACACACACTTCAACAAATAATTCGTGGAAAACCTTTCGCAGTTCGATAAAAGGATGATTTATCTGCAAGTAGCACAAATCCGTTAGACTCTAGGGTCTAAAATGAGTAAGAAATACACAAACATGTCACAAAATTACGCCACTTTTGTAAAAATGTCCGTTGGTCCGGCCACTAGAATACAACAACAACAGACCCATCCATGCCGTTATTACATTAATTTCACAGTGTCAACACAAAATTCTTACATCAAACGTTATCCTAAGAACATAGTTGTCCGTAACATCCAGAAACTCCGTAGTATTTTGCGTATAACCGACACAATTTCAAGAAATATTCCACGGTATCCCAGCGATATACTCGGCTTCGACCATTTTGATCGGGAATGCACTGACTTCAAAGCTGCTTTGTGATTGGTCGAAAATTAATTACTCTGAGTACACTGGTAAGTAAAAAACTTTTTTAAAAATATATTAAACATACATGTACATAACAATGTCAACAACTACTTAATTATAAACTCCAATTAAAGTGCAAATTTATTTTATTTCACTGAAATAAGAAATAAGTGAAAATGACCTTGACCTTCCATTTCAAACCAAAACATTGACAAGCGGGTAATTGAAATCTGAAAATATTTTTCCAAATCCATATTCAGGATGTCTGTCATATCTTGGTAATATCACCAATTGTGACGTTGTGGCCACAATTTACCATGTGAAAAGCGGAAAGTTGATCCGAATTCATAGGCTACGCCAAGCGCGCCATGCTGTCAGTTTTCGATACAGCGATGAAGACCGAGGCTCTCCTAAAAATCTCGCGCAATTTCGCGTAAACTTGACAGCCAATGAGATTGTGTTAATTATTCAACTCCGTATTATAGTGTCATGGTTGTAGGCTTCTGCTTTTTATGAAATTTTGACACAACTTATTCGAATTGTGCCGGTTATACGCAAAATACTACGGAGTTTCTTGATGTTACGGACAACTATGTTCTTAGGATAACGTTTGATGTTAGAATTTTGTGATGACACTGTGAAATTAATGTAATAACGGCATGGATGGGTCTGTTGTTGTTGTATTCTAGTGGCCGGACCAACGGACATTTTTACAAAAGTGGCGTAATTTTGTGACATTTTTGTGTATTTCTGACTCATTTTAGACCCTAGAGTCTAACGGATTTGTGCTACTTGCAGATAAATCATCCTTTTATCGAACTGCGAAAGGTTTTCCACGAATTATTTGTTGAAGTGTGTGTTCTGCGTTGAAATAAAAGACCACTAACACACAGTCGATGTGTCCCTTTACTATATATACTGATATAAGGCTATATTGAACAAAAAAAAAATATGTGTCAATCCCCTGTGTTTTATAACACAATATAACACAGCTATGTATTCATTATTTAGATTCTAATGTTGCAAATATGTTGTGTTTTACTGCACCAAAATGTCACCTAAACTTTTACCTCCGTAGTGTGTAAACATTTCGCGCAGTTCGAATTTGACACACAATTGTACCTGTTCTATTATATTGCGCTGAACTATGAGGTGCTCAAAGATAAACATCTAATGAAATAATACATAACTATGTCTGTGTAAACGTTACATGTGTGAAAACAAGTGTACCATAAATGCCGCTGCTTTAGGGGTCTCACCGTCTGTCTTCGACATCCAATGTACATTTTATCTGCAAAGCGTGTGCTAGACTAGTCAAGAAATGCTTCAATATGTTATATTTTTTGTCTGAACATGGTCAAAGAAACTGGGTGCAGCTTAATACACTTGTTGTTATCAATTGGCAAAGCTGTGTGTGAGAGCAACAGTATCTGTAATGTATTTATCAAACAGTTTATTAATAGATTGATTGTATGTCATATGAATATGACAACACCACGGTCTTTTTTAGAATTCCAAATCATATATTTGTAAATAGCAACGGCGCTGCTGGGCGAGAAAACGTCTATGATTATGTCACTTTACGTCAAACAATAAAAATGGCACGACGCATTGTCGCAATAACTGTGTTTGTTTTGTCAAGCAAATTGACGTTTGCTGCAAATAAAATAATATATTCTTGTCACTTTCTTTGTTGTTTCTAATATTTCTATTTCATTAGTTTGTGATGATGTTGTTGTTTGTGATGATGTTGTTGTTTGTGATGATGTTGTTGTTTGTGATGTTGTTGTTGTTTGTGATGATGTTGTTGTTTGTGATGATGTTGTTGTTTGTGATGATGTTGTTGTTTGTGATGATGTTGTTGTTTGTGATGATGTTGTTGTTTGTGATGATGTTGTTGTTTGTGATGATGTTGTTGTTTGTGATGATGTTGTTGTTTGTGATGATGTTGTTGTTTGTGATGATGTTGTTGTTTGTGATGATGTTGTTGTTTGTGGTGATGTTGTTGTTTGTGATGATGTTGTTGTTGTTTGTGATGATGATGTAGTTGTTTGTGATGATGTTGTTGTTTGTGATGATGTGGTTGTTTGTGATGATGTTGCTGTTTGTGATGACGTTGCTGTTTGTGATGATGATGTTGTTTGTGATGATGTTGTTGTTTGTGATGACGTTGCTGTTTGTGATGATGTTGTTGTTTGTGATGATGTTGTTGTTTGTGATGATGTTGTGGTTTTTTTAATTTTCCTGATAGGGATGTTATTAATAAGATTCAAAGGGCGACTGAACTGCTGAAAGCAGACATCGATAACTGTTAATTTTTTAACGATTCTACTACCAGATGCCCTATGTATACCAAAATGCCACCTGGGTGTAGACTATATAAGGCTGCTGGTGAGTGTTGTGCTACACCTGATTGTGGTAGCCAGATGATAGATGGACCTGACTATTGGCGTTGGGAGTACTGCCATCAGCACCCGACCACTTGTGGTGAGAAATCTACTTACTATATACATTGACCTTGCTGAATTATTATGATATATAGATCTACAACGACCTTCGAAATATGACCCCTGCACGAATACATATGCCAAGTAGTGAGGCTGTCTTTCCCTATTAAGCTACGTAAAGACGTGTTTAGGGTATAAATTAAACAGGTGTTTGACATTTAAAATGAGATAACGTTTTAGACACCACGTAGTGAGCAAGGTATCCATGTGGTACAAATGTTAACTTTGAGAATTTCTTCCAAATGAAAATCGAGCATATGCAATCAGTCTACTGCTCGATTGTCAATATTGCTGCGGTGAGAGCAATATCCTACTTTTTGTCAACATTTTGTTTGCTTGTTGTTGTTTTCGACTTGATACTTCTGTCGTTGTCTTCCATGTGATGTTGGTATGCTTTGAAACATGTTAAACACATAAAACTTTGCTAAAAGACATCCCACGACGTCTGTTAATCTTTAAAAGATCCACGTGTATAAATTTGTTACTTTATCGCAGTTTAGTCCTTTTTTATCAGGTACAATTTCAGTTAGTTTTGCCATACATTTTTCAAACAGTTTTAAGCTTAGTGTACATTAGTAGGTATATTTTAAACTTACATTATGAGAAAACCAATTAATGAAAGTAAACCAAATTTTACCCAATGAAAGACAATAGTTACTAGGGTACACATGCCAAATTTGACACCTGAAAATCCCGAAAAAGATATGCATACAATTGCATTACTTTTCAAACTACCCTAGTATTTAATCATAATTACGCCGTAAACCTATTATAGTCTATATATCAAGTCTCTGAATCTACATATCAAGTCTCTGAATCTATTTGACAAGGGTATAAACTCGCACTTCACTTTACAATTAATAATCATTAACTGAGTGACCTCATGTATGTCTTGACGTCATCACAACATCGAAGTTCGAGGACGTCATATTGATTTATTTTCACGAGATTGTTAAACTCATAATTCATTTACAGGCATTAGTTTCTGTTCTTACAAAGGACACTACTACACACAGGACGAAACATGGACAGATGGGTGTAGCCAAACATGTACATGTACTAACGCTCATGAGGGAATGTATTCATGCAGAGCTGTGTACGTAGAGATAAAGTTCTTTTACTGCATTATAGGCTAGTGGCCGAGGAATGGTTTTTGGTCGGAACCCCTCCCCATGGTAGAACATTTCACAACCTGTTTTTTATTGAAGCGGGAGATATTGTACGTTGGAAAACGATGGTTGTGAATCTTGGATCAATGTAGGTCATTTTGAAAATCGACGTTTTATGTGTGTTTTTTAGTATTTTGAGAGGCAATTTTAGGACGTATTTTGTCTATGTACAGAACAAGGCAGGTACGATTTAGCCCAGGAAAAGCAAATCACAGTCGTTATTATCGTAGGATCATATTACATTATGGATGGCTTATAACATCTAAAAAATCCAGCTCTTTAATTGTAATTCTATATTGACCCCAGACATGGTTGTCCACGCATAGTCTCAGATTTTGAAAATATTTTGCCGTTTTTTTGGTATTCACCCACAAAAACGATTTCAGGGCTCAAAACTTCATTTTTCATACCGTTGCTATGGCAACAGAGGAAATTCGATTTTTGCTATTTTTCACATTTTTGAAAAACGAATTTTGCCATTTTTACGCTTTTTTAAGAAGGACTAGAGACAAAAATGGCCATCACACACCCTATTATTTCATAATTTGTGTTACATATACTATTGTAGAACTGTTTTACTGTTTAAGATATGATCCAGGTCGATCGAGAATTTTTTTGTTCTCATTTTGGTGTGACCCCTTTTCTCAAATCTCTGTTTTTCTAAAAAATGAAAAAGAATGGGTTTTCCAAATTAATTTGAATGAGTTAGCACCCGGACCCAGATATCACACATATATCTTTGAAGACAGTTAGTATAGGCCAGTAGAATAGGTCGAACCTGGGGAAAAAATTCAGATGTTATCAAACTCTTCGGATTTCTACTCCCCAAGTGCCCCAGAACAACAGAAAAAAAGTCCCAAGAAAAATCTCTTGGGGAAAATTTTTGACGCCATTTTGAAATTTTGCATAATAACGCATCGGCAAAATATTTTAGGACATTTTTGAAAATGCAAAATTTTGCACAAAGTATATCATGTAACATATCAAACTGACCAGTAAACTATCAGGAACGATTTGCAAATAGAAATATTTCTTTATTTGTAATATAGAAAAAATAAGCCCCAAAATATTTTTTTTTGCTTCAAAATGACCATCATTTCATTTTCAGTACCGGACACTTATTGTTTATTTAGTTCAATAACCATTGATAATAGTAAATGATCCACATACACTAACATACTCTATACCAAAATAACCATTCAAACAATGACACAATGAAATGTTTTAACAATGGATATGTCTATATGTGTACCAACATTAATGTCAAATATCAATTTCGGCATCGTTGAGAACAGGATCGAGAGAAGGATTAACAGCTCTTTCCGCGACACCCACCACAGGCCACTCAACACTTGATTCCATTTCTATGACAAGAACACTGGTTTGTGACGCACTGGTACTTTTACTTTTGCAATGAATGGGTTCGCAGGTGCTTGCTCCATGTTTGTCATTATATGGCGCATAACTTGTTTATCCTGAGCCCAACCCCATTCTGAAGCATCGAGACATGAGGTACTTAGGTCTTCCCCTGAGCTATTTGTGATAATGGGATGTTCTTTCCATTGGTGATATTCTCTATGGTTCAATTAGGTTGCATTGGGCAACCATTATTTGTTACCAAAACTGCCTTAATGATGTGTGGGGTCGTGATTCACAATTTGAAACCATACAACTTGGAGAAAACAGATTTCCCAGCATTACTGATTTCGTCTTGTGTACTTTCCCAATTGTTATCGTGGCTGCTTCGTCTTAAATTTTGTGTGATTTTGCAAGTCTTTAGTGCCTTTAGTAAATGGGTTTTCCCTTGTCCAAATGTAGAGGTGTCGCAAGCTACAAGCTACAAGCATGGATCTAAAGTATATTCATATTCACAATAATAGGGTCCATTACAGCATGAGCTTCTCTGATGCCATGTATTTCTGCAGCTTTCAAACTATGCTTATTCTCTTTCCTTATGTGGATATCAGCCATGTCGGTCAACCAGTGGTGTAGTAGCATTATGAAAATGCAAGTGTCTTCAGCAACAACTGCCACTGATTGGCCATTTTGTGTGTATGTCAGAGCCGTCGATACGATAAGGATGTCTGCATCACTGTCACTGCATATATAATAATCGAATCCATATCTTTTCTTGCCCTTTCTACTGTAACTTACACAGATGGAAACAGCCATTTCAAGCTTTTGAGGTATCTACATCAATCTGACACAGCCTTTTCTGGTTCTACAAGTTTCCTAACAATCAATGTCAAACCATTTCTGGCTCTATGGTGTACATTTCACTGCTGGGTAATGTATTTTCTGGCTCTACTGAGTATGGAATACTACCTAATACTCATAAAGCTGGCTTTCTGGGGTACAAAGAAGATGGTAACAGCAGTTTATAGTCTTCTGTGTAGTATCTACCTAACTCAGTTGAAAACAGTCATTTTTGGCTTTCTGTGATTTCTACCACAGTCAAAAGCAGCCATTTCTGGCCTTTGGAGGTACCTAATAAAGTCAAACACAGCTGTATTTGGCTTCCTAATGTACCAACAGCTGTTTCTGGGTTTCTGGTGTACCCACCACATTCACAGCCAGATACAACACTTGCAGGCTTTCTAAGGTACATACATCACGGGGACACAGCCATTTCTGGCTTTCTGAGGTACATACCTCAGCGGGATACAGCCACTTCTGGCTTTTGTAGGTACACACCACAGCGAGATACAGCCATTTCTGGCTTTCTGAGGTACATATCTCAGCGGGATACATCCATTACTGGATTCTTAGGTACACACCTCAGCGTGATACAGCCATTTCAGGATTTCTGAGGTACATATCTCAGTGTGATACAGTCATTTCTGTCTTTCGGAGGTACATACCTCAGCGAGATACAGCCATTTCAGGCTTTCTTGGGTACATGCCTCTGCGAGATACAGCAATTTCCGGCTTTCTGACGTACATACCTCAGAGGGATACAACAATTTCTGGATTTCTTAGGTACTTACCACAGCCAGGTTCAGCATTATTTTAGGTAGGAGTACCTAACACAGCTAGATACAGAAATGTATGTTGCGGAATATTTGAAGCTCTTATTCATACCATGAGAAGTATATAACAGAGAAAGTTATTATGTTCCATTATCATTAAATATCAAACTCAATAATAACGGTTTTGAGTTTATAGTTAGACACTTTAAAACACACCTTTGGTTCTAGTACATGTATATCTAATTGTGCATTGTTTTACGCAATTTTAACACTACATTTTTTCACAATAGCTAAGCACTTGATCTAGCGATGTATTTTGCCAAATCCCCCAAATCATACTTTTCTTTGAGAATTTTTTATGTTTTACCTTAAATAGCTCATTAATTTCATAACATTTTGATACTACATTCTGATATATTAAACCGCATATTCATATTGTAGTGATTTATTTCCAAATCAAATTATTAAAAGCACTGTATTCCATCAATTAAAAAATTCACACTTTTGGCTTATATTTTGAGGGTTTTTACCCCAAAATGGCCTATGTCGCCCTCGATATGCAATGAAAAACAATACTTATTTATCTGATTTGTGTTTCTGATATCCTTCCGGTCAGTTTGATATGTCAAAAGCCATATTTTATGAATCTTTTATCATTTTCAAAAAAGATCCTAAATTTCTTGGCAATGGATATACACGCCAAACTTCAAAGCATCATAAAAAAAGTTTCCTCAAAAGGGATACATTAGAACTTTTTTTCTGTGATATTAGGAATCCTGTAAAGTAATATATGCATATTGTAGTTATATATTTTCAAATCAAATTATTAATAGTGCTGTAGTCAATCAATTCCAAAATTTCACAATTTTAGCTTATATTTTGTCAAATTTGAACCCAAAATAGCCCATTTCGCTCCAAATATGTAATTAACAACAATATTTATATCTGATTTGGGTTTCTGACATCTTTCCGGTCAGTTTGATATGTCACATGCAATACCTTATGAAATTTTATCATTTTCAAAAAAGTTCCCAAATTTCTCGGCAATGGGGTATACATGCCAAACTTCAAAGCATCATAAAAAAGTTTCCCCAAAAGGGATTTGTTGGGACTTTTTTTCCATGATACTAGGGACCATGTAGAGTATAAAATCGAAGAGTTTGATAACATCTGAATTTTTTCCCCAGGTCACCATTTTTTGGTCTTATTCTACTGGCCTAGTATAGGTGTTCATGGCCTTAAAGTTTTTGTCAGGGTGCAAATGAGATATTTTTTGTAAAAATGTGCCAAAGAATGGCTTTTTTCATTTTTTAACAAAAATCTATTTTGATAGATTTAACTAGTATTCGAAATAATTTCTAATAATATCCATAATTAAGCGTAACAGGTACATAGGAAGAATACAAATTACCAAATAAAGTGTTTGTTAGTAAAATAATGGTTAATGGTCAACACATATCTGAGGAAAACAATGTTAAAACCATACCCCACCCACTTTTTAACAGGTAGGACCTATTTTTTTACAGTATTTCGGGAATAAATAGAAATATACGCTTTGTAATGGTGAGATATTTGGTAAAATATGTCCATTAGACATTCATGTTTCAATTTGGTTAAGAATAAAGTAAATAAGCATGTGGCTGTTGCCTTGGTTACCAAGGAAACGTTGTAGAAAAAGGATGTAGTTTTCAAATGAATTCCCAAAAACTTGAGATAAAAGTAGTGCATTTACTTGATATATTGATAATAAATAATCAAGTGATTTCAGATAGGACAGCTCTTTAATTTTATATGATGCATGTATAAGTTACTCAGATAGTTGCCATGGCAACCAATCATTAAACAGTGAAAAATCCACTTTTTGACCATATTTTCACAATTTTCAAAATAATGCTGCATGCTAGTAGATATCTGGTATGAATGTGGTATGTAAATCATCCCAATTGAGAAGAACTGCATTTCTAACTGGCGTATGACCACGTTATCATTGTAGTTACCATGGCAACGAAGCAAGGAAGGTGGAAAAATCACTTTTCTGTATTTTTTATCTTACACTGCGTATAAGTGGATATTAGTTATTGGTATAGTGTGTTTATCACCTTAATTGAAGGGTGTTCCATTTCTCACTGATTTATGGCAGTGTTGGTATGGTGGTTACCATGGCAACCAAGCATTGAAAAGGGAAATTTCCACTTTTTAATTGTATTTTCATAATTTTCAAAATAATGTTGCATGTTAATTGTTGCATATATCTTGTGTGGATATAGTTTGTTAAGCATGCTAATTGAGAAGCGCCCCATTTCTAACCGACCTATGACAATGATATGTTGGTAGTAACTATGGTAACTAAGCAAATAGAAGGAATAGCACCTTTTTATGTTTTCAAAAGAATGTCTCTTGTTTGTTGATACTCTGGTATGGATATAGAGTGTAAATCAACCTTATTGAGGAGCGCCCCATTTCTAACTGACGTATGACATCGTTAGTATGGTAGTTACAATGGTAACTAAGCAATAAAGAACGAAAAATAACGTTTTTACTGTACTTTTAAATGAAAGTTGCATGCTAGTAGATATCTGGTATGGAAATAGTGTGATAATCATCCTTATTGAGAAGCGCCCCATTTCTAACTGCCATATGACTATGATATTGTGGTAGTTACCATGGTAACCAAGCAAAAAAGAAGGAAAAATCACATTTTTTACGTTTTCAAAAGTATGCCTCTTGCTAGTAGATATCTAGTATGGATATAGTGTGTTAATCATCCATATTGAGGTGCGCCCTACTTCTAACTGACTTAAGGCCTTGTAATTATGGTAGATACCATGGAAACCAAGCAATAAAGAATGAAAAACATGTTTTTCCATCTTTAACGTGATTTTTCCTTCTTTTTTGTTTGGTTACCATGGTAAATACCATAATAACGTGGTAAAACATGTGTTCAAATTGGAGCATTACCAATTAGAATGATTAATAAACCATATTCATACCAGAAATGCTACATGTATGCAACATTCTTTTGAAAATACTGTAAAAAGCTTATTTTTTCTTCTTTCTGGCTTGGTTACCATAGAAACTACCATAATAATGTGGTCATACATCAATAAGAAATGGGTCGCTTCTCGATAAGGATGATTAACACCCTATACCCAATACAAATATCTACTAGTATGCGACATTCTTTTGAAAATACAGTAAAACGTGACTTTTCCTCCTTTATTGCTTGGTTACCATGGTAACTACCATAATATCATGGTCATACGCCAGTTAGAAATGGAGTACTTCTAAATTAGGATGATTAACAAGCTATATTCACACAAGATACCTTTTAGTATGCAACATTCTTTTGAAAACTATGAAAATACAGTTAAAAAGTGGAAATTTCCCTTTTTGATGCTTGGTTGCCATGGAAATCACCATACAAATACGGTCATAAGTCAGTTAGAAATGGAACATACTTTAATTAGGATGATAATCCAAGAACTAATAACCTCTTATATGCAGTATTAATTACGAAATACAGTAAAAAGTGATTTTTCCGCCTTCCTTGCTTCGTTACCATGGTAACTACAATGATAACGTGGTCATACGTCAGTTAAAAATGTTGCACTTCTGAACTGGGATGATTTACAAACCAAATGCATACCAGATATCTACAAGCATGTAGCATTATTTTGAAAATTGTGAAAATATGGTCAAAAAGTGTATTTTTCACTGTTTAATGATTGTTTACCATGGCAACTATCTGAGTAACTTATCCATGCATCATATAAAATTAAAGAGCTGTCCTATCTGAAATCACTTGATTATTTATTATCAATATATCAAGTAAATGCACTACTTTTATCTCAGGTTTTTGGGAATTCATTTGAAAACTACATACTTTTTCTATAACGTTTCTACAACGTTACCTTGGTAACCAAGGCTACAGCTACATGCTTATTTACTTTATTCTTAACCAAATTGAAACATGAATGTCTAATGGACATATTTTACCAAATATCTCACCATTACAAAGCGTATATTTCTATTTATTCCCGAAATACTGTAAAAAATAGGTCCTACCTGTTAAAAAAGTGGGTGGGGTATGGTTTTAACATTGTTTTCCTCAGATATGTGTTGACCATTAACCATTATTTTACTAACAAACACTTTATTTGGTAATTTGTACTCTTCCTATGTACCTGTTACGCTTAATTATGGATATTATTAGAAATTATTTCGAATACTAGTTAAATCTGTCAAAATAGATTTTTGTTAAAAAATGAAAAAAGCCATTCTTTGGCACATTTTTACAAAAAATATCTCATTTGCACCCTGACAAAAACTTTAAGGCCATGAACACCTATACTAACTGTCTTCAAAGATATATGTGTGATATCTAAGTCCGCGTGCTAACTCATTTAAATTATTTTGGAAAACCCATACTTTTTCATTTTTTAGAAAAACAGAGATTTGAGAAAAGGGGTCACACCAAAATGAGAACAAAAAAATTCTCGATCGACCTGGATCATATCTTAAACAGTGAAACAGTTCTACAATAGTATATGTAACACAAATTATGAAATAATAGGGTGTGTGATGGCCTTTTTTGTCTCAAGACCTTCTTAAAAAAGCGTAAAAATGGCAAAATTCGTTTTTCAAAAATGTGAAAAATAGCAAAAATCGAATTTCCTCTGCTGCCATAGCAACGGTATGAAAAATGAAGTTTTGAGCCCTGAAATCGTTTTTATGGGTGAATACCAAAAAAGCGGCAAAATATTTTCAAAATCTGAGACTATGCGTGGACAACCATGTTTGAATTTGCCTGGTTTGAATATAGAATTACAATTAATAGCTTGAGAAATAATACTTTTGGGGTAAAAACATAAAAAAATATAAACGAAAAGTGCGAATTTTAGGAATCGGTGCACCACAATTTCATATATCAATCTATTCGAACTAAAATCACTTGGATGGGGAGGTAGTGATCTGTAGTTTAATATATCAAAAATCTATTGATCAGCTATTACTCAAATTGCGATAATTTTGGGGTTAAATTGTTATAAAAGCATAAACGAAATGTGCGAATTTTAGGAATCGGTGCACCACAATTTCATATTTCAATCTATTCGAAATAAAATCACTTGAGTGTGGAGGTAGTAACCTGTAGTTTAATATATCAAAAATATATTGACCAGCAATTACTCAAAATGCGATAATTTTGGGGTTAAATTGTTAAAATTATAAACGAAAAGTGCGAATTCTAGGAATCGGTGCACCACAATTTCATATATCAATCTATTCGAACTAAAATCACTTTGGTAGGGAGGTAGTAATCTGTAGTTTAATATATCAAAAATCTATTGACCAGCTATTACTCAAAATGCGATAATTTTGGGGTGAAATTGTTAAAATTATAAACGAAAAATTTTTGGAATCGGTCGACTACAATGTCATCTTTTATTTCATTTGTATTTAATCACAGCGATATGTAGGTATGAAGGTCAGGTTGAATACGTCGATGTCCTACTTGCGGAATTTATGTGCGAACTCGCTAGATTTGGGGCAAAATTTCACAAAAATAAGAGAAAATGCGATTTTTTGGAATCGGTAGATTGCAGAGTCATTTATGATGTAATTTGAAACAAAATCACCTCAATGAGTACATAATAATATATAGTTTAGGGTGTTAGAATATCTTAAGCATAGGTACACGGCAAAATGAGATATTTTGGGTTAAAATATCACGAAAAATGAACAAAATGTGAATTTTGAGAATAAGTAGACGACAATGTCATTTATGATTTTGAACAATCGTGGTGTGTATGTATAAAGTCCGGTGTAAAACATAACATGTAGCGTCTGGATATTGTTGAAATTGAGATATTTTATCCCAAACCTCTAAACCGAAAAGCTGGATGTTTGGAATCTGCAGAATACAAATTCATACATAGTTTATTATTCTGATTGGAACAAAGTAACTTCAGTAAAAACTATTGAATTAAGTAAATTTGCAATTGTATACAATTCAATGTTTTGAGGCTAAGCCTTACAAAATATAAGATACTAGTATACGACAGAGGAAAGCCAATCAAAGCCAATCAAATAAGCTCATCATGAACAATTGGTGCCCTGTTGAGCTTAAATATTACCCCAACATTTGAATTTCCCAGAAATGTTCCAATGTGTTTTCATTAGCAGATTAATCTTCCTAGCGATAAAGGATATCAAATCGCCTATTGTTACAACCATCATGAGTCCTATCGGATGCTCAACACTAAATACGTACATGTACATGAAATATGTTCTTGACGTGCATTTCAATGCCGTTTATGCCAATACAACTATAAATATCAAATGTCACCAAGGTACGCGCCAAGACTTTTTAAAGACTGCAACACTTTAACCGCACCTAATTATTATCTACATTGTACGATATATTAATTAATGGATAAGACTGGAGACTAGGTCCCACCGAAGAAATCCTCATCGGCGCTGTGGAATGAAAAATTAATGCATTAATTGAAATTTCCCGGCGTAAGCATACTAGCGATGTAAATGCAATTGTAGATTTCTCATAAATTCCAAGAAGCTTCCCCAAGTCCAGAGAATCCTGTTCCCGAAGCTCTTTTAGTTTCATCAAGGGTGAATCGCCGCCAAAACAAATATGCTCTTTTTGAATTATTGAAAATTGAAATTAACACTAATTATTTCCTAACCACTGCGGGTTTAAATAACACGCATAGCTGCTCAGTAAGACAGACAGCTTGGAAATAGCCACTAGGTTTAATGCTCTTATAACCAGCGCTTTGTCTGGTGGTCCAAATCAGATCATGTGCATGTCTTATGTCTGTACAAATACCTACATATTCATGTACAACTCAACGTTTGTCAAAAGTAATGCTATTGAAACTAGTTGTTGGTCGCAACACTATTACCCCGCAATTGTACCCTGCCATATTGCATACATGTATGGATATATATTTGTTGACAAGCTGTTTTAAAATAATATTTTACAATCGAACGAGAGTCTCAATCTACAAGATATGTTCTGCTTAATTTGATTCGGTTCGGCTTTGTTTCGTTCTGTCCTGTTTTGTTCCGTATATTACAGCTTGATATCATGTGTAATGATTCAGCTGGGGTTATGGTGTTAAACTGTTTTATGTTGTTATGTGTTACCCTTGACTACGACGCCAATAGAACATTGGTGTTTTAGTAGATTCAAAACAATCAATATTGATTAAAACTTACATAATTTAACATAGTATCGGGTATGCGACATGTTCCTTGTCAACATCTTCATATCATGATTCTAATGAACTATTTTAGTTTGTTAAATACTTCGTGGCTGAAATCGCTGTGTTAATTATATATGCTGAACTTATATCAGACGTGTTCATACGGTTAACAAGCATAATCTGGAGAGTGGGATGGCCAATTCAGAGCTCCATAACTGTCCTTTTGCGTATGGTCGATTACAAGAGCAGTGCAATGACGGACATCATACAAGATATAATTACAAACGTATATTCAAAGCCACAGTGTCGGTGTTGCTCGGTGATCCTGACAGACCTGTATTATCGCTAGCAGTAAAGTTCTAAACCTTCTGTTTTAGTGATATCTAATGTTGACATTATGACATCTGTATACCCATTCGTATGACGGTCAAGTACGCTTCCTACTTCCTTCCAAGTCATACTATATTTTTCGATATATAAACAATATTTACAAAAACCGCGTGACCAAGAATAATGTTACTATGGTTATAAAACATAAAGTAAGCTTACTATAATTATGTTCTTACTGTGTAATTTGATTAACCCATCAAGCATCAATTTTCCTGCATCAATAGCGATACTCGGATTTGGTGATTTCTCGTTTCCGTTACACCATAGCATGACCTATCAGTGAAGTCAATGTATAACTGTTGACTCATCCATTGTAGAGAAGTACTCTCAAACTACCAAGGTCGTTTTGAACGAGCATGGCCCATGTCATGGAGCGTATACATGGTATTCTCGAACACAGAACTCCTTCATGCAACATTGACCAAATTATTATTTTTATAATTGTATGAATATGTAACCTGCATGCGTTGTTTGGGTTAATTCGAAGTAGGGATGGCGTGTCAAAGAGCTTGAACCATTATGAACCAGTTCCAGCTTCCATGGTAGTCCGCTTTGTCAACACCATGTAGTACACCTGATTTCAATGGACTGGTTTTCACTGTGTGGTGAATACCACAGACGACCCTTACCTGGCAGTGAGTAGTACCTCGCCCACATATTCCACCCGATCGTCACGTGTCTACTATGTAGACATATTTCGTATGTCACTATAAATAAGGTTGAAGCTTACACCGAATGATACTTTACCCTAATATTGAACGATAGAATGGGACAACAGTTTTGAAATCTTAAATAACATATTACTTAACACATTTTGTAGTGAATTTTATCAAATCAGATCATCAATGACACTGTATTCAACTGATTCCGAAATTTCACATTCTTAGCTTTTTTTTGTATCTTTTTATCCCTAAATTTTTCAATTAAAACAGTAGCCAAATACTACATTTCTGATGTCTGAAACTGCATGTCATTACAAACAGGTCACAGTTGTTCAACATCACATCAAATCATTAATGACATTGAAATCTACCGATTCTCAAAATTCACAATTTTGGTTCTTATTTCGTAATATTTTACCTCAATATAAATAATTTTGCAGAGTACCTAGGCTTAAGCTATTTTAATATCTTAAACAACATATTATTATGTACTCTTTGAGGTGATTTTGTTTCAAATTACATCATAAATGACACAGCAGTTCACCGAATCCAAAAAATGCATTTTTCGCTTATTTTTGTGAAGTTTGACCCAAATTTAGCGAGTTTTGCACAGATTCCAGCAAGTAGAACCTCGACGTATTAAACCTGACCTTCATACCTACATATCTCTGTGATTAACTTTCAAATGAAATAAAAGATGACATTGTAGTCGACCGATTCCAAAAATTCACACTTTTCGTTTATAATTTTAACAATTTCACCCCAAAATTATCGCATTTTGAGTAATAGCTTGTCAATAGATGTTTGATATATTAAACTACAGGTTACTACCTCCCCATTAAAGTGATTGTATTTCGAATATATCGATATATGGAATTGTCGTGCACCGATTCCAAAAATTCGGACTTTTCGTTTATAATTTTAACAATTTAACCCCAAAATTATCGCATGTTGAGTAATTTCTGGTCAATATATTTTTGATATATTAAACTACAGGTTACTACCTGCACACACAAGTGAATTTATTTCGAATAGATTGATATATGAAATTGTGGTGCACCGATTCCTAAAATTCGCACATTTCGTTTATGCTTTTATAACAATTTAACCCAAAAATAATCGCAATTTGAGTAATAGCTGGTCAATAGATTTTTGATATATTAAACTACAGATTACTACCTCCCCATCCAAGTGATTATATTTCGAATAGATTGACATATGAAATTGTGGTGCACCGATTCCTAAAATTTGCACTTTTCGTTTATGTTTTTTTATGTTTTTACCCCAAAAGTATGATTTCTCATGCTATTAAAGAGCTGGATTTTTTAGATGTTATAAGCCATCCATAATGTAATATGATCCTACCATAATAACGACTTGATTTGCTTTTCCTGGGCTAAACCGTACCTGTCTTGTTCTGTACATAGACAAAATACGTCGTAAAATTGCCTCTCAAAATACTAAAAAACACACATAAAACGTCGATTTTCAAAATAACCTACATTGATCCCAGATTCACAACCATCATTTTCCAACGCCCAAGGCCTCAGCCTTCAATAAAAACCAGGTTGTGAAATGTTCTATCATGGGGAGGGGTTACTCCCATTTCTAAGCACCTTATTTAGGTTTGGCCACTAGCCTATTAATAAAAGTCAGTCCATGAAAACAATCGTCAATACACAATGTATGCCGAGCATAGACTTTATTTGATTTACGGATTTTTACTGAAACATGGCAGGCATATAAATGTGTCTCCATCTGGATTTGAACCCGGGTCGCCAGATTAGACGACACGCGCACTAACCACTTGCATGTAATGTTGAAGCGATTGCATACATTGTTGCACTAATGTTACGCAACTGGTATGGCTTCGATAGAAACAAGACATTTACAACATAACAATGTTGGTTCGATAATTAACGTAACTGTAAACCTAGAAACTTTCGCGGCTAGAAACTTTCGCGTTTTGCCGATTGTCGGCATATTCGCGGCTACAAACTTTCGCGTTTTTAAGTCTCCCGCGAACTCCGCGAACACTTAGTCGCATAGTGACAAAATTATTGATATTATAACCTGTCACATAGAACA
The DNA here is from genome assembly GCA_963678985.1 of Spisula subtruncata. Classification (NCBI taxonomy): domain Eukaryota; kingdom Metazoa; phylum Mollusca; class Bivalvia; order Venerida; family Mactridae; genus Spisula; species Spisula subtruncata. Next base: position 67,923,486 of record OY787661.1, read on the forward strand.
GAACAGAACAGAACAGAAGTTTATTGGATTTGTGCGTTCAGCACCTCATCACATACAAACAGTTTATACAAAATAACATATATACATATATACATGATCACATATAACAAAAGTTCGCAGATGGCAGATATTATAAATATTTGTTAGTATAGGAGAATGGACAATTATGACAATATTAATAATTGATTTACAACATAAGTGTTACTGGTTTTCATTTTGAATTTCTGACCGTTTTCGGTATGCATAAAACATATACTTACATAGGTTTATAAGGATAGTTTTAGTTGTGACGTTAAGCAATTCTAAACATTTAAACATGCTAGGATTTTGGTAATAATAACGTTTAATGTATTTTCGTCTATATTCAGAGTAACATGGGCATTTTAAAAGAAAATGAAACTCGTCTTCAATGTTTTCTCTATCGCAAAAAGTGCATAATCTTTCATTTCTATTTAACCTGTTTCTACTATATCTTCCGGTTTCAATAAGTAAGTTATGAGCGGATATTCGAGTTTTTGTGAGATTTCTTCGATCAACCTTATTTAACAAAACATTTAGGTATTCACATATGCCAAAGTTAAGTGTTAAATTGGCGTATAAAACATTAAGAACTGTACTGGAGTTTATGTCAGTACGCCATTTCTGTAAGAACCCGTCAATGACCCTTTGTTTAAATAATGGTAAAAATTTATTCACATAATACATATCTGGATTTTTCCATACATCGGAGAAGCCGTACTGGTCTAACAGATTTTTAACATTACAATACCAGGTTTTGAAACCTTGATTACCGTGTTCGACTGATTTGTAATACAAACTCTTTAATATAATGTTGTTTGAATCTTTTATTTTAAACCAATATTTGATAATCTGAATATACCTATTGACATACATAGGATAGCGACCGAGCTCGCCGTATACAGCTGCCGTACATGTACTTTGTTTGACACCAAGAACTTGCTTGCAAAATTTTAAGTGGACACGTTCTAAGTCCTTAGATTTAGTGAAGCCCCACACAGGGCAAGCATAATTCATAATGGACCCAACAAAAGAGTCAAATAATTGAACTGCTAACTTTGGTAATACGTCATATTTGTTTATATGTTTGATTAATACATTCATAGCCTTTAATGACTTGCCAACAACATATTGCTGGTTTAAGACAAATGTCCCAGTATAGTTAAAAACAACACCTAAGTAATTAAAATCATTGACTACTTCTAATAATGAATTGTTATAATACCATTGTTCGTTGTTCTTTATCGGTCCTCTCTTACGAAAGACAACAATTTTAGACTTAGTCGTATTTACTTCAAGGCCCCAAAAGTTACAATATTCATTTAGACGGTTTAAACTATTCTGGAGATCTTCGATCGAATGGCCAACTAAGACCATGTCGTCTGCAAAAAGTAAAATCATAATACATAGCTCATAAATATTCATTCCACAATCGAAGTTTCCCTGCAGACTCAGTTCTAGATCCTCTAGAAATAAAGCGAACAATACTGGGGAATTATTTTGGCCTTGTCTTAGTCCAATGGAAATATCGAAAAAATCGGATAAGGAGTTGCAGCCCTTGACACATGATTTAACAACAGAATACATAGCTTTAAACATTCTAAGAATTTTACCATCTAAGCCCATATTAAACAACTTGTACCACAACGCATTTCTATAGACTGAGTCAAAAGCCTTTGATAGGTCTATGAATGCACAAGGCAGTCTTAATTTATTAATCAGGGCATTTTCAACAAGACTGTGGAGAATAAATGCTGCGTCGACGGTGCTATAACCTTTTCTAAATCCGAATTGTGCATCAGACAGTCTATCGTTCTCTTCAAACCACGTTTCTACTCTTTTGGTTAGTATGCTAGTAAAAAGTTTGCCAAGATTGCTTAAGAGGGTAATTCCCCTATAGTTGTTGCTGTCATTGGCATCGCCTTTCTTATATATCGGTACGATATACCCGTGGGACCATGTTTCGGGAAAATACCCAGCGTTGAAGACAATGTTAAATAGGTCTGTTAAGTGGCCTACTAAGATGTCGATTGATTCGATTAAGAACTCATTTAGAAGATTATCGGCCGGACAAGACGTTTTACCGCGTTTTAAGGACTTAACAGCACTGCGCACTTCATCTGGTGTTATAGTTATATTTAAAGACGCAAATGTAGGATTATCAATATTAAAATCAGAATCCCGTACAAAATCTTCGGCATCCGGTACATGTGTGGTTTTAATATCATTGAATAATTTAGCAAAATAATCCTTAAATGAGTCAATGTGGATATTGTTTGATGTTTTGGTATTCTTAGATTTAAAGTGATTCCAAAACTGTTTGGGTTTCTTGTTTCGTAAGTCACACAGTTCCTTACATTTTCGCATTTTGTAGGCTCGTTTAGCTTTACGCACTAATTTCTTATACAATGACTTCCTATCACATAGTAACTGTCTATTAGCAACCGATTTGTACCTATTGAAATTTGCAAGCGCTTCTAAGTAAGACCGTTTGGCTACATGGCATTCGGTGTTGAACCAACTATTATTGCGTGAATCATTGTTAGTCATTGTTTTAAATTCTTTTTCGAAATATGGATTTGCACAATTAGAAATGACGGCTGAAAATGTATTAACAACTTCATCAACACCGTTATTCGATCCATCAAAGCTATTTAGTATATGGTTAAGTTCAGTAAGATTGGAGATAAACCCGCTCCTAAACAAAGATCGTTTCTCACTATCCCATTTATAATACACTCGATTTCCTGAGTCATTATTAACAGTGTTTACCGGTATCTCACGGATAGAAGACTTAATGGAGAATAGTAGCGGTGCATGATCGCTAAATGCATTGAACTGGCCAATTGTAAATGAGCTTATAACATGAAAATCATTATCCCTTGTTAACACATAGTCTATAGTACTACTAGCCTGTCGGCTAAAATATGTATACGCGCCTATATTACAGTCATTATATAATCTTCCATTCACAATTCGCATAGACATAGCTTTACACAATTCAAGCATACGAATACCTCGTGTATTACAAATCTTATCTAGTGAGGCCCGTACAACGGGTATGTCTGGTATATAGTTATCGGAGTCAATATCATTTACAATGGTATCATGCATCACAAAATCAGGCTTGTCACCTACCCTACAATTCCAATCGCCCGCCAACAGTACAGTACCCATACTTTCAAAGTGCATAATGTCATGACAAATAGCATCAAACAAATTAACATCATACAATGCGTTAATGGGCGAATCATCAGACCATAAGTATACAGCACATAGGTATATATCATTTTCAAAAGAAAAGTATGTTTTATCAAATTTCAGCCACAGAATCGTATCATAATTATTTTTCACAACAGATACACCACCAGTCAGTTCGTTTTTTACATATATAACTATACCTCCACTGTGTCTCTTGGCTTTTTTATGTTTGAATTTCCGGTAAAAGTTATAGGGTGTAAAACCTTGAATGTCAATATTAGAATCAGAATGTGTCCATGATTCGGTTAATATAGTAACATCATTTGCTTTGATATGGTTCTGGAATTCACAATCACTTAGTTTATCGTCTGTTAACCCGTTGCAATTCCAAACACATATCTTAAGTTCATTCTCCACGCAATTCTAGCTTCCGATGGTAACAGGTCGGCCGTCGATGTAGAGTGTGTCGTACGAAATCCACGCATTTTTCCTAGCTTTCTTCGCCTCCTTTAATTTGGGTACGAGTTTGCGTCGTTTTTCCATTATTTCAGATGGAAACTGCTCAGCCACATAGTAGGGTGTATTTTGTAAATTGTGACATTGTTTTCGAATTAGTTCTCGGTGTTTGAACTCGGCAAATTTACAAATGATAGTTCTATTACGTATAGGGGTGCCATCTTCTCTATGGTCTCTGCCACGATGAGCCCTTTCTATTTTGATAGAGTTGACAGTATCTACGGCAATTTTGAGTTTATTAACGAGGAAGTCACGGATTTTGGTCTCGCAATCGGATGGTTTCTCATCTTTGCTTTCCTGGATCCCGCCAAAAATCAAGTTGTTGCGCATACTTTGTGATTTCAAATATATAAGTTCTTCATTCATTTTAGCGTTTTGAGCTGCTAGGGCAGTAAGCTCAGACTCCATTTTGGCATCATTGAATTCTAAATGTTCCATTTTATCATCAATAGTTGCAAATTTCTCGTCAAACTTTTTATTAGAATCATGTACTGATAGCCTCAGTTTGTTTAAGTCACTGTCGAATTTATCAACTTTTTGTTCAAGGATAGTAAGTGTTTCTAGCTTCGTCTCCACTTTTTCAAGTCTGATATCAATCTTTTGTAGCATAGTAATAACCGTGCCAAGCTCAGCACTGGTGGGCTCGACCGAAGTTGGACTGGTGTTACTGGCCATTTTTGGTGTACTGGTGTCACACTGATCCAAGAAAACAGATGAATCATCAAATAGCACAGAGTTTGCTTGATTTAATATTTCACTTACAGTTTTATCGTCCCCCGCCGAACCTCTCGTCTTCAATGACTTATTTGAATTTTGAATATCTTCGTCCGTGCTGCTTCCTTTTTTACGTTTAATAACTCTTTTCCGAAAACCTTTTCCCATCGCTTAATCCAGCACAATAAAGTCACTTCACTTGCACAAATAACATCATTTCCAATAATTATTAGTCCAACAAAATTGCTAAAATCCATCAAAAACATCAGAGCAAATTTTAAACGCGTCCATCTTGGTCACGTGATCATGTAAGTATTACATACATTGCTCGGTTCGTATATAATTGCTTCTTAATTATAGTTCGCACCTTCGTTATACCCTCTCAAACTCTTTTTGGTGTAGATAGTTACCTATTGTATTTTTTACACAAATTGCAAACTACGCTGGTAATGTTTTCACAGTTTTATTGACCCTATCAGTCATTTTGTATTATGACATACCCGGTAAAAACAGCGCTATTTACATGCATGTTCATATATTGAGTGTATTGTTAAACACGTTTTCAAGATTTTTAAAAAAAAGTGATTTCATTAATGTACCGTGATGATAAAATACTTTATTAAAAAAGTACATACACTTAGCATTCCATCTTTTGACAAAATAACACTTATAATACGGTCTTATAAACGTCGTACCAAAATGATGAATGTCCTTCAAAAACGAGAAACTTTCGCGTTTTTTTGTCCTGGACATGTTCGCGGCAATTTACTTTCGCGGATTTTTACTAACCGCGAACACCGCAAACTTAAATCGCGCAAAATAATTTCTAGGTTTACAGTATCTATATCACACGACAAGTAACTTCCCTTGTAACCGGGTTAATATAGTGAGTACGTTTCTAGTATAACGGTCTGGATTTGTGTTCGAAAAAAATGCTGCGAACTTCTGTTGTCAATTGATATATACATGTATATATAAAATTATATATACTCGTCGAATCTATATAATACTCGTTGTTAGCAAATGTTATTAATAAATTATAAAAATGTCCAGAACTCGTTTCATATTCATATAAATGTATATGGATTTAACACAAGTGATAGATTCTCTGTATCTTATTGTATATGTTAAATTATAATTGTAATGCCATCAAACAATGTGAACTATTTTGGTGCATTTTAAGTTATGGAAGGGTTCAATTAAACACTATTGATATTGTTTATGTCCTCAGCTGGTTTTGAATCAAATTGATTTCTGTCCTTTTATTATTTTGATTACTTTGATAACATGGGAGATTTCCAAACAAACAGTACAGTACTTGTATTAAAAGTTACAATTAGTTTTATCTAACTTAACCCATATAATTACATAATTCAGGTGCTTGAACTGGAATAATCTTCCATCGATGTGTCATATGGACGACACTGCTCCAGGGTTATGCTGCCAACAACCCCGATGTCCACATGATATTGTGATCACAATACCAAAAGCCTTCAAGAACCTGTACCCAGGTTACGTTTATGTTTGATGTGTTCTACAGATTTGTATTCTTTTTGTTCTGCTGTGAATTATTATAAAAATGTTAGTCATTTAATTGTAATAATTTTTATGGAATAATTAACAGTTCATACTTAGCATTCATTTAATAATATGGGAGCTGATTACATAATTAAAACTGTATATCAGTTTGACATTTAATCATTTAAAAAAAACTTTTTTTAAATATATGAAATGGAAATAGTTCTTACCTACCTGAATTTTGTGGAATAAAGATAGACATTCTACCATACCATACATCAAGCACTATTACCATTGGCAAACTTGAATGTTCCTTGAATTTGGAGTTTCAACTGTGACCTTCACCTTAGAGATAGGAACATGTATATGACACACTTGGAGTTGAAGTTGACATTAAAATGGTGAAAATCAATAATGTAGTCAACAAGACTCACGATTATTGCAAAGCAATAAAAGTCCCCTACCGGTTGTAGAAACCAGAATCGTTGCCATAGCAACCAGAATCGATGACGAAGGAACAAAATTATTACACGTTCATGATCTACATATTGCCATGTATCATGTTTTCAGTGTCATGGAAAAATATGAAGCACTTTTAAAATTATCGCATAATGAAGAAAAGTGACAATTTTAGCATGATTTATTGTCTATTTGTTGTCATAGCAATCAGAAACAGAATCAAGACAGGTGAATGATCTTCATATTGCCATGAACTCATTTGTTAAGTTTCATGCAAAATCAATAAGTACTTTTAAAGTTATCGCATAAGCCAGAAAAGTGTGACGGACTGACGAAGCGCAAACCATAGGTAGGTGTCACTTGTTAAGGACTAATAAGCTATAATACTTTTTCATATTATATGTATATCTGTTTGATTAATATATAACCAAAGGACCTTGCGATTATATAAATAAATATGTAGATAAATTTGCCCACATTAACACAGAAGTAAAATTATACCTATGATTGCAACGTGTTTGTCAAAACGAAAGTAAACACGAACTATTCTTACATAAACATCTTCTCTATTCCAACATGGCAACTGAACTCCATGGCATGGACAGTTTATGGGTTGATAACAATACAAAATCCAGCCTTGTCTGATTCAATCCGTGTCTATTAGTTGTCTAATACCGGTGCTTAAAGCGAATAACTTGCAGTTTCTTCAACTGTCGCCTCCATCGAGTGTTGAATAATAATTGGTTAAAACTCGATGTCAGTCGTACAGTGTAAGTGTGGATTACCTCCCTTATCATTACACTTCAACTTCAACTTCAATGTTGTACTCTCCAACGCCACTAGGGCATTTACTGAAGAGGGTTTAAAACTATCCGCAGTGTAGAGTGCGGGGCGCTTCATAAAAAGTATGTAGCGTTTGCCAAAAAGTTTAACATGTATCTACACTATACAACCGACCTGTAGCACTAGGCGCGGTAGACTGGCAGTGGCCTTACTGCCGACTTGAAGGAGTCCAGGCTCGGGGCTGTCACCACTGATGTAGGTAGAGAATTCCAGATTGTTATTGTCCGAGGGAAGAATGAATGTTGGTACGCATTACGCAGACACTGAGGTGGTATGAAGTTTTGCGATGTTCACATGTTGACAAGCGGTCATCGTGTAAAAAAGAAATGACATAGTCAGAAACAATGTCAACAATAGCACCAGAAGGTCACTGTTTCGTTTAAAACAATGTTCCAAAACGCCCACGTTCTAATGCTCATGTAAGAAAGATGTTGCTAATGTAAGATAAGATTTTCTTTCATTAGCATCGGGCCTATCTTACATTAGCAACACCGAAGAAATGAAAATCTCTAAGAATAATAAAGAAGTACATGCGCTGTAGATTTTAAAAAAGATGCGTGATAATGTATTTTCATAGATTATTTAGCAAGCGAAGCATGTAAAAACGTATTATTTGCGCTTTTTCACCAAGAACAAAATGCAAATGACCTGTAACGAGACTATTCTGGATTATTAGGGGTGAAAGAGATATGACCCTGTCCTGATTTGGTAGGGCGGGATGGTTTATTTGGTCTAGTATTTGTGTCCCCAATAATTGCATATCATATAAAAATATCACTGAACAATTTAAACAAATCAATATTGTTGGTAAATTCCATTAGTTCTCGTCAATAAAGTCAAAATTATGTAACTAGACCCCGTACAGAACTGCTAGACCCAGTGCAGTACAAAACAAGACTCTGTACATTAATATTTTAGTAAGGCTAGACTCCGTACACAACGCAATATTGTTTTTCATTAATTACATGCATTTTAGTGCATGTTTATTGACGAGGATTTCAACATAGGTAGAAACATGTCAGGTTAAGGTTTGATCATACCAGGGTCGGGGGTTATGTATGTTTTTGATCATACCAGGGTCGGGGGTTATGTATGTTTTAACTGTAATAAAGGAAAATTGTACGTTTTTCTGCACTGTCCGTCTGAAGAGGTACTTTTCAGCGTTGTTTGTCAAGAACTAACGAACTTTCATGTGTAGCAAATGACTACACCGGAGCACAAAAATTAAAAACAGTACACTACCTAAATTTGTTCACTTCAAGTGGATCGCATAAATACTTACAGAATAATGGTAAAAACTTAACGTCCTCCGAAATCCGATTACCACTTTTACTTTCGTTTTCGTTCAAATTAGGGGGCTATTTCTAGTGTACGGTGTCAACTAGTGATTACAAGGTCCTGTGATATAACATAAATAATTATAATGTTATGTACTTAATAGCATGTAGATATATAATAATACAATAAAAAAAACACAGAACTGATAAAATCGCCGGCTTCTTGTCAACGGCTTTCAGAGTTATAACGCCGAATACTATAATATAATAATGAATAAAATAATTATGAATATTATTAGCTAGGAGGATACTAGTATTTGACGGCCTAGCATACGTTACAATATGTATTAAAACGGTTACAAATACACACCTATACCTTGTATGTGTCACATGATCATAAATTAGCTGTTACATGTATCGCTTCTCCTTACACGATGTTTTATGGTAAACTACAAATATTTTACATTGTACATGTTCTTATGAAAAAGATTTGTTTTACACATGGCCGATGGTGGTCAGGTTTAAATGTATATGAGGTAGGTACCTTTTATTATCTCTCAAAATCTCATACATGTGGATGGAGTAAATACTACTGAAAATCTTCATTTTATATATTTTATACATTTTATATACATTTTTTACATTTTATTCATTTTATACGTTTTATTTTTTCTGCAAGGTTATGGTCATTTTGTGTGAATAAATGCTGTGAATACCATATAGTACCCTTTGTCCCTAACATAATAACTGAATTAAACAAACACAGTTTATGATGAAATAATTATAATCATTAAAACATGAGTCAACCAAACTGATATACGACCAACAATACGTTCTCTCTCTATTCCTCAGTAAAATATTACACACATTCACTCCCGGCTATCTCGTACAGTTGGCACGCCATTATTCCACACTTACAGACATTGTAAAATAAAGGCAAGTGTTGAGATGACAGTAATACATAGATACACAATGAGAAATACTCTGTCTAGTATGTTTGAGATTTCTCTCCAGTCATCATTCTCTCCAGATCTTCCATCAAAATGATTCGCAATCGATTTCAAATGACCTGTTTGTTCTTTTAAATATTTGGTAGTTGGATCAGGAATAAGAAATGGCGGCATTACAGCTTTCCTTGTTTTATCAGTAGGAACATGAGTCTTCTCATCATCTGTTTGACCAACATCACTGCCTGATTCTCCAACCGTTGGTAATGCAACAGAAGTATCATATCTATCAAAACTTGGATGAATCCTGGTCGTGTTATCTTCCTACAAGACAAAAACAACCATGGTTAAGTCTTAACATCGTGTCACCGAAAACGTATTGTAAACATTTTTGTAATAAACTGTTGTTTGCGCTTGCGATTCATCGTTACTTTGGGTCACCCACACCTTGTAACGAACTTGTCAAGTGATACATTACTTGACTGTTACATTTTAATGAACGTTACAATCTTAATGGAAATACTTGAATTTAGTATTATGTATCTCATAACCTATATGCCACATAACCTATATACCACATAACCTATATACCACATAACCTATATACATGTACCACATAACCTATATACCACATAACCTATATATCTCATAACCTATATACCACATAACCTATATACCACATAACCTATATACCACATAACCTATATACCACATAACAATATAGAAATAATTACTAATATATAGGTTAAAAAATGTTACCAATTTTCAAAGTCTCTTTTCAGTTGTTAGACCGCTCAAGCACCCTTTGACATTTCAACTTTCCCTGGCCATTTGGCTACCTATGAAAACCTACACTCGTGTCTCCCTGGGGAGACTATTTCTCTCCTGTGGTGTGGCAGCCAACATCGATCTGTGGTGCCCAGGAATAGACACTGCCCTCACAGGTACCATTTTACACCATGGTGGATTGGAGCATGTTGGTCTAGCTCAGAGGAACTAACCAGTGGTCCAAAGGGGGTCGAAACCGGGACCTTTCGATCCCGAAGCGCGAGCCCTACCTCTAGACCACCGCTCCCCACACGTGTTTCACGTGAAGAACTAATTCACTAAAACATTATTACTAACATATGCAATATGGTAAGTTTTATCTAGATACATTTGAAATGGTCAAAATCATCAATGAAGTTTAATTATAATTAGCAATTATCAATTTAAAATAAGTAGAAGGAATTTAGTTATCACAAATACTGGCAAAGTGGACCAGTTTGCTACCTACCTTTTCAGCACACGGGTCATGTTCTATTCTATTCGTCTTCATACACAACATCTTCCCCAAATACTGAAAGAATATCTTCCGCATCCACCTACATCCAGATAATATAAGATACACATCCAGATAATATAAGATATATTTGTGTAAGTTTTCAGGACAGTGTAAACTGATTTTGGCACATAAGTATGGCATCGACTTCGAAACTAGATTGGTATTACAAGCGAGTGCAAAACGCCCAATATACGATACAAATGTGTGATTTTATTCAAATGTGTCATAGGACAGTTGCAAATAAAGCATTGATAGACTAGTAACGTCTGTCAAAAGTAAAATAATAGACGAGTTTTTGTCGTCTATATGTATGCATGTTATAGTTAGATTGACATGTTTGACATGGTGACATTGATAAGAAATATGGACTAATGCAAGTTTGTTTATGCATTTTGTTCAACTTTGCTTTGATCAACGATTGAAGAAATCTAGTAAGGGAAGTAATATACATGTAGTATTCATTCACCTGCATGTATATTATTATCTCTCTTTATTCTACCACTAGGCCTTCATTCTGCCAAAATCACACTGTCGTTTAAACTACAGCCTTATTAGGTTATGTCAGCTTAACACGGCCATGTGGTCACATGACATGGGACTACTTTCGACCTCCACTTCAACCAAGTAATTCAGTGTTAACGACGAATCGTGCATACTTATTGGGGCCGAGCCGGGTATATGTAATCATAATTACGTTGTAAACCTATTTTAGTCTATATATCAAGTCTCTGAATCTATTTGACAAGGGGAAATACTCGTACCTCACTTTAAAAACGGAATTTATCATTAACTGAGTGACGTCATGTATGTTTTGACATCATCACAACATTAGATTTCTAGGTCGCCATATTGATATATTTTGACGAGATGCGATTTTGCAACTCAAAATACATTTACACACAGTGGATGCTTTGTTAAATTGCAGGTTTGTGTCCGACATTGATTATATTTGAAGCGCCTTAGAAAATTCTCGTTCAGATTTTCAGATTCGCCCTTAAATACGGAACTAGATTTCCTTTCGAGCCCTTGACATGCCGATCGTTCAATATCGTTGCGCAAAGATTTTGATTTGTATTTTAAATTTTTAGACTTGTTTATTAATGAATAAAATCATTTATTGTGTTTAAAACACTAAATAGGATAAATAGAACACTAGGATAAGTGTCTTTTAAACTTGAATTTATTAGATTGGTCTCCGGAAGGCTCATACGGCTCGACAAGCCTCGCCGTATCAACCTTCCTACAACTCATCCAATAAATTCAAGTTTATAAGACATTAACCTAGTATTCTCTATTTACGTATTAGATCCATGTACAGAGATTGTTTTATAAAATGAAGTATAACATTACCTTGGAACTGTTCTACCATTCGTACCTCTATAACATACATTGAGTACAACGACTGTTTGTACCAGAGATAGAGAGACTAACACCATAGAACTTGCAAAATATGAACCTGTAATCAACATATCATCATACGTTTATAAACATCTTCCACTGTTTGTACCAGAGATAGACTAACACCATAGAACTTGCAAAATATGAACCTGTAATCAACATATCATCATACGTTTATAAACATCCTCCACTGTTTGTACCAGAGATAGACTAACACCATAGAACTTGCAAAATATGAACCTGTAATCAACATATCATCATACGTTTATAAACATATTCCATAAAACAAATGTGATAAATACCCTGTGCCATTTCGCGAGAATATCGTTCCGTGATAGTTTGAAGGTTTCAACTCTATATTACACGATACAATCATCTAGTAATGATATACTAGACCGGTACATCAAGGCCATTGTGACAATATCTTGCCTAGTACGTCAATATCGACGATGTCCAATAATATCATCGCGTTCATTCGTATATTTTAAAGAGAAACTATTATAATAAAAGTGTATCTTGAAATGTAACCATTGGCTCCAACTCTTGTTATCCTGGTGAATTTAAGGAGCTTATTATAATTGTAGGATGGAGTGTGGTACTTATAGTATAAATGTATGAACTAGCCGGTATTTCTATACTTACCAATGATGGAGTGTGGTACTTATAGTATAAATGTATGAACTAGCCGGTATTTCTATACTTACCAATGATGGCGTGTGGTACTTATAGTATAAATGTATGAACTAGCCGGTATTTCTATACTTACCAATGATGGCGTGTGGTAGTTATAGTATAAATGTATGAACTAGCCGGTATTTCTATACTTACCAATGATGGAGTGTGGTACTTATAGTATAAATGTATGAACTAGCCGGTATTTCTATACTTACCAATGATGGCGTGTGGTACTTATAGTATAAATGTATGAACTAGCCTGTATTTCTATACTTACCAATGATGGAGTGTGGTACTTATAGTATAAATGTATGAACTAGCCGGTATTTCTATACTTACCAATGATTGGGAAATTATCTGACGAAGGTGGTAAGGATTCAGAAACAAGGAGTAAAAACACTGCCAGTGATAGGAGAACAGTTATTTCCAGTGAGACTTTCTCTCCTGATTCAACGGGTAACAGGAATCCCAACGCAGCAACACATGATGTCAGGATGCAAGGAAATATCATGTGTGTATATTCGCATTTGATTGTACATAAGCGATCTCAGATCGCCCAAAAGAAAAAAAATCCACATGAATTAAGACCCGGGCTGTGGGCGAGCCATTCCACTCTGCAGTGGAATTTGCTATAAATCATGTTGACACCAAATGTTTCTTGTAATTCACCCAACACCGTGCATTGCTATGTGTGACTCTGGCTCAACTTGCATGAACCATACAACATTCGAAACAAAAGATTTGCTGCGGAGTCCCGAAAGAATTTGCTTAACAAAGACAAGAAACACAATGGGTTAACTTCTTTCTATTTTGTTGTCGAAATCGCAAGTGAATAGCCTATTAAAAGCCAACAAACATGCCCATGCTCGTGAGACACATTATATATATAGTATCAGTTAAGACATTTGTGAAATACAATGCAAATGTTTTAAGAATGCATGCAAGACAGGAAACACCAGAAATACAGAAAGTGTGAAAACGTCGTAAATAACGTCAAAATGACGCCACAGACAGAATACGGTAATTTTAGAAAATTTACATTTTTTAAAAAAATATTCAACTTACAAGTTTTAAACTGATGCTAGATAAAAACTTCATCTTTTGACTAACCATGTGCAGAATTACTTTGCGATAGCAAAACATTAAGGTTTTATTAAAATTCACTGAAACTGTATACCTTCTTTTTGGACACCCTGTACACACGTACATAATATACAGTTGTTACACTATGTACAAACGTACATAATATACAGTTGTTACACTATGTACAAACGTACAAAATATACAGTTGTTACACTATGTACAAACGTACATAATATACAGTTGTTATACTAGGTACACTCGTACATAATATACAGTTGTTACACTAGGTACACACGTACATAATATACAGTTGTTACACTATGTACACGTACATAATATACAGTTGTTACACTATGTACAAACAAACATAATATACAGTTGTAACACTAAGTACACACGTACATAATATACAGTTGTAACACTAAGTACACACGTACATAATATACAGTTGTTACACTATGTACACGTACATAATATACAGTTGTTACACTATGTACACGTACATAATATACAGTTGTTACACTATGTACAAACAAACATAATATACAGTTGTTACACAATGTACACACGTACATAATATACAGTTGTTACACTCTGTACACACGTACATAATATACAGTTGTTACACTCGGTACAAACGTACATCATATACAGTTGTTACACTATGTACACACGTACATAATATAAGTTGTTACACTCTGTACAAACGTACATAATATACAGTTGTTACACTCGGTACAAACAAACATAATATACAGTTGTTACACTAGGTACACACGTACATAATATACAGTTGTTACACCAGGTACACACGTACATAATATACAGTTGTTACACTTTGTACAAACGTACAAAATATACAGTTGTTACACTATGTACAAACGTACATAATATACAGTTGTTACACTAGGTACACACGTACATAATATACAGTTGTTACACTCTGTACACACGTACATAATATACAGTTGTTAGTTATACTCTATACACACGTACATAATATACAGATGTTATACTAGGTACACACGTACATAATATACAGTTGTTATACTCTGTACACACGTACATAATATACAGTTGTTATACTCTATACACACGTACATAATATACAGTCGTTATACTCTGTACACACGTACATAATATACAGTTATTACACTAGGTACACACGTACATAATATACAATTGTTATACTATGTACACACGTACATAATATACAGTTGTTACACTAGGTACACACGTACATAGTATACAGTTGTTAGTTATACTCTATACACACGTACATAATATACAGTTGTTAGTTATACTCTATACACACGTACATAATATACAGATGTTATACTAGGTACACACGTACATAATATACAGTTGTTATACTCTGTACACACGTACATAATATACAGTTGTTACACTAGGTACACACGTACATAATATACAGTTGTTACACTAGGTACACACGTACATAATATACAGTTGTTACACTATTTACATACGTACATAATATACAGTTGTTACACTCTGTACACACGTACATAATATACAGTTGTTACACTCTGTACACACGTACATAATATACAGTTGTTATACTCTGTACACACGTACATAATATACAGTTGTTACACTAGGTACACACGTACATAATATACAGTTGTTACACTATTTACATACGTACATAATATACAGTTGTTACACTCTGTACACACGTACATAATATACAGTTGTTATACTCTGTACACACGTACATAATATACAGTTGTTACACTCTGTACACACGTACATAATATACAGTTGTTACACAATGTACACACGTACATAATATACAGTTGTTACACTAGGTACACACGTACATAATATACAGTTGTTATACTAGGTACACACGTACATAATATACAGTTGTTATACTAGGTACAAACGTCCATAATATACAGTTGATATAAGAGGAAACTAACCTTCAGGATTTTTGTTGACTATATCAAGTTCGAGACCATGATGTGCCCAGGAACCAAACTGTAAGGAACATTCCTGTGTATCAAATGGAAACACCTTGACGTTTACCCTGCACACACTTTTGATAACTGATGGAAAGTTATAAGTCACAGATCCCGTGTTGGAAACATAGGCACGGTAATTCTCTATACCAGGAAACATAACTTCCTCAGCAGCGCTGTAATATCAATGTATGGTTTATATTGACATGATGACCTAATTGTTACATAAATTCATTGAGAAATCTACGATGTTCTATTTTTACTTGTATATATTGAGTTTAACATGCATTTAATGAACTTAATTATTCCCCTACTACCATTGTGCGTGTAACAACATATTAACCTCGTACATTCATTTAAAATCGTTCACATTAATAACTTGGGTACATATATACATGTATATATATCAGTATGTTATATTTACCTATCATATAATGTTATATCAGGTATCCAGACATCAGTATATGATAACATTATATAAGTCAGATTGTTATAACTGTTTGGGTCCCAAGTCAATCTACAATCATTCCATGTCTGAAACACAACATCATACATACATTACATATACACCGTTTTATAGGTTGACAAATTTGAAATTCTGTTCCTAATATTTTATTCTACCATTCCGCGTGTAAAAGAATATTATCACCAACAAGTACGGAATATCAAAACAGAAAAATAATTCCTTATTAGAATTATAGACCTATCTAATTTGCACGCATCGACAGTAGTAATTCAATGATCGCCAGAATTAACCTAAATGCTACAATATTTACACGTATTATATTTAAATAAATGATTTTAGGAACAACCTGGAACTGTACAATGTACCATAATAGTATAAGTAATAGTCATTGCTACAATGCTCACTATACAAATAAAGGTCATTAGAAATCAAAGTACTGAAGTACTGCTGGAAGGCGATAATTCCGTCGTATGTAGTGTAATGAACAGTAATACTTGGGATGTTCCATAATTGATAGGACTTTATCATAGCATAACAGCAAATCATAAATTAAGGAAACTTGCTATGAATCAAACTAATTTTTCTGTGGTCTGACCTGTGTTAACTTGTAACTTCGTCACCAAATGTAAAGCTTCAAAATTTGAAATCAATATAGCAGTTATTCCTGTACTAATCACCGCGCGTTATTAAAATTCACGTACACCATAACTGTACTATCCACATAAAACAATTTACTGGCAGGGTGCTTGCCTTTATCTCGTACGTTTTTCCAGGCATGTCTATTTGCAGATCTACTTATTAGTTTAATTTAATCCACTGCGTATCACAGGTGCGCTCTCGATAACATTCCGATAACTTCAGTCGAGACGAGATCAAAGACTTCTCTATCTCGCGTATTTATATATTCCTGCTGTGAAAGTAGTACTACCGTATACACTCTGAAACATTTCATAGATGTGTATTATTTTGTATATAATGTTGTGTTAAAATTGGCATTTGTCTTTTAAGTTTGCGACCGAAAGAGACGTTGCGAATGACGACCAACAGTGAGAAGTTTTGGGAGAAGTTGAAAATATTCCCAAAGACAGAAAGTAATGGAGAACTCTGGTAGCAGTCTTATGTGCCAGCCGATACGAAGAGGATAGGTTAGTTAGGTTGTTCGTTAAATAGAAGACACGCATACCTCTGCAAATATTCATACTTGTAAAGGGTGTTGGCCTAAATGTTTTCCCGATTAACATTAATAAAATGTTTAAACTGTCAAATAAAAAAACATATTAAACTTTTCGGATTACAACAATGCACATAATTGTATGTATGAACGGCAGCAGTGATTTAGAATACCACGTGATATTTAAACACATAAATCGTAAAATTATCCAACTTATAACAGTGCCTACCATTGTAAATGGAATAATTTTAATTTATGTAACCTGAGTTGCAAATTACGCTTTCAAATATTGACAGAGTTTCATCCGATAACGTGACACGGTGCATATATTATTCAAATACGTGTATACTAGCGATTGTGTATCCGTAGACTGATAAAGAAATAGAAAAAGTTAAGTTACCAATTTCTAGGGCTGTTTTCAGCTGTTTAGCGGCTCAACCACCCTTTGACATTTAACTTCCCCTAACCATTTGTCTACCTAATGAAACCTACATTCAAGTATCTATGGGGAAACTATTTCTATCCTGTGTGTGTGACAGACAACATCGACCGACATTGTTCTTACAGGTACTCATTTAAACCTTGGTCAAGTGGAGCATATGGGTTATTCTTGCACTGAGAAATTAACCAGTGGTGAAGACTCTCGTTCCCGAAGCGCGCATCATACCTCTAGACCACCGCTCCCACCATAGAGTCAGTGATAGATGAAAGTATGTTAATGTAAGCGATATTATCCAGGATGTTATGTACCTCATGTTACATTAACAATAACACTCGCATGTGTATATGTTGCTCGCATCATGCTACATTAACAATAACACTCGTATGTGCATATGTTGCTCGAATCATGCTACATTAACAATAACACTCGTATGTGTATATGTTGCTCGAATCATGTTACATTAACAATAACACTCGTATGTGTATATGTTGCTCGCATCATGCTACATTAACAATAACACTCGTATGTGTATATGTTGCTCGCATCATGCTACATTAACAATAACACTCGTATGTGTATATGTTGCTCGCATCATGCTACATTAACAATAACACTCGTATGTGTATATGTTGCTCGAATCATGTTACATTAACAATAACACTCGTATGTGTATATGTTGCTCGCATCATGCTACATTAACAATAACACTCGTATGTGTATATGTTGCTCGCATCATGCTACATTAACAATAACACTCGTATGTGTATATCTTGCTCGAATCATGCTACATTAGCAATAACACTCGTATGTGTATATGTTGCTCGCATCATGCTACATTAACAATAACACTCGTATGTGTATATGTTGCTCGCATCATGCTACATTAACAATAACACTCGTATGTGTATATGTTACTCGAATCATGCTACATTAACAATAACACTCGTATGTGTATATGTTGCTCGAATCATGTTACATTAACAATAACACTCGTATGTGTATATGTTGCTCGCATCATGCTACATTAACAATAACACTCGTATGTGTATATGTTGCTCGAATCATGTTACATTAACAATAACACTCGTATGTGTATATGTCGCTCCCATCATGCTACATTAACAATAACACTCGTATGTGTATATGTTGCTCGCATCATGTTACTTACCAGTCGGACCCATACATTTGTTGTCATGATTTGCTCTCTCTCATTCTGAAAATATAATATTTTGTTTGTCACATACATTGTACCAGAGGTGCCCCACTTATAAACATCCCATAATTTCAACATGACATTGTATAGTCGAAAAGTCTTTATTCAATCGTATACATCAATGTGTCAATTAACATATTCAGCCATTGTTTTGTTTATGTAATAAAGTTAGAACCAAACATTCACATTTTTGTACGGGTATCTTTTTGAGCTTTTTTATGACTGAAAATATCAAACTAATGTTGTAAACATGTATCAAGTGTAATCGATGTTACTTTATACTTAAGATTCCAATTCTTTGGATGCAGCTTTGTTGGACTGTGGCCTTTACTATTCTCGTGTAATAAAAATGAAATGCGTTTTTATGAGGTACCGAATGGTGTGATTGTGTTGGTGAATGGTGCTGGGCCTTGACCAAAACACCATTATTCGCCAAGAAAGTCATATGGGATATAAACCTTTTTTAACATAAATGGCATACTATCATGCACTGATTTGTACATTTTTAGAATAAGTATGAGTTCTATTTGATTAGTTATAACAAACAACAGCACATGTAATGAAACAAGCTGCTAACCCATGTAGCTTAACGAATGTCAAATTCTTGGTAGGCTCGTGGATATTTCTCATACAGCAGTCTAGTTGTGTACCATAAATATCTCAACTATCCAATATTGTTCATTATACTAAAATGTACTTCACGTGATAACAAATCAAGTAATAAATGTTAATTCTTACCACATCCATGATCTGTCGTAGAGCTAAGTCAATATTTAGAGTCACGTTATCCCCTAACATACAGACTGGTAAAAGACTAGGAACATAGTCCAGCATCAAATCATTATACAAGGTCTTGGTCAATGTTTGCTGTGATACTGTCTCTACGTACTGTATATCTGTAACATATAACATTGTGATACTGTCTCTACGTACTGTATATCTGTAACATATAACATTGTGATACTGTCTCTACGTACTGTATATCTGTAACATATAGCATTGTGATACTGTCTCTACGTACTGTATATCTGTTACATATAACATTGTGATACTGTCTCTACGTACTGTATATCTGTAACATATAACATTGTGATACTGTCTTTACGTACTGTATATCTGTAACATATAACATTGTGATACTGTCTCTACGTACTGTATATCTGTAACATATAGCATTGAGATACTGTCTCTACGTACTGTATATCTGTAACATATAACATTGAGATACTGTCTCTACATACTGTATATCTGTAACATATAACATTGTGATACTGTCTCTACGTACTGTATATCTGTAACATATAACACTGTGATACTGTCTCTACGTACTGTATATCTGTAACATATTACATTGAGATACTGTCTCTACGTACTGTATATCTGTAACATATAACATTGAGATACTGTCTCTACGTATTATTTATCTGTAACATATAACATTGTGATACTGTCTCTACGTACTGTATATCTGTAACATATAACATTGAGATAATGTCTCTACGTACTGTGTATCTGTAACATATTATTGTGATACTGTCTCTACGTACTGTATATCTGTAACATATTATTGTGATACTGTCTCTACGTACTGTATATCTGTAACATATAACATTGTGATACTGTCTCTATGTACTGTAACATATAACACTGTGATACTGTCTCTACGTACTGTATATCTGTAACATATTATTGTGATACTGTCTCTACGTACTGTATATCTGTAACATATAACATTGTGATACTGTCTCTACGTACTGTATATCTGTAACATGTATCATTGAGATACTGTCTCTACGTACTGTATATCTGTAACATATAACATTGAGCTAATGTATCTACGTACTGTATATCTGTAACATATAACCTTGTGATACTGTCTCTACGTCCCGTATATCTGTAACATATAACATTGTGATACTGTCTCTACGAACTGTATATCTGTAACATATAACATTGTGATACTGTCTCTACGTACTGTATATCTGTAACATATAACATTGTGATACTGTCTCTACGTACTGTATATCTGTAACATATAACATTGTGATACTGTCTCTACGTACTGTAACATGTAACATTGTGGTACTGTCTCTACGTACTGTATATCTGTAACATATAACATTGTGATACTGTCTCTACGTACTGTAACATGTAACATTGTGATACTGTCTCTACGTACTGTATATCTGTAACATATAACATTGTGATACTGTCTCTACGTACTGTATATCTGTAACATATAACATTGTGATACTGTCTCTACGTACTGTATATCTGTAACATATAACATTGAGATACTGTCTCTACGTACTGTATATCTGTTACATATAATATTGAGATAATGTTTCTACGTACTGTATATCTGTAACATATAACATTGTGATACTGTCTCTACGTACTGTATATCTGTAACATATAACATTGTGATACTGTCTCTACGTACTGTATATCTGTAACATATAACATTGTGATACTGTCTCTACGTACTGTATATCTGTAACATATAACATTGAGATACTGTCTCTACGTACTGTATATCTGTTACATATAATATTGAGATAATGTTTCTACGTACTGTATATCTGTAACATATAACATTGTGATACTGTCTCTACGTACTGTTTATCTGTTACATAGAACATTGAGATACTGTCTCTACGTACTGTTTATCTGTTACATAGACCATTGAGATACTGTCTCTACGTACTGTTGATCTGTTACATGAAACATTGAGATACTGTCTCTACGTACTGTTGATCTGTTACATATAACATTGAGATACTGTCTCTACGTACTGTATATCTGTAACATATAACATTGAGATACTGCCTCTACGTACTGTATATCTGTAACATATAACATTGAGATACTGTCTCTACGTACTGTATATCTGTAACATATAACACTGTGATAATGTCTCTACGTACTGTATATATGTAACATATAACATTGTGATACTGTCTCTACGTACTGTATATCTGTAACATATAACATTGTGATACTGTCTCTACGTACTGTATATCTGTAACATATAACATTGTGATACTGTCTCTACGTACTGTATATCTGTAACATATAACATTAAGATACTGTCTCTACGTACTGTATATCTGTTACATATAACATTGAGATAATGTATCTATGTACTGTATATCTGTAACATATAACATTGTGATACTGTCTCTACGTCCCGTATATCTGTAACATATAACATTAAGATACTGTCTCTACGTACTGTATATCTGTAACATATAACATTGTGATACTGTCTCTACGTACTGTATATCTGTAACATATAACATTGTGATACTGTCTCTACGTACTGTATATCTGTAACATATAACATTGTGATACTGTCTCTACGTACTGTATATCTGTAACATATAACATTGTGATACTGTCTCTACGTACTGTATATCTGTAACATATAACATTGTGATACTGTCTCTACGTACTGTATATCTGTAACATATAACATTGTGATACTGTCTCTACGTACTGTATATCTGTAACATATAACATTGTAATACTGTCTCTACGTACTGTATATCTGTAACATATAACTTTGTGATACTGTCTCTACGTACTGTATATCTGTAACATATAGCATTGAGATACTGTCTCTACGTCCCGTATATCTGTAACATATAACATTGAGATAATGTCTCTATGTACTGTATATCTGTAACATATAACATTGAGATACTGTCTCTACGTCCCGTATATCTGTAACATATAGCATTGAGATACTGTCTCTACGTCCCGTATATCTGTAACATATAACATTGAGATAATGTCTCTATGTACTGTATATCTGTAACATATAACATTGAGATACTGTCGCTACGTACTGTATATCTGTAACATATAACACTTTGATACTGTCTCTACGTACTGTATATCTGTAACATATAACATTGTGATACTGTCTCTACGTACTGTAACATGTAACACTTTGATACTGTCTCTACGTACTGTATATCTGTAACATATAACACTGTGATACTGTCTCTACGTACTGTATATCTGTAACATATAACATTGAGATACTGTCTCTACGTACTGTATATCTGTAACATATAACATTGTGATACTGTCTCTACGTACTGTATATCTGTAACATATAACATTGAGATAATGTCTCTATGTACTGTATATCTGTAACATATAACATTGAGATACTGTCGCTACGTACTGTATATCTGTAACATATAACATTGAGATACTGTCTCTACGTACTGTATATCTGTAACATATAACATTGTGATACTGTCTCTACGTACTGTATATATGTAACCTATAACAATGTGATACTGTCTCTATGTACTGTATATCTGTAACATATTATTGTGATACTGTCTCTACATACTGTATATCTGTAACATATAACAATGTGATACTGTCTCTACGTACTGTATATCAGTAACCTATAACAATGTGATACTGTCTCTACATACTGTATATCAGTAACCTATAACAATGTGATACTGTCTCTACGTACTGTATATCTGTAACATATAACATTGAGATACTGTCTCTACGTACTGTATATCTGTTACATATAACATTGTGATACTGTCTCTGCGTACTGTATATCTGTAACATATAACATTGTGATACTGTCTCTGCGTACTGTATATCTGTAACATATAACATTGAGATACTGTCTCTACGTACTGTATATCTGTAACATATAACATTGTGATAATGTCTCTACGTACTGTATATCTGTAACATATAACATTGTGATACTGTCTCTACGTACTGTATATCTGTAACATATAACATTGTGATACTGTCTCTGCGTACTGTATATCTGTAACATATAACATTGTGATACTGTCTCTACGTACTGTATATCTGTAACATATAACATTGTGATACTGTCTCTACGTACTGTATATCTGTAACATATAACATTGTGATACTGTCTCTACGTACTGTATATCTGTAACATATAACATTGAGATACTGTCTCTACGTCCCGTATATGTGTAACATATAATATTGTGATACTGTCTCTACGTCCCGTATATCTGTAACATATAATATTGTGATAGTGTCTCTACGTCCCGTATATCTGTAACATATAACATTGTGATACTGTCTCTACGTCCCGTATATCTGTAACATATAATATTGTGATAGTGTCTCTACGTCCCGTATATCTGTAACATATAGCATATGTGAGCTGTTATCTAGGAACACCGGGCTTAGTGACATCATACAGGGATTATGTAATGACGCAAACAATATGCTCAAACATTCGAAAAAAGGAATGTTTTTTTTTATTTTCATTAATGAGATAGCAGTTCTACATTGTATGTCTAAGCTTTTTTTTTCTCATGAATTATATAGAGGATATTTGTATTTTACTGTGCATGGTATGTTAATATATAACCAAGGGAGCAGCTGAAGTAACATTTCCAAGACTGGCGTAGCCACGAGTAAAAATATAAGTCAGCTGCCCATGAGGTGAAATACCAACCGATACTGTCTCAACGTATGGCAGTGTATGCCTCTTGCTTATGCATCATGATTATGTGACTTAAATGGCTTCAAGAAATACCAACATTAAAATGATATTTACTATATCAGAAAGTATTAATCTGCTTTTTATGGTTATACAAATGTACATGTAATAAAACAATACAGTAAAATACGAGACAAGTCACTGTTATTGTAAAACATGAGCACGAAATTCCGTTCAGTATGAAAAGATCTTTATAGCCATGGAGTCTATAGCTAACAGTGAGAAGACGTATATAATGCGACCGTGACCGAGTGGTCTGTCGATTGTTAGTGAGAGATCGAATGTTCCAATCATGCAGGAATCTGGGTTAGAACTGTTGCAGTCTGCTGTTGAACTGGCAGTAAGTTAAAGCATGGTAACCGTAAGTCCATCTTTGTCAAACGGGGTACAATTTTTAGGGATTTTATAAGTCAATACGTTAGCTGGTACAATGCGCAAGAAAGATAGGGTTTTATAAGTCAATACGTTAGCTGGTACAATGTGCAAGAAAGATAGGGTTTTATAAGTCAATACGTTAGCTGGTACAATGCGCAAGAAAGATAGGGGTTTTATAAGTCAATAAGTTAGCTGGTACAATGCGCAAGAAAGATAGGGGTTTTATAAGTCAATAAGTTAGCTGGTACAATGTGCAAGAAAGATAGGGGTTTTATAAGTAAATAAGTTAGCTGGTACAATGTGCAAGAAAGATAGGGGTTTTATAAGTCAATACGTTAGCTGGTACAATGCGCAAGAAAGATAGGGGTTTTATAAGTCAATACGTTAGCTGGTACAATGCGCAAGGAAGATAGGGGTTTTATAAGTCAATACGTTAGCTGGTACAATGTGCAAGGAAGATAGGGTTTTTATAAGTCAATACGTTAGCTGGTACAATGTGCAAGGAAGATATGGATTTTATAAGTCAATACGTTAGCTGGTACAATGTGCAAGGAAGATAGGGATTTTATAAGTCAATACGTTAGCTGGTACAATGCGCAAGGAAGATAGGGATTTCATAAGTCAATACGTTAGCTGGTACAATGTGCAAGGAAGATAAGGGTTTTATAAGTCAATACGTTAGCTGGTACAATGTGCAAGGAAGATACGGGTTTTATAAGTCAATAAGTTAGCTGGTACAATGCGCAAGGAAGATAGGGGTTTTATAAGTAAATAAGTTAGCTGGTACAATGCGCAAGAAAGATAGGGGTTTTATAAGTCAATACGTTAGCTGGTACAATGCGCAAGAAAGATAGGGATTTTATAAGTCAATAAGTTAGCTGGTACAATGTGCAAGGAAGATAGGGATTTTATTAGTCAATACGTTAGCTGGTACAATGTGCAAGGAAGATAGGGATTTTATAAGTCAATACGTTAGCTGGTACAATGTGCAAGAAAGATACGGGTTTTATAAGTCAATACGTTAGCTGGTACAATGTGCAAGGAAGATAGGGGTTTTATAAGTCAATACGTTAGCTGGTACAATGTGCAAGAAAGATACGGGTTTTATAAGTCAATACGTTAGCTGGTACAATGTGCAAGGAAGATAGGGGTTTTATAAGTCAATACGTTAGCTGGTACAATGTGCAAGGAAGATAGGGTTTTTATAAGTCAATACGTTAGCTGGTACAATGTGCAAGGAAGATATGGATTTTATAAGTCAATACGTTAGCTGGGACAATGTGCAAGAAAGATAGGGATTTTATAAGTCAATACTTTAGCTGGTACAATGTGCAAGAAAGATAGGGGTTTTATAAGTCAATAATTTAGCTGGGACAATGTGCAAGAAAGATAGGGGTTTTATAAGTTAATAATTTAGCTGGTACAATGTGCAAGAAAGATAGGGGTTTTATAAGTCAATAATTTAGCTGGTACAATGTGCAAGAAAGATAGGGATTTTATAAGTCAATAATTTAGCTGGTACAATGTGCAAGAAAGATAGGGATTTTATAAGTCAATAATTTAGCTGGTACAATGTGCAAGAAAGATAGGGGTTTTATAAGTTAATAATTTAGCTAGTACAATGTGCAAGAAAGATAGGGGTTTTATAAGTCAATAATTTAGCTGGTACAATGTGCAAGAAAGATAGGGGTTTTATAAGTTAATAATTTAGCTGGTACAATGTGCAAGAAAGATAGGGGTTTTATAAGTCAATAATTTAGCTGGTACAATGTGCAAGAAAGATAGGGGTTTTATAAGTCAATAATTTAGCTGGTACAATGTGCAAGAAAGATAGGGATTTTATAAGTCAATAATTTAGCTGGGACAATGTGCAAGAAAGATAGGGGTTTTATAAGTCAATAATTTAGCTGGTACAATGTGCAAGAAAGATAGGGGTTTTATAAGTTAATAATTTAGCAGGTACAATGTGCAAGAAAGATAGGGATTTTATAAGTCAATAATTTAGCTGGTATAATGTGCAAGAAAGATAGGGGTTTTATAAGTCAATAATTTAGCAGGTACAATGTGCAAGAAAGATAGGGATTTTATAAGTCAATAATTTAGCTGGGACAATGTGCAAGAAAGATAGGGATTTTATAAGTCAATACGTTAGCTGGTACAATGTGCAAGAAAGATAGGGATTTTATAAGTCAATAATTTAGCAGGTACAATGTGCAAGAAAGATAGGGATTCTATAAGTCAATACGTTAGCTGGTACAATGTGCAAGAAAGATAGGGGTTTTATAAGTCAATAATTTAGCTGGGACAATGTGCAAGAAAGATAGGGGTTTTATAAGTCAATACGTTAGCTGGTACAATGTGCAAGAAAGATACGGGTTTTATAAGTCAATACGTTAGCTGGTCCGTCCAATAACGATGATACTATAATTAATACAATTTATCACATAAACCACGGAGTGGGAGTGTAATAAAGCCCATTACATAAAAACGATATTACACTACTGAATAATTAATAATAAGTATGCAAATGAGGGGGGTTAATCACTATTTTCATGTATTCATACGCGCTGTCCAAAAGATAAACAAATATGACCGACCGTGATTTTATCGTCAGCGGTACAGGTCAGATCGATAGACAAGGCGAATCTGAAAATCAACGAGAATTTACAAAGGCAGTTCAATTCAAATATAATAAATGAACACAACCCTATATTTATTTATTGAACATAACATAGGCTAAAAACTTCCTGCAAAATTTAATGCATTTTGAGTTTCAAAATCGCATCTCTTTTAAATTCATCAATCTCTTTCCGGAAATTCCAAGTAGTGATGACGTCAAAACATAAACATGACGTCACAATGTATGTGACGTTTATCGTTTTTTAGTATGAGTATGTTCCCCTTACCAAACTAATTTCAAGACTGGATAGGGCCTACTAAAAAGGTTCGTGACGTTATTGCCATTCAAATATACCCGTCTCGGCTCATTTTCGTTTTCAACATTGAATTAAATTTAATTGAAATACAGTCCCTGTGTTGCACTATGTTTAGATGCTCATTTATTGTTAACCGCATTACTCACCTCAATCTTATTCTCTCTTAAGGGGAAGCGGGTCTACTATTTTTATTTTTCTACATTTAAATGGCTTATTTTGTTTATGTGATAAAAAAAATCTTACATTCGTGTCTTTCCATATTAAATTTATCAAACTCGTTGGATAAAAGTAATAAAATACTCGGCAGAGCCTCGTTTTTTTTTACTTTTATCCAACTCGTTTAATAAATTCAATATGAAAAGTCACTCATGTAAGATCCTCTATTTACACCTTGACATTTTATTCGACAGTTATTATTTTCTGAATTCAAAAATTAGTTTAATGACACACAGTCCTATTTGTTCGTAACGTCGTATTTCGTTATTAGGTTTGTTACACAGTATCTAGGCTACTTTATATAAGGAAGAAAAGTAAATTTACACGTTTCAATATTTAGAATACAATTCCATACAAGTATTTGAGAGATATATTATTTTATACATAACTCGTCCGTAATAAATCATTTACACTATGGTGAACAATTATAGCAGCAGATTGAATTCAGAATAAGGTTCATATAATTACTCGATTACATGTAATGTAAAATAAAACCATTTTGAAGGTAAAAGAAAATTGTAAAGGCGTTTGGAAATAAAGTTTGAAATGATTAAAGTTGTCAATACTTTATCGATATAGGGATATACTGTTACAGTGTATTGTCTAATATAAAAGTTCTAGTTCAGACACGGTTATAAAAATAGTAAGGAATGTTGATTAGAAACTAATAATATTGATAGATGTGATTAACTATATGATCTTGTTACTAATATAAATATTGCTGATTGTATTACATACAACAAGTATTTATCTCTGTTAAATTTATTAGAGTGGCAATGTAATTGTTATTCGAGTCAAGTTATTTCTATTAGGTTAGATATCGTTTCTTTTCAAATACGAGGGATGATCCAAAATAACGTGGACTTTTGCTACAATTTCCGTATGCTTCAATTAATCATTTACAAACTTATAACAACATTCATCGGAACATGTCCGGCATATTCTTGAAAAAATCTCGGAAAAATAATTATTCAATGAAAAGTTATATGCAATAGAAAATGGTCACTAACTGCTACCCGGCGCACGTCAGCGTTGGTTCCATGACGTCGTTGACGTCGTGTATCGATGCTCGTCACTGTAGCAGTTTTGAACCTGTTCATTTTTATCTTAAATGTCATACAATGATGTAAATTATTACAGCAATATTTTAGATAACATTTGACCTTAAATTGTGCAAAATGTTTTTCGTATACGGCTATCATAGCGACCAGCTAATTTCCTAATAGGCAATCATCGGCCAGCGCATACGTATCGCGGATAACGTCACCGTCGTCCCGCTGTATTTTCTATTTCCTCCGTGATGATTGCGCTCTCCGATCTTTCTCTATCCACACATTCACGATGACAACTAAAAATAAGAGCTCAGCTCATAGGACATATTCTATTAGTCTGCTTAATCATTTTAAGCGCCATTGTTTGCATATTTCCCGAGAATAGGGTAGATCTTTACCATTTAAGATATTTCATGCCGGTTTGACGACGTCATTTTAACGTCAGTTACACAGGTGGTACCACACAAAGAAAAATGTGTATGTTAAAAACGCACTGATTAAATGACATCAAATTTTGACAAGTTATCGCCTGCACATCCCATCGTACGGTGGTAAAGTTTAGCGAAGCTCTTACTTGTATTTCATTATATATGAATGCATATATAACTTGAGAAAAGTAGCATAAACTTTGTGCGCCGCATACGCGTTACTATGGTTACAAAAATACGCGGTGTGCTTGATATATTGTTTTGATTTGAAATTTGTTCAAATTATCGTATGCAATCAATGTTTCGATAATTAATCATGTAAGTATTTGGAAGAAATTACGATGCTGTTAGAAGCAATAGCAAAAGTCCACGTTATTTTGGATCATCCCTCGTATGTCATAGTTATTTGATTGAACGATTCGTTTTCAGTCATAACAATGGCGTATGCGTCCACTTCTTTACACTTAATATTTGCTAAACTGTTTTAAAACACGGATTGTATTTGAATGACACTATAATAAATTATTTGAATTGAATCGGAATATATACATACATACACATCAACGATTAATAAGTAAAGCGAAAGGCAGAAGTACATGATTCGACAATTGGCTGCTCCCTTTAACAGAGCTGACAGTAGTAAATATATACAGTACGAATCAAACAGACAGGTAGATCATTGTCCAACCTACTGTTTGTTTTATATCCTTATACAGGGTGGTCCATAATATCTGTCCCCATTACAAACTAATGCCAGCAGAAAATGCTTGATCTCACCTGATATTTTCATACACCAATTGAAAGCATTTCGAATTTTTATTCAGTATATAACATGGTAATGTTACTATCAATGGAAGATAGAAATTAAGATTCCCCATAGAAGTCATATTATCGATAAATGTCAAAATGACGTCCATACTTAATTTGTTTTCTAAGTTGAATAATATGATTGATAAAGTATTGCATTACATAATCAGTTTTTAAAAACAAAATATCATATCGATATGAAAGTTTCAACCATTTGTGATAATCTAAAAACTTATGAGTGATACAGTTGATTAGGTTACCAGTTGCTAGGCGACAAAAGTCTATTTTCTCGCTTTAATACCAAGCACGCATTTATATTTACGGTGTATGTAGCTCTATGTACCAAGTTATCAAACAGGCTGGTCTTTGGTTGTTTACTTCCAAAATCATTATTTTAAAGTCATAAATTGCTTTTGGTGGTAGAATTGTAGACTCAATACGCCTCTTTGTGAATTAAAAAACATTCATTCGGCAAAAATAATAGTCGAAAACTATTCACCTGTTTACTTGACTACATGTGAGAATGTATCTTCGTGGTTAAGTTCGTTCGTTGCCTAGCAACTAGAAAACAAAGTTATCCTAACACTTTATCAATCTGAACGTGTTGTATATAATGTAAATTTTGAAATCAATATATTACTCGGTAAATAAATACTATTAAACTTGATATCATCCAATACTTTACGAGCTATGCTATCAATACATGCTTGGGATACAAATAATTTTGAACGTTATTTTTAACAATTATCGAAAAAGTGACATTTTGAAAGAATCTTATATTCAGGGTTGCTTGGATAGTAACAACGTCACGTTATATACTGAATAAGATTTTCAAATGTTGGCTTTCCATTGGTATATGAAAATATCAGATGAGAGCATGCACAATCATATGGCATTAGTTTGTAATGGGGACATATATTATGAAACACTCTGTACACTTATATAGAAGTACATAAGGGTAACTTAGATTATATATATATTGTAGGAGGGTATTCAAAATTCCGGTTTATTTAGGATACCCGTCGTATAATAATGTCGCCGTATGTTTATATATAACAGTTCTCTGTTAGTATTTCCTGGCTTCTGCAAACTTCAATATTTACACAAAAAAGCCATCCAATGATCTTATCATAAACTTTTATACGAGTGTATATACAATGATTCAATATTTATATACTAATATATAAACTTGCTAAAGGTGTTAACAATATATCACAGACATATTGCAATACGCGATGTTAACAATATATCACAGACATATTGCAATACGCGATGTTAACAATATATCACAGACATATTGCAATACGCGATGTTAACAATATATCACAGACATATTGCAATACGCGATGTCACGTGTATGTCTTGATATCGGGGAAACTCTACCAGGGTATTTGATGTCAGCGTTATCGAGTCTATGTGTAACATCTACCCGGGTTAGGAACACCCTACCTCATAATCAAATGTTTTTTGTCTTAAAATACATGTTTATGTAGATAAAAACTATATTTTGATTGCTATATCTAAATGAAATGCTACCACCATGTGTTTGATAGAAGTGTTATGTTTGTTGTAATGGAAGACACCTGAAACATTTAAAAACCATGGTGAACATGTATGCATAGAAGCACGTATATAATGTATAATTCGATTCTTGCGCTCTTTGCAATGTGATGTGAGTTGTTTACTTATCGTGAATATGAGGTAAATTGTCCACGAAAGGTTTTTAATGTTTCAGTTAAAAGCAAATGTATGGTGCACTTGTACCTAAACAAATCAATCGTAATTACGTTAAACTTTGATGTTTGACACATGACAGTATTTGTGCATACTAAGTATTTGTGAAACAAATGTAATATAAACTATTATTGACTAGAATAAGGCCATGAAAGCTAATTGCCAGTGCTTAACATTAAATAGTGTAATTAAATAAACATGAAAGTTTCTAACGTTACACGATACACATACGAGTCACGTTTATAAACTTGATGTTTGAATCGACCAAATGAACATGTATCTAATTTTATGGTTTGGCATTTTGCCAATGTACCCAGGTAGTTTCGTACTTATTTTGAAACTTTATTGTATAGCAAAGTATACACTAAAATGATACCCTGAGGTTATTTACCAACAATTTACATTCAAACATTATCCGAATCAGCGAAACCAATAACCACTAATTGGATTTCATTTAGTGACACAGTGGTTGACGTCTGACTGGTGATAGCTGGTTGCTCTTTCTTTATATCAATACTTAAATCTTAATGCACCAGTCAGTTGCATCCATATCCCAACCCCCGGGGATCCGCGGGAGATAGCCGGGGAAACTACCGTGATTTAACCTTTTAGCTTCCCCTCACTGCCGGGGAAATTTTTGGATTTTTCCCCCGAACCAATACCCCGGGGACAATATTTAGTTATCAGGGACCGGGAAATACCGGATATTTTACTATCAGCTGATCCCCACAGGGCCGTAGAAGGGCGGGGGTATGACAACCAAAAAGTAAAAAGCCCGGCCCCGAGGAGGGGGCGTGGATGCAACTGACTAGTGCATAACAAAAACAGAAACGCAACTATTGTTTACATAACTGTGTTGGGATCCAATGGGTATCAAGTGAGGTAATTGCATAATCCAATACTCACGTGTTCTCGTGCACATCTCTAATATAATAATAATTTGAACAAAATATACAATGCTTTATAGAGCAAGTCTCTAAAACGCTGTACATGCGAACGTTTTTCCGTTTAAAATTTCAGTATAAGTCTTAAAATTCACTTGGAAGACACTAGTATGCTATTTGGAACTGGAGAGTTTTCAGTTCCTTTTTAAGACTGCCAGAGAGTTTTAAAAAATGTCTCATATCTACTGGCAGACTATGTCACAGGGTAGCCGAGAACTGATCAAATCGCCTTTAACCCAATGACATAAGCTTTAAATAGTTCGTGTTCGTAGAATGGTTAATAATATTGCATTGTGAGTGTTGAATAATATATATACATATGGAAGTGGAAAGATGTACTCTACCTGATAGCATAATACAACATGTTGTTCAGGTTATTGATTCAAATTGAAAACATTTAATACTTCATATATCTATCACATAACGCTTGATTGTCTACATGAGTGAAGTGTACGTTAGTTGATGAAGTTTGTACATTGTATTGATGTTGTATTGTTATAATTATATACATGCTCATATTGATTATTAGAAGCATAGTGTAAAGGGAACATATGTATATTAGATTGAACTCATGAGTTTAATAAGAGAACATAATTCCTATCCAAAAGGCGAATTCACAATCGCATAAAGTCATGAAATCATTTGGACGTTTTATCAAAATATCGCTTTTCACAGAAAAAATAAAGCATTTGACATATGCAAACCATAGTGAAAAATAGATACATGAACGGGTAAACATTGATGTATAAGACGTATGATATCAACGGGTAAACATTGATGTATAAGACGTATGATATCAACGGGTAAACATTGATGTATATGACGTATGATATCAACGGGTAAACATTGATGTATAAGACGTATGATATCAACGGGTAAACATTGATGTATATGACGTATGATATCAACGGGTGAAATTGATGTATAAGACGTATGATATCAACGGGTAAACATTGATGTATATGACGTATGATATCAACGGGTAAACATTGATGTATATGACGTATGATATCAACGGGTAAACATTGATGTATATGACGTATGATATCAACGGGTAAACATTGATGTATATGACGTATGATATCAACGGGTAAACATTGATGTATAAGACGTATGATATCAACGGGTAAACATTGATGTATTTGACGTATGATATCAACGGGTGAAATTGATGTATATGACGTATGATATCAACGGGTAAACATTGATGTATTTGACGTATGATATCAACGGGTAAACATTGATGTATATGACGTATGATATCAACGGGTAAACATTGATGTATATGACGTATGATATCAACGGGTGAAATTGATGTATATGACGTATGATATCAACGGGTAAACATTGATGTATTTGACGTATGATATCAACGGGTAAACATTGATGTATATGACGTATGATATCAACGGGTAAACATTGATGTATATGACGTATGATATCAACGGGTAAACATTGATGTATAAGACGTATGATATCAACGGGTAAACATTGATGTATATGACGTATGATATCAACGGGTAAACATTGATGTATAAGACGTATGATATCAACGGGTAAACATTGATGTATTTGACGTATAACATCAACGGGTAAACATTGATGTATATGACGTATGACATTAACGGGTGAAATTGATGTATTTGACGTATAACATCAACGGGTGAAATTGATGTATTTGACGTATAAAATTAACGGGTGAAATTGATGTATTTGACGTATAACATCAACGGGTAAACATTGATGTATATGACGTTTGACATTAACGGGTGAAATTGATGTATTTGACGTATAACATCAACGGGTGAAATTGATGTATTTGACGTATAAAATTAACGGGTGAAATTGATGTATTTGACGTATAACATCAACGGGTGAAATTGATGTATTTGACGTGTAATATTAACGGGTGAAATTGATATATTTGACGTATAACATCAACGGGTGAAATTGATGTATTTGACGTGTAATATTAACGGGTGAAATTGATATATTTGACGTATAACATCAACGAGTGAAAATTGTGGTATTTGACGTATAAAATTAACGAGTGAAAATTGATGTATTTGACGTATAACATCAACGGGTGAAAATTGATGTATTTGACGTATAAAATTAACGGGTGAAATTGATGTATTTGACGTATAACATCAACGGGTGAAATTGATGTATTTGACGTGTAATATTAACGGGTGAAATTGATATATTTGACGTATAACATCAACGGGTGAAATTGATGTATTTGACCTATAAAATTAACGGGTGAAATTGATGTATTTGACGTATAAAATTAACGGGTGAAATTGATGTATTTGACGTGTAACATTAACGGGTGAAATTGATGTATTTGACGTGTAACATTAACGAGTGAAATTGATGTATTTGACGTGTAACATTAACGGGTGAAATTGATGTATTTGACGTGTAACATTAACGGGTGAAATTGATGTATTTGACGTGTAACATTAACGGGTGAAATTGATATATTTGACGTATAACATCAACGGGTGAAAATTGATGTATTTGACGTATAAAATTAACGGGTGAAATTGATGTATTTGACGTATAACATCACCGGGTGAAAATTGATGTATTTGACGTATAGCATCAAAGGGTTAAAAACTAATGAGTCGTTCTGCAGGAAATCCGGCTTAGTGAAGATGACGTAAATCATGATAATATATCATAAGAAAGAGGAGACGCTTAATTAACAGTTTCTGATAATTTTATCATTTTATAAAATTCATTAACACAATTAAAATGTTTTGAAACTAACCACTTTTGCCTACATTTTTCTTGATGTCGCAACGTCATTCAAACGTTAGTTGACGTAACGTTAGCAAGCATTTCACAAATCAAGTATTTGATCAATTAATGACGTAAACTTTTCAAAATTGTGTAATATTTAAGAATAATATTCTTATTTAGTAAAATACATCGAAATAGTGAGTAATTTACTAGTAGAGAAATGTAGCCAGTGATTTAACCACAAATCCTTCGTTTTTCTCTACACGGGTAGTTTTCTGAAAATGGTCACCATAGCAACGACGGAAGTTATTTTGACATGATATGTTTAATGAATGTAATCTAACATAATTATAGTGTTATATCATCCATCAAATTAAAAATAAATCTTTCTTTTTTCATTCGGACTTATTTTAAATCATATTGCATAATTACTATTTTATGTTACTAAGTCCGGTTTTCCTGGAGAACGGTTCAAAGGTATTTGACACGTTCATGGCAATAAACTACATGGGTATATTATAATACTGATCCACTGTCTAACAACTGAATGTTATGCCTTCATTGAAATACAATAATAATGATAAGCCATTGTTGCTTTCTCAATGAAAATAAACGTCTGTTTTATACTTTGTGGAAAACATAAAAGATTCGGCACTAGTAGCCGTGAGGGGGTTGGGGTAACAAGAATAAGTTTGGTTTAACATTTCACTTCACTGATTATTTTACAAAACTAACTGAGCAGAAAATCAAGACATATCATCCATAATGCATTTTAAACGGGCGTACTTGTTATTATATGCGGTGCATAAATAAGATGTATTTAAATATGAACAATATATTCGCAGGGCACAATGAAATAAAGCAAATAATATCTCAATCTTAGCTAAAACTCATCTCAAATACTGGCCAATATCTTTTAGTTAATTTCCATGGGTTAATTGGACTCCGAAATGGCATCCCAATGGAAACAGTAATATGGGTTTAAAACAATAACGTTTGACAAGCTTGAACTCGGGATTTGTCTCCAATTCAGAATCTGATTTGAGCAAAATCTCAATTTGAGATGAGATTTCTTCTTGAGATGTGTAGGGAGAACGGGGTCTGTTATATTCTATGAGTGTTATATTCTACGTGTGTTATATTCTACGAGTGTTGTGAAGGAGTGTTATATTATATGAGTGTTATATTCTATGAGTGTTATATTCTATGAGTGTTATATTCTATGTGTGTTATATTCTACGAGTGTTATATTCTATGTGTGTTATATTCTATGAGTGTTATATTCTATGTGTGTTATATTCTACGTGTGTTATATTCTATGAGCGTTATATTCCATGAGTGTTATATTCTATGTGTGTTATATTCTATGAGTGTTATATTCTATGTGTGTTATATTCTACGAGTGTTATATTC
The DNA here is from genome assembly GCA_963678985.1 of Spisula subtruncata. Classification (NCBI taxonomy): domain Eukaryota; kingdom Metazoa; phylum Mollusca; class Bivalvia; order Venerida; family Mactridae; genus Spisula; species Spisula subtruncata. The sequence goes on from OY787661.1 coordinate 67,960,922, forward strand.
TATGCGTGTTATATTCATATTCTATGTGTGTTATATTCGATGAATGTTATATTCTATGAGTGTTATATTTTATGAGTGTTATATTCAATGAGTGTTATATTCTATGTGTATTATATGCTATGTGTGTTATATTCTATGAGTGTTATATTCTATGTGTGTTATATTCTATGTGTGTTATATTCTACGAGTGTTATATTCTATGAGTGTTATATTATATGAGTGTTATATTCTATGTGTGTTATATTCTATGTGAGTTATATTCTATGTGTGTTATATTCTATGTGTGTTATATTCTATGTGTGTTATATTCAACGAGTGTTATATTCTATGAGTGTTATATTCTATGAGTGTTGGGAAGGAGTGTTATATTCTAAGAGTGTTATATTCGTTGAGTGTTATATTCTATGTGTGTTATATTCTATGTGTGTTATTCTATGGTTGTTATATTCTATTAGTGTTGTGAAGGAGTGTTATATTCTATGAGTGTTATATTCTATTTGTGTTATATTCTATGAGTGTTATATTCTACGAGTGTTATATTCTATGAGTGCTATATTCTACGAGTGTTATATTCTATGTGTGTTATATTCTATGTGTGTTATATTCTATGAGTGTTATATTCTACGTGTGTAATATTCTGTGTTTGTTATATTCTATGTGTGTTATATTCTATGAGTGTAATATTCTATGAGTGTTATATTCTATGTGTGTTATATTCTATGAGTGTTATATTCTACGTGTGTTATATTCTACGAGTGTTATATTCTACGAGTGTTATATTTTATGTGTGTTATATTCTGTGTGTGTTATATTCTATGAGTGTTATATTCTACGAGTGTTATATTCTACGAGTGCTATATTCTACGAGTGTTATATTCTACGAGTGTTATATTTTATGTGTGTTATATTCTATGTGTGTTATATTCTACGAGTGTTATATTTTATGTGTGTTATATTCTACGTGTGTTATATCCTACCAGTGTCATATTCTACGAGTGTTATATTCTATGAGTGTTATATTCTATGAGTGTTATATTCTATGTGAGTTATATTCTATGTGTGTTATATTCTACGTGTGTTATATTCTACGAGTGTTATATTCTACGAGTGTTATATTTTATGTGTGTTATATTCTATGTGTGTTATATTCTACGAGTGTTATATTCTACGAGTGTTATTTTCTATGTGTGTTATATATTATGAGTGTTATATTCTATGAGTGTTATATTCAACGAGTGTTATATTCTATGAGTGTTATATTCTATGAGTGTTATTTTCTATGTGTGTTATATTCTATGAGTGATATATTCTACGTGTGTTATATTCTATGTGTGATATATTCTATGAGTGTTATATTCTATAAGTGTTATATTCTATGTGTGTTATATTCTATGTGTGTTATATTCTATGTGTGTTATTTTCTATGTGTGTTATATTCTATGAGTGTTATATTCTATGAGTGTTATATTCTATGAGTGTTATATTCTATGTGAGTTATATTCTATGAGTGTTATATTCTATGAGTGTTATATTCTATGAGCGTTATATTCTATGTGTGTTATATTCTATGTGGGTTATATTCTATGAGTGTTATATTCTATGTGTGTTATATTCTATGTGTGTTATATTCTACGTGTGTTATATTCTACGAGTGTTATATTCTATGAGTGTTATATTCTATGTGTGTTATATTCTATGAGTGTTATATTCTACGTGTGTTATATTCTACGAGTGTTGTGAAGGAGTGTTTTATTATATGAGTGTTATATTCTATGAGTGTTATATTCTATGAGTGTTATATTCTATGTGTGTTATATTCTACGAGTGTTATATTCTATGTGTGTTATATTCTATGAGTGTTATATTCTATGTGTGTTATATTCTACGTGTGTTATATTCTATGAGCGTTATATTCCATGAGTGTTATATTCTATGTGTGTTATATTCTATGAGTGTTATATTCTATGTGTGTTATATTCTACGAGTGTTATATTCTATGCGTGTTATATTCTATGTGTGTTATATTCTATGTGTGTTATATTCGATGAATGTTATATTCTATGAGTGTTATATTTTATGAGTGTTATATTCAATGAGTGTTATATTCTATGTGTATTATATGCTATGTGTGTTATATTCTATGAGTGTTATATTCTATGTGTGTTATATTCTATGTGTGTTATATTCTACGAGTGTTATATTCTATGAGTGTTATATTATATGAGTGTTATATTCTATGTGTGTTATATTCTATGTGAGTTATATTCTATCTGTGTTATATTCTATGTGTGTTATATTCTATGTGTGTTATATTCTACGAGTGTTATATTCTATGAGTGTTATATTCTATGAGTGTTGGGAAGGAGTGTTATATTCTATGAGTGTTATATTCGTTGAGTGTTATATTCTATGTGTGTTATATTCTATGTGTGTTATATTCTACGAGTGTTATATTCTATGTGTGTTATATTCTATGTGTGTTATATTCTATCAGTGTTACATTCTATGGTTGTTATATTCTATTAGTGTTGTGAAGGAGTGTTATATTCTATGAGTGTTATATTCTATTTGTGTTATATTCTATGAGTGTTATATTCTACGAGTGTTATATTCTATGAGTGCTATATTCTACGAGTGTTATATTCTATGTGTGTTATATTCTATGTGTGTTATATTCTATGAGTGTTATATTCTACGTGTGTAATATTCTGTGTTTGTTATATTCTATGTGTGTTATATTCTATGAGTGTAATATTCTATGAGTGTTATATTCTATGTGTGTTATATTCTATGAGTGTTATATTCTACGTGTGTTATATTCTACGAGTGTTATATTCTACGAGTGTTATATTTTATGTGTGTTATATTCTGTGTGTGTTATATTCTATGAGTGTTATATTTTATGTGTGTTATATTCTACGTGTGTTATATCCTATGTATGTTATATTCTATGAGTGTTATATTCTACGTGTGTTATATTCTACGAGTGTTATATTCTACGAGTGTTATATTTTATGTGTGTTATATTCTATGTGTGTTATATTCTACGAGTGTTATATTTTATGTGTGTTATATTCTACGTGTGTTATATCCTACCAGTGTCATATTCTACGAGTTTTATATTCTATGAGTGTTATATTCTATGAGTGTTATATTCTATGTGAGTTATATTCTATGTGTGTTATATTCTACGTGTGTTTTATTCTACGAGTGTTATATTCTACGAGTGTTATATTTTATGTGTGTTATATTCTATGTGTGTTATATTCTACGAGTGTTATATTCTACGAGTGTTATTTTCTATGTGTGTTATATATTATGAGTGTTATATTCTATGAGTGTTATATTCTACGAGTGTTATATTCTATGAGTGTTATATTCTATGAGTGTTATTTTCTATGTGTGTTATATTCTATGAGTGATATATTCTACGTGTGTTATATTCTATGTGTGATATATTCTATGAGTGTTATATTCTATAAGTGTTATATTCTATGTGTGTTATATTCTATGTGTGTTATATTCTATGTGTGTTATTTTCTATGTGTGTTATATTCTATGAGTGTTATATTCTATGAGTGTTATATTCTATGAGTGTTATATTCTATGTGAGTTATATTCTATGAGTGTTATATTCTATGAGTGTTATATTCTATGAGCGTTATATTCTATGTGTGTTATATTCTATGTGGGTTATATTCTATGAGTGTTATATTCTATGTGTGTTATATTCTATGTGTGTTATATTCTACGTGTGTTATATTCTACGAGTGTTATATTCTATGAGTGTTATATTCTATGTGTGTTATATTCTATGAGTGATATATTCTACGTGTGTTATATTATATGTGTGTTATATTCTATGAGTGATATATTCTACGTGTGATATATTCTATGAGTGTTATATTCTATAAGTGTTATATTCTATGTGTGATATATTCTATGTGGGTTATATTCTATGTGGGTTATATTCTATGAGTGTTATATTCTATAAGTGTTATATTCTATGAGTGTTATATTCTATGTGTGTTATATTCTATGTGTGTTATATTCTATGTGTGTTATATTCTATGTGTGTTATTCTATGTGTGTTATATTCTATGTGTGTTATATTCTATGAGTGTTATATTCTATGAGTGTTATATTCTATGAGTGTTATTTTCTATGTGTGTTATATTCTATGTGTGTTATATTCTATGTGTGTTATATTCTATGTGTGTTATATTCTATGTTTGTTATATTCTATGAGTGTTATATTCTATGAGTGTTATATTCTATGAGTGTTATATTCTATGTGGGTTATATTCTATGAGTGTTATATTCTATGAGTATTATATTCTATGAGTGTTATATTCTATGAGTGTTATTTTCTATGTGGGTTATATTCTATGAGTGTTATATTCTATGTGTGTTATATTCTATGTGTGTTATATTCTATGAGTGTTATATTCTATGTGTGTTATATTCTATGAGTGTTATATTATATGAGTGTTATATTCTATGAGTGTTGTGAAGGTAATGAGAGTATTCACCGTCCAGGTAAAATATCCATACTGTGTCTATCTATATGATCATAAAATAAACACACGTATATCACTGGCTAAGAATGGGAAGGTCTTGAGTGCCACTTACGATCTTTTAAGACAAATGCGTATTTGAAATCTACACCATAAGGCGCTTCTTATGAGCTTATTTTTATGAAAATCGGAACTTGTCATGTTGACTAAACTGAAGTTGAAAAAGCATGTTTTACCATGAGTAAAGAGTGTTTGTCAGTTTTTCTTGTTTATTCAAACTAGGGTGGCGGTATGTCACTCATTTGACGGACCCGGTAGAGTGGCGGTATGTCACTCGGTTGACGGACCCGGTAGAGTGGCGGTATGTCACTCAGTTGACCGTGACAAATACGTTATAGGTAATTTAACGATGTAGTTAGGGATTCCGTGTATTGAATTATATACACAAAATAATGTTGGATTGCATCTTTGTTTATATTCATTATTTATCTAATAATAAAGTCAGAAAATTCATAAATAATATATATGTATTATAAGATCATACCTCTCACTATAATCAACATAAACAATGAAATGTGAACAGCTTTAAAATTAATCCATTTTGTCCAATGAGCCATTATTTCGTTAAAATCGAATTTAAACGTTCGTGCACTGATCGCGAATGACTGTTCCGGTTTAAAATTGACAGTATAAAATATTAGGACGTCACAAGTGACCAATAGTATTAAAGTTTTGATAGGTAATTTAACCCGTATGCTGAATATTCTTTCCCGATTTTAATTCAGTTCACACAACTGGTCATTTGAAACCATTTCTACGAGTATATCAATGGATTGTTCGAACGGTTATATATTTAAAGCAATCAAATACGAACTTTCTTATCGAGTATTTACATTGAAGCGCAGTATGACAATAGTTTGTGGAGGAGTGACTTTGTAAGTACAATTACATACAGCTTAATGATAAGTAGGAATTTGAATTGAGGGTCGACTATGAAAGTGATACCATTATAAGACAGAATATCCTCAAAGTAAATAATAGTATAAGTATTTTATATCTGCTAGAGTATGTTGATTATAAACATAACATTATTGATAGCAACTGTCAGTAAGTTGACATTGTCAAAGTAGATAATGGTTCTCACAGTTTGAAAGTTAAATTAGAAGTTTACATAATGCAACCTAATCCTACACTGCTGTTCAATTCGATTTATTCTGTATAAGCCGTATAAAATATATCTTCTCATAATATTTATGTATAGTATTTAACGGTTATAAACATAAGCTCGTCCATCAGGTAAACTATGTATATCTAGGTATAACCAGGTGTCCGTTACCTAAGCAGTTACCGAGCGGAGCCATCCAGTCATCTCCCGTTCAATTGAATACAGAAGGCATGCATTACCTCCCATGGAAAGCGCTACATAGCGTTATATGCTTAGGCAACGGACAACACGTGGTACTGACTTAAATGTAGTTCCCGCAATTCTTTCTAATGGGACGTTCCCTGGTTAACATTACTCAATGAATCGACAGTAACTACAATACTTGAACATGATAATACGACACACACTCGTCTTGTATGTAAACTATCATCTCTCAGAACCTGTTTACTGTACTAAATATTCGAGCCGGTCAACAGGAGCCAATCCTGAAATATCCATTATACCTTCACTGAATAGTACTTAGATAAAACTGTGCTTACATGAATATATTTTGGAAATATTATGCATGTATATATTTATAAACATCTGTTTACGGTTTATAATCAGTGGAATATGTGCTTAAAGAGGCATTTCCTATTTCTAGCTTATTATTACCCCTAGCGCATTTAATGAAATACATGCACACAAAAATTAAATCGTAAGTATGTCAGAATAACGTTTGTCGAAATATGTCTGTATAATGACGAAATATGTCTGTATAATGACGAAATATGTCTGTATAATGACGAAATATGTCCGTATAATGACCAAATATGTCTGTATAATGACGAAATATGTCTGTATAATGACGAAATATGTCTGTATAATGCCGAAATATGTCTGTATAATGACGAAATATGTCTGTATAATGCCGAAATATGTCTGTATAATGACAAAATATGTCCGTATAATGACCAAATATGTCTGTATAATGACCAAATATGTCCGTATTATGACGAAATATGTCTGTATAATGACGAAATATGTCTGTATAATGACCAAATATGTCTGTATAATGCCAAAATATGTCCGTATAATGACCAAATATGTCTGTATAATGCCGAAATATGTCCGTATAATGACCAAATATGTCTGTATAATGACGAAATATGTCTGTATAATGACGAAAGATGTCTGTATAATGCCGAAATATGTCTGTATAATGACGATATATGTCTGTATAATGACGAAATATGTCTGTATAAAGACCAAATATGTCTGTATAATGACGAAATATGTCCGTATAATGACCAAATATGTCTGTATAATGACGAAATATGTCTGTATAATGACCAAATATGTCTGTATAATGCCGAAATATGTCTGTATAATGACGAAATATGTCTGTATAAAGACCAAATATGTCTGTATAATGACGAAATATGTCTGTATAATGACGAAATATGTCTGTATAATGACCAAATATGTCTGTATAATGCCGAAATATGTCTGTATAATGACCAAATATGTCTGTATAATGCCGAAATATGTCCGTATAATGACCAAATATGTCTGTATAATGCCGAAATATGTCTGTATAATGACGAAATATGTCTGTATAATGACGAAATATGTCTGTATAATGACCAAATATGTCTGTATAATGACGAAATATGTCGGTATAATGACGAAATATGTCTGTATAATGCCGAAATATGTCCGTATAATGACCAAATATGTCTGTATAATGACCAAATATGTCTGTATAATGACGAAATATGTCCGTATAATGCCGAAATATGTCTGTATAATGACCAAATATGTCTGTATAATGACAAAATATGTCTGTATAATGACGAAATATGTCTGTATAATGACGAAATATGTCCGTATAATGACGAAATATGTCTGTATAATGACGAAATATGTCTGTATAATGACGAAATATGTCCGTATAATGACCAAATATGTCTGTATAATGACGAAATATGTCCGTATAATGCCGAAATATGTCCGTATAATGACGAAATATGTCCGTATAATGACGAAATATGTCCGTATAATGACGAAATATGTCTGTATAATGACGAAATATGTCTGTATAATGACGAAATATGTCCGTATAATGACGATATGTCTGTACAATGACAAAATATGTCTGTATAATGACGAAATATGTCTGTATAATGACGAAATATGTCCGTATAATGACGAAATATGTCTGTATAATGACAAAATATGTCCGTATAATGACGAAATATGTCTGTATAATGACCAAATATGTCTGTATAATGACCAAATATGTCCGTATAATGACGAAATATGTCTGTATAATGACCAAATATGTCTGTATAACGACCAAATATGTCTGTATAATGACCAAATATGTCTGTATAATGACGAAATATGTCTGTATAACGACCAAATATGTCTGCATAATGACGAAATATGTCTGTATAATGCCGAAATATGTCCGTATATTGACGAAATATGTCCGTATAATGACGAAATATGTCTGTATAATGACGAAATATGTCCGTATAATGCCGAAATATGTCCGTATAATGACGAAATATGTATGTATAATGACGAATTATGTCCGTACAATGACGAAATATGTCTGTATAATGACGAAATATGTCCGTATAATGCCGAAATATGTCCGTATAATGACGATATGTCTGTACAATGACAAAATATGTCTGTATAATGACGAAATATGTCTGTATAATGACGAAATATGTCCGTATAATGCCGAAATATGTCCGTATAATGACGATATGTCTGTATAATGACGAAATATGTCTGTATAATGACGAAATATGTCCGTATAATGACGATATGTCTGTACAATGACAAAATATGTCTGTATAATGACGAAATATGTCTGTATAATGACGAAATATGTCCGTATAATGACGAAACATGTCCGAATAATGACGAAATATGTCCGTATAATGACGAAATATATCTGTATAATGACGAAATATGTCCGTATAATGACGAAATATGTCCGTATAATGACGAAATATGTCCGTATAATGACGAAATATATCTGTATAATGACGAAATATATCTGTATAATGACGAAATATGTCCGTATAATGACGAAACATGTCCGTATTATGACGAAATATGTCTGTATAGTGACGAAATATGTCCGTATAATGACGAAATATATCTGTATAATGACGAAATATATCTGTATAATGACGAAATATGTCCGTATAATGACGAAATATGTCCGTATAATGACGAAATATGTCCGTATAATGACGAAATATGTCCGTATTATGACGAAATATGTCTGTATAATGACGAAATATGTCTGTATAATGACGAAATATGTCTGTATAATGACGAAATATGTCTGTATTATGACGAAATATGTCTGTATAATGACGAAATATGTCCGTATTATGACGAAATATGTCTGTATAATGACGAAATATGTCTGTATAATGACGAAATATATCTGTATAATGACGAAATATATCTGTATAATGACGATATATGTCTGTATAATGACGAAATATATCTGTATAATGACGAAATATATCTGTATAATGACGAAATACGTCGGAATAATGACGAAATATGTCTGTATAATGACGAAATATGAAGACGGTAAGCGCATTAACCACTGAGCTACGGAAGCACATCGCGGTTTTCATAACGGAAAGTCCTCGATTCGAAAATGTGCACAGGGTAATAACAAAAACTACGACACTTACAGTCAAAAGCAAGGTATCAATGGAAACCGGACGTTTTTGGCCAAAACATGGTCAGTCTATAGAGGATCTTGAATGAGTCCTCATTCATTACCATTTTTATTAAACTCCTTAACAAAAACAATATGACACTCGGCAGAGCTTCAACTCGTTTAACGACTATCAAGGTTATTATCGGTCGTATATGTTCTCATTGCACAGCATCGTATAATTATGTGCCATATCCGTAAAGCATTTAGAAACATTTCTACGATATCAATTGAATTTATGACTAATGATTACATTGGGCAACACATTTGTCATGGCTGCATCGGGTATCAAGCAGTAACGCATATCGAGAAGTTATTCATGCTACGTTTACTGTTGTCATTTAAAGTATTTAATAATAAAAATATAATTTATTATACTAACATTGAAATGTTATTTAAATGAATATATTATAAACACAGGTAGTCGGTATTTTTTCATAAAATTTAAGTCAATCCTGTAGCACGCATTCAGTGATGTAATCCTTAAGCATATTATCTTATTTCCAGTTTCTAAAGATATGTCGAGGAAGAAAAGTAACCTTAAACCATATATTTAGCAGAGTAGCGAGCTAGGTAGACAGCGCTCCAACATGAACCTAGAAATATATTTAGCAGAGTAGCGAGCTAGGTAGACGGCACTCCAACAAGAACATGCAATCAAACACAAGATCAGGGACACGAAAGCTAGAAAAACTCCGTTAAGTCGCCTTCAGATAAAGTTCTAAATCTGCTAGAAACTTAGTTTTTTCCAATGCAAGAAGACGAACGTTTATACCGTTTCTACTCGATAGTATAGCTTTTCTTCTTCGGACGGATGCGGAAAAATGGTTTTGCTTTACATCTGCAACAAAACATTAGGTACATGGAGAAGACGCAGTGGTTTTGGAAACTCGGTTGGATGATATTTGAGCAACGTTCAGCGCCGTAACTAAAATTTGTTTTCATTCAACTAATTATATCCAATAAAATGCCTGAATAACAAAAATATTAGAAACTGTCGCATGTTACGAACAAACAGTGCAACTAGAGACACACAATTTGAACCTTAATGTAGTTGAAGTTTGTGTTACCTGAACATCTGATAAAATTTTAATCATGATTTTGTTTCTCGCTCGCTTCACTTGCCAAATAACTTGACGTTTTTATGTCATTTAGAGAAGTAGTTAGTGTGTCATTCAACTTGAAGAAACGGAGCTTTTTTCTGACTCGCTTCGCTTGCCACATAACATATATGTTTCATAAGTTTGTGTAGAGAGCGAGTTTATGTGACATGCAGCTATTGTGAATAATGTGAGGATTAATATACCATGTAGATAACGAGTTTGTTGAGCTTGGACAAACCATGCATCTTTGAGGATTAATCATAGCATACGAGTTTATGCATTACATTGCATTTATGCACGAGTTTGTGCATTTTTTTCTGGCTCGCTTCGCTCGCCAAATAATTTAGAACCATGAAAAACATCATACAGAGAACGGAACGAATTTGTGCGAACTCGAATAAATAGTGCATATTTTCGGGCTCCCTTTGCTCGCCAAATAATTAAAAACCATTAATACTATCATGTCCGGAACATATTTGTGCGGGCTCGTATAAATAGCGCTTTTTTTCGGACTCGCTTTGCTCGTCAAATAATGTATGACAATGAATAACATCATGCAGAACGGAACGAATTTGAGTGGACTCGGACAAATAGTCCATATTTTCGGACTCGCTTCGCTCGCAAACGACGCAAAGTAATGTATATAACCATTAATAACATCATGTACAGAACAAATATATGTGAGCTCCGACAAATAGTGCATTTGTTTCAGGCTCGCTTCGCTCGCAAAATAAATATGAACAATCTTTATATCATGTAGAGACGAATTCGGACGCCCCTCCTATAAACCCCCATCAATACTCGATTTCGCACCCCTTTTGGAAATAAATCCTAGTTACGATCATGCCCAAGACTGCCTCGGCTGAAATTTGTGTCTGGGTACGGCACTGACGTTTCGTAAATTTCATGGATGATTTCAAGAACTATGGAGAAAGTGTCTTCAAATGGCCGATAGGGGGTATTTTAGCTCTGAGTCCTCAACAATAAACTTTTTCGTTCTTGATATACGTACACACATAAATATGCTGAGACATTTTATTAATAAATAAAAGGACATGCTTTTTCCGGAAGTTACAGGGTCTCAAAAAGGGCTAAACATTGCTAATATTGAGATTTTTTCCCGAAACTTTGAAAATTATTATCTCCGTTATTTCATCTAGTTTCATCATTAGTGAGTAGCGTCACGTTCGTTCACTGACGTTACGACTAAACAACAACGTCGGACCTCTTGATGACGTCATGTACACGCAGGTAAGTATAAAAAAATATTGATCGACCCAGGCTCATTTTAAATAGGAAAAAACCTCATCCCCGGGTACAGAGTTTCAGCCGGCAACTCCACTTTAAGAAGAAGTCCGTCAGATCACGTGGTCAGTTGACTGCCAGAAAACTGCTAATCGGAGATGCTCTACGTTCGTGATTGAGTCTCTACTCTGCCCTCGGATAAACGATTAGTCTCAAAGTTCAGTATGTTGTACGAAATACACCATCAAACATATTACGGACGGACCAATACCTGGATATAAAATGTAGCAAAAGGGTTTAACGCTCTTACTGCTTTCCAGGTCTGATAAATCTATTAAAATAACATTTTTATGCTAATAGCTGGTTTAATGTTCGAGCTGGCCAGCCGCACAGGCCGAACTCAGCACAACCCCCATAACATCTATCGATATATATACGATTGCTCCAAATGAAAATGTATATTTTTTTATCTTACTACCCTTGTATACATACTTTCTTCAAAATCGACGATCAAAGCCAAAGGTAATGTAAACATGTTAAATAAGGGGCGCTAGTCATCAGCATACCGTCAGAAAGTCAAAAATGGGTTACGTCCCTTTTAGTAGTACATTGACTAAAATTAGGGTTCGGGTGACTCTAAAAACAATATGTCAACCTCTAACACTCAATTACTCCAGTTCTAATTACTTTACATATATGTGTGATACATCGTTGGGTAGGTATTAACATTGCCTACAATATGAGGGGTCATTTATGACAATCGGACTGCCTGTACGTCCGTACAAAGCTTGAACGTAGAGTTAAATTATTAAATTAGCTTTATTTTAACTTTCCAACTATATATATTCTGTTCTAATTAAGTTACAGATATTTTGATACATTAATGGACAATTATGACCATTGCCTAAAATATGAGGGGAAATTTGATAACGTCTGACTGTCCGTCCGTACGAATGCACCGGTAGTTGTGGGGTGTGGAACAATAGGCTATTTTAAGATTCCATTCATTCCGTCACATGTGGGGTGCAAAATGCTACTTCTGGGTTGTAACCAAACAAAAGAAAGAACAATAGAAAACCCCACAAATACCGTCTCATGAGTATGGCCGTCCGAACAGACTGGTAAACCTTTGACAAAAGCCTGGACACGAGCGAAAATCATTAAATTCAGACATATGTCAACCTTTAATAAATATTTATTCCATTATAATTTTGCTACAGATATGTTTAATACATTGTTGGATAGGTATGACCCTTTGCTAAATTATGAAAGGTCATTTGATGATATGGGACCACCCGTAATAATTTTTTCAAAGTAATATACTCAAGCTTCAAAATAAATGCCTGGTGAATAAAATCAGACCCGATTCACTGTGACCTTGACCTGAAGAACCCTAACCCAAATTCAATGTAAAAAGTTAAGATTTCAATCGGATTTGTTTTCACAACAAAAGACTAGATATATCTTTATAATGTCTAGGATTTGTACCTATATATCGTAGCTTTAAAAGAAGACCCAAACCAGGTTCCTTGGGCACATATTAATGTCGTAGGATCCAAAAAATGGAGGTTCGGTAGGGTATTTTTCATAAAAATCGACAGTTTTTAATGGATATAATTAATGTTCGAGTCCGTACCGCCAAGAAATATAGCTATAGTGTACATGGTTGGGTACGGGGATGTCGTGGCTACAGTTTGGGACCACCCCGAGGTTTCTACGGTGTCACTATAGGTCAGGGGAACCTTTTGAAAGTGACCGGGTAGGGCTCGAACATAGTATATATGAGTATTTGGGTCACTTTGTATCGATTTTTGACTAAGTTCGAGCCCTTACCCTCCAAATACATACCTATATCATACATGGATGTGTAGGTTTATGTCCTGGCTACCGTTTGAGACCATCCCTAGGTTCCTAAAGTGGCATTTACGGTCAGGGGAACCTTCTGAAGGTGACCGGATAGTGATCGAACATGGATATTCTCGGTTTAATGTTCGCGCTGGCTTGCCGCACAGGCCGAACCCAGCACAACCCTACTAACCTATATCGATAGGTATAAGATTGTCCTAAAAGAATATGTATATCTTAATACCTAGGTATGCACACTTTCTTCAAAAACGACGGTCAAAGGTAATGCAAAATAACCAATTTTTTATAAGGGGTGCTATTAATCCACGAAACGTCATAATAGTGTCGATTATGGGTTACGTCCCTTTCATATGAACATAGTATAAAATCATGAAATCACCAATATGCCAACCTCTTACCCTTAATATATCCAGTTCTAATTAACTTACAGATATGTGTGATACGTCGTTAAGTATTAACATTGACTACAATATGAGGGGTCATTTTTGAACACCAGATTGTCCGTTCGTACGTTCGGGCATTCCTATCTTTGACCAAAGGTCATTAAAATTAGCCATATGTCAAACCATTAAAATTTTATTTCTTCAGTTGTAATTAAGTTACATATATGTTTGATACCTTGTTGGATAGGTATGACCATTGGCTAAAACCGGAAGGGTCATTTAATAATATCGGACTACTTTCAGTCCGTCCGTACGAGCTGATTAGCCTTTGACAAAAACTTGGACACAAGCGAAAATCATTGATATCAGAGCTATGTCAACCTTCAAAAAAATATTTCTCCCCTTCTAATTTAGTTACAGATATGTTTGATACATTGTTGGATAGGTATGACCCTTGGCTAAAATATGAGGGGTCATTTAATTATATTGGACAGTCCTTCCGTCCGTACGGGCTGATAAACCTTTGACAAAATCGTGGACACGAGCGAAAATCATTAAATTTATATATACGAGGGGTGATCAATATATTCGAGGACTTTCCTTCTCAATTCTGAAATATTGGAACTAGAAATTACACGATGATGTAGATCAATCAATTATCTCACGATTTGTTTAATTTTCTTTATAATAACGTCACTATTTACTTTTTGTAACCATGGTGAAGCGCGCATCATCGAGCATTTCGGGCGTAACGTTATTTCTGAGAAACGACACGCTTTGGAAATTAACGCGAAACTTGTAAATTCCTCGCGATACCTCCAAAATGACTTGACTAAATTGTGCATGGATTCTGTGCGCTCACAATTAACCATTTTTTTTATATGATTCCGTTGTTTATGTGATTGTAGGGTCTCTGCCAAACGGTTGAGCCGATAAGACAAGGATAAACAGCAAAAATAACACCGCGTTAGGGACACTTTCCGTTAAATTTTGCGAAATAAGACTCACAGATCTCAATCTAATGTAATGGCAAAAACGAAGACTAGTATAGGCTACAACACATCAATTCGTTCACTCCAAATCAAAAGGGTTATTTCGATATTGCGTCCTAAACCTGATAGATCCTGTTTCAGTCTTAATTGAAATACTCTAATTTTGTAAAGCCACCCGCCATTTCCAAGTTTTGTTTCCAATAACGCTTCGATAGTCTTTTTATTCCGCCTCACATTCCAGAATCGGCTATTAACTACTTATTTCAGTAGTAAAAGACTACCAGTCTCATACATGGAACTGGGTATCGGTCCAGAAAGGAGCTATGTGCTGCTCCGACGGTGACGCTTGGAATGACGTCCAACGTCACGCGCCACTTGTCTGAATCAAATATTTTAATTAGTGCATTCGGTCGGAGACATCTTACTTCGAATGATGTTAAATGGCTTTGATCCTTGCTGCCAATATGAAATGGAAATTGCTAGATGAAAAGTTATCGAATATATTGATCACCCCTCGTATGCCAACCTTTAAAAATATTTCTTCCCTAATAATTAAGTTACAGATATGTTGCATAAATTGTTGGATAGGTATGACCCTGTGCTAAAATATGAGGGGTTATTTGATAATATCGGACTGTCCGTCCGTCAGTACGGTTCTATTGAACCTTGACAGAAGCATTGGACATAGATTACAGGAGATGGTGTACCTCCCCGTTCTAGACCCCCTGTCCTCCCTGGATGGCATATGATGCTCATACTTGAGAATGTAGCACAGGAGACCCCATCCTACCGATCCTGAGTCCAAACCGACACACGTGGTGCTGTTATTCAGGCTCAGACCGATAAACCTATAAAAAATTATCTTCCCTTGGTTTTAGAGTGATTTCGAGCCCTGACCGCCGACTTTATATTTATATTATATATGGATGATTATGAGGTTCCTAGCATGTCGCTATAGGTCAGAGGAACCTTCTCAACGTGATCGGTTAATTATCGAACATAGTATTTGTACGGAATTGTACGCATGCACAACTTTTACCGTAAATTACACACAGACGGACAAACATATGCGCACTATTTTACTTTAAACCATTAAACATAACCCAAGCTATCTTAAGAAATATTTTTTTAAGAAACAATTAAGAAATATTCATTTTATGAGTGATTTATATTCACATTAAACGATAATTTTATGAAAATCCGACTATGTACCGTTATCTTTCCCGACGGGCCGGTCGTCGGATAAGATACGGGATATTATTAGTTATTCAGACAATATTACAAACTAAATATTAAAAGAATTTGAAGTAAACATCTAATTCCAAACGTTTTCTACAATCATTTGAAGTAAATGAAAAACAATGACTTTTTCCGTACGGAATTGTACGCGCGTACAGATTTAGCGTAAATCACGCTCAGACGGACGAACATATGCTCACTATTTTACGTAAAACTTTTAGATATACACCCGGACTATAGTAAGAATTGTTTCTTTTAAGAAACAATTATGAAAATCCATTTCGTGAGTGATTTATAGTCGCCTTACGCTATTTAAATTTAATAAAAAGTTGACCAAGTTTGGTTGACTTTTCCGGTGGGCCGGTCGTCGGATAAGAAATTATTTAAACATTGCCCTTTAGACACTGGCTCAAACTATATATTAAAAGAAATCTAAAGTCAATATCTTATTCCCTACGCTTTCTACAACAATTTGAAATTAACTTAATTTACCTAATACTAACCCTAACCTAGTAATTGGCCATAATTACTGTTATACGTCCCTATATAGCAAGTCTATAAGCCGTACGGACGGACAAACTACATTGAAATTTACGTATTTTGGTATAAATCATCTAACCTCATAAATGAATGCTAAAATAAATCCTTAGATGCTGTAAATATATCATAGTATTTTAATAAAAATAATGTATTTCCAGGCATATTTAGCGGTTTGACCTGGTACCTAAGTATAAGCCCCGGCGGTCTCACCGTCGGGTATGGAACCTATATAAAACATTTATTCAATAGTGCTGGAATAGTTCTTTAATAATCTGTGCGTTGTAACAATATATTGCAAGGCATTTGATCACAATTTACGTTTGAAAATGACTAATTTTGCCTTTTTTTTCATTTTAAGCCCTGGGGCTCGAACCTTCCGGTGGCCCGTCTGACCTTATTATAGGGTCTAAAACCTCGCGGTTTGTTTTATTTTGTTGCATTTAATTGGTTCTAACTAAATATGTAAAACACTGCGATCAAAATAGTAGTATGTTGATTTAATTAATAAAAATTCGAACTCGGGGACAAAATCATCACCTAGATCCCGGGGTGTCAAAATTAAAAGTTCGATTCCCGGCTTAAAACTCAGCAGATCGGTTCGGGAACCCCGCGGGATTTTGCCTTGGTCCCAAACATCATTTTAGAGCCTTAACAAAAAATACGTAGCCATATTTCTTAAAGTGAAAAAACAAGAGTGTCGATTTTGAAAATCTGAGAAAAACTCATTATTCTGGGACCCTGGAATATTGCAAACTTTTTTTCGCGGGTGCAGGGTTATGGGTTGGGTCAAGGCGGGTTATAAGGCGTAAAGAAATCAAACTTTTGCCGCAAAAAATCCCGATAGGGTTTACTTTTGAAGATGATATTGTCCCACAACTTTGACCCTTGGGGTCACGTGCAAAAAAAATCCTCTTGTGATAATGCGGTGATTTACAGTAGTACTCATCAAGGGCTATAATCGTGTCAAGTTTCAACCCCAACCCTGCCCCCAAACAAAAGTTATGGGACTTTGATTAGCGTCAGGGTTAGGGGTTAGGCTAAAAGCGAACATTGCAACCCCTGAACTTCAACCCCACGTGATTAAAAACAAAATGGCGGTTGTTATGTAAATAGATTGTAATTTGTCAATTTGAACATGTGACTTTTCAATGATATTCTTGATTGTGATTGGTCAATATAATCATGTGATTTTTTAGCATCACTGTATGCATTTATTTACGGACTATTTGTTGTATAGAACAGACGTGTTTTTAAACAAATATTGAAACTAGTTTGCGACATTTTGATTTAGGAATTTGTTGCTGGTAAAATAAAAAATATATTTCATTAAGGTCTAACGGTTGTGATTTGTATAGCACTGACACACGCGAGACTACCTATGGGTTTCTAACTAGTGCATCTCTAATTGGATGGGAAACACAGAAAAGCGTTTCAGAAATGATCAAGTGTCCCGGTCGAGGATCGAGCCCTGGACCTCTCGATCAGCAGTCAAGCTATCCGCTCGACCACCGTACCACATTAACTTTTTCTTAAATTTAATCGCTGTCGGCATATTATAATAACATAAAACTGTTTACTTGCTTCTACCCATATACCATTCTAGCTCAGACTGCCCAGTCCGTAAACTTCCATATTGCCCACAAAGCCATGTTTTATTTGTTAATAATAAACAACAATGTGCCGTATGATCATGTCATCATATCACATCAAATACCTCTAACTACAGTCCAGTTAAACAACAATGTGCCGCGAAATCATGTCATCATATCACATCAAATACCTCTAACTACAGTCCAGTTAAACAACAATGTGCCGGGAAATCATGTCATCATATCACATCAAATACCTCTAACTACAGTCCAGTTAAACAACAATGTGTCGAGAAATCATGTCATCATATCACATCAAATACCAATATCACATACAAATATCAAAAACTACTCAAGTTAGGATTATGTGTGAATGACTTTGTCGATTATATGTGTACTTAAGAATTTTAAACGATCATACATTCAATTCAATTCAATTCAATTTATTGGCATATGAACATATTTACATACATTCTTCGCCATATAAGGCGGCATAAATTACATAATAGAGAAGAGTATGATACTCACACCCACAGATACGCACACACACACGCGCGCACCCACCCACACACGCACCAACACAACCACACCACTTGCAATCATCATGTTATATGAAGCATATATACATGTATACAATCATCAAGCATCATGTATCATAATATAATATTTGCAATCATCATGGTATTTACAAGGCATACATAGTACAAATAATTATTACAATTTACAATATTTATAAAGAACGTTTTATAGTAATTCTGTTATATGATAGCGTATATTTCTCGATACAATCTAACAATAGAAAATTTATATATATGATCAATAATAATATTATTTTAAGTCGATGAAGACTCGCGTAGAAGGTTCGCAGTATATATATATTTAGCAAGCATATTAATAAGTTTTGTTTTAGAAGACGACAACAGGTTTTTAAATTTTTGTTTTGTTGGCCAGTGGCAAAAATAATTTGGTAAACATGTTTTCCTAATATCACGAAAGCAAGGACATACAAGAATGAAATGATATTCATCTTCTACTACATTCATATTACAGAATAAGCACTTTCAATTATTTCTCTTTATATTTCTGAATCGACCTTCTTCAATAGCTAGTTTATGAGCTGAACATCTCATCCTTGTTAATGCAATTCGGTGATTGTCATTCTTTATAGAGTTCAGATATTTTTCCATACCAATGGTATAATGTTCTATAAGTACTTAATTTTGGAATATTGTCTAAGGAAGAATACCAACTCTGATAATATTGATCATGCAGTCTTTCTATGACATTATTCATTTGTGTGATTGATATCGGTCCCTCGCTATCCCATAGATACGTAAAACCAAGATTGTTTAACAATACTCTAACATTATTGACCCAGATATCATTTGTTTCTCTTTGATGCATGAAAGCTTTATGTACCAAGCTACCAGGGCTATTAATAATTTTACACCAATATTTTAAAATTCGTTCTTTTCTTAAAATATCTAGTGGAATTTTTCCTAACTCTCCATATACAGTTGCATTCGTGGTATGTGGTCTTTCATGAAGTACTTGCTTTAGAAATTTAATATAGACTTTTTCTATATCTGGTGATTTATGGAACTCCCATATTTCTGCACCATAATTAAGTATTGGTATGATCATTGTATCAAATAGTTTATTTTTTTCATTTACATTTAGTGCTACATGCTTGAATAGAGTATTTAATGTATAAATAGCACGTAGTGCTTGTTCAGACATAGCTTTTTGAGCATTGTAAAATTTACCATTTGAGGATAAAGTTACGCCTAAGTAGACAAACCTATTGACAACATTTAATTTACAATCATTATAATATACATCAAAATTTTCTATAGTGCTTTTTTGTTTTCTAAAGCAAAATTGGCAATCATTAAGAATACTATTTTCTTCAATGAATCTATTAGCACGGAAATCGAGCAATAAGGAGAATAGTTTTGAAAAAATACTTGTCAACATAATACCTCTATAGTTATCAACATTGTTTTTGTCTGTCTTCTTCGGAACTGGCACTATGACACCACGGGTCCACGTTTCAGGATAAACACCATTATTGTATATATAGTTGAAAAGTTTACATAACGAAGGAGCAATAATATGTTTAGAATCAATAAAGATTTCTGCGATTAGTTTATCTTCGCCAGATTTTGTATTTCTTTTCAGCTTACTAATTGCCTTAATTATCTCGTCGATAGAAAAATCAATGTCAAGGGAGGCTATATTCACATCATTAAAATCGTTTCCGTTTACGTCATTTTCAACATTCTTATCAACAAAAATATCGTTTTCTGAAAATAACTCTTTGAAGTGGATAAAAAATTCATGAGCTGTAATGATATTTTTTTTGTTATTCGTTTTCTTCATGGGCGTAGGAGCGTCTTCAACATTGGGGGGGCCAAACATTTGGCAACTTAGGGTAAAAATTTTTTTGCTCGCTTCGCTCGCAATGTAACTGCATTATGTTCAAATATGACAATACCCATTCTTTACACAATAATACACTCGTACATAACTTGTACTCTTAAACATCCACAATCCTCCTTATCTATATAATAACTGTGAATTTATGGTTCTGTGGTAATTTGGTTTAGTTATTATAGGTAACTGAAAGTTATTCAGTTCAAGTATAAGGGGGTCCGGGGGTATTCCCCCGGCAAAACTTTCTAAACAATGTATCAATCTGGTGCGTTCTAAGCGTTCCGAGATACTTCATTTGGTAATAAAAAAGGACCTAAATACAGGGAATTTTAATAGTTCTTACATTAAAGTTTTTGCACAAAATTAAAATTGCTCGATTTTGAGATTGAAGCTTAATGTGAAAACTTTTGTTTCAAACGGTTTATATATAATGGACAACCTCTCAAAGTCGTAACCGAGGGCCTGGCCCCCCCCTGGCCCCCCCCTGCTCCTACGCCCATGTTCTTATATTTTCGTATGAGATCCCAAAATCGTTTTGGGTTATTCTTGGCAGCGTGCTGTAAATCCGATTTTTGTTTATTTTTATATCGCGCTATTGCTTGGCGTTTCACCCTCTTATAATACCTTCGTTTGTCAATGACAATACACGAATACGCATGTGTTCGGTGTTTCCGATATTGTTTATTAGCTCGATTTAAATCACTTTTAGCAGTTTTACATTCATTCGTGAACCACGGATTCACGTGATTTGTGTTAGCCGATACCCAGTTGGTGTCATATATTCTACGACTGTAACACCGCATGTATTAAACGCGCAATCATACAGTACGTTCCCAAAAGTTCGAACTCCATCGGAAATGTCAACATCGCTAGATATGATACTAGATACAATATTATCCAATCTTTGGCGTTCATTAATTAATGTATTATTAAAAGTGTCAACTATGGACGCATCCCATTTAAGTTTATGTACAATGTGGGAATTAATATCTTGATTCGGCATTTCAAATTTTGCAGATATGTTCATTTGTATGGGGACATGTGAGGAAAATGTATAACAATCATGTACAATAAAATTGGAAATTAATGGAAACAAGTCAACAGATGTAAGTGCGTAATCAATCAAACTTTTACCTAATGAAGAAAGAAAGGTGTACAACCCCAATCCGTCGTCTTCACCCATGCGACCGTTTAATATTCTGATGTCGGTGCTTTTACATAACTCTAGCAATTTTAAACCTGACGAGTTACAGATGCTGTCCTCGCTAGTTCTATTACCAAGTACATTGTCAGTATTGTCATGGCCTTGACCATCAATAACATCAATATATCTATCAAACATATTTGGAGAATCAGTAAAATCATTGCGCACACCAGTCCGTGCGTTTAGGTCACCAACAATAGCAATTTTACCAACATCAGAATATTTACGTACATTTTGTTCTATTTTTTAAAAAAACCCAATATCGTGCGATTTGAAATACACAAACTCACTAGGAGGAATATAAGCAAAACAAATACATATATCAAACTCTAAACTGAAAAAAGTTTTGTTTAGTTTTAACCAAATAAACCCACCCGGGTCTTTATCTAATATATCAACACCTTTAAGTAATGTTTCCCTAACAAATAAGCATACTCCACCATGACCTCTATTGCTCTTTCTATTTACAGTCACACTTTCTTTCAGAGGTACACTGATGGATTCACAACCACTCAGTTTGTATACATCGTATGCAGTTTGCTATGTCTCAGAATAAAATACAAAATCATAATTTTATACAAAATTGACAAAGTCAGTGTCAAATAAACATTTACTGAGGCACTCAACGTTCCAGGCTAGAAAGGATAAGTCACACTCTCCTCGCCTGTCCTAATTATTATTGGGTACGTACAGCTGATTGCTAATGTACAGTTTATCTCTGACAAGTGAAACATGTTTCCCTTCCTTCTTGGCTTGGTCCCGTATTGGAAGTAGCGCTTTTCTGCGACCCTGCACTTCACGCGGCAGTTGGTCGAAAACTGCGTAAGGGGTTTTGTTTAACCAAACGTTTCTCAAAGCTGATTTTATATGTTGTTTGGAATCGGTGTCCAGAAATTTTACGATGATAGCCCGTGTTTTACCAGGTATCGGTTTGATTGGAGATCTATGAGCACGATCTATTTTTAACTTTGATTTGGCATCATGAATTTTGAGCACTTGTTCGCAGAACGAGAACACTTTTTCCGCACAATTCTCGGAAACAGCATTAGCATAGGAGCCATTTAACACGTTTGCCGAAGCATTTACCTCCCCTGGTTGTGATGAGTTAGTTTCCATGGATTGTTGTGATACGGGTGTGGAGATGCCTGCCGATTCAAATGCGTTGGTTGCCATATTCGGGGCTGATACTGGTACGAAAGTACTGGTCGACTCAGGAATTCCAAGAAATACCATGTTGTCCCTCATAGATCTACATTTTAGATCTAATATGTCGTCTGCTAGTTCATTGTTAGCTTTTGATAAGTTCATGTTTGCTGTAGATATCATATTCAGACGACTGACTATAGTGGCTTGCTGCTTTTCAATTTCATCAAGTTTTGAAACTTTCGACAGGATAATGTCTATTTTAGAATTTAATTCAGTATTCATTGGCATCATGTGTGATTGATTTGGATTTGGATTATGATATGTAGGAGCATCCATATTCACCTGTTGGTATTGAATTTCACAGATGTGTAATTCCCGATCTTAAGGAACACATTGAGTAAAGTACCGAAGGGGCTTTATGTTAAATACCGAGTGTATTGTATATATATTGTAAAGTAAAGCCTCGCTATCTCGAGGACTAATCGGGACAAGCCAAATGATCGAAATAAACCGGAAGACCTATATAGCGGTGTGATATAAGTATACAACAAATATTTAGTAAATTCGCCGGAACTTTGAAATTTGCTCGAAATAAGCAGGGTGCTCGTATTACCGATGTTCGTCATAACCAAGTTTTATTGTTTAATATAGTATTACCAGAACTCATTATCCAACATGTAACCATACACCAGCTTGGTTTGATACCCGGTGATATAACTTCCCATAAACCCGACCTGAAGAGAAAATATGTAAATATAATATGTCCGTATGATCAATATAAACACAAGTTATATCAATATAAATAAATAAATATCCATCCAAGCCCTTCGAAACTAATGCAACGAAGAAACAATACAGAAGAAAACAAAAAACTGATGACACTCTTATCATACTTTCAAAACCGGCATATAAGTTCAAAATAACCATCTCAATAAAAAATTTATTTTTAATAATACTTCAAAATGTACATGTAAATATGATATATATGACACTTAAAAGTACCTCATCGACTATACTTCTAAAAATAGATCTAATCACGTGACGTCAACAATACTGAAAAAGCACCTCAGAATCTTACTTCGGTGAATTATTTTTATATATTTGTACCCAGATGAAGGCTATTGTATAGCCGAAACGTTGGTTTATAATAGAAATTTGAAACCCGACCCGCCTTGATCGTGTGTTCCATTTATTTTCTCTTTTCTTGAACCAATAAAAAAAAGTTTAAGTATACAATTGGAATAAGTATAAACACAAGTGATATAATATAAGTTACACAGACGTGACTTCGATATACAAGTACATCAAACAAAAATCAATATAAACAGAAGATGTATCAATACAAACAAAAATATCAACAATATAAACAGAAGATGTATCAATACAAACAGAAATAATAACATAATAAACAGAACATGTATCAATATAAACAGAAATAATAACAATATAAACAGAAGCTGTATCAATACAAACAGAAAAAATAACAATATAAACAGAACATGTATCAATACAAACAGAAATAATAACAATATAAACAGTAGGCATAACATCCCGCGCATTTCTGTCTTGTCGCCATTTAAATAGCCAATCGCATTACTTATATGGCGACAAGACAGAAATGCGCGGAACGTCTAGCAGATGCGGATGCTGCAAAAAAGTTCCCGCGCCAAAATTGAGTTACGGGGTTTTGGTTCGGCTACGTCGTTATACTGTAAATTTTAACCCAAAATGTCTAAGACCTGCCGTCCCGAAGCAGAAATTTACCTGACCGGGATGGTTTGGCATGTCCTCGCGATGTTATGGAACCTTTCCGCATCATTCCACATCTTCGGGACGCCTTCTGTGAGACTTCGTAATCATGTAGCCATCCCAAATGGTTCCCGAAGGCCATAAGCTCCCCGAAAACGCCGAAGGGATGAGTTCTACAATCGGCTCTTTTGCATATGCTTCAGCATGCATATTGCGCGTATACCGCAACAATTCGTATACCGATTCCCGAATACTTCCTGAACAACCTCAATCACAAAGCACCGCCTATGTTTATTGATAAATGATCCCGAAGGGTTCCCGAAACGAGCATGTTGAACCAGCATCCCTTCCGCTTAGCGCCGGGGTCTAGTGGACGGAAGGTCTAAACACCACTACATCAACACTTTAATTCTATCTCAATACGTTCTATTATAACCTAATGAAAACAATTTACCCTTTAATTCACCCGTGAAATATTACACTCGATTACCCTACACAATAAAGTGCAATAGGATACCGGCGATTACTAGTACCGGAGGATATCGGTATTCGACTTTCAGTTACATGCATAATACAAAATGTACTCGCATAAATTGGTCATCAATATATGTGTCCACGATCTATTACGAATATTTACGAACTGTCTTTGGAACGACCCGTCGATTTCAAACTGTAAACAAAGGAGTATTTTGTCTGGTGGACAAAATACTCCTATTTTACAAATTGGCGACTTGCGGAGATTATTATTCTAAGGATGAAAATCAACATAGATCAAACGTATGCTGATTCTATACCATTTAGGGAGCTCTATAACCTGTCAATGTTTCACGGTCTTATAAGCTTTATGGGACTTTAAACTCAAAACAAAAATTATTAAGCTCGATAAAGACTCATTTAATACAGTTTTACAGTTTATTTCGAAATACATTAGGCATTATGCCTATGAGTATACAAATATAGATACAATATGTACATGGAAACATATTTACATAAATATTACAAGGTCAACAATAAGTATATTGCTTATATAAAGAACAGTAAAAACCCGTAATTCACGACGCGTTTAAGAAATAATGATCTCCGAAGACACTCCATGACGGGTCCAACATAAAAACGGATGTTAAATCAATAAAAATATTATTTTAGAGTTAGTTGAGGTTTACACAGTATATATAGCTTGGCCACATTGACATGAGCTTGACCTTTTGATTAGCATAATTTTACAGTCGATATATTGTCTACGTTTACAACACCGAGTGTATGTTTTCATAATCGGGGAGTATCACGAAGATGTAATACACACACAAATTTGAAATACCGATATCGCACGATTTACTTGCGGAAATTGATATATTCAAAGCAAGAACCTTGTAATATATTCTTGCATAAAGGTCAGGCTCACGTCAAAATAGCCAAGCTATACTGAGCGTCAATGTTCTGCAAATGAATTTTAAATTCAACATTTTTGAATTGTTAATTTGAAAGAACTTTTCACTAACACTGTCAGTTGGTGTATCCAAAATGTTTATTTTAATGGTGTTATTTATCCTCGCCACCGGATAATCCATATTGGCGAGGTCCCCAGAAGAGGTTTAGTACTTTTAGTTTTTGGGGGATAGTGCATGATACAGAAGATGCCCAATTCCAGAAGCATCCCTGGTTCTTCTACATGCCAGTGTATAACACCATGCATGGGACCTCGGTTTTAAGTCTCATCCGAAAGACTATTAGTAATTTTAGTTTGCCAGCCCGGGATTCGAACCCACAACCCCGAAATCAGTAGTGACTACTATTCTCGCGCTCTACCGACGGAAACAGGCTCATTCAACCCCGAGCTTATTCAACCCCAAGCGATTTTCAGTATTATTCAACCCCGAGCTTATTCAACCCCAACCCTTGGCTCATTCAACCCCAGATATGTAAGGCTCATTCAACCCCAATGAAAAAAATTGTTTGGTAGGGGTATTCTGTATGTTAAAAGATAGATGTGTTTTTATTTAGATATAGATAGTTATTAATAAAATCAATGATTATAGAAATACTTAGAAAAAGTTTGTTTTACGTTGAATTTGAATACATATTTTAACAATCATAAGTTGGGTTTATTTATAATAATTATAGATAATTATATACAATTATAGAAAGACTTTGAAAATCAAATCATTAACAGATCAAACTGTTAATTTAAGGTATATGTTAAATCACAGATTATCACACTATTGATTGCAGATTATCACCTATGGTTTAAACATGCAGTAATTATATAAATATCTAGGTTCGGTAATTTATATCTATTTAAACTATAAACTACATTCATGCATATAACAATGATTTTTTACTTCTTTTGAAAAAAAAACGCATTTGACTACATGTATGCATAGTTTATAGTTTCTATGCATGTCAATATCACTTACCTAGAAATTTACTTATAATTAATTTAACAAACCAAAAAAAACAAGATAAATACTCTGACCGTGTTCACACCTGCTTGACAATGTACATGCCTAACACAAAATCAGTTTATAAATATCAACATGATTTCATGAAATTACTAAACAAACAACAAATAAACAAAAAAAAACATTAAATTAACTACATTATAAAAAAAATTAGTTGGGGTTGAATGAGCCTCAATATCTCTGGGGTTGAATGAGCCTTGGGGTTGAATGAGCCTAGGGTTGGGGTTGAATGAGCCTGGCTTTTCTGGGGTTGAATGAGCCTGGGGTTGAATAAGCTGACATTCCTACCGACTGAGCTAAGCGGGCTGGCTGTTTAAATGTGTATGTTCAGTTGTGCCTATATACGATGCCGTCCGTTACGATTGAATGATCACACCGTCATCAATGGTAAAACGTCTATTCAAGCAACAAAATTATGGTATTTAATGTTCGACTAAATTTTCACTGACACTAGGTTTACAATAGGTCTGTGATATAAAATACACAATTAGATATGCAGCTAAATCAGAAATGTACGCTTAAGTTGGTTGCACAGATTGAATGATGGTGAACATACTCGTGCATGTCAAATACTTAAAGCTATAGTTTCATTAAGTATATTTCTGTCGGATGAAATTGACATATTTCGATCACAATGAGCCTATGGTATCATCTCCAACCAACATACCGTGTATTTGACGTATCAAGTGACAACAGGTATAGGGTCAATGCCGCTGATAAAAACATGGAATGTTTCTATCATTCAAAGTCATTTTTGTAACTTAATTGTAGTCAGTTATGCAAAACATTATTATATTTTGCGTTTTTTTATGACCAAGCCGCAGTTTCTCAAAAGCTAAAATTTCGTGCTGTACTCGATTACGACCTCAACTTGATTATGGTCAAATGGAGGTAAGGGTTCCCTCCCCTCCACTCTTAAGAAATAGTATATCGTCACGCGTAGTTTTTATTCGTCGGGTTGTCTCAGATATATACCGCCAATAGCATCATTTTGGATCAATATATCTCTCAAAATAGATAATTGTCATCGACTTATATCAAATAACGTATCCCACTAGACACATGCATTTTAATAGGGGATTAAATAGCCAGCGAAGCTGGCTATTGTAAATACCCATACCAATAATGTCCACGTGCGTATCTTCGTCGAGTCTCTGCCGGTACTAATGCTTTCAGAAAAAGTTATTTCCGGTCAAAAATTTCAGGCAGTTTTCCGAGGTGAATGGTCCTTTGAAAATAAAAAAAATAGTAAGCTGTAAACGGTTACCCCCTATCATTTTCTTTCGAATTATAACCATCTTTAAAAATATTCAAGAAATAAAACAAACTATTTAAAAAACAAAGGGACGTAAGAAATACGCTACTGTGTTGGATACACTACGCCAATACAAGACGTGATGCCATGACGTCACAAATAACAGGAAATGACATCATACCTAAAGTACGCCAAATAAACTCATGACATTACGTTGCAATGTATAACAAATCAGTATAATATAGGTAAAACTCCAGGTTAGGGATGCATACACTTATTCCAAACTTAAACCACAGATACATAGCCAATCTAAATTTTTGAATAATTATTATTTCTGGTCTTAAATTTAAAGAGGAAAAGTGATCAGTTGCTGATCAATAACTATCTTTGTATATTTTATAACATCTAAATTCAACTCATATTTAGTCAGTTTCTATCTGAAACATAGCTTAGCAGATATCCAATGTGTATTTAATCCCTCATTTAGGCGGTGCCTTAGTTCATATTACAGGATATTTGTATTTTACGATGTATGATCGTTTGACTAAGTGAGTAGCTGACGTAATATTTTCACGAAGTGAATTACCAAATGAGTATACGCTGTAAAATGATAATATTCTTTTTTTATTTTATGCTTCAAAACTTAAATTATGGAAATAACCCACTACTAGCATAAACCTAAGATTTTTTGCGTGACGTCTTTTCCCCGCCATACACGTGTCATCAAGTAGTTCTTCTGCAATGGCTTCAATTTCGTCTATGTTTTACATTTATTTACATACATTGTTCTCTTATTTGTTACAGATCATTGAGATAACAAGTGCAAATACTTCATTTTTTGTCTTTTTGGCGGCGGAAAATTCTTTTTAAAAAGTAATCCGTTTGAGTGAAAAAATCGCAGAGAAATTATCGACAGTGAAATTATCGGGCAATAATCCACCGTTATTATGGGGTAAACCACCGATAAGCATGAATCAAGTCAACATAAACTAGTAAATTATTCCAAGTTAATCAACGCAAAATGTAACGTTTGCAGAACTTTTGACGCTCAGTATATAATTACCTTTTGTTCCAGGGTCCTGTATAGTCAGATTTACTCCAGGGGTTCCTCAACCTGATCAATATAGCTGTACCACCAAGATACGGTACCTGAAGAAATTACTGCCTAGTTAGAGTAGTGTCAGAGTGTGTACTGTCTAGTTAGAGTAGTGTCAGAGTGTGTACTGTCTAGTTAGAGTAGTGTCAGAGTTTGTACTGTCTAGTTAGAGTAGTGTCAGAGTGTGTACTGTCTAGTTAGAGTAGTGTCAGAGTGTGTACTGTCTAGTTAGAGTAGTGTCAGAGTGTGTACTGTCTAGTTAGAGTAGTGTCAGAGTGTGTACTGTCTAGTTAGAGAAGTGTCAGAGTATGTACTGCCTAGTAAGAGTAGTGTCAGAGTATGTTCTGCCTAGTAAGAGTAGTGTCAGTCTATGTTCTGCCTAGTTAGAGTAGTGTCAGAGTGTGTACTGTCTAGTTCGAGCAATGTGGTAGTGGTATTTAATTGTATGTCTACATAAAATATTACGCCCATTGTCTGAATAGTTAATTTAAGTGAATATAGTTCTTCACTGAAGCATCCTTATGTTGTTTTACCTGATTTACCTGTTTACTTTATGTGGCACAGGTCCCAATACCGTGTTAGAGTTATAGCTTGGACTTCAAAACAAAAACATGAAAGCAAGCTTACTCTACATGACACACATGTCCCGTTTTGTAATAAGCTTACTCAACATGTCACCATGTCCCGTTTTGTAACAAGCTTACTTTACATGTCACACATGTCCCGTTTCGTAACAAGCTTACTCTACATGACACACATGTCCCGTTTTGTAATAAGCTTACTCTACATGTCACACATGCCCCGTTTTGTAACAAGCTTACTTTACATGTCACACATGTCCCGTTTTGTAACAAGCTTACTCTACATGACACACATGTCCCGTTTTGTAACAAGCTTACTCTACATGTCACACATGTCCCGTTTCGTAACAAGCTTACTCTACATGTCACACATGTCCCGTTATAAGCACTATTCGATTACCTCAGCATATCCAGTCACTGTATAAGCATTCTAAGATTACCTCAGCATATCCAGTCACTGTATAAGCATTCTAAGATTACCTCAGCACATCCAGTCACTGTATAAGCATTCTAAGATTACCTCAGCATATCCAGTCACCGTATAAGCATTCTAAGATTACCTCAGCATATCCAGTCACTGTATATAAGCTCTATACGATTACCTCAGCATATTTAGTCAATGTATAAGCATTCTAAGATTACCTCAGCATATCCAGTCACTGTATATAAGCTCTATACGATTACCTCAGCATATTTAGTCAATGTATAAGCATTCTAAGATTACCTCAGCATATCCAGTCACTGTATAAGCTCTATACGATTACCTCAGCACATCCAGTCACTGCATAAGCATTCTAAGATTACCTCAGCATATTTAGTCACTGTATATAAGCTCTATACGATTACCTCAGCACATCCAGTCACTGTATATAAGCTCTATACGATTACCTCAGCATATCCAGTCACTGTATAAGCTCTATACGATTACCTCAGCATATCCAGTCACTGTATAAGCTCTATACGATTACCTCAGCATATCCAGTCACTGTATAAGCTCTATACGATTACCTCAGCATATCCAGTCACTGTATAAGCTCTATACGATTACCTCAGCATATCCAGTCACTGTATAAGCTCTATACGGTTACCTCAGCACATCCAGTCACTGCATAAGCATTCTTAGATTACCTCAGCATATCCAGTCACTGTATATAAGCTCTATACGATTACCATAGCACATCCAGTCACTGTATAAGCTCTATACGATTACCTCAGCATATCCAGTCACTGTATAAGCTCTATACGATTACCTCAGCATATCCAGTCACTGTATAAGCTCTATACGATTACCTCAGCATATCCAGTCACTGTATATTAGCTCTATACGATTACCTCAGCACATTCAGTCACTGTATAAGCTCTATACGATTACCTCAGCACATCCAGTCACTGTATAAGCATTCTAAGATTACCTCAGCATATCCAGTCACTGTATATAAGCTCTATACGATTACCTCAGCACATCCAGTCACTGTATAAGCTCTATACGATTACCTCAGCATATCCAGTCACCGTATAAGCTCTATACGATTACCTCAGCACATCCAGTCACTGCATAAGCATTCTAAGATTACCTCAGCATATCCAGTCACTGTATAAGCTCTATACGATTACCTCAGCACATCCAGTCACTGTATAAGCTCTATACGATTACCTCAGCATATCCAGTCACTGTATAAGCTCTATACGATTACCTCAGCACATCCAGTCACTGTATATAAGCATTCTAAGATTACCTCAGCACATCCAGTCACTGTATATAAGCATTCTAAGATTACCTCAGCATATCCAGTCACTGTATAAGCTCTATACGATTACCTCAGCACATCCAGTCACTGTATAAGCATTCTAAGATTACCTCAGCACATCCAGTCACTGTATATAAGCTCTATACGATTACCTCAGCACATCCAGTCACTGTATAAGCTCTATACGATTACCTCAACATATCCAGTCACTGTATAAGCATTCTAAGATTACCTCAGCACATTCAGTCACTGTATAAGCTCTATACGATTACCTCAGCACATCCAGTCACTGTATAAGCATTCTAAGATTACCTCAGCATATCCAGTCACTGTATAAGCTCTACCAGATACCAGACCATTTGGAAACTGACCTTGTGGTACTCCGTGTCCCTGAAAATAATATCCGAGCAAAAGAGTGATATTTTCCAGTTAGGATATTATGACAGTAACGTCATCGTTTATGTGTACCCAAAAGATTAAAACCACTCCATAAACAGGTAGAGCTTAGTTTGGTATTGAACTGTTGGTAAAAGCTTTTATACTGGGTTCATACCGCGCATAAAAAGAAACGTAATGCCAACAGCACTCGGTGTCAAATTCCGCGTGACTTCATCATGACGTCATAAGTGTCACGTCATGACGTTCCATTTCATTTTTTACATTCTAAGCCAATGTCTGTGCCATTCAAAGAGAAGATGAAGCAAATAATAAACAGAAAATGTGTTAATTTTTGGTGAAGATCTTATTTTATTTCTCTCATTTTCAAAGAAAAGTATTGATTTCTGAGATCACACTAGTACAGGGTGATCAATAAAATATGGTTACATAAATCACTTTTATAAATTGGTCAGTTTTTAAGATAATATTTGTAGTGATATGCCATTGTTTAACATATACAGGGTGTCTCAAAATACATGTCCGCTTGTTGAAGGATCATAACTTTGCCAAATGAGTTTGTAAATTGATTATCATAGTCTCATATTAAAGGTAAGTTTACCAATTCTGTGGTGAGTTATATCATGTGTCAATACTCGAACTTTTGATGACGTCATATACGTTATACTAACGTCATTAGCAACGGACGTTCTAAAATGTCGGAAGAGGCAAATAGCATAGTTTGTACGGTAACATGGGTAAAATTTATATCATATGTGGGCATAGCAATAGTCAGTCGTACCCTCCTATGCATACACTGACTGAGAAACTGACCAGGGGTCATAAGAAAATGAAATCGGAAAATCTGACGTATTTAAGGGAGGAACACCTTTTAAAAACAATTAGGACTAATAATTAGATATTCACACATTTCTAGGCATATCATATTCATACAAGATGCACCAAACACCTCGAATGAATATACTTGGTTGAATATAGAGCGGTATGTCTAGCTTATCTCCAGCAGTCCAAACATAGTCATATAAAGTAACTTGAAAGTATAAAACAGTACTTAATGAAGTATCAATCACCAAAAACTGCCTTGGTAGGAGAATGAATTTGTTTATGCTACTTTTATTGAATTCAGAAAAAGTAACTAAACTATCCTAAATAATTGTTTCTTCTTTAACCATTTGAACGTTAGATTATACTATAACTACATCAAAACTCAAATATCAATTTGTGGAGAAAACGGAAACTTCACATCCAACTCAAAATTATGTGGACGTCATTAAAATCGTCAAACGACGTCAAACACAGGTTTTTACCAAATTTGGGGTAGCTACTCAAAATGCATTCTTAAGGTTTCGTATTCATTATTTTGGATAATCACGGGTGGTAATCACGTGACTTCGTCTTGTATGAAGCACGTATAATGGCGGACATTCAGCCTCGGTAAGTACCTATTTTTCTTGGTGTTATATGTCTTCCATCCTCTATATCGAAACTTCACATAGCCTATCATATGCGCATTGCTTTTTTACTAACGTTACAAGTTAGTTTGGTCTCCTAAGTTGAACAGATTATGAGAACACTCGTTGAATTTGGTCCGGAGTTTCATCGCAAGACACGTAAGTTGCACGTCAAGTGTAAATAGTTGACCAATTATGGAAAATAAAGGTTTTTGTGACAAGAAAGGTAAAAAATCATAACTGTTGTTTGATTATATCACGAAAGAACCATGTACCGATTTTTTGCAAGGATTTTTCGGCCGTATATTTACATTTTACGAAAGTAGTATGATACACGTTCGATTTTGTAAAGTAAATCACACGAACAAATATCGCCATGGTTCAGATCGTCAAGAGTTTGTTGAAACCACCCCAATATACCATCGAACAAGCCTAAATATGCTTTTCAAACAAGCATTATTTACAGGCATCAGTGTACTTTTAATTTAGATTACGGCAATTTAAGAAACACCATACATCCAACCACTGATACAACATCCAAGAAACCTACTCAAACGCTAGTTAATCTGGACTAACCTTGGCGATTCATGGTACAGACGATGTATAACTAACTTTAAACCAAGCTGAAGAACCGTTTTGATATTAACATCAAACAGTCTTTAAACTGCCATGTATAAAAGACGCATTAAACTGCCATATGTGGGTTATACGAAGTCCGACTTTTGTGCGAGAAAATTACCACACAACGTTACGGTCGATTTCCGTTCAAAAATGTTTTTCTTCAACGATAGGATTGTCGTTATGTACAATAAGTTTCGGGGAATGTAGGCTATTTTCTTTCGTCGCAGATATTTAATTGCCTTCAATGAATATACTGAGAACATTTCTAAAAAACATGTTCCTGGGCAGTATCTATAGGCCAAATTCACCGAGACACATTGTTTATATGGTCTATTTTTTCCTTATATATTTTGATAATTTTTCCAATTTTACCGGGTGTGCATCAATGTGGCTACGGACCCGTTTAATCAGTACTTACTTTTATAATGTTATTTATCTTCTTCGTGTATATTAAAGATGCTGGTTTCGATACTACATTTCAATGCAAAACATGTCAAAAAAAGTGTGAGTAGACTCACCAATGTAAACACTGATTGCATTAAAAGTTTATTCGCAAATATACAATACTTATTTTTTAAATATAGTAATTTTAACGTAATAGTCCAAGAGCCAAGGGCCGTTTATTTACAATTCTTGTCCAAATCTATAATTGGTATCAAATGAAAGCTTATAGTGTCCAGTTTAAGAAAAGTGATTTCTTAAAAAATTCTGCTTTCACAACGCTGAGATATCCAAGATGGCGGCCAAGATGGCCGCCAATTTTTCAAATATAACCACTGTGCCACATTGAGCATACTGTAAGTACCGCATGTGTCTTATAACATGTTTTATGCAGTTTTCTTATAGAACATATATTGAAAGATGCAAATCAGGCAAAAAACACGAAGTTTTTACAATTTAAAAAAAAAAAAAATTGCTTTTATGACGAAAAAACGGCAAATTATACAATATTGTTTATTATAATTCGTATACATGAAGTAATTTTTATCCATAAACCATTCTAAACTGTTGTTATGATAGTAATACACATCATTTATTATCAAAATCACTTAAATATGGTATGAAAATGAGATTTTGAAGCATAATTTGTATTGAAGTGGGTGGGGTAAATTGGCCGCAAATTTCTTAAATATCACCACTGTGCCATATTGAGCATACTTTAAGTACAACATTTGCCTTATTTCATGTTTTATGCAGTTTTCTTATAGCAAACATGTTGAAATATACAAATCATGCAAAAAAACAAGATATTTTTACATATATTTTTTTTAATTTAGCTTTTATGACGAAAAAATGACGAAAAAACGGCAAATTATACTCAATTATTTATAATAATTTGTAAACATGAAGATTTTTGTTTCCAAAAACCATTCTAAACTGTTGTTATGATAGTAATACACATCATTTAATATCAAAATCGCTTAAATATGGTATGGTAATGAGATTTTGAAGCATAATTTGTATTGAAGTGGGTGGGGTAAATTGACCCCCTGAAATAGTTTTTGCAACAAAAATCAATACTTTACAATACTTATTGCATCTTTTTTCAAATTGATGCGTAAGTGTTTCCAAACAGTGAATACTGTATGGGTCATACATTCATCTGTAACATATATATTGTTATTCTTGTTAAAAATCTAGTTAAATATCCATATAGGCCCAAAAGTCGTATATGGATACATTAAACAGGTTTAGACACTGACTTTTTATCCCTATACTATGTATCTGTAATGCATTAGCATATTCATTACGGTATAATAATGTGAAATATACATGTACGTGCATTTTTATAAAAATTAGTTTTTCATAGTCTTTTGGTTGGTTTGTTGTACTTGGGGTACATTGGGCTCAACAACAACAACAACAACAACAACAACAGCAACCAAAATTTGCAGACGACTACAGATTTTTCAACCATATGGTTACATGAAACCCTTTTATCTATACAGTTATGTAAGTATACATCTCAAGTCTTTATTGTTGCATATGCATATGTAATTATAAAAATATATATTATGGAAGACCCACGCTCCGAGATTTTTTAAACTTGAGTAGTGTTCGGATATGTACTGATTCCGGACATATATTGTATAACATCCTAAAATCAACATAATATGAATTATTTGTGCTATCATGTTCTCCAGTTCATAAAGTTAATACGTTTTCAGGTTTTCTACTTGAGACTGGATACATGCTACCTTGCTCTACAGACTATCTGGCACATATCAACTACAATGGTGGCCGATCAATGATGTTTTCAACCGTTGGTCTCCTACATATGAAAGTCTTCTTCCATTCACAGTAGTGTAAGTATAGTACAAAACTTGAATTGCTCCAATATTATTATTTTAAATTCAAATGAAAGATTACATGAGAATCACGCTCCAGTAAATTGAGTATTGTTTGGGTATGTACCGATGCCAGACGTGACTTTCTATAAAAACTATTAAATAGAAATACTAGTTACATGTAGATTTATATGTTAGAATGATCCTCAATTTATGGACATCATTAATTCACAGGTTATCTTCTTAAGATTGGGTATTGGATGCTTTACTGACTATCTGGTGATTGCTTCATAACAAGACGTTTTCAATGTAATGTAAGTTTTAAGTAAGAAAATAACATGTTCAGTACCATTTTGATACAAGTTTCAACAAATTGTCCAAAAATGCGAGTTAAACTTTTCATGGTTCAAGTCATATTTAACTTAATACAAGTAGTTTATACATGTAAATTTTCCAAGTATATTATGTTACTAATATATCTTTACAAGTTTCATGGATCAAATCATGTCATAAAATATAATATCAAGATTGTTTATACATAGTATAGTACAAAACTTGAATTGCTCCAATATTATTATTTTAAATTCAAATGAAAGATTACATGAGAACCATGCTCCAGTAAACTTGAGTATTGTTTGGGTATGTACCGATGCCAGACATGACTTTCTATAAAAAACTATTAAATAGAAATACTAGTTACATGTAGATTTATATGTTAGAATGTTCCTCAATTCATGGACATCATTATTTTACAGGTTATCTTCTTGAGATTGGTTATTGGATGCTTTACAGACTATCTGGTGATTGCTTCATGACAAGACGTTTTCAGTGTAATGTAAGTTTTAAGTAAAAAAATAACATGCTCAGTACCATTTTGATACAAGTTTCAACAAATTGTCCAAAAATGCATGAGTTAAACTTTTCATGGTTCAAGTCATAATAACTTAATACAAGTAGTTTATACATGTAAATTTTCCAAGTATATTATGTTATTAATATATCTTTACAAGTTTCATGGATCAAATCATGTCATAAAATATAATATCAAGATTGTTTATACATGTAAACATTTTCAGTATAATTATATAATATCTTAACTAACTTCAAAACATCTGTGTCTACCTTTACTTTCAGGTCCATGGGCATTTGGGAAAATGAGCTGCGGTAGACCAGTGTGTAAACTACATTCAGAAGAAAATGTAAACCCATCTGATGAATTAAAACTATTCACAAAACATTCTTGGTCCATTGTAAAGGAAGCTGAACGAATAAGAAAAAAACATTTGAAATCGTCAAAGTTATTTGATATTGTAATTCCAGATGCATATGATTCAAACACTTGTTACCACTCTTCTTGTTATAAAATATATACTGCTGTACCAAAAAATGAAACTTATAATGTAAATGTTGATAATACTGCAAACCGTTGTACTTTAAGAAGTGTAGTAGATCATCCTAGTAGGAGTAATACTGGAGTATATAAATCAGTGTGTTTATTTTGTGGAGATGAGCGAAAGTGGGTTAAAGGGAAATACGAGAAACTTGGAACAATTGAAACTCAGTCAAGTGTTGACAGAATATTTGAAGCAGCCAATAAACTGAATGATAGTGAACTTTTTTCCAAAATATCAGGAGATGATATTCTAGCAAAAGAAGCAAAATTTCACCATCACTGCAGGAATGCCTACTACAAGAAAAGTGAAAGACGAAGTCTTGATCAAGTTACGCAAGATATTTCGATCCCAATCAAAGCAGTAAATGCTGCATATGAAAGCTTAAAGGAACATGTAAGACTGAAACTTGTTTGTAATTCTGGAGCAGAAAAGCTGACATCGTTATTCCAACGTTACCTTTCACAGAAAAATGGTTCAGATGAGAAGTACAAGCCTCAATACTTGTGTGAGAAGCTACTGAATGAATATCCAAATGACCTCAGAGTTTGTAAATCAAGTAACAAAGAAGGCATTATTGTATGTAATAAAATATTGTCTGATGAAACCGCAATAAATAGAGCAAACTTTGATGGCAGTCTTGTGAAAGAAACTGCTTATTACCTAAGGACATTAATTATGTCAAGAGCAGCAGTAGTTAATGATTTATCGTCTCCACTTACAGAGGAAGTATTACGAAAGGGACAGAATGCGAAACCTCCTGAGCTTGAGGAGTTCTTTCATGTATTATATGACAGTACTAATACCTCTGATCAAACTAAAACAAAAAGACTTGTTAGTAGTACAAGTGATGATGTTGTCTTCAACACAACAAGAGGCAGAATAAAGACAGGGAAACACATATGCTTGGGTCTTGGACTTAAAAGTTTGACTGGCAGTAGAAAGGTAATAGAACTACTAAATAGATTTGGCCATTCAGTGAACTACCATACAGTCGAAGAGATGGAGACCCAGATGGCAACAGAAATAGCCAACAGAAACTGTGTTACGCCGGATGGTATTCGTCAAGAACCAGGACTACTAACTTCCTTAGCATGGGACAACTACGATGAGAATACTGAAACTCTGTCTGGATCGGGCACGTTACATGACACAGTGGGTATTTGTTATCAGAACGAAGTACCTCTGGTTGTAATACAACACGACAATATCGGTAATGAAGAACATTCACATACAGCAAACATAAGAACTAAGTCCATGACACCACGACCAAAACGTAGTTTAGATATAGAGGAGACTAAACTAACCCCTTATAGGAAGAAGCCAAAGATGTCAATGTTCCATTACCAGATAAGAGACTCAGTACGCCCAGAATGCATAACAAGAATAGAGCGGCTTGATGTATTGTGGGCTATTAGCTTAATGTTGTGTGAGGAGAAAACACCTATGTGGGCTGGATGGAATTCTATGATATAAGAAGACCCATTACCCAAGCAAAGAATTGCATACATGCAGAATATTACCCTTCCGCCAACGAGACTAGACGTTGTTGCAGAAACTATGCGCAGGACTCTAAAGGTTGCAGAGGAGTGCGGTGAGAGGTTTATAGCTGTTACCTATGATCTTGCTGTTGCTAAACCTGCTCTACAAATCCAAGCAGCAGAGTCTCCAACATTTGACAACTTGTTTATTTGTTTTGGAGCTTTCCATATTTGTCTCGCTTACTTTGGAAGTTTAGGACACTTTCTTGAAGGTTCCGGTGGCCCTGAAATTCTTACAGAATCGGGAGTTTTGGCACAAGGGTCTCTTCTTGGATTCCTGAAAGGAAAGCATTACAATAGGTGCAACAGGATTCACCAGATACTATTTTGTGCTTTACAAGGTCTCCATTTCAAGAAATTTCTGAGTGAAGAAGGTCAAATTCCTGAAGGATTACTTGTAAATATGAACCGTCTGATAAGTCATTCATCTACTGCTAATCTGATGACAATTGAATCATCTTCAGAGTATTTAAATGTAATGACACGATATGAAGCGTTTGCGAATAGAACTTTGGAGGGTGAACATGGCAATACGGCCAAGTACTGGATGCAGTATATGAAGCTTGTTTCCGTTTACCTTAAGTTCAGTCGTGCAAGTAGAACAAACAACCTTCAGCTATTCATTGATGCACTGAAAGACATGTGCCCGATCTTCTTTGCCATGAATCGTCCAAACTATGCGAGGTGGATGGTAAGGTATTACTTAAACCTTATAAACGTAGACGAAACACATCCAGGGATGAAATCAGTTTTAGAGCGTGGAGCTTTGTCTGTAAGAAGAACAGACAAGAACTTTGCAAGAACTGCAGTTGATATGACTCTTGAGCTGACGATAAATGCGGATGCAGCCTCGAGGCAAACAGGAATTGTAGCTTTTAATAACTCTGAGTCTGCTCGTAAAAGATGGATGCTGACTCGCTCTATGAGAAGCTGCATTGTTGGAGGATTGATGGAAAAGGCTGGTTTGAAAACCACTGATGATACTGCAGGAACATTGAGAGCTTCAAGGATAAGAAGAGACAATGAAGATATTCAAAACCTTGTAGACAAGATAGAGACCACTATGAATCCTTTTAATATGGAACATGATGAGAATTCATATTGTTTAACTACAGGGAAGCAATGTCA
Organism: Spisula subtruncata; assembly: GCA_963678985.1. Classification (NCBI taxonomy): domain Eukaryota; kingdom Metazoa; phylum Mollusca; class Bivalvia; order Venerida; family Mactridae; genus Spisula; species Spisula subtruncata. The sequence goes on from OY787661.1 coordinate 68,001,790, forward strand.
TGTAGATACCCGTAATGACTTACTTGCCTGTACTACCATTGGTGAAAAGTGGAAAGATGAATTTTTGAATGGCTGCTTAAATGATCCATCGAGGTTTGAGAAAGCAATTCCTAGAAGAAAAGTAAGGAATTTTGCATCAGATGCATTGAAAACTAAAGTAACATCAAAGGACAGAAAGATGGTTGAACTACAGGGTACCAGAGATTTATTTGGTCGTCTCCTATTCATCAGCACAATCAACAACATAGACTTGTACAAAGTATTCCAATATCCTTTGCTCCCAGTACCGCTGTCACTCGGACACATTGACGGTTCAGTAAATAAAACTGACAAAAGTGTGCTTATGCGAAAATTGGATACCATGTGCGGAGAATCTTCTCCAACTACAGTTGATGCTACCTTTGTTGACGCAGTATTCTTTTTGCATACACTGACTAGTATTCCTCAAACAATGGGAGAATTGTCCAGAATGATACTGCAATCGTTATGTAACATGTCTGTATTGGTACACTTCGTATGTGACACCTATATCACCCCATCGATAAAGGAAATTGAAAGAGCAAGGCGTGGTCAAAGTGACAACGCATATTCAATGATTGGTAAAGGTCAGAAAACACCAACCAAATGGCAACAGGCACTGCAGTCACCAAGCTTCAAGACAGCGTTATTTAGATTCTTGCACTTAGACTGGCAGAGCTCCGCCTATGTAGATATTCTTCGTGGTCACGAGGTTTATCTAGGGTTTGACAACAAATGTGGCTACTTTGCGGTATGCAACGACGAAGTTTGTTATGATCAAAAAGAACAGTATTGTTGCCAACATGAAGAAGCTGACACTAGACTGATTTACCACTTGCATGTTTGTTTGCAAGAGCACAACAACAACCTAAGCTGTGTTTTACGAAGCAATGACACAGATGTCTTGGTACTGCTTCTTTACCATCTAAGCATTCTTCGAGTTTCTGATGTATGGATGGATGTGGGACTCAGTGGGAAGAACACAAGAAGGTTTGTCCACGTAGGATGTACAGATGATAAGATAGGAGCTAAGTTAGCAAATGCCTTGCTAGGTATACATGCCTTCACAGGGTGTGATTACACTGCATCATTTATGGGAAAAGGCAAAATAAAGCCATTGGATATGATGTTAAAATGTCAAACACACATCGAAGCATTTTGCTGTCTTGGAGAGTCTCTCCATGTTTCGGATGGAACCATGCAAACATTAGAATCGTTCGTTTGTACGCTGTACGGAAAGCCGGCTTTATCTGACGTTAATATGGTCCGATACACAATGTTTAGAGAGAAATATTCGTTCTCAGCAAATTCTCCGTTGGTAAAGATCAAAGGTCTAAACCCAGAAACTATGCCACCCTGTCAGAAAGTTCTTCGGGAGAAGGTTAAACGCTCGAACTACATAACTGCCATTTGGAAAAATGCAAGAAAAAGATGTCCGGTGGAAGAGTCACCACATAATAATGGCTGGTCGTTAGATCAAGGCAGTTACTGTATGAAGTGGTTTGACGGCGATCAGGTGCCCGAATCCATTGTTGACCTGTTGGTTAGTGAAGCGGTACCAGACCAGATTGCAGAGGACAATCTTACAAATGAAATCGGTCACGGATTTGACAGTAGTGACAGTGAAACAGATAATGAAGAAGATTGATTTGACATTTAGAGCTTAGCGTTTCGATTTTCACGAAAAAGGTTCATATGAAACGCCATGGATACAGGTTTCAAATATGTTTATGATAGTATCACTATTTTAATGTTGTTAGCGTTTTCAGCAAGCAATTATTGTGAATTACAAATTCAATTCAAGAAACATTTGAAAAATACTATTTTCCCAATTTTGTTCGCCACATTCGTGTTGAATTTACCTTGCTAAGTTGTAACAATACATGGTGTAAACTAATAATTAAAATGCATTTAGATATAATATAATACAAATATAACCGTTGAATGTTATTCAAGCAAAATATTTCTTGAAAACCTTTGTTTTTGAATGTCAATATGAATTTCATTTTAGGGGGGGTCAATTTACCCCACCCACTTCAATACAAATTATGCTTTTAAATCTCATAAATATACCATATCTAATTGATTTTGATGTTGAATGATGTGTATTACTATGTTAAACCAGTTTAGAATGAATTTTGGATAAAAATACTTCATGTATACAAATTATTATAAACAATATTGTATAAGTTGTCGGTTTTTTTGTCATGTTTTTCGTATTTAAAGTGAAGTTTAAGAAAAACATATGTAAAACTTCATGTTTTTGTATGATTTGTACATTTCAACATATTTGCTATCAGAAAACGGCATTAACATGAAATAAGGCAAATGTTGTACTTATAGTATGCTCAATATGGAACAGTGGTGGTATTATGTAATTTGCGGCCAATTTACCCCACCCACTTCAATACAAATTATGCTTCAAAATCTCATTACCATACCATATTTAAGCGATTTTGATATTAAATGATGTGTATTACTATCATAACAACAGTTTAGAATGGTTTTTGGAAACAAAAATCTTCATGTTTACAAGTTATTATAAATAATTGAGTATAATTTGCCGTTTTTTCGTCATTTTTTCGTCATAAAAGCTAAATTAAAAAAAATATATGTAAAAATATCTTGTTTTTTTGCATGATTTGTATATTTCAACATGTTTGCTATAAGAAAACTGCATAAAACATGAAATAAGGCAAATGTTGTACTTAAAGTATGCTCAATATGGCACAGTGGTGATATTTAAGAAATTTGCGGCCAATTTACCCCACCCACTTCAATACAAATTATGCTTCAAAATCTCATTTTCATACCATATTTAAGTGATTTTGATAATAAATGATGTGTATTACTATCATAACAACCGTTTAGAATGGTTTATGGATAAAAATTACATGTATAGTTCGATTTCGAGCATTGAGCCGTGACTGCACTTTTAAAGTTTAATCAATTCGCCGATAAAGCTTGTTACGACATTGACTAACTGTGTTAAATTGCCAATTGATAAATTACACATATTAGTAACTATCATATCTTTAAACCATGACTATTGAAATCAATAAATAACGGGTTACCCGCCCAGAGTATCTCATGTTTGTTGTAGATTTGTTGTCAAACCACCTGACGACTTCCAGCCACAATTGAAACGTCATGTTATTCAATGGAAATCTGTCGTCCTTGACCTGCTGGAAGAATGATAAAATCGACCTATCAATGTCTCCATTGCTTGCTAATATAGCCATCACCTCCGACAAAAGAGCTTTCAATTCATCCAACACTTGTGTCTTCGCCCCAGTTCTTTCTTCTGCCGATTCATTTGGTTGGTTAGCAAATGAAACGCATTCCTCGTATGATAGTAGTCTAGCAAATAATATATCATCAGAATCAATCGATGGTGTCTGGTCACTTCTGTTTGTTTCGATATTGGTTATGTCTCGGAAAAGACACCGGGATGATCCGACCTTCCTTTTTTATACATGTTGGTGGTGATTTGAAGCTGCTAGTAGACTTGTATGGCGATTTCAGTGGAGTTTTACTTAAAGGTCTTTTGACAGAGTTGTTATTTTCTAATATAGTTGACGACTTAATTTTCCTATAGATGTTTTTTGGCCTCTGTATGGTGAGGCGTGACTTTGCCTTCGTCATTATCTGAAAAAGTAAGTACAATGTGTATGAAACTGACATGTAACATTTACATTGGTCGGTACATGTATGTTGACCATGTACTTGATTTGTGCAGTTTTTGTTATGGCTGTTTTGAAGCAGGACTTGTTAAAATAAATAATCTCTGGTAAAAGTAATGGAAACAAGCTAGCTTACAAATGGACTAGTGTGCTTCACGTGATATGCATTTATGTTGTAGATAAGTATACTGTTTAGCGGGTATATTTCACGGTGTCCAATTTTCGCGTTAATTGAATCCTTTTGAATTCGCGGTGTCTTGATTTCGCGCAAATGGAATTGACCGCGAAAATAAAACCTTGTTTGAATAAAAGAAAATTATGGAGGTCCCACTTATGTTAGTTTTGCAGTGTAAGTACGTAAAAAATGGCATGGAAATTAAGCCTAACCGTATATGCGATACCGCATGTTAATTAAGATTTGGTTTTAAAATTGCGAAGATATGTACACTTTATGAAGTCAAATATTGCTTTCCATAATCAATGATTAAAAAATTACGGTCCATCAAAATTTGATGATGTATAAACAATGAGCAAGCTATAATAAGCTTAAACAAGAAATTTATGTATTGACAAACAAATGAATTAAGTCGGCAAACATTTACACGTTCCGCAAACAAAACTGTTACTACAATTGAAAAAGTTTGATGCACCGTCTTTAATATACAATTCACCCCTTATAATTATGAAAATACACGATATTGATACGCATGCATAGAGATTAAACCCGTTTTTTTCACAAATATCTAATTTCGAATAATATTTCATAATCTATTTATTATTTTACTGAACCGACATTATACGTTGATTTGTACACCTTGCAAAACAATTGGGTCAACGTTGGGTTATTTCTCAAAGCCCATTGACAATAATGATGAATTGTCTTCATTTGTAAAAAATGTACATTTTTAGAAGATTATTTCACGGGGTTTAGATTTCGCGCATTCGACGTTGACCGCGAATATAGTGAAAATTAAACACCCGCGAAAATTACCCGCTATACAGTATAATGATCGTAATATGCATAGTATCGAGCATCAGGCATGGACACGTATAAACCAACAGTATCAGTCAAGCATATCATTTGATTACGTAAACATACATGCATTGAATTCAATGCTCTTTCTGTATGGTTGATGTTTGTTGTTCACAGTATGACTGAAATTCATTTAAATCAAACTTTGTAAACGTAGTACATACATAGATACAATTATGGGTTGGTATATGTTAAAACTATAAGATGTTAAAAACAAAGAAACTGAACGATCTGAACCATGGCGATATTTGTTCGTGTGATTTACTTTACAAAATCGAACGTGTATCATACTACTTTCGTAAAATGTAAATATACGGCCGAAAAATCCTTGCAAAAAATCGGTACATGGTTCTTTCGTGATATAATCAAACAACAGTTATGATTTTTTACCTTTCTTGTCACAAAAACCTTTATTTTCCATAATTGGTCAACTATTTACACTTGACGTGCAACTTACGTGTCTTGCGATGAAACTCCGGACCAAATTCAACGAGTGTTCTCATAATCTGTTCAACTTAGGAGACCAAACTAACTTGTAACGTTAGTAAAAAAGCAATGCGCATATGATAGGCTATATGAAGTTTCGATATAGAGAATGGAAGACATATAACACCAAGAAAAATAGGTACTTACCGAGGCTGAATGTCCGCCATTATACGTGCTTCATACAAGACGAAGTCACGTGATTACCACCCGTGATAATTGTTTCGTAATTTCTACATTGATTTGAATGCCCTGTGATTATACATATAAATCAGATATGTAAAGTAATACATTACGGAGTGATACTTCCTCAACAAGCGGACATGTATTTTGAGACACCCTGTACATGTAAGTTTTGTTCAGGACATAGCTCATTTTCAAATGTAACGTATTATTTTCTCAGCAGATGTTAAAAGCGTTTTTCTTAATTCTGAAAACCTGCCAAAATCAGCACCAAATGACGTCGTTAATTGTCAATTCATTCCTTGCATTTTACCCATTGGTACTTCCAATTTCACATTAGATTGGAGTTTACAAATCAAGTAAATATATTAGTATTGTATTATATACACCTTCCTTCAGGCATTCCAATGATCAGAAATCCAAAGGGTTTAAGTCTGGATGGCGTAGGGAGCAATTTTATATGTGGTCTTCAGCGAAATTATTCCAGATCGCAGAATATCCTGGAATCGCTGAAAATATGCGGCTTCATCAATGTCGTTATTGACATCAAGTATGCGTAGCATGCATTTATTATCCACATCTAATAAAAACTTGGGCTCATTAGCTTTGAAATAAGGGTCAAACCATTTCTCTATCATTAAATCTGACAAAGTTATTAAAATGATTTATGTAACCGTATATTAATGATCACACTAGTATATTCATACAGCAATTGTTGCAGCTAACAGGGTTGTTCTTGCCATGGAGGAATCGATTATTTTCTGCATCAGGTTAATGTTATCCCGGAATATAAAACTGTCTGTGATACCTCCGGTGATATCTTGTAGTGCCCAGTGTACCATAGAACCATGTATAGATGCATACGATCCATATAGCCTGTAACAACATGGTACAAATACATGTAACAGTGTACCATAGAACCATGTATAGCTGCATACATGTAACAGTGTACCATAGAACCATGTATAGCTGCATACATGTAACAGTGTACCATAGAACCATGTATAGCTGCATACATGTAACAGTGTACCATAGAACCATGTATAGCTACATACATGTAACAGTGTACCATAGAACCATGTATAGCTGCATACATGTAACAGTGTACCATAGAACCATGTATAGATACATACATGTAACAGTGTACCATAGAACCATGTATAGCTACATACATGTAACAGTGTACCATAGAACCGTGTATAGCTACACACATGTAACAGTGTACCATAGAACCATGTATAGCTACATACATGTAACAGTGTACCATAGAACCATGTATAGCTACATACATGTAACAGTGTACCATAGAACCATGTATAGCTACATACATGTAACAGTGTACCATAGAACCATGTATAGCTACATACATGTAACAGTGTACCATAGAACCGTGTATAGCTACACACATGTAACAGTGTACCATAGAACCATGTATAGCTACATACATGTAACAGTACACCATAGAACCATGTATAGCTACATACATGTAACAGTGTACCATAGAACCATGTATAGCTACATACATGTAACAGTGTACCATAGAACCATGTATAGCTACATACATGTAACAGTGTACCATAGAACCATGTATAGCTACATACATGTAACAGTGTACCATAGAACCATGTATAGCTACATACATGTAACAGTGTACCATAGAACCGTGTATAGCTACACACATGTAACAGTGTACCATAGAACCATGTATAGCTACATACATGTAACAGTGTAACATAGAACCATGTATAGCTACATACATGTAACAGTGTACCATAGAACCATGTATAGCTACATACATGTAACAGTGTAACATAGAACCATGTATAGCTGCATACATGTAACAGTACACCATAGAACCATGTATAGCTACATACATGTAACAGTACACCATAGAACCATGTATAGCTACATACATGTAACAGTGTACCATAGAACCGTGTATAGCTACATACATGTAACAATGTACCATAGAACCATGTATACCTACATACATGTAACAATGTACCATAGAACCATGTATAGCTGCATACATGTAACAGTGTACCATAGAACCGTGTATAGCTGCATACATGTAACAGTGTACCATAGAACCGTGTATAGCTACATACATGTAACAGTACACCATAGAACCATGTATACCTACATACATGTAACAGTACACCATAGAACCAAGTATACCTACATACATGTAACAGTACACCATAGAACCATGTATAGCTGCATACATGTAACAATGTACCATAGAACCATGTATAGCTACATATCCTGTAACAGTGTACCATAGAACCATGTATAGCTGCATACATGTAACAGTACACCATAGCACCATGTATAGCTGCATACATGTAACAGTGTACCATAGAACCATGTATAGCTACACACATGTAACAGTGTACCATAGAACCATGTATAGCTGCATACATGTAACAGTGTACCATAGAACCATGTATAGCTACATATCCTGTAACAACATGGTACAAGTCAATACAAATTATTAATTTATAATTCGCATATTAACCCTCACCCGGGTGACGGTTAATTTGCCAATTTCAAATATTTAAAAGATAGCTACTGTCCTCATCCACTTCTGTCCCGGGTTCGATCCTGGGCCGGGGCACTTGATCATTTCTGAAACGCTTTGCTGTGTTTCCCACCCAACTAGAGATGAACTGGTTAGCAACCCAGAGGTAGTCTCGCGTGTATCGGTGCTATACACCGGGCACGTTAAAGAACCAAAGTGTCTCTTCGAACAGAGCTAGGGCATCGCGCTCGGATACCTTGTATCACACCACTGTCTCTTCCACCTGCTGTCCCTTCATCAAAAACACAGGACCCCATTGGAAATGAGTGCTTGCACTTTCATGGGTTATACTTGACCGAGAGGTTTAAATAATTACAACAATTACAACATTCTCAAACGCGAAATGCAGTGTCTGTCTGCGAGGCAAAAAGTAGTAATACTTATCAGATACTTAGTATATCAATTTATATTGTGCGTGCGTGCGTGCGTGCGTGCGTGCGTGCGTGCGTGTGTGTGTGTGCGTGCGTGCGTGTGTGCGTGCGTGCGTGAATGAGTGTTTTAATATATTAGATGTTGCCACTTCAAATGAATGACTTTCACAGCTTACCCTATGATTCATAGAAATGAAAAATACTTTCGGCTATTTTTGTTTTCGAAGTGAAGCAAATTTTGTCTCCGCCGTATCGCCAATACATGCCAATAGTCACGTGGTGTTGTTACACTGTTATTGCTGTTGCTATAGTTTTGTTTGTATTTTCTATTTTATTACATCGCAATAACAAATGATGTTACAGTGCACCCAGGATATTGTGATATTTACAAACAATGACCGGATTGGTCTACTGTTGCAAAAGTGTTTACTGTATAAACACATACGGTCAATTATATACAAAATGTACTAGAAAAAAACTGATAAACCGTGCACGCTTGATTTTTCTACCTGTGTGGCGTATTCCAAAATTTGCCACCTTTCTAACAAATGATATCCAGGGCGCACTATAGTATATTTTGATGTTCTTACTTAGCATATGCCTTCTCATACAGTGCCACCCAGAAAATATGACCTGAAATATAAATGTATGTCAAAGTTAAAGTCAAATGTTCACAATTTCAATTTATGGAAAGATTTGTAAATTTGTGAAAAAATTGTTAATGATCAGGAGGTTCGTGGCTCGGTATATTCCATATTGATAACCACGTTATTTATCATTAGCTTTCAGTGGATTACGGTGATGTTTAGTATAAATATAAGTCACAAAAACAGTCAAATTATATTTTTGTTATTTTCACTGTTTTGGAGCTAGATCCAGTATCGTGCAGAAAAAGAAACGCAGCGTCATTCTGGCGTCATAATTGTCACGTCATGACATTCTAATTTTAGCGTTTTTTTTCCAATTTATCCAATTACTGTGTAATTTTGCGAAAAAATGAAACAAATAATAAACAGAACATTTGTTTAATTTTTGTGAAAGATCGTATTTTATTTCACTCGTGGTCACAGAAGATAATAGCTTCACTCGTAGCTACATCACTTGTAAAATATTGCTTTCTGTGACCACTCGGTAAATAAAATTCGATCTTTCACGAAAAGTCAAAAAATATTCTCTATATAAACAAGACAACAACCAGTTACAGCAATAACTGATCGAGTTGATTTATAAACGATAGTATCCCAATAAGTCATACAGTGATTACATGTTACATATAGTCTAATTTTGCTCGATATAAGTCATACAAATTGAATGATATTGTATCCCGATAAGTCATACAGTGATTGGAAGATACATGCCACATTGCTCGCAATAAGTCATACAAATGGAACAACATTGTATCCCAATAAGTCATACAGTTATATGGTTTATATGAATGGTTACCTTTCCTTGTAGAAAGGCGATCATCAATAACAATCTCTATCCATTCACCATATCGCCAAAATCTGAACCTAAATATTCCCGCATATTTCTCATCAAACGCTTGATCGTCTGGGAGGCATCTTTGTATTAACGCTGGTGCTAACGTCAGACAAGAGAACGCTGGTACCAGCCACGTGTCACCATAGATACCCGGCTGTACATCAAATAATCCAGGATTCTTAGAAATAAAACTCGGACGTTTCGATATCTCCTGAATAAAAACACAACCAACATCTATATGATAAATCATTAGTATGGAACGCCATAAAAGCCTTCTACATAAATACAAAAGCACCAGTAGGCAGATATGGCGTTCCATATTTCTAGTATAAAATAAGATCCTGATTAAGGGCATTGCTACTTTTTCAGTTGAGTGGAAGGTTAAAAATCGCAGTCTCTTAGACGTATCTCAAGCATCTAACTACCAGGATCAAAACGTATGCAAAAGCTTAAAATTTATGTGGTAGTTCCTTATTATGTCTTAAAATCAAGATAATTCTGATATTAAATACTAATTTACATTTATGATAAAAAGTATCGACGAAACTGCTGATGAAACCTTAGGATGATTATTTCCAAACACCAAAACTCACGAATTGGTTACAACGTTTGTAAAACGTTGTTATATTCACTCGATCGTATCAAAACTGGTCAATTGTTTTAAACCGCATCCCGAACTTTTTAGAAGAAAGTTCTTTTGCATTTATTTTTTCAGGATATAGACTAGCAAATGCAGAAGAAACAACCCTTAAACTGTTAACATATTTGATTATAAACATTAATTAAACACGTATTATCGCGATAACTATAGAAAATGGATGCAAACGTTGATTCGTTTTGTAACCTCACATGAGTTCTACATTTCTGAAATCATTATAATTTAAAATTTTGTAAATCTAACCAAGCAATCGTCAGGAAATTTGCTATAAAACTTATATAATTGGTACTGTGTCTCCTGCATAAACGAAAACAGTATGTTGTCCATCGATTTTTCACGTTAAATATATTTCAGAAAAATACATATTTTATAATAAAAGGCCACTTACGAAGTATGATTATAATAAATTTCATTTTAATTTTGATTCCTTACATGCGTAATTTGCCAAGTTTTATGCTTTTTGAACCAAAATTTTTTCGGTAAAATACATTTTTCAGTGTTTAAGGATTGTCCCCTAAATCTAAGAATATCTCAAAAACTAGTCGAGCAAAACTGTTTGTTTTTTCTAAATGATTATGTGTATACGCGTATTCAACGTGATTCTGGAGTCCAAAGGTTATGAATACAATCGGCAATGAGGTGTCAGGAGTGATAAATTTTACATTGTTTCATAAACCGACATCAAATTATTATCAACTAAATGTTTCCCAATTGATTGTATTTATAACAATGGTTGACTGGTAAGTGTGCTGGTTTGTGGTTAGGGTAGCCCAGCAGTTCCCGAGCGATTCCCGGTACATCATACTGCCATGATAAAATGACAATGATTCTGATCTTGCTAAAACGTGATAAAGTAAAATATACCTGGTGGAGGGTAAGTAATACTGATGAAAATACCGCCATGAAACAAAAGCACCGCCTACGAGTGCTGGACGCCCGACTTTCTCATTTTTTTATAGTAACAAGGGCAGATAACTCAATAAATATAGGTCACAGGATTATCAGCCTTGACAGCAAGGACTCCTCTTGTGATGTAGGATAACTATGCTACGTTCAACTGACACCTCTGATAGTCTTTGAGAAAATGACTCTGACAATAAACTTAACCAAAACACACACAGACGATTCCGACTGACGCTGAACTACGATAAGTGGGTCTAAAAATACGTTAGACCTAAATAAACAAAAAAACTATCTTCCGGCAGTTTATTTATACATACCTGGGGTCGTTTCCATTCAATTTCCTCTATGAAGGATTCGTAACGTATATGTAAAGCGGAGTCAGACGCTGGAAATGTGGGATCTTCAAACAGCACATGTCTACAATAGTAGAAAACATGAATGTGTGTATCAAACAGCTCGCGTCTACAATAGTAGAAAACATGAATGTGAGTATCAAACAGTACACGTCTACAATAGAAGAAAATCTAGAAAACATGAATGTGTGTATCAAACAGCTCGCGTCTACAATAGTAGAAAACATAGAAAACATGAATGTGTGTATCAAACAGAACACGTCTACAATAGTAGAAAATATAGAAAACATGAATGTGTGTATCAAACAGTACACGTCTACGATAGTAGAAAACATAGAAAACATGAATGTGTGTATGAAACAGTACACGTCTACAATAGTAGAAAATATAGAAAACATGAATGTGTGTATGAAACAGTACAAGACTACAATAGTAGTCACCTAGCCAATGTTCGGTCCCTTAATGCATCATATGTCACACTAACTCACCTAGCCAATGCTCGATCCCTTAATGCATCATATGTCACGCTGACTTACCTAGCCAATGCTCGGCCCCTTAATGCATCATATGTCACACTAACTCACCTAGCCAATGTTCGGTCCCTTAATGCATCATATGTCACACTAACTCAACTAGCCAATGTTCGGTCCCTTAATGCATCATATGTCACACAGACTTACCTAGCTAGTGCTCGGTCCCTTAATGCATCATATGTCACACTGACTTACCTAGCCAATGCTCGGTCCCTTAATGCATCATATTTCACACTGACATACCTAGCCAATCCTCGGTCCCTTAATGCATCATATGTCACACTGACTTACCTAGCCAATGCTCATTCCCTTAATGCATCATATGTCACACTGACTAACCTAGCCAATGTTCGGTACATTAATGCATCATACGTCACACTAACTCACCTAGCCAATGTTCGGTCCCTTAATGCATCATACGTCACACAGACTTACCTAGCCAATGCTCGGTCCCTTAATGCATCATACGTCACACTAACTCACATAGCCAATGCTCGGTCCCTTAATGCATCATATGTCACAATGACTTACCTAGCCAATGCTCGGTCCCTTAATGCATCATATGTCACACTAACTCACCTAGCCAATATTCGGTCCCTTAATGCATCATATGTCACACTGACATACCTAGCCAATGCTCGGTCCCTTAATGCATCATATCTCACACTGACATACCTAGCCAATGCTCGGTCCCTTAATGCATCATATGTCACACTAGCTCACCTAGCCAATGTTCGGTCCCTTAATGCATCATATGGTACACTAACTCACCTAGCCAATGTTCGGTCCCTTAATGCATCATATGTCACACTGACATACCTAGCCAATGCTCGGTCCCTTAATGCATCATATGGCACACAGACTTACCTAGCCAATGCTCGTTCCCTTAATGCATCATATGTCACACAGACTTACATAGCCAATGTTCGGTCCCTTAATGCATCATATGTCAGACTGACATACCTAGCCAATGCTCGGTCCCTTAATGCATCATATGGCACACAGACTTACCTAGCCAATGCTCGTTACATTAATGCATCATATGTCACACAGACTTACATAGCCAATGCTCGTTCCATTAATGCATCATATGTCAGACTAACTCACCTAGCCAATGTTCGGTCCCTTAATGCATCATATGTCACACTGACATACCTAGCCAATGCTCGGTCCCTTAATGCATCATATGGCACACAGACTTACCTAGCCAATGCTCGTTACATTAATGCATCATATGTCACACTAACTCACCTAGCCAATGCTCGTTCCATTAATGCATCATATGTCACACAGACTTACATAGCCAATCCTCGTTCCATTAATGCTGCATATGTCACACAGACTTACATAGCCAATGTTCGGTCCCTTAATGCATCATATACTTAACAACTTTTCTAAGTCCTCATTTTCAATGATTAGAAACTTTTTTGTTATCAATAGTATAGTAACAAAATTTCTCAAGTGAAGTTTATACATGAAAGTCAAAATAATCCGTTTAAAAAACTGGCCATATGTCACACGGTTTGTTCGATCCATGATGCACGTGCGATTTTCGTTTTTCTGTCTCTAAGCATTTACACATGCAAGAAATTTGTTCCAAATACTTCGAATTTATGTCCAGAGACTCGTCACTTTTGAAAAACATTCAAAAATCAATCATGCTGTCACAATTATGCGTCAGCTGATGTCAGAACCAAGACGTCACGTGACGTTTGTACGATGCAAAGTTTTATTTTCTGCCGACGTGTAAGAAAAATACCCAATATATCACTGGTTGATTGATTTTTAACGTAAACTTATTCATGAGTATATAATGAAAGATTAAATTATATTGTTTGTCAGATTTATAATGGTGGTTGTGAGAGATTTTGGTATTGAAGTGACGTTTTGACGTAAAAACGCGCTATTCGGAGACGTGACTGTAATTAGCGTTCAGACGTTAACATCACTGAGACGATACATTCAACAATGTTCATGACTCGTGTCGATGACTGCAAGTGGAAAAATCAGATAACATGGAGGTCATCAAATATACAAAAATACGAATATGTGACTTTTACCTCCCTTGGTTGATATGTTAAACTTGTTTTAATTTTATATATGCATTTCAAAGTCAAATGTTTGTTATACAATTTTGCAAACATATAATTGACGCGTATCATAGTCAAATTGCGTGGAGATATAAACATGGTTGACAAAGTTATCTATGAAAATATAAGTGAGGACTTAGAAAAGTTGCTAAGTATATGTCACACTGACTTACCTAGCCAATGCTCGGTCCCTTAATGCGTCATATGTCACACTGACTTACATAGCCAATGTTCGGTCCCTTAATGCATCATATGTCACACTAACTCACCTAGCCAATGCTCGGTCCCTTAATGCATCATATGTCACACTGACGTACATAGCCAATGTTCGTTCCATTAATGCATCATATGTCACACTAACTCACCTAGCCAATGCTCGGTCCCTTAATGCATCATATGTCACACTAACTCACCTAGCCAATGCTCGGTCCCTTAATGCATCATATGTCACACTAACTAACCTAGCCAATGCTCGGTCCCTTAATGCATCATATGTCACACTAACTCACCTAGCCAATGCTCGGTCCCTTAATGCATCATATGTCACACTTACTCACATAGCCAATGCTCGGTCCCTTAATGCATCATATGTCACACTAACTCACCTAGCCAATGCTCGGTCCCTTAATGCATCATATGTCACACTAACTCACCTAGCCAATGCTCGTTCCCATAATGCATCATATGTCACACAGACTAACATAGCCAATGTTCGTTACATTAATGCATCATATGTCACACTAACTCACCTAGCCAATGTTCGTTCCATAAATGCATCATATGTCACACTAACTCACCTAGCCAATGCTCGGTCCCATAATGCATCATATGTCACTCAGACTTACATAGCTAATGTTCGTTCCATTAATGCATCATATGTCACACAGGCTTACATAGCCAATGCTCGGTCCTTTAATGCATCATATGTCACACTGACTCACCTAGCCAATGTTCGGTCCCTTAATGCATCATATGTCACACAGACTTACATAGCCAATGTTCGGTCCATTAATGCATCATATGTCACGCAGACTTACATAGCCAATGCTCGTTCCATTAATGCATCATATGTCACACTGACTCACCTAGCCAATGTTCGTTCCATAAATGCATCATATGTCACACTAACTCACATAGCCAATGTTCGTTCCATTAATGCATCATATGTCACACAGACTTACATAGCCAATGTTCGTTCCATTAATGCATCATATGTCACACTGACTTACATAGCCAATGTTCGGTCCATTAATGCATCATATGTCACACAGACTTACATAGCCAATGTTCGTTCCATTAATGCATCATATGTCACACAGACTTACCTAGCCAATGTTTGTTCCATTAATGCATCATATGTCACACTAACTCACCTAGCCAATGCTCGTTCCCATAATGCATCATATGTCACACTAACTCACCAAGCCAATGCTCGGTCCAATAATGCATCATATGTCACACAGACTTACATAGCAAATGTTCGTTACATTAATGCATCATATGTCACACTAACTCACCTAGCCAATGTTCGTTCCATAAATGCATCATATGTCGCACTAACTCACCTAGCCAATGCTCGGTCCCATAATGCATCATATGTCACTCAGACTTACATAGCCAATGTTCGTTCAATTAATGCATCATATGTCACACAGGCTTACATAGCCAATGCTCGGTCCCTTAATGCATCATATGTCACACTGACTCACCTAGCCAATGTTCGGTCCCTTAATGCATCATATGTCACACAGACTTACATAGCCAATGTTCGTTCCATTAATGCATCATATGTCACACAGGCTTACATAGCCAATGCTCGGTCCCTTAATGCATCATATGTCACACTGACTCACCTAGCCAATGTTCGGTCCCTTAATGCATCATATGTCACACAGACTTACATAGCCAATGTTCGGTCCAATAATGCATCATATGTCACACTGACTTACATAGCCAATGATGCATTTATGGAACGAACATTGGCTAGGTGAGTTAGTGTGACATATGATGCATTAATGTAACGAACATTGGCTATGTAAGTCTGTGTGACATATGATGCATTATTGGACCGAGCATTGGCTTGGTGAGTTAGTGTGACATATGATGCATTATGGGAACGAGCATTGGCTAGGTGAGTTAGTGTGACATATGATGCATTAATGGAACAAACATTGGCTAGGTGAGTCAGTGTGACATATGATGCATTAAGGGACCGAGCATTGGCTATGTAAGCCTGTGTGACATATGATGCATTAAGGGAACGAACATTGGCTATGTAAGTCAGTGTGACATATGATGCATTAATGGACCGAACATTGGCTATGTAAGTCTGTGTGACATATGATGCATTAAGGGACCGAACATTGGCTAGGTGAGTCAGTGTGACATATGATGCATTAAAGGACCGAGCATTGGCTATGTAAGCCTGTGTGACATATGATGCATTAATGGAACGAACATTAGCTATGTAAGTCTGAGTGACATATGATGCATTATGGGACCGAGCATTGGCTAGGTGAGTTTGTGTGACATATGATGCATTTATGGAACGAACATTGGCTAGGTGAGTTAGTGTGACATATGATGCATTAATGTAACGAACATTGGCTATGTAAGTCTGTGTGACATATGATGCATTATGGGAACGAGCATTGGCTAGGTGAGTTAGTGTGACATATGATGCATTAAGGGACCGAGCATAGTCCATAATTTTTCAATTACCAGTATTCTAGAAAAGATGGAAAAGCTTAAACTTTCTCCGTTTTTGGCCATTTGACATGTGCAGAACAATGTTAACGCACACAAAGTATTCAAAACTGTAATGGTCATTGTTGTTGGTGGAACACGAACTATGTTGTTTAGAGTTCGTGAAAGTTTTCTTCTTCAAGGATACATTAACACAGCCGCTTCATCTCTTTGGTTTACTTTACACATCGTTGTAGAAATCGTTTCAAAACTCGTAACAGATATAAAATACACTGTTCTCAAGAATTAAATTATCAAGTCTGATGCAACCGGTGTTAATCTGTGTGACATATGAAACATTAATGGAACGAACATTGGCTAGGTAAGTCTGTGTGACATATGATGCATTAAGGGACCGAGCATTGGCTAGGTGAGTTAGTGTGACATATGATGCATTAAGGGACCGAACATTGGCTAGGTGAGTTAGTGTGACATATGATGCATTAAGGGACCGAACATTGGCTAGGTGAGTCAGTGTGACATATGATGCATTTATGGAACGAACATTGGCTATGTAAGTCTGTGTGACATATGATGCATTAATGGAACGAACATTGGCTATGTAAGTCTGTGTGACATATGAAGCATTAATGGAACGAACATTGGCTATGTTAACTCACCTAGCCAATGTTCGTTCCATAAATGCATCATATGTCACACTAACTCACCTAGCCAATGCTCGGTCCCATAATGCATCATATGTCACACTGACTCACCTAGCCAATGTTCGGTCCCTTAATGCATCATATGTCACACAGACTTACATAGCCAATGTTCGGTCCAATAATGCATCATATGTCACACTGACTTACATAGCCAATGTTCGTTCCATTAATGCTTCATATGTCACACAGACTTACATAGCCAATGTTCGTTCCATTAATGCATCATATGTCACACAGACTCACATAGCCAATGTTCGTTCCATTAATGCATCATATGTCACACAGACTTACATAGCCAATGCTCGTTCCATTAATGCTTCATATGTCACACTAACTCACATAGCCAATGTTCGTTCCATTAATGCATCATATGTCACACAGACTTACATAGCCAATGTTCGGTCCCTTAATGCATCATATGTCACACTGACTTACCTAGCCAATGCTCGGTCCCTTAATGCATCATATGTCACACTGACTTACATAGCCAATGTTCGGTCCCTTAATGCATCATATGTCACACTAACTCACCTAGCCAATGCTTGGTCCCTTAATGCATCATATGTCACACTGACTTACATAGTCAATGTTCGTTCCATTAATGCATCATATGTCACACTAACTCACCTAGCAAATGCTCGGTCCCTTAATGCATCATATGTCACACTAACTCACCTAGCCAATGCTCGGTCCCTTAATGCATCATATGTCACACTAACTCACCTAGCCAATGCTCGGTCCCTTAATGCATCATATGTCACACTGACTCACCTAGCCAATGCTCGGTCCCTTAATGCATCATATGTCACACTAACTCACCTAGCCAATGCTCGGTCCCTTAATGCATCATATGTCACACTAACTCACCTAGCCAATGCTCGGTCCCTTAATGCATCATATGTCACACTAACTCACCTAGCCAATGCTCGGTCCCTTAATGCATCATATGTCACACTGACTTACATAGCCAATGTTCGGTCCCTATTAATGCATCATATGTCACACTAACTCACCTAGCCAATGCTCGGTCCCTTAATGCATCATATGTCACACTAACTCACCTAGCCAATGTTCGGTCCCTTAATGCATCATATGTCACACTAACTCACCTAGCCAATGCTCGGTCCCTTAATGCATCATATGTCACACAGACTTACCTAGCCAATGTTCGTTCCATTAATGTTTCATATGTCACACAGATTAACACCGGTTGCATCAGACTTGATAATTTAATTCTTGTGAACAGTGTATTTTATATCTGTTACGAGTTTTGAAACGATTTCTACAACGATGTGTAAAGTAAACCAAAGAGATGAAGCGGCTGTGTTAATGTATCCTTGAAGAAGAAAACTTTCATGAACTCTAAACAACATAGTTCGTGTTCCACCAACAACAATGACCATTACAGTTTTGAATACTTTGTGTGCGTTAACATTGTTCTGCACATGTCAAATGGCCAAAAACGGAGAAAGTTAAAGCTTTTCCATCTTTTCTAGAATACTGGTAATTGAAAAATTATGGACTACATTCTGAAAAGTTGTTTAAAGTTCAGTCCAATTAGAATGAGCCCTCATACGTGAATCACTGGAAGATTCGCAGGCTTAGAATGA
The DNA here is from genome assembly GCA_963678985.1 of Spisula subtruncata. Classification (NCBI taxonomy): domain Eukaryota; kingdom Metazoa; phylum Mollusca; class Bivalvia; order Venerida; family Mactridae; genus Spisula; species Spisula subtruncata. The sequence continues at coordinate 68,021,181 of OY787661.1, forward strand.
AAAGGACAAAAGTGCCAATTACAACCTTAAGTTATAAGACTAATGCATATTTAAAATCTACGTCATAAGGCGCGTCTAATGAGCCTATTTTTATTAATATCGGAACTCGTCAAGTTTATCAAACTGAAGTTGAAAAAAGCTTGTTTTACCATAAGTAGCGAGAGATAGATTTTTTTCTTGATTTCTCAAAATATTGATTATTTAGTTACGATCTTCTCATTCTAAGCCGGCTTATTGGCTGTTTTGATTCGTATATATAGCAAGGACATCGTTCGCCTATGAGGATGACATTATCATTGATATCGCATGCGACTTCATTCTACAAACAATGTCGTACCTGACGATAAGGATAGCACAGAGATGGTCATCACAACAATACAGTGTAAAACACGCGAGAATTAAACATATACTGCATATATATACATTGTAAACTATCGTAAGTACTACTTGTATTATAAGTATTTTTCGCCATCGACTTTTGTACGATGCTCGCTCGAGTTCAAGAAATCCGTACAGGCTCATAAATTTGCCAAAATCAACTCAGCTGGTACGTTATATGTATCGGGTGTAATTACGAACGAACACTTCGCGCACAAAAATAGAAACACAATATTCTTTCACGTCAGACAGAATCACAATTCTAAACAGAATAAAATATCTAGAATTTTTCTTAATGTAGACCTAATAGTCGAGGCTGTGATTATTTTCTTATTACACATAATTATGGGTAAATGCTCACTATCATTTGGGTAGTATTTTGGATAAACGTGTAATAGATTTTTATCGTCTGTGTGACTCGTGTGATTATCTTAATAGAAGAAAGAAAGAAATAAAAGGGATTGTCAAAGACATCAAATAGTTTATATACATGTAGTATCGAACCATAATGGGAGTGCCATTGATAAATCTAAAACACGTGATACGGATAATACACAAGGGTGCTGTGGTAATATTTCAAATCAACTTACCACAGCATCCTTGTTTATTATTAAAAAACGAACACTTTTTGTACAACAATTGAAACGAAGGTTCTTTAGAATCACTATCTTCAACAGAATATAAGGATGGGACGAGGCTTCGGTTTTGTTATTCAATGTATGCCTGAAGATCGTGTGTTTACACGTCAGTGAACGTCATTAAATGGTCAATTAATCCTATAATAACAGGCGGGAATTATACTCACATTTGTGCCTTCATTCAAATACAACTTAAACACAGGTTAAATGAAAAAAGAAACCAGAGTAATTTGAGAGTACCGAAATATTGTGAAAACCGAACAAATCATACAGTCAAATCGGTGTTTTGTTTTCTAAAAATAAGCAGTTTATCAAATTAATTGTAGCTGTTTTAAGGCAATTCTTATGGTCTGTTGCAATATCATGTTTATAATGAATGCTGTTGGCAATAATACATTTTAAATTCTCTGACTTTGAGATCTATGATTGCAAGATTGACAGTCCTTTCCATTTCTTGTCGGCGTTTTGTTTATGATGGGATTACAGCAGAATATATTATATATATTATAACTCTATTATTCAACAGACATTGCTCTCAACATTCCCTTTGAGGATTCAAATGATGTACTAAAATAAATACCTACATCGCATTGGGGGTACATGCGTCGTATAATATTTGTCTCTGGGGAGCAGTATGAGAAATATACTGTGACTTCAAGAACTTTCCTTTGATTTAACTCTGAATAATTTTTGTGTTTCTCAAATAATGTTAAATTATGTCTGCAAAACTTTCATTCTGGTGAAATTTTAATGCAGTCTGTATAGACGCCCTTAGGGTATTTACTCATCTATATTATATATGCAACTTGTACAAGTGAGTACCTAGTGACATACATCATTCTTTCAATTACAGACAAGAATAAGCACAAAGAAAGAATAATAAAAATCAGTCATGACGAAAGGAAGCGTTTAGCAGAATGAGCAGAGAACTGGACAAAAAGAGCACACAAAAAAGCAGACCACCAGAACTTCCAATCATCGGAAACGAAATGTCGCAAATGATCACCACTGATTAAAGTTCACCTCAACAGTCTATTAGACAAGTTCTTAACTTATACGGAATAGCTTAACTTTATACTACCGTCACTTGTAAACTTAGACCAGAATTCATCATCACTGACTCGATGAGTGTGGTATTATTATTGCGGTTTTACATGTATTGTATACAGTTTGTACTTGCAATGTTGTTTTGTAAAGTATGTTGAATGAGCCTGTGTATTGCTCGTTTTTGCGCTATACAGAAACCGTTAAATATTATGGCGGATATGTTTATGGCGTAAAAATTTCAGACATTTGCGAATTTCGTTTCCGATGATTGGAAGAAATTCTCAGTCAGACGTTAAACATGTATAATAAATCACATCAGAATCATCGAAATAACTTCGTTTGCAGTTTTAACCAACGAAATCATTTTCTTCCCTCGCCTTCCTCAAAATGTATTGTTTTTTACTGAAATGGTGACGGTGCCAGCACAGATGGGGTGCCGATACAGGGTTTTGCACAAAAAGGATGCCGGTACGGGTATGCACCGTGATACTGTGTTGGTCTATTGTGTTGATGGAAAGGCCAACTATGAGGTCAGTGTATGACAAGGTGACCAGGTCATTTGTCGGACAAGGTCATATGTCGGACATTAGCTACACATAGCTGATGCTATATTGTTGTAAATGAAAACCGACTTAAAATAAAGATTGTATTGTATTGTATATAGGAAACAATTAATATAATATAATATAATAATAAACAATGTTTCTTTACTCCTACTGAAAACACTCTCTCTCTCCTTTGTTTATTAGATGATTTTCGACCTCTTGATTCAATCTGACTGTAAATACTGAATTAATACGAATTTCCTTCTTGTATGGAGTAGTATTTGCAAACTGTTGATCCGGGTTCGATTCCCGGTCGGGCAGGGTAAACCCGTCATTGAAAGTTTAAAACCAATGACTGATGTCAGCAACACGTAGATGAGTCACTGGTCCTTACTGTAATACGAAATCATGTTGATTGGCAAAATCCATAGAACTGATGAGCCTGGAAATGAAGAGATTTGGACTACATGTATGCGTTTATCTGAGATTGGGTTGACTGAATCGTCAACGTAGTAATTGGTGTGTGTGTGTGTGTGTCTAACCTCTCATGACAAAAACAATATTTTTTGTCATGATTTGTCTTGTGTCAGTTAATTCTATAATGTGAAGGGTTTCGTGCGTTGGATATTCGTTCACTACTGTTAATTTCATATTTTCCATTTCACGGTGACGCCCATAACGTGATAAAAACGGACTTACAGATTATGCTTACTAGATAATGAGCCTATTGAATACTAAACAGTTCAAACATATTAATAATGTGTTTAAATCACCCATTCAAGGACGTCATCGTGTTCTCCAAATCAAACTGAGGGCATAAAACAGAACCAGAAATAACAAGCATCTGTATGAATCACGTTTAATACCAGACCATCAAGTTTGCAACTTTATTTGCTAACATATATTTGAAATAATCTTGCATGTGTACTGATGGTCCCAATGCTAAAGTTCCATGATAACAATGACGAATGTGCAATTAAAATGCAAGGCAAACTTCCGCTTAGTGAACAAAACCTAACAAACATGATACGTATTATATAAAGCAAGATCACAACAATTGTCGGGTAAGCATGTTTAGCCCTGTATTTTGTGCATGGTATTTTCCGAGTTCGTTAGGTATCCGTAATGGAGAATTGCTATCTTCTTCCGACTTTGAATTTTCTACGATCTCACAAACAATTCGAGATCACAACACTTCCCCGAGCCTTCCGTAAGTTACAAAATCCGTTTGATGCTCGAACAAGTCTACGATGTTCATAATTTACCTAAATCAAGTCGTACGAAACTTACGTTGTACGGGAGTATTGCTTTACGCACCCAAATTTGAGAATAACAATCCTCAACAGAATGGTATATCTAGTAGTCTCCTTAATGTAGAAATTATTGTCTAGAATGTGATTACCTTCTTATTACGAGGGTCAGTCAAGAAAGACTGAGAGTTGGTGAATAATGATCAGGAGAATAAGTGTTCGTATATTATCTATACATCATCGTGAAATATGGTATTTCATCCATGTTATGGCGAATACCAATTTTGTGAATAAAGATTTTTTTCTAGTTGTCAGGCAACCGAAGAAGACAACTCGAAGGCATGCGTTCGCGCTGTCTGTAGAACTCAATTGTGCGTTGCTATGGAAACATAAAGTTATATCGAACATTTTTAAACTTATTTTTTATTTTGTAATACATTACTCTATCAGATATACTTAATTATGGTTGATTCGTTCCTCAAATATAGAAAATATACATGATGGAACTATTAATTTTAACTTTATTTGTTGGTATTGAGACCACAATTTAACCCCACCCAAAAGAACGCATGATGTTTTTCAAAAGTAAAGTTATATTTTTTATGTCTATAATTGTCACTGGACTCCATTAAATACATTCATAATCCTTCTGAGCAGAACTTGTGAATTCAGTAATTAGTTTTAGAATACCATGGCAACGCAAATAACGCATGTCGAGAAAATCGTTAAATACGGGTAAAATTGTTGCTATGCAACTAAACAAAGCAGCATTAGTGACCATTCTGTAACAAATGCCCATTATTATTTGAATTTTACGATTCTACTAGATACACATGTTAGTTGTACTAAATTACGCTACATAAAGCTGAAATAAACGTTCGAATTGACAACGAAATCAGCGAACGCATACCCTTTAGTGATGTTCTTTTGTTGCTTGGTAACATTACTTATAAGCCCATATCCGATCACAGAATTCATCAAAATATCCGCAATGGATAATAGTTGACGATAAATGGTAGAAAATATAATTGTAAATACATTTTGAAGGTTTAATTTAACAACTCTCAGTTGTTCTTGACTGACCCTCGTACATATAATTATGGGAAAATGGTCGATATCATTTGGAAAGTCTTTTGAGTAAGTGTGATATAGGGATTTACCGTCTGTGTGGCTCGTGTGAATATCTTGAAAATAAAAAGATGAAATGATAGTGATTGTCTGAGAAATGATATTTAATCCTATCATGATAGGAGAGTCTCATTGTTCAATTGCAAGATATTGTAATACAGTAATCATTGTGTCAGCTCTAACTCTCTTGTTTTGTGATCTAAGAATACAGGATTGACAGCCCGTAATATTTCTTGCCGGCGTTTGTTTATGATAGGATTACAGTGGAATATATATAATTATATAGACATTGCTCCCAACATTCCCTTTGAGGATTCAAATGATTTAATAAAGACGAATACCTACATTACATTGTGGTTTCCTGCGTCGTGTAATTGACGTCTCTAGGAAACAGTATTAGAAAGGATTATGGTGACTTCAAAAACTTTCGTTTAATCTAACTCTGAATGATAAGTGTCTCTCTAGTGCAGTTTGTTCAATTTTGTCTGCTTTTTTTCTGATAAAATTTTAATACAGTCTGTAAAGACGTCCTTTGTGTATTTAAGCATATATATTATATATATGGTATTATTATGAGTAGCGTGAACTTAGAACGTACATATACAGTCTGCACTCAGGTCTGCAAATGTATTTTGCAGACCTAGGTCTGCAGTCTGCAGTCAGGTCTGCAAATGAAATATTTGCAGACCCGGGTCTGCAGTCTGCACACAGGTCTACAAATGAAATATTTTGCAGACCTAGGTCTGCAGACTGCACTTAGGTCTGCAGATGTAGTATTTGCAGACCCAGGTCTGCAGTCTGCACTCAGGTCTGCAAATGACTTTTTTGTAGACCTAGCCCCTCTTCTACATTCCAGGTATACAGACTACAACTATTGTAGATCTATGTCTACAATCTACATCCAGGTCTGCGAATGAAACAATGTGTAGACCTAGCACCTATATCTGCATTCCATGTCTACAATCTACAACTATTGTAGATGTATGTCTACAATCTACATGCAGATGTGCTTATGGAATGGTTTGTAGACCGAGCACTTACATCTACATTATAGGTCTACAATCTGTAATTAACTGGTGCATAAGAGAAATGAACTTAAATATACTGATATTTTGGGATTTTGCCGATTTACACTAAGATTAATACGAAGTACAGTAAAGTGACGTACATAAGATCTGTTATGTAATACTATTATTCTTAGTTATTTATGTAATATCTTAATAATTCAATCGGTCGAACTACATAAGGTTAACCACGTACATCTAACGACGAAAAGTATGTCCGGTTATAGAGCGTTTCCTTGAGTTTTGTTTATACAATATGGAGTCCATTCAACAATGTTCAACACATATAATTATTTGTGTTACAAATATTATTGGTTCACATCACCAAGCTCTTTCAAGTCGCGTTGGAAGAAGCTTAATTATATTCAACGTTGCTATGTCCAAAAGCTTTTATTCAATTAGCTGACGTCATTGTGACACTATAGTATATCAAATATTTCATTTGCAGACCTGTGTGCAGACTGCAGACCTGGGTCTGCAAAATACTACATTTGCAGACCTTAGTGCAGACTGCAGACCTGGCTCTGCAAAATATTTTATTTGCAGACCCGAGTGCAGACTGCAGACCTGGGTCTGCAAAGTATTTCATTTGCAGACCTAAGTGCAGACTGCAGACCTAGGTCTGCAAAATACTTCATTTGCAGACCTAAGTGCAGACTACAGACCTGGCTCTGCAAAATATTTTATTTGCAGACCCGAGTGCAGACTGCAGACCTGGTGCTGCAAAGTATTTCATTTGCAGACCTAAGTGCAGACTGCAGACCTAGGTCTGCAAAATACTTCATTTGCAGACCTAAGTGCAGACTGCAGACCTAGGTCTGCAAAATACTTCATTAGCAGACCTAAGTGCAGTCTGCAGACCTAGGTCTGCCAAATACTTCATTAGCAGACCTAAGTGCAGACTGCAGATGTACTTGCCAAGTTCACGCTGCTTTTATTATGGAGGTTGTACTGTAAACATTTTGTACTTGTACGTTAATTATGTTGAATGTGCCAGCGCATTACTCGTTCTTTCGCTTTACAAAAACGGTTAAATATTATTGCGGTTTAGAAAAAATTTCAGACATTTGGGACATTTCGTTTCCGATGGCTGGAAGACATTCTTATTCAACACGATATACAATGATGTACAAGTAGAATAAAACACTTCAGAATAAGTTGATAGCAAGGTTGTGTAATGCAGGACAACACTACTTTTTTCACAATCTACGACCTTCATACGCTAGTACAAATTGACAATAGACCATGAAATATATAGGAATCAATGTTCGGTAGTCAACAAAATGTTGAAACGATCCAAAGTATCCTATTACACAGATAAGGTAGAGTCCTGTGGTCGTGATCAGAAAGGGTTATTCAAGATAACTAAACATCTGATGGTCGAAGAAAAAGAAGTAGTGTTGCCAACTGGTAAACCTGCTAAAATACTTGCACAGGATTTCAGTGATTTCTTCATTAACAAAATTGAAGCAATACGTACTGAAATAGCATCCACTATTCAGTCATACCAACAAAACGACAGTGTTGAAGTCGAAACTCCGTTCGGAAAAGAGCAATTGTCAGAATTTTCTCCAACATCTGAGGATGAAATCCGAAAACTAATAAATAAATCACCTAGTAAATCATGTGAACTTGATCCAATACCAACATGGCTGTTAAAGGATTGCTTGAATGAACTACTACCATTATTAACAAGAATATTCAATGCATCACTCAAAAGTGCTTATGTACCCAAGGCTTTTAAAAGCTCCAGAATAATACCACTGATAAAGAAGCCAGGCCTTGATCAAAATGTACTGAAAAATTATAGACCTGTGTCAAACCTACCTTTCATTTCCAAAGTTCTCGAGAAGGTAGTCGATGCTCGACTGGAAGAGCATTTAACACTGCACGATCTCCACGAAGAACGTCAGTCAGCATACAGAAAATTCCATTCAACTGAAACGGCTCTTCTTCGTGTGCAAAATGACATCCTTTGCTCTCTAGATCAGAATAAAGCTACGGTCCTGGTAATGCTGGATTTATCAGCAGCTTTTGACACCATAGATCACAACACCCTACTACGCCGACTTGACAATCATTTCGGTATAATAGGCAAGCCACTAGAGTGGATGAAATCCTATTTGTGTGACCGCTACCAGACTGTCTGTATAGATGGAGAACTTTCAAACCTGTACTAATGAACTACAGTGTACCACAGGGTTCTGTGCTTGGTCCGAAGAACTACATTATGTACACAAAACCAGTAGGTGCAATCTGTAGAAAACATCAATTGCAACATCATTTCTATGCCGATGACTCCCAATTGTATATGGCATTCAAACCAAAAGATTGTGTCTCGCGAGATGAAACACTGCAACGAATTGAAGCTTGTCTGAAGGATATCTTGCACTGGATGAAAGAAAATTTGCTGAAACTTAACGCCGAAAAAACAGAGGTAATCTTGTTTGTACCGAAAAGGAATGCCAGTTCAGTCGACAATATCAATGTAAAAGTTGGTGATGCTGTGATCAGACCAACGTCGATGGTGAGAAACCTCGGGGCCATGTTGGATTCGCATTTGGACATGGACAAACATGTAAACTCTGTCTCAAGGCCGTGTTTCATGCAGATCCGACAAATAGGTCAAATCAGACAATACTTGACTGTTGATGCAACAAAATCCCTGATCAATTCTTTAGTAACATCGGGACTGGATTACTGCAATTCATTACTATGTGGCACCCCGAAAATCATTCTGAATAAACTACAAATTATTCAAAATACAGCTGCCCGCCTCATCACACGGCACGGACACCGCGTTACAATCACATCACTCCTGTGCTGAAGGATCTTCACTGGCTACCTGTACAGTACAGGGTAGAGTACAAGGTCTTGACTCATGTTTTCAAAGCACTACATGGAAAATCGCCTGGCTACATCAGAAGTATGTTGGAAGTATACACTCCGCAAAGACAGCTAAGGTCTCAAAATGATTCTGTTCTTCTAATTGTGCCAAGGACGAGGACTGTGACTTACGGTGACCGATGTTTCATAGCTGCTGCACCCAAACTCTGGAATGCACTGCCAACAGCGCTCAGAGACAGTAAAACTCTACCGTCCTTCAAGAAAGCGCTGAAAACGCACTATTTTAATAGAGCTTATTCATGCTGACTGTGTGTATGTTCCCATTAACTTGGCGCCCTATCATTGGGCCCAACGACCCACATGTTCCCAGGACTATATATAAGCCCCATCCACCTATTGATAGATCCCTACTATTAAGTTTAGTAGGGCCCCGTCTACTGGGTTAAGTAGAGCCCCGCCTACTGGGTTAAGTAGAGCTCCGTCAACTGTCTTCAATAGATCCCTACTACTAGGTTTAGTAGGGCCCCGTCTACTGGGTTAAGTAGAAGCCCGTCTACTGGGTTAAGTAGAACCCCCGCCTACTGGGTTTAGTAGGTCCTACTTTTATATTTTATGTACATTATATACTGTTTTAACCATGTGTTGGTCATGATTGTACAGCACTTTTGAACGTGTGTATACATGAAAAAAGGGCTATATAAATATGGTATAATAATAATAAATTCTTAGTCACTATACAAGTCTTAAGTTTTCCATATATGTTCCCGTTATTTAATATATCCCGAGTTACCATTTTGTCCTAAGTTTTCCAAATTGGTTCATCGCAAAAGGTTGTTTCGTGCAGAGCTTGAGTTTTCCATGTTAATCTACGTTTTTACATTGTTTCTTAGTTTTTCACACACATTCTTAGATTCCAAAACACTTTCCTAACTACAAAGACGGATACTGATACAGTAAGACCAATTGCCACAATAAACAATGGAGGCATCCAGGCTTGACCATGTGCAAGTATTCCACTTAACTTGTATTACCGAGCTTCCCCTAAATGACGGAAACTCAAGCTCGATAAATACAGCTTACATGTACGTGTTTATGTTATTTCTATGTTGTTTGTAAGTTAAAGAGCATGTCATAACCAAGATTTTTTGGTTATTTATAAGAACAAACGAACAAATACACGTCATGTAGCTCTGTCCGTAGAATAGACACATAGAGTTTGATTTTTGTCGAATTTAAGACCAATAGTGTGAAGATATGATCTAGATTTAACATTTAATTACAGTTATTACAGATTATCTAGGATTGGCCAGTTGCATAATTATATAGTCAGTGCATATAATAAAATCACCAACCTGTATACTTTAGAATACAATTATGCCCGGAATTACACAAATGATAACACAATCATAAGACGCAGTGGCATCGGAAAATAACAGTTTGTAGTCACATGACCAATGCACCATCAAGTAGAAGTGATATTTGATGTTCTACCAAGCCCGAATTTGTCGCAGTGTATTAGAAGACATCGACTGATTAAGTTTCTACTTGACATCAGCAATTGATTTCTGCTGTAACACAACTTTAACACATATAATGCAACATATAATTGACTTATTTCACACCAATTTGATCGTCCGCTTGTGTGTTTTATCAACAACAACAATGTTTTCTTCCACACAATTCCTTATAGTTAACATCAATCCAAAATCAACATGGTGATGCAATTCTGTAAATCGTCATTTTATACAATGAAACAATTGAGTATTGATATCAACGTTGGTAGCGACGATGAAGGTGATGAAAATGATGACGATGTTGGTGCGTTAGCGGAGGTGGAAGTGGTGATTCTTTTAATGTTGATGATGATAACGATGGTAATGATTTTCTCTGATCGTAAATACACGATTTCGGATTAAAAAAGGTATGAGGAAGCACTTATTTTCTGCATGAAATGCTATAATGAAATATGGTATACTACAAATTCAACTGTTTTATATTTGCATTATCCGTGTCGATTCTAAAGGAGTCATAAACAGTATTAATGAAAAACAGTTTGAAAATGAGTATCAACGAGTGTATAAGCAAAAACCTTATTCTACCATACCATTCAGATTTCTATATTAAATTACGAATAACGTATACATTTATCAAAGAACCCTTTGATGTTCTTTCACGTGTGAGTGTTTGTTATCAACCATACATCTAGTTATCATCAAATATTAAATAATTGGAATGTTATGCGAAAATGCAGAAATGTGGAAATTTGATTAAGCTTTCATATTTCGTTCAATTAAGAAATTAATTTGTGAGTCGTGATTTATCAATATGATAGTAACATTATAGCTTGATATTGTTTAAGTTAGAAACACATGTGTTATAACATGAGAAAAAAATCAATTTCTTATTCAAATAGTTAAAAACGAAACAAATCATGGTGGATATGTTTTGAACGAAATCTTTATTTCTTTGTCGTCATTTGGTGTAGCATGTTTGGTGTAACAGGAAACAATATAGCATTCGTACATTCAATTTAAAGATTAAAAACTAAACGCGTATACAATTTATTTAATGACACATTTGTTAATTTGACATGTGCGCAACAGGCATAAACTGTAAAAGTGTCTTTCATTTGAATGCTATAAAGTTAAATTTGCTCGGATATGTAGATTTGAAATAATTACAATACGTGTCAACAACAGGTTGCATCAGTCTCGATAATTTGAGTCTTGAAAATAAAAACAGAGTATTAGTATTATATATTTATTACGAGTTTTGAAACGGTTTCTACAACAATGTCTTTTGCGTGCGTTTACATTGTTCTGCACATGACAAATGGCAAAAGCGGAGAAATCTATCTCTTCTAGAATACTAGTAATTGATGAAATATTTACTGCATTATGAACTGTTGTTTATTGATCAGTCCAATTAGAAGGAATGCAATTAGCCCGGATGCATGTATTACTGGACAATTGACTGTTTTAATTCGTAGTTAGCTCAAGGACGTCGCTGGCCTATTCAAAGGACATTATGATAGACCTACTCCGGATCTCTTCTTATTTGTAGGTGCAAACTGATTTTTACCATTATAATCCCTATGTAACTTGAGTATTCATATTTCGGCGACAGAGATGGGGTCAGTCTGTTTTGTATATGAAACGG